>CM061357.1:21177500-21777500 GCA_030867105.1 Liasis olivaceus
GAGCTCAATTTGGATTAGAAATCTATTTAAATACTTGATTAAAAGTCCCCCCCCCAATGTCAATTAATGGCTTTTCTTTCGGGGGGGAAAAAGAAGGGAGAGCAAGGCATCACAGGAGGGGAAAGTGATAAGAATATTTTTACCCCACAGTTTTGAAACTAAAGGATAATAATAATAAAAATGAGTAGGCACACTTTAAAGGCTTCTCCATTAGCCAACTTGAGATACTGTGCCTATTGTTGCTACAAGGAGGAGATTATTTTCTCAGCCTGCTGCAGGTTGATAACAATTTCATCCACTGGCCAGAAAGCTTATTGATAAAGAGGCAGAAATAGCACAAGGAACCAGGACGCACAAGTCTCCTTCGGGGAGAGCCTACACAGGCGCTGGCGTTCTGATAAATTCGGCAACACGATTTTTAAGGTCCTCAGAGCCACTTCAGGCAAGGGAAGACAAAAACAAAACCAGTGAAGAACTTTGCTGGCCAGAAATGAAGCCCTAGTGCAGGGGTGAGGAACATGGCTCTCTCTAGACAGCAACGTGTTCATGGACACTTTCCTTGGTGCCCATCAGGCTACCTGTCCCTCAGGATGCATTCTGGTTAATATGAAAAATGTTTCTGAACCTCGTAGAGGTCCCAAAACAATTCTTAGATAATAAAGATGGTAAATAGCAAAATCCAATAATCATTTAGAAGTGGTTCCACCTACTTATAAGATAAACACAAAATTGTGGATGGTAGCGAAAACATTCTGGGAATCTAGAGAAGATAGTGGAGAGCAACTGTTTGCCTTCTGGTGAATATGTTGGAGGCCCAAACTCTGCAACTGATCCAGATTTGGGGGGTGGGAGTTTGCTGCATAGTTTAGGTATTGCAAAGAAGCCTCAATACCTCTCCTCTGCAGATCTTTCTTCTCCATCAGAAGAGTGTGAGAAGACACAACCAGGAAAGGTGACCCATTTCTCCATGCTGCAATAGCTAGTATGTAAGGGCATAACAGCTGCTGAAGGCTTGTATCATTCTGTAAATCCCACTTTCATTCACTTGTAGGCACTGAATTCTGGGAAGCAATGTTAGGAATAGGTATCTCTAGCCAAAGACAAGGCAAGACAGGAGGCCATGCTTTGTGTGAGGTTTGCAACCACTGAAGAATCAGGCAGCCGTTCTTTAAGAACCAAGACTAGATTCCTTCCACTGTTACACCTAATGTGTCCCTCCAGCTCTTCCTCTATGCTATGGGTCTGAGTTCTTTTCAAACAGCTAATTTCCAGTAGGGTGGCATGGATCTGTCTTTCCTGTCTTGTACCCAACTCTTGCACCAGATCAGGCTATGCCACACCATTTCCCCATTGCTGTTCAAGAGATCCTTTTGCTGATCCTGCTATTTACCCTGTCTGTCCTTCTGGTAGTTTGCGGGGAGACCAGTGGGTTCAAGTGCTGTCTGTGCTATCTCTACATAATAGACAGATAATGAATGATTTGCTAGCCCAACACAACTTCTTACTGGGAACACAAGCACCTGCCTTTGGTGAATCCGTCCATCTGCCCCAGCACTGTCTGCTCCAGTCAGCAAAGGTTTTCCTTGGTCTTTGAGTTATAGAGAAAGAGATTTCTCAGCCTGAAGTATTTTGAACTGGAACATAAGAGCCTTACTTGATCAGATTCCTTGTCACAAGATCTTTGTCTCCCAACAGATATTCACGGTAGGGCCCAAAGGCAACAGTTATGAAGCCTGAACGGTTGGAGCTTTAATTTAATATCTTCAACATTTGGAGTATATCCCTGACCAGTGAAGTTACTTTTATGACTACAATTTGTATCATGCTATTGTTAGCATAATCCCCAGTAGTCCCCCCCCAATTATTAGTTCTAATCCACACTCCCCTGTCCAGTGCAGGATGTTAACTATATTTTGTTAAGGCAGATCATAATCAATCTGGGCAGGCCTAGTAGAAACAGACTGGAAGCAATTTCATATTCAGAAACTTCATAAGTAATATTAACATTTTTCATGGATCCAGCCTGACTAGTATTTAGCTATCCTTGAAATATTAAGGCTGAATGAATTCAACTGATAGAAGAAGTAAGACACTGTTGGTCTGAAATGGTGCTAGAGGTAAAAGAGTTGAAAAAGCCCATTCTCCCTTTAAAAATTCAGCCCCAGCACCATCTATACAAGATTTTGAAGGACTTTTTGAGGGACAACATTGGATAATGAAGCCCACTTAAATCCCCTTTGGTAAAAGTCCTAATGTTGAAAATGAGCCTCTCTTAATATTTACAGTATGTATCCAAGGTAACAAAGACATCAGGTTCTGTAATTCAGCAAGACTATGTACTGTAGCAGAAAAAGGTAACAAAGCATGAAAAAGTTTTTGTTGGAAACTAGGTCAAAGCTTTCAGGATGACAACCCTGACTCCAGTACACAAAGGAGCAATTTGAGACACACCCTGTAGAATTACCATGGCTTCAAGGATTCGAAGATTATTTTAGACGAGGGAACATATGCTAAGCTCCAGAAAACATGATGATTTTATATCGTAAAAAGTGCCACATTTCAGAAAATAAGACTTAATGTTCTGATCACTGTCTGCACCTCAGAAATATACTGTAGAGCTGCAAAAGTTGCCGAAGGATGTTGAAGCAACTCTATTAAGAGGCAACCCTACACAATATTTTGCTTAGAAGAAGAGGCAAGTCAGGGGGAATATTACAGATATATAGAAAAGCATGCATGGAGTGGGAAAAAGTGGATTGCAATCTTTTTCTCTCCCTGACTTGATTAACCTGGCCTTATCCAAATTATGTGTGATGTAGCATAGAAAAGAGTCATTCTTCTTTACCTAGTATATAGTTCAATTATGAGATTTCTTTTAAAAAATGCAAGATTTGACTCTTGTGAATGGGGATTTCCTTACTTCATGGTGTGTAAAGCTATCAATGGCCCCTAGCCACAATACTATGGATTAATGTCAGCATTAGCAGTGGAATATCCTTCAGTGCAATTGCTGAGAAAAGTAAGTAGGAAGGGGCTCATTTCCCGCTTATGGGCTTTCTTCAGGGAAGCATGCTGGAGTATAAGGTATTGGGTCTGATCCAGCTGTGAAGTTCTGCACTAAAATTGGCACCTTCTGCTGGTTCAATGCCTTCTACTTAAAAGGTCTTAAGTAGAGCTTTCTCCAAGAATTATTACCTAAAATATCTTAACTGCAGAAATCAAGAACCGAACCTGTGATTTTTCTGGTTGCAAAGTCCTTGTTCTGCTACTGTGTTGGGTCAGGAGATAAGAAAGACAACTTCATGCTTCTTCTATCCAGCTGTGAAGCAGTGGCAACTAGATTTCTTCCTTCCAATTTGACATAACCAGGTCTTATTCCCAACATTTCAAAATAAGGGAAAATATGGCCCAATCCTTCACTCTAGGCAGAATTCAATGGCAACTTGGTTCTTCTCTCCACAAAATTACTTCCTCGGTGGCTTGGCCTGTTGACTTAATCTACTTGGAGTGTGATTTACTTACTTTCAGCACCTAGCTGATTCTGGCTGATCTATGAAGCTAAGTGTTATTGGCTCTGATTACACTTGGCCAGAAGCTGCTATGGGAATTCCAGAACTGTAGGCTGACAAGTTGAAAAAAAAAAGCCATCCCAGAACTTAATAACACATCACATCTATTATCATGCTGAGAAAACTGTAAGGATGTGTTCATGGAAGTCAGAATGAGTCAAGCTTAACTCCAAGGCAAGTTGACTTTTTTATGCATGAATAAACCATTTTGAGAGAGACCTTTCTCTATGATTCCCTGGACTGTACTTATCTGAATTGAAAGTCATAAGGAAGGTGCTGTTGATGGAGCCACAATAGTGAGAATGCCAGGATGGTCCCACTATTATTCTGTTTTTTTATTCACTTTAAAATTTATGGGCCATGTCCTCTGAACTGTTCATTCAGTCAAAAGGCCTCCCAATAAAATATCAATAAAACCATCATCATAAAAAAAATCTATAAAACAAATAATAAAATGCAAAGAAGAAAAAAAATGAACAGAATGGGAAGCATTTGGTTGATGTTTAGATGAACATCCGTAGGAAGGAGTGACAGAGATGGGAGATTAATGCATATTGTCCTCATCAAGGGCAAGTTGACATATAGGGATAATGGAGAATTTATCTTGGTTTACAACTGCATGTGAACTTACACAATTCACATTCCCCAAATTTGTCCCCAAGGGTGGGCAACTTTTAGTTTAATTTTATTACTTTATTTTTGCAATTTATCTAGCACTTCATGGACTGTAAGTGATATATTGATAGTAAAATTAGATTTTAAAACCTCAAGAACATTACAACTATATCTAAGAAACACACACACACAGGCACTACTCTTTTTCCAAGCATGAATTTCCACAGCCAAGTGCAGCGATGTCACCAAAATTCTTTAGGCCACACATTTCAGGGGGTTCCTTTTGAGGGCATCAGGCAGGTATGTTGGGTGGGAAAATGCACCTTTGCACTATTTGTAACTGAAAGTCAGTGGTATAATTGATAAGAGTTGCAAGGGGTGGGGGAAGATGCACATGACCCACCGAATGCCCCCTCCTGATATCTGCCAACTGGAGTATATCACTATGTCACTATCCACATTTTTCCAGAATTTCCCAGTAAGTTCACCAATCCAATCATGCGTGCAAAAATGTGTATGTTAAAGATGCACACAGGAAAGTAAATACCACTATGGTGGGCTGTTGAAATAAACTCAGTATTAGAAAAATGTGAAACTGAGTAAAATTCAAATCAACAGCTCATCCTTACCTCCCAGTTTTCACTCCATTGATCCTGAAACTAGTTCAAATCGGTAGAAAGCCACAGTTTTCTTTAAGCCTAAGTCTGCTTTGCAGTGTTTTTCTTTGCTTTCTCCACCCTTGTTCCATGTTTCTCTACTTGGCCACCACCCAAAGTTTATAAGTTTCACTTTCCTTTGAATAAAATGCTCTAGGAAGGAGGCTCTGGCAAACCACTTCCGAAAAACAATTGCCTTGAAAACTGCAAGGATTCGTCCAGGCAGTCACTGCAGGGTCAGTAATGACTGAGCGCAGACAAAAATAATAATAATAATAATAATAATAATAATGATGATGATGATGATGATGATGATGATGATGATGATGATGATGCAGTTTGCTTGGGAAACTTCTTTCTGGTTTTTGGCTCACTGACCCACATCTCTTCCTGAAATGGCCTTATGTGCCTGGAACTGCTTTTTTGAAACTTCCTCTTCCTCCTCAACCAATCAATTTGGACTTGTTCCTTGGTTAGGCAGAGAGCTTGATAAGTGTATCTGACGTGGCATCTTGGTTAAGTTGTGGTTTAGACCAGGGAGACCCCACTCTCAGCGTTCATGTGAGAATGGCCAGGTATTCTCCTTGAAATCAGAGAAAGACATAAATCAACATGCAATGATTTTGAAAAGGAGGGGGGAAAAAAGTTAGAGATCTCTTTCTTGAGAAAGCTGGCAGCATGAGATTCCTCTGGTACAGATCTTTCCAACTGCAAGCTCCAGATGTATGGGAACTGTACCAAATTGCAGAAAGAACCATGCCACGTTATCATCACTATAATTCAGGCATCAGACAGATTATGTAGCAAGGCTTCTCATGAAGATCACATATGAGCATCCAAAGCAGGCACTTCCAGATCCAATATCCACCCCTCCAAAAGAAAAGATAAAAGGGGAAATACAGCAACCATTTTTTTAGTCCTTCTACCTTGTGGAGGACTAAAAAACAGATGAATCTGAAAGATGAAAGCCAACCAGATACTCCCACAATGCCTTCTTTGCCTTGGCACATAGCTACCACAATCATGTCTGTCGCTTCTCTGCTGTCACACACTTTCAAAACAACCTTGTATATTGTTCCACTCCCCCACAAGGATCCTGCATGGGAACCGTGATTGCCAATGCAGATCAGTCATCAGCTCAGCACCTCTGCAGGGAGCCAAGGAACAGCCCATTGCAATGCTATGCTTCACAGTTTGGGGAGAAAAAAAGTAATATATTGCACTCCCATGGGGAAAATTCAGAAGTAGCCAGAATATGTTCCCCCAACTCATCCACATATCTCCATGACTAATGAAGAGAAATTACTGGATTTATTTTATGTGCTACAGTATCTTTCAGATGTCCTTTTAAAACTGAAAATATATGTCCATTGCAATGTTGTTCCCACAGGGAAAGAGAAATCCTTCAGTGGCAGAGACTGTGATTCACAGCCCCAGTTGCAAACAGGAAGGTTCACAGATGATGAGAAAGTCTCTAAGACTTGGAAAAGTACCAGATAACCACTATCCACAGCCATCTCCAGATATGACTACACTTCCTGGAATTCCCAAATTATTGAAAGGTTTGTCCATCTCTTTTTCAGTAGGTGGATGGTTTTTACCATGTATTAGGAACATCTCCATGGTTTCCACAAATTTCCCTAGAGATTTTGGAACTTGTCCCTTTCAAGAATGAATGCCTTTAATAATTTGGTCATTAATCTGTTAAAAGTTACTTCAGAAGGATTAAATAATAGCATTTATTAACAAGCGTGTTGTTGGCAGCATGTATCTTTGCTAATTATTGTTGCAGATTTCCAGTGGTTCTCGATTTCCTGCTAGAATGACCAGTAGCAAAAAAAGAACAAGTGCAAATAGGTACCGATAAGTTTTGAAGAGGATATAGGGAGCAAGCCCTTTTTCTGTATCATGCTTAAGGGTACAAGAGTCTTATCACTCCTGAACAGATTCATTGCGAAGATAAATGAATCTGTTCAAGAGAGACAGGATATATACAGCTCTCTCACTGAGTTCTGAACACAGGCCTGCAGCAAGGTTTCTCCATGTCTCAGATGTGCTAGAGTGGTTGTACTTAAGGGGAAATCACAGTCCACTCGCTGTGCTTGGAAGCACATCTCACACTATCAAGCTACAAGATGGCAGCATCTAGATGAGCTGAACTACTTCTTCTACAGCTCCTAGTCATTAGGGATCGTGCTAATTGGTGACTCTGAACATGACAGTTCAGCATATCAAATGGGCAACAGGTTGGGGAAGAGTGACCATGGGTGCCCTTCTCTACCTTCCCTTGCCTTTGAGGGGGAGCCGTAATGGGCTGTGAAAATAACCTTGGGAGACAGGAGGAAGAGCCACGGCACGGACAATGAAATCTGATCCAAAGGAGGGGTGGGGATGGAGAAAGTGCTTCAGAAGGATCCTCCCTTCTTTTTGGGAGAGTAAAAGTAAGGGAGGGGAGAGATACTTTCAGACTTGCAGGATTCTGTTACTGTAACCTTACAATAAAGGTTTTGGTTTCTTGTTTGGACTACCTTGAAGGGCTGATATTAGCTGTTTAAGTTTGCTGTCAGCTATTTACCATTCATTAACTGCCTTTGCAGTCTGGTGATCCAGCAACTTTTGGACGATGTTGAATAATCTGATACATCAAGACATACACGCTTTCTTTCTTAGTCCACCTCCCATCTCAACCTGTATGGCAGAATGGCACAGAAGGCACACGAGCTGCCTAAGGCACAGCCAGTAAAAAAGAAAGCTGATGCCACAGAGGGAAGCCACAAAGCTGATGCCACAGAGGGAAGCTCCCTCCTCCAAGGGCATGTCCTGTGGATGTAAAACCCATGAGATAATGGTAAGGGATGAAGAGATGTGTATTTCTAAAGGGGGAGAAAATTCATAATGATAACAAGGCTGGGAAAACAGCCCTGTGAAGTGCTTCTTGCAAGGGAGGTATCACAAAACATCCAGCCTCTTTTAGGAGATGTGGAGAAGGCTGTCTGGCATTCAGGAGGCGATTAATTAGCAAGATGCCTTTGCTGTTCTCCCAAGGGGATTCTGAAAAGAGCTGCAGAAATTATACTTGGGCTAAAATCAAGGGGAAGGGATGGGTAAATGCATAATCATGGAGGACCCTGGTAGGGTGAATTTTGCTGGATTGCCTCCATTCAAGAGACAGAAGATGCAACAGTAGGCAGTCCCGCTAACAAGATCCAGCAGCATTTATAAGTGGGAAACCTGTATATAAGTTGCAAGGCGCTTCCTCCTTTAGTTCTTACAAATTCCTATAAGTGACCTGAACTGCACTTTGTGGGCACACACCACATATACACAGAGATGAGAAATTAGCCCTCTCTTGGATTTCATACTCTTCCAAAGGCTGTAAAATGGTTCTTGTCTGTTTAAATGGATTTGAATAAATATTTGGAATTAAACACATTTAAATTCATGTCTCCCTCCCTTTTAGAGGCTTGTTGCCAAGGTCATTTTACTGGTAAGGCCCTCCCAATGTACTCTTGCTATTAGTCCGACTGTCTGGAATACCAGGTGCTCCCATTAAAATCCAGGTCCTGCACCATGAAGAACTTTAAAGATGACAATCAGCACCTTGAGTTGCACCCAGAAGCTCACTGGAAACCAATGCCATTCTCAAAGATGTGTTACATCTTTGTAGGCACATGAACAGCTATATTCTGGATTAGCTGTAGCTTCTGATTGCCCTCTACCTGGGTGGCTTCATGTAGAGCTCATTGCAATAGTTCAAAACAGCAGGAGCCAAAGCCACGAGTGACCTTGAGAACATTTTCCTTCTCCAGAAAGGGTCATAATGGAACAGAATGATTCAGATGGTAGTGGACTGTCCTTCACTGTAGGTGTTTAAACAGAGGCTAGGTAGCCATCTGTCAGAGATGCTGTGGTACTGGATTCTTACACTGCGTGGGAGGCTGAACCAGAAAATCTCCAAGATCCCTTTCATTTTATGATTTAATATTTTGCAGAAAGGCTGAGGACTGCATTGGGAAGACGACAATGCAAAATGTCAGATACACAGGGCTGATCTTTCATCTTTATCCTGGATTTAGGGGAGTAATTGGGGGTATTTTTAAAAGGAAAAAAAATTATTTCACAGAGTTATTTGAGGACCTGTTTTTGTGTCTGTTTCCAACCTCAAAGCAATGAGAAATGGTACCAGTGCAAAGGAAAGTGACTGATGTCAAGAAGTCTACCCCTGATAGGACAGAATAGAATACCTTTGGGGCTGACATGAATGCAAAGCCTTTGTTTGTCAGACAACTTCTGTTGATTCTGTATCACTGATTTTGGAGGATCATTTGGTGTGCTTCATCCAGCAGAGCAAGAAAGAAAAATGAGAGGGAAGGTCTGTGACTCATTTCATTTCCTTGATTTGTCAAGAGGGGATAATAGTTTTAGGGATCAGTAAAAACTTAAAACCATTTTGCGTATTGTCAGTGATAAAAAGAAAAAAGTGGGTGCAACAGAGTACTATTATTTTCGTACGCAGCAAGGTGGCAATTAATGAACTATGCTAACCGTTCACAACGTTTCACATTGCAACCTGTGGTAAAGGTTGCCAGAGTGGGTCAGAAAAATGACCTGCTCCCTAGTTTGTTTTCATTTATTTTCCCTTGGCTGGAAAAAAAAAAAGTTTAAAAAGCCAGAATTTTAAAATCTATACAATAGACTGCTAAGATAGGACCTTGAGCAATCCAATTAATTAACACAAGTCTTTTTGACATCCTCCCAGGCAGAGTTTAATTAGCAGTAGCCTGACCACAATTGTGAAAAGCAGCCCTTCTTCTCTTTGCCTTGCCAATATGCCCTGTCACATTCCACCCACCTACAACTGTAAGACTGTGAGACGGGATTTCACTAATTTCCCTGCCAAGAAGTCAAGAAGAGCTTTCACAGTACAAGGATGGCACTTGGTGGTTGAGCATCCGTTTCAGGAGAAAGCAAGGAGCAACGTATTTTTCTTGACCTGTGGAGCATTATGGTAACTTAAACAAGCATGGTGCATCAGTGGCAGATCTTTTTTTCCTATGAAAAGAAACCATCTCAGCAAAAGAAACAAGCATGTTCAGAAGCCTTCTGCTCTTATAGGAGTTGTGTGGCAACCATGGAGATGTAGAACTTAGTTGTCTGGTCGAGAAAAAATAAACACGTGCAGCTTGTAATGAAATTTGGAGTTGGATCTTTGTGAATTCCAGGGCAAATTGACTTGATCTGCAACACCCAGGTTTAGGTAACCAATTTCACACTCTTTGGAATTGCAAAGTAGTTTTTGCTCCCAAAAAATGCCTCTGAACACATCAAAATGTGTGTTTTATGATGAAACATGTTTATATATACTTTTAGATAAAATACATTTGTCAAGTTAGCTTTTGTGGGGAAATGTTCACAAATCTTTATCAGTAAACAAATTTGGGTGAGGAAATCATTGCCTAACACAGAAATAGGAGAGAACAGACTTATCAAGAAATGCAGAGTTTCTGTCAGTGGGAATTCAGTTGTTGTCAGAAATAAGGCAACTAGAAGAGCAGAAGGCTTCTGAGCATGTCTCTTTCGCTGAGATGGTTTCTTTTCATAAGAAAAAAAGATCTGCCACCGATGCGCCATGCTTGTTTAAGTTACCATAATACTCCACAGGTCAAGAAAAATACGTTGCTCCTTGTTTTCTCCTTGAACAGCCCCCCAAATGAGGCAATGTCATGAGACAGGGCAGGTCATGAACCAAGCTCTCATGGAGAATGTCTAGGGGGAAAAAATGCCACGTTTGTCTGGCAACTGCAGGTAGTTTTGGTGCTTACTGTATATCAGGGTTCCTCAACCTCAGCAACTTTAAGATGGGTGGACTTCAACTCCCAGAATTCCCCAGCCAGCCATGCTGGGAGTTGAAGTCCACCCATCTTAAAGTTGCTGAGATTGAGGAACCCTGCTGTATTTAATGCACAAAGCATCAGGCACAAGCAACCCTTCTCCCCTCTTGCATCTGAAATGTTCATCAGATGCACAATTAATCTCACAAACAGAGGACGTCTCAAAGGAAAAAAAGTTAATGTTTGGGTGAAACAAAAATACCAGGTTTGGGAAATCTGAGAAGGCAGATAAACCATTGGCTTTCACCCACCTTTCTCCCACCTCACCTTCTCTACCTGATTTCTTTTCTGCAGCGAACTTCAATCCTCCCTTCCATCTTGTCTAGTCATCCTATCCTGCTCTTTTCCTTCTCTGGTCAAAGAGTCAAAGAAAGATGCCTATTGTATCCCACTGGGGAGAGACAGGAGACAAAGATCTGTCAATTTCTAAGGCTATTTTTTGAAAGCTTTCTTTCCCCTTTTCGTTGCCTTGTTGTTTTCCACCTGCCTATATCAAATCTTTTAAAGAAAATGCTACCATTAATAATACATTGGTTTGTTCACTTTCCATTCCCTCCAGGATTCCCCTCCCACAAAAAAGGTTGGGTATTCGAGCTGGGGAAAAACTTTGCTTCTTACAGGTTGTTTGGTGTTATGCCTCTCTTCTGAGATTCTTGTCCCCCTTCTTTTGATGAAAAAGACATTTGTTTGGAAATTTAGGATGGCATATAATCAACCCTCAGTGTTGACTACAAGGCTTTGAATGCAAACCTTAAACTCTGTTTATATTATTGTATATCTGTATAAATGATAAGGGAAGAGAAAGTTTAGGTCACATATTATTCTCCCTCCTTCCCTCCCTCCATTAAAATAGAATAGAAATAAAATCAATCCGATGTTTATAGATTCAGTTTTTAAGTAATTATTGCTGGCCTTCATTCCCACTGAATAAGGGCAATGAAAGTCCTGAGGTACCTTAAAAATTTACATTAAATTTAAGATGCCACAAGACCATTGTTTTTGATGCAAGCGCCCCTCCTAGATCATGGATGAGAAATGGCTCCAGACAACTAGCAAACCTTTGGTAGATTCAGCTGAAGATGCCCTCTACTTGTACAGGGTGAGAATCAGAGGAAGGAGATAGAACAAAGCTCCTGCTACTGCTGTTTTTCTGGAAGGGAAGAGTCGGGGGGGGGATGTGGAACCCCTGCCCTGAGAATGCAGACCTTGCATCTCAGTGAGGCTGCACTGGCCAACGGGCGGAGGACCCTCCCACTTCAAAGGGGGAAGCATTGGGCAAATACTTACGCTCCTTCTGGTTTGAAACAAGGAACGTTGTGCTGCTTCTTATGATGGTTTTATATAGCATCGTGTGTTTTTATCTTTTCGCCCCATATTCTTGCATCTGCTGATTTTTATCAGGTTACTATGCTGATCTTATATTGTTTTATCTCTCCCTCTCTGTGTGTGTGTATACACACACACACTCACACACACACACACACACACACACACACCAGTCTGTGGTGGCTTTGCACAGTGTCCAAACAAGCAGGGTCCCTGGGTGGTCCAGAAGTGTAAGGAAGAATCCTTCCCAGCCACATACTCCAAACGTAAGTGGAACGTCCTTCACGATACCATCCGTGTAAGACTGTCATCACCTGCCAACTGCAACCCCACTGTTTTTGCAGAGTGCAAGGCCACCTCACAGTGCCCTGTCAGCACCAACTATGGCTCAGACAAAGCAGTCACACCTTGCCATGGCCAATTAGGGCTTGAGCATCTCAGCTGCTATCTGGTTTTAGCCCTAATCAGCTGCCTGTCCTTATCAATAATTAGCTGGAGGCAAGGGAAGAAAAATGCCAGGTTACAAGCTAATATTTCCCACACACTCTAGTGTCATGAATCATGCTGCTTCGAAATCTGCCACCAGCAATAATAAATGGGGAGAGAACAATTACCACCGCTAAAATAGCTACATTCGTATTATTTAGAGAGCAGCTTTTTCCCTCTTTTTTGTGTGTGTGTGTGCAATTATTTTGTGGTTATCTTGCAAAGTCTTTCAGAACAGGAGCTATATCCAGGATAGAAAACTGATGGTTCCAGAATACAGGGGGTGCTTTCCGCATCTCGGGACACAGATTCCTCAGAATCCTCCATCCTCACTAGAGCAGGCAAGCCCATTCTTGCTGTCTATGTAGCTGAGCAGAAATTGCCTCCTCTTGGAAGATGGAGTGGTGACTATGTGTTCATGATGTGACAAAGAGAAGGAAAGAGCCATGCAGATATGATATGCCATTCGTTTTTAGCTCTGGTTCCATATTCCCTTTTCTCAGGTTTACATCCTCTGAAATTTTGTCTTTCTGGCTAGCTTCCTGTTACCTCTGTCACTGGCAGCACTGTTATCCCCAGGGGGATCCTTCTCAATCAAGGCAGGCCACATAGATTTTCATCCTACCAAAGAACTGAATCTGTCATAAGTGTGGTGAGTCGAGAGAGGTTACCAAGAAGCTGGAGTGAAGCTAAGTTGCTCCAAACTGTTCTTGGCATAATGTCAAAATAAAGTTGTTAATTGGTGTGAGAGAAGCTGCGGGCAACCCGTTGCTTGTAGACTAAGCTGCCACCAAGCTCAGAGTAAGTTAATTCCCACCTTGGAAAGGAGAGCTTTGAATTCATTTCATTGTGTGAGGAGGAGATGCAAGATGAGCAAAAGGTCTGTCTTACTGATAGCTCTTCATGGAACTTAAGATTTTTTTAAAAATCTAGACTACATCCTTACAATAATTCTATAACCTGCATCTCATACTTTTTAACTATCTATTTCTATAGCTTCACTGCATTTTTCTGCATGTATGTTTTGGCTTTTCTCATGTATTTGGGAATTGAGAAATCTGTGTAATCAAATATTACATTGCAACATAGTTTTTTCATAAACCCCCACCTACTGAATAGACTAACCATAATTATACCATTGTTTGTCATGCCTATAGTCTGAAATGGTTCAGTCCATGACAGCTTCACAAGTTAACTGCAACATACAGAAGTCTTGGCAGATTTTGTAAGATTACTAAAGCCATACGTGCTTCAAAAAATGATTTGAAAAAAGGCGTTTTGGAATCTCTTGACACCATCTCCATGTCAGCCTGCAGAAAAGACATGGTTGATTTCAGGAGTCATATCATAACCTTTTACTGGATAGTAAACTTCAGAGTAGAGGTGTAAAGGGTAATTGGTCATTGGTGGCATAGTTATAGATTCAACTTTATTCAATGAGGCTTGTTCCTCTTCAGTAACACCTAATTTTTCTGTAATAGCAAATAACTTTATAACTTCCTGAACCCATTCATCATAGATCTCTTAAAATAGCCATTGATGCATTTATTTCCTTCTAGTGCCCTCTAGTGTCCAACCTTCACAGTCATCTTATCAGTTGCTTCCAAATATAAACATAGACATTTTCCCACTGGAAGGATTCTTTCAATTAACTTCAAAGTTTTACATCAAGTCCATCTGAGCCCTTAATCTCTTTAAAACTTTCTAAAATCAACACTAATCATCCTTTTGCCGTATATTAAAAAAATTTTTTTACAAATCTTTAAACTTGTAGTTAAAACCTTTTTTTTTATAGGATTGAAGAAAACTCACCCAGTGATTTCAGTAAGACTTGCCAATCTGAAGGTTCTCAATCTTTAAGAAGCAACAACAACATCAACAACAACAAAATTCAAAGTGATTAAGAGGTGAGCCTCAGTTGAACCTAGAGTCTGCATAGGCTACATTAGAGGCTATAAGCTTGGGGAATCCTGTGACTCCCAGCCAATCACAAGCTGACCACAAAAACACAGTTCTGTCTGCTCACAACAACAACAGCAGCTGTTTGGAGTACATGTGGGTAATCTTAGCTCTCTCTCTGGAGAGATTTCGACAGCCTGAATCCAGCATTTGTGCACTGTTTTTGGCTGTAATGTTGCCCTTCTATTCTAGGGGTATCAGTTCACCATGGCGCTTACCGGAAGCCTCCCGAGGGAGACTTTAGGTGTTAACTGTCCTTCAACTGAAAGTATTTTCTAGGATGATGCATCTATGTTTTATAGCTAAGGATATTTAAGGATTTCTCCATTTGGGCATGCCTGTACGATGTGACTAGATTAGTAATTCTTGAACCAACCAGTACAATAATTCAAGTGTAACTGCCCCTGAGTTTCACACTTTCTTGAATGGAATGGTACACTTTGAAATACTTGAAATGTAACAACAGATGCTTTCAAATAGGAGTTTTGAAGGAAATTATACATTTAAATATGAGCAAGATGTATGTAAGGTATGTTTTCAACGTTAAAAATGCAACAGTAATTCATGTAATTATAGCACCTTTTTTGTTATTTAATGTTTTTTGACAGCAAAAGCCAGCATGGCGTCGTTGGGAAGGTGCTAGACGAGGAACAAGCTGGGTGCATGCGTCGTTTGCCACATGAACTAGACAAGGGCGGTACGAACAAGCAGATCCTGCAACCCAGTTGGACAAATATCTTTTTTTAAAAAAAGGGAAAGAAAAAATAGTTTTATACCCTAAAATGTAAATTGGTCTATTTTAATCAATACATCAAAATGACGGTCAGTTCAGAAGATTGACCCCAGAAAAAACAGTTTTGTCTAATATTGTCAAAGCATTTGTCCGTGATGAGAGAAAGGGGGGAGCAGCCCCATTCAAAACAGTCCTGGCCATCTGTAGCTAGTATTTCTATTTAAAAACATTTTATTAAATAAATCTGCTGCTTAATTATTCTGAGCCAGCTTGTTGGTTGATTAAAAACTTCTAATCAATTTATATAACCAATGTTCTTGATTGCATGTTAAGAAATATTGAATAATAATAATAGGGATAGATATAATTAAGTACTGAAACCTGAGCGTTAAAAATAATTTCCAGTCCCATGTTTTTGTGTCTGCCTGGTCAAATTAAAGTTGCTGAATTCTTTTTCCCTGTGGTGTGATATTCTCCAGGATGTCCACACATCAGACATCAGTGAGGATGCTTTTTTCTTGTTTCCAATTCAGATTCGTAAAACGGAACACACATCTTTTCAAAGGCCCCTTTCACTTCAGAACAACACTGCTGGGGCGGGAGTAGGAGTAGCTCTCCTGTGAATCCCATTACAATACGTTCCTCTCCCTGTGCTTCATTTTCACAAACGAGTGGCTGTCTACCTAAATTGGAGTTACGTCAGCTGGAGGAGCAGGAGGAGAAAATAAAACTATAGGTGGACGGTTTTAATTAACTCCACATTCATTCTCCCAAGAAAGCTCTAACAAGGTAGGGGGGAAAAAAAAAGACTTTTTATTGTTAAGACTCCTGAAGTTAGCAAAACTGTACCTGAGAATTCCCTTTCAAGCCAAAGCATGTTGTCATGCTGCAATAACCCTTGGGGTCATTTTTTTTGGGGGGGGGAGGGGACAAATATGTTTTAAAGGAGAGCGCACTTGACAAAGAAGAGGAAATGCACAGACAGCGCCAGGAGAAAAATGCATTGGGTGGTTTATAGTTAGGAACGGTGCTTCTTCCTTTTTTCCTCCCACCTGGCTATTGCTCCTTTTTGCAGATAGATATAGATATAGACATATAAAATATAATTTTAGATATAGCGACTGGCTCAAGGTCATCCAGATGGTTTTGTTCCTAAGGCAGGACTAAAATTCACCGCCTCCCAGTTTCTAGCCTGGTGCCTTAACCACTACGCCAAACTGGCTCCCTCTCTTATTTTACTCTCTATTTTAATAATTATATTTCACACATATTTTCATACACTGTATAAGTTTTATGCAAGTGATCCTTTATTTGTTTGCCTAATTTTTAAACACCTTTTCTCCCGTCCCCTTCCTCTCTCCTTCCCCACCCATATTCTCCACCATTTTGAGAGACCACCGAAAGGATTCCTGTCTGCCAACCTCTATAAATAAGCAGAGCCATGAAAACGTACATATCACGTGCCACACTACTAATACCCTTTGTGTGTGTGTGTGTGTGTGCGTGTGCGCACCTTTGAGCCAGTGTTGACTCCTGGTGACTGCCTGGACAAGTCCTTGCAGTTTTCTTGGCAAGATTGTAGAAGTGGTTTGCCCTTGCCTCCTCCTTCATAGACAGATGGACTGGCCCACGGTCACCCAACCGGCCTTGGGTCCAAGGCACAACTAGAACTCACAGCCTCCCACTTTCTAGCCTGACGCCTTCACTGCTACACCAAACTGGCTCTACTAACCTACCCCAGAAAGTTAAAGGCCTTTAAGAAAAAGCATCCTTGCCATGCGTATAGGTTTGCCTCAGAATTGCAATCAGTTTTGTCTAAAGCAAGGTATCATGGTTTCCTTGCTTTTCCTAATTCATTTCACAATTTTTACCAAAATATAGAGAGTTCAGGACAATTTCCTGCAATTATCAGCCAGATGCTTCCAAAACATACAGAAGCTGGGCTAGATTAGGAGTTTGGAATTTGCCCTTTATCTTCTATCCAGCAGATGGCATTCTGGGGCACCCTTTTGTAGATCACTGAAATTCCCTGTATCTGCCCTAATCAATAACCAACGAATTTAAGGTGGGCAGGATGACTCTGCAAAATGATGCAGTTCTCATCAGAATACTTGGCTCCCTTGGTGAGGCCACAAATGCTTTCTTTAAGAAGAAACATCCCTCTGAGTTTCACTTTCATTTTGAGGAAAATCTGCCTATGTATGTAGGTATGTATGTAATGCATGTAATTCTCAAGTTCCCCACTCCCTAATGTTCCTGAAACTCCCTGGCTTTCAATGAAAGCCCTCAGCTGCTTCCCTGAGAACAAAGCCTGAAATCTGCTCCAAAGCTGGAAATATTTGAATGACGGTTCTTAAACTTCTCCAAATTGAAAATGGAGGCATTTTTTAGAATTGAGACAAACGTGTCTGTGAAGGGTCTTATATATAGGTTTCTAGTCATCCATCCCCCACCCCCCCCAATCCCTATAGAACATAGTTTACAACAGTTTTCCTCAATATGGTGCTCCCCTGGGATTACTGTAACGTTGGGACAACTGGCTGGGTAATTCTGGGAGCCGCAGTCCCAACACATCTGGGCAATGCCAGATTGTGGAAGCTATGTCTGTATGGTACAGACCCTATGTGTAGACTGTTCTTGGTTATAGCAGCATGATAAATACTAACCCTCCTCCTCCTCATTTTCTGGGATGGCAATAAAAGCAGAGATATTCAACCCCTTCCATGTAGAAAAGTTGCATAGCAAGAGAAGGATACTTAACCACTGTTTTATGTTTACAATGGTGAGAAGACGGTAGACTGCATCTTCCCATTCAGATGAATTCATTTGATTGTCTCAGGGCTTTCTCTACCACATGAGTAGTTTGGTCAAAAGAGTTGTCTCTGCTCCAGGAAAATGAATAGAAACCCACATACAAGCTCAGAGACGATCCTCCTCCTCCTCCTCCTCCTCCTCCTCCTCCTCCTCCACCCCCCCCCTTTCCATTATTGGAAAGGGACATAAAAAATGCTTGTCAAAATTAGGAGTAATTGGCATGAACACTACTCATTTTGCGGCTGTTATTATTTAATACAACTCATCAGGTGATCCTCTGTGAAAAGGCTTTGCTGCCTAGCAGCATTCCTATCTGCAGCAGGATAAGTCCATGTGGTCCACCATGGCACTACACAGCGTTGTTACCTTCTTTTTCATGCAGCAAATAAAACCAGAACTTCAGCTGCTCATCTTCACTGCTATATGAAATGATGGGAAATCATTTGGGTTTTTCTCAGTGTTGCTGAAAATCAGCACTCCCAATCTGGATGAAGAAAAATGGCCCTGAAAAATGAGGATGACCTTACCATGAAACCAGCATGAAGCAGGACAGTCTTATCTAAGCAACATCCAGCGGGTGGCAACGCTGGAATAACATCATCTGCTAATGTGTTACGAAGTTTCTTTACCTCTAGAATTAATATCATTAAGTGAGGATTGAACATTATAGGCATTTTAACAATGGAGCCGCTAGTACATCAACAGAGATGGATAAGAGGTTGATTTTCTGCATGAGGAAACCTCTAACTCACTATTTGTATCCATAAAATTCTAAACAAGCCATCAAGATATGAAGCTTGATTTCCATGAGGGTAACTGTGAGCCACATCATGCTTTGTGATAAGCGCAAACTCAGAGGTGCTCATTGTGGGAGACCAGAGAGAACACCAGATTTGTAGATGTCCCCAGCAAAAAAAACAAAAACAAAAAAAAAACGAGTGTGAGAAGACAGGAGAAAAGTCAAAGAGGGAGAGAGATTAAATAGATGCTGGCTGTTCCATTCTCCAAACACTTCATTTAGGAAAGAGAAACAATCCACACATTCATAACAAGAAATATTTTGCCAACCTGCCCCTCCAGAAGGTACACTGCTCACTGACAAGCCATGATAGAGCTGGGCTTCTGCTACCTAAAAGCGTAAGAGAAACCTTAATAATAACTTTTCATTTGCTAATGACAGCCTCTTAGCTAGGAAGGAGTACATCGAAAGCACCACAAAGAGTTTCCCAGGCTGCTGCCTACCCTAGATTCAGCCTAATATCCTTTTGACATCCATCCATCCATCCATCCATCCATCCATCCATCCATCCATCCACACCAACCTGCCTGCCTCTTTCTTGTGTGCACAGGACTCAAGAAGTGCCTCCATCTGTGAGGGCTAAGAAACAAAGTAGCTATCATAGCTTCTCTGCTTAATGAGGCTATTCTTTCCCCCCACCCCTACCCAAGTGGCCTTGATCCCAGATTGGAGTGCACCCTTCAGTGCCTGCTATGTACAATTAGTCAAGATGAGCATACCACTCCAATTAAAATCCTTTCCACTAAGGGCTGCCTTTTTATTTTCTCATCCATCACCTCCCAGTCCTATCTCCTCCTGGTTTGCAGCTCAGCAGGAGAAGAAAGAATCCAATTAGCTTGGTATTACTGCAGAGCTGCTACTGGCAAAAGGAAGTACTTTAAGATCAGGAGGGACCTTTTCCATCACAGGTGGTAGCTGTGGAGCTGGGGGTCCACAGGATGGTGGGAAAGCAAAAGGACAAAAATGGATGCTCCAGAAGGCACACCAATGTCACTTCTAAAAGCTCTGCAGACTGACAAATTGTCTCTCCAGGTCACTGTGGCTGAGGTCTGCTGAAGGAACGGTCCTGCAGAATCAGAATTCTAAATCATTTTGGAAGCCTGCTGAAGGAGAAGCAGGTTCATGCTGAAAAACCAGGTGGAGGGAGCTTCAGGATCAGCAACAAGGTTGTAGGAAGGCCACCATAGGCAATTTTATTCCCATAAAATACATCCATGTGAGGTCGGCTGGACTGAGGGATAGTGACTAACTGAAAGGCGCCCCCTAAGCTTCTAAGGTAGAGGTTAAATTTAAACTTGGGTCCTTAAGGAGAATTTTGGGCATCAAGCTAAAAGCCCCTAGCCCAAATATAGCTTCCCAGGGAAACTAAAACTGCCACCTCAGCTATAAAACATTTAGAAGGCCAAGGAAAGCTGATAAGCTGGGAAAAGATACTGGGAGGTGAGCCGAGCTCTGGGAAAGCAAAAGAAATAACTGCCTCTTTGTTCTTTGAAAACCCCATTGTCTTTGTAGTCCTACCCCATTACTCATAGTTACAGCCAAATTACCTCACTAGGCACGTGATGTGTTACACCCAATCAAATACCTGGCTGTTATATCCAATCACCTGTATAGTCTAATTCAGTGTTTTTCAACTTTGACCATTTTAAGACGTGTGACTTCAACTCCAGCATGCTGGCTGGAGAATTCTGGGAGTTGAAGTCCACACATCTTAAAATGGCTAAGGTTGAGAAACACTGGACTAATTTGTATAAGTCTATAAAGAGGGACTGTGACCCTAACCCACTTTAGACCTGTCCTTAACTCCAGTGTTGTCAATAAACCCATTTGTGCTTCAGTGTAATGTGTCCTGGTCTCTGGTTGAAACATACCTATGGGAAAATTCTCCTACATTCCCTCAGTCCTAGTCCAATACCTTTAGTATAGTACCTCACACAGACTGTAAGTGCTTTGCTTCTAAATTCAGCTTGACCTTTCACTTAGTGTCCATATAGAGATGTGAAAAACAGCTTTCCCCCCCTACTGTATGAACAGTTTTCTTGCCTTAGCTACATCCATCATATTCTTTTTTAAAAAGTTTGTTTCTTGATTTTTAAAATATCTACAACATTTAACTCTTAAAAAAAAAGATGAATCTTTGTGGCAACTTTCCCACCAATCCTTCTCCACCTCCATCTGTAGTTGCCTCTGGCAGCCATTTTAGAGTGCAGCATAATTAGGACAGCTATGCTTAGAAAAATATTAATTCTCTCTACAGCTCAGAATGTAAATCAGAGCTCCATTCAGTTGCAGAATGCATGGTTTTCCTTTGAGTTTATTTTTAACTGAATCTCAATGGCTGCTCAGACAAGACTCTAAACCTATATTTTCCATCCTTCCGCTTTGCAGCTTGCTTTGTGTTACACTGTAGTGCAAAGCAAGCTGTAAAGCACAAGTTTGGAAAATGCAGGATGAAAGTGGCTAATGGTCATGGATAATAGAAATGTAAACTAGAGGGCATCAAGGTGGGGAGTTAGACCACCATAGATGACTTTATGGAAACTCTGCAGCCCCGGAGAAAGCAGGGCAGTGCAGTTCCAGAACTTGGGAAAACTCTTAAATCCATTCCTAGTTGACTATTTTCTCCTAACCAATTCAGCTTCTTCTGAGGCCAAGCAAAACTTTCTTTCCAGGTTGTACATGCAGTTGCTCTACCTTGTTGGAAACATGGAGATACCTGAGGAATTTGATCAATGTGCATGCCTTGATAAAGTGACCTTATTCATATTTCTTTGAATGACGTGCAGAATAGAATTTAGCTTTCCACTATATTTTACACTTTGCCAAAGGTTGCAAAAATATTTCTGGCAGTTTACATGCATCCAAATGCTCAAATATGAATGTGAGAAAAAGTATACATCTAAAGTGAAAGTTGCTATTTACTCATTATTATTAAATTAGCAAATATGACCTTGAAAAGAACCAACACAATGCATGTGGTTACAAACTGTTGAAGTGGAAAGTATATAATTATGTGTAAGAATACGTGAAAGAAATGTAAATGGATGCAATTGCCCATCTTATGGAAAGACTATCACCCTTAGGAATTACTTTAAATTTTTCAGGAGGAGAAATTTTCCAATTATATGCTTTGTTTTCCCCTGCCCCCAAACTGGTCTCAGAATAATTCATCCATCAATACTTTGAAACTTGTGTTTTAGAAATTGTCATCTATTACTGTATTGTTATCATGTTTGAAACATAATAGAGTTTTAAATTAAATTAATTTTCATTAACCAGATGCTAAAATATATGAGATTGAAAATGGAGAAATCTTGTTCTTTGCAAGCATTTGATCAGCCTTAGATAGGGATAAAAAGGTTTGGTGGTTATGGGTGGACTGGACCGTGCTGCTCACAGAATCCCTGAACATATGGGTTTTTGCAAAGAGCTTTCTGTATTTAACTACTGAGGACTAGAAACATCTGAAACTAAGAGTCCTAGTATGTAAGGCTGGAAAATTTCACCTAAAGATGCTTATAATTTATTTTCACATTTTCTTTTTAAATATTATATTAATTTAGTAGAAAAAAACAACAGGAAAAAAGAAAAGGAAGAAGCATATAATTTTTACAACTGCCCAGAGTCACTTGGAGTCAGGCAGTGTAAACATTTAATTAAATAAATAAATAATGAAACACATACAAAGGCAGACATAGGATTGTAATTCCTGACTCATCTGCATCGTTATTTCTGTTTTCTGGTTGTTAATACTGTTATGGTTGCATAAGCTTTGCACTGCGGTAAAGGCTGAAATAAAAATGTATAGGATGAGATTTGATATGGTAAAAAAATAATAATAATAAAAAACAAAATAAAATAAAATAAGGATGTTATGGGGCGGGGGGGGGGGGGGGAAGCATTCAAGTAAATGAGCCCAGAAAATGCTGGGGAAGGGTGTGTGTTCACTTCCAATTTTCAACACTCTTTTGTGTGACTGGATGGAACGAAAGTGTCCTACCTGGAGAAGGCTCTTGTGTGTGACACTATTACCCTCGTACAAAAGCAGGTCTGGAAGGAAGGCTCCTAAAAGAACAGTCTAAAATGTTTAGAGCTCAATCAAGCAACTCCAAAAGGAACATAGATGAAATTAGTCCTAATATTGTTAAATGGCACAAACTTCTCCTACAAACCAAAGGCAGAAAAAAAATGCACCACCCAACAGGCATATGTGCAAAATGGATGCGTGGAGTGCGGCGAAACATATGGGCACCCATCTGGTAAAAGCACACTGCTAGACCTTCCTTACACTTTACATTTGCAGGAACCAGCAGCAGCATTAGAGAACATACATTTCTTTACGAAGGGGTGGGGAAAATCCCAGCTTGCTCATCCGCATCTGTTTGACTGAGCGAGTGATGAATCCCTTTGATTTCTCATCTCTGCCACCTTGTTCTTGATTTCCAGTGATTTAAACGGCCCCTAAACAGACAGACACCTGGTAGCCTCCTAGAGAAATTAGCACAACAGTCCACAGACCTACATCTAGGAAAAGAATAGAAGCCTAGCAGGGTCCACAGGCCCAAAGATCAGACATCTCTTGTTAGGCACTTGGCTGGTCACTGTTCCTTTTTGCTCAGTTGAGGGCAACAGCCAACTGTCCAGTAGGCTATCACAATCTCATCAGTGACAGACCTAAGCAAGGCAGGCAATGACAACAGTGGGCCTTCTGCAGGTCAGCTGCATGCCTGGTGTGTTTCAGGGTGTTAGCAAATCAAAAAGTGGAGATATAATAGTGTTTTGCAGAGGGTAGTGTTTTGGACTTGACCCAGGGACAGCCTGTGACTCTTGGGCTAATTCAAAAATCCATTTGTAAGAGATCAGGGCAGGCCTTTGATAAAATCTGTTTGTCCCTTTCGTAAACCTATGGCTTGAGAGAGAAAAAAATGAGGATGACTGAAATGGAAGCCAGCATGCTGTGAAGCAAATTGTTAGCTTCCAGCATTACCTTTATTTACAACAATGCCTCTGGGCCTCATAGCTTCCATAGGAACTTTTAGAAAATCGGTAACAGCCAGCTGCAACTCACTGATTTGCTCAGAAGTGTGTTCTCTTCCCCTACCCCCCCAAATACAAAGGTAAGTTAAGGTGGATGAGACAGTGTGCTGGGATCTAGAGAGGGTGGGGGCACCTCACCACTTTACCCTCTGGCAAATTGGTGTTTTGCAACCAGGTGTCCCTCTGTGGCACATATGGGATGAATTAGCCAAGCTCCCCATGGCAACCTATTTTGTGAGAGTGAACCCGAGATGCTTTCAAGATTCCAATTCTGATAATGGGCTGAAACTGGGTGTTGCTCTCTGGGCAACACTTAAGAAAAACAAGGATGATGGGATGAGACGAGGAGGCTCCATGACCTCAAGGGTGAAGCAAGACTGTGATCCTTCCCTTGGCTGTTAATGGATGAGAATTATTATGGAACACAGTCCAGAAAAGCACAAAGATTTAGTTTAATTGGGGATGACTCAGCTGAAGGCAATGGTATCGAGCCCTAAGATGCTGTAAAACATTTTGCACAAGCTTTTTTTTCTTTTCTATCTATCACAACTCATTTAGATAGTTGCTGCATTAATCGTTAAATGCATTAATTTACATAGGTGACAACACTTGGCTATTCTTGCTTGAACTTGGAAGACTAGGTTAGGATCTGGATGGCAGACTTCCAAGAAAAGAATACTACGGCTATAGGCTATGACTGGAAGGGTTATTTAAAAAGAAAAAAAAAATCTTGCTTACAGTATTTGAAAATTAAGAATGGCCAACCAATTCAATAACATTGCCAGGAAAATAGCATGGAAATGTCCAGAAACAGATAGTTACAGAAGAGTTGAGTTCAACACAAGGGAGACGTGATGCATTGATTAAAAACAGCTTCATCTGCATGCAAGATTGTGTGTGTGTGTCTGGGGGGTGTTGCTTTGCAAAATGAAAATTACAGATCCCAAGGAAAATTATGAACTGACCTTAAAGGGAATATGAACAACATCATTATCAGGATGAAGAGGCCCAGAATGGGAATGAATGGAAGACATCCATTTGAATAGGTGGCTTGTTCATCCTGGGATTGAATAATTGCCATTCATCAAAATTAAATTTTAACAAAATATATTAGTAATCTACCAGAAGAAGCTGTATGTATTTCTAACTAGTGTGGCTGATCCTCCAGTACAAGAAAATGATCCTGGAGTTGTCCTGATACATCTGCTATCTGTAGAAGCTTCTGCAGAAATTAATTGGTTTATCCCCTACGCCTTTTAAGACTGAATAAAGAGGTGAAAATTCCAATCTTTCTGAGAACATTTTGAATTCAGGGAGCACTGCAGTGAGGAATAAATTGGAGACGGTGTAATGCAGCTGTGCAATCCAAAATATCTTTTGGCGAAGGCTGATGAATACGATCCTGAAGAAAAAGATTAAAACTTTCCCTTCATCAAGGCCGCAATCATGATATTGAATTTATTTATTTATTTAAAAGATTTATATGGCGGCCCATCTTAAAGAATGCTGGGCGGCTCACAACAAGAGGAAACCAGTGAGTATAAAACAGCGTAAAATAAAACAGTAAAACGATCAAACAAAAACAAAAAAACCTGCACCTTAATTATCCCCTTAGGACGCTCCCATTAGCCTCATTCCATTCTTTCTATTCTATCCTAACCTACCCCAGCACCTCAGTAAAAATGCCTTCTGAAAGGCTAAGAGGGTGGGGGCCTGCTGAATCGCTGGGGGGAGCGTACTGATGATGCCATAACTTGCGCCATTGGATGACCTCACCCAGCAGTTTCATACAGATGTTAAAAAGGAGAGGGGAGACACCCAAGCTCTGAGTCACCGAACGCTGCAGGGGCCCAGGGCTCAGCCTCTCCTCACCCACCAACACCAACTGGAACTGGCCAAGGAGAAAGGAGGAGAACCACCGCAAAATGGTGCCTCCTGCTCCTAACTCCTGGAACTGGTCCAGAAGGATGCCATGGTCAATGGTATCAAAAGCCACCGAGAGATCCAGGAGAGCCAGGACAGTTGCATCAGCCCATTCCAAGCCCTCCAAAGATCATCAACAAGCACGACTAATGCTGCCTCAGTGCTATACCCCGGCCTGAATCCAGGTGAAAAATAATCCGCTTCATCCTGGGCCCTCTGGAGCTGCGTGCCAGGCCGCTTCTCAACAACCTTCCCCAAAAAGGAATGGACGAAAGTTGTCTTAAGAAGGGGGAGCACCACCTCCTCCCTCAAAGAGGTATTAACCACCGCATGGACCCAGTCACCTGCCACCTCCCGGGAGGCCTTAACCAACCAGGAGGAGTATGATCCAGAATACAGGTGGCTGAACTCACAGCCACAAGGCCCCTGCCCACTTCCTCTTGCACCCTCACTGCCTTTCTGCCCCCCTGCTCTCACCCGGGCCGCAGAGAAGTCATGCACCCCCAAAGGGACTGGGCAGCAGCACCTCTAGCCCACCCCATCTCTCACACGAGGGGAGCAAGAAGGCCCCCGCCACACCCAGACCCCACTCCAACGACCAAACCATATAAAACTCCTGGTCATAAAATGTCCTTAATGAGGGTGCCAGCACCTCAGTCCCCAGTCCTCCCAGAGAGGCAAGGGAACCCACTGAAATGGCTGCTTTACTATGGGGCTACTTCAGCGGCAGCTGCGAGACACAAGGCAGCTCCCCCACAGGTCTGCTGCCTTGCTCCTGCTCCTGCTGCCACAGACCGCCTGGCCGCCCGAGCCCTCCACTCCACTCCACTGGGGACTCCAATGGCCAGGGCCCCGTAGCCACCACCACTCATCCTGTGTGGTCCAGCCTGTCTTTATAGTCTCTATGGAGGCAGACCCAAGACGAAGGGCAGGGGCAAAGCTGCCTGTTGCGGCTCACTCTGCCATGCTGCCATGTCCTCTGGAGTCCATTCTGTGCCACCCATCAGCTGGAGCAAAGGCAGCTGATCCACAGCACCGCTGAGCTCCATCGCCTGAGCCCTGCTTATCAAGGGGCCTCCGCAACGGAGGGGCCACCACCCAACACAGTCCCACTCACCTGCCACCCAGGGAGATGTTCATAGGGCTCCACTGGCCCCTTCCAGCCGCTTGTCCACTGCCATCATGCCAGGTATCTTTGCTGCTGCTCTTCCTGTTCCTCCTGCTGGCCCAGGTAACAGGTACTAACATTGCTGGCTGTCCACTGAACCGATCAGGACCACCAAACGGCTCCACACACCGTCCAATTAAGCTCAGTCAGTGCTTAGTTTGGGGAGAAGGGAGGAATTCTATCTGTTCAATAATCCTTGATGTATGCAATCTCTTTTTATTCTGTCATGAAGCCACAGGGTACCTGTCACCCAAGCAGGAATCTGGATATTTCCATTCCCAGCAGATTCTTGTTCTTTGATTGTAAATTAGTCACTATCTTCTGCATAGCCTATGTCTTCATCTGCTTAAATGTAGACAATAATATTTTCCTACCTCTCTGGAAAGGTTGGAAACCTTGAATTTGCTAATGTTTGTCAAGATGACTCAGGCTTATTAAGATTCAGTAAAATATTCTTTCTGAGTGTTTTTCAATTTCTAGTCCCAGTAGGGAGCCAAAGCAGAAACGTATATATGTATGTGTGTGTATATGTGTGTAACATTACAGGTGAGGGTCGGGTGAGAGGAAGAACAAGAGACATAGTGAAGATAACTTTCTTCTGCTCTCTTTTGAGCGAGGCTGGAGAAACCTCACTACAACCTCCAACAGCCCTGGCCAGCAAGGTAATTGTGAACAATGGGAGATCTCCAGTGATACCAAGAGCCACAACTTCTCACCTCTTATTAATAAATTCTCCTCAAATATTATTGAAATGTTATTAGTTGCATGTCCATATCATTCTTTTGCCAAAGAGCTTAGATTATCATACACAGTTCTCCTTCACTGTATCCTCACAGCCACTCTACAAGGCACGTTAGATAATGACAGAAGATATTTTCTAGTGGTATGAAACTTAGGCACTGAGAAAGAACAAGCAAAGGATGACAGATCCTTTGAATTATGTATTTGGACATAATTACCAACATGGAATGCAAGAAATACCAATTAAGCTGTTCTGGACCAATAAAGTTTGCCTGCTCCCTAGAGGAGACAGTCAGTAAGCAGAAATTCACATACTTTGGGCATGTAAAGTGAGTGGATGATGGACCAAAAGAAATTATTATGCCTGGCAAGGTTGAGAGAAATAGAAGGAGAAGACAACAGGTCAAGAGGATAGATGGGATGAGAGTTTACTGCAATGTCCTTGGAAGAGTTGCTATTATTAAAGACAGGTCAAGATGGCAACCATTTGTCCATACAGTCCATATAGTCACCAGAATTTGAACAAGATTTGGTGGCGTCTAACCAACCAGCCTGACCCAAAGTCTTCCAGTGTGCTTCATGTGGGCAATGAGTATCTGAACATAGAGCAGCTTGTCCCCAGTTCAACAATCTTACGTATTGTTCCCCAGGTTGGCATCCTTCAGAAATGAGGACTTTAGTTCCCAGAATTTTCAGCAACAGCCAGTCTGCCTGGGGAAATTCAGAGAGTTGAAGTCAGAACATATAGAGGGCACCCAAGTTTGTGGAAGACTGCTCTAATCATTATACCTGTAAAACTAGTCTAGTTTTACATGTAGTAGGCTTAACTCTTAAAGGTAAAATTCTTCTAGTAAGCTTAGTTATTAAAGGTACAGTTCAGATCATGGCATGTTATTTGGTTACTCACTTACTTAAGATCTGGGCTACAGGATGTCAAGGGCCTGTAGAGTTTTATTAATGACATTTCATGAAATTAAGAAGAAGATATATGAAGGAGAAATTAAGATACAGATAGGGTTCCCATTAGGCAACTGAAATAGCAACTTTGGTCATCAGAGCATCATAAAAGGGAAGTATATTGTTAATATTATTGCATTTTTACTGGCAAGGATTAGGAAAATCCTGGTGAAATTTTCTGTACCATGTTCTAGACTCCACAATATGACTAAATCTGGGAAGAAAACTGTATTTTGTTTTCTTGTTAAAAAAAAGAAGCATTCACACAATATCTCCTTCTTTATTTAATGTCATTTACTACAAGCAACGAGAAGCCTCGGAAAAAATCTTCAGGCTTATATAAATATGTATTTAAGATCAAATAAATGCACGGGAGGGACTTCCAGGATCTGTAAGGTGTCTTGTTTCAATAGCTGCCAAGAAAAAAAGGGGAGTTCTGATGCATATATTATTTCTGATGCTGCATGTTTTGTCTTAAAGGGGGGATAAGCACAATTCTATTCAGCCCTTGTGACTCTACAAAATTTGAATCATTTCATAGAGAAATGATTGCCCATAACACAAAGATGCATCCAATTAGTTGGCCTGCATTCCAGTGAAGATTAAGGGAAGGAAGGAAAAGTGGGATGCATATTTAATATGTGCACACAGACATATACGTATTGCTGCACCTGAAGGAGATCACCCCTAAAATCTAGAATGGAGAAGTGGCAATGCTTTAGCAAGACTCTCAGTGGTGGGAAGGAGTTTCAGAGTTAGCCTGCAGTAGACATTTGGAAGTTTGATTAATTTTTTTTTTAACGCTTGCCTATTTGCAAACCAAAATGCTATATTTGGTTTAACAGCACAGATAGGAATGGGGTACATGGGGGGGGGGGGGGGGAAGAGATGCAAAACCCACCCAAAAAGCAAGGCAGTGTTTCTTGTGGGAGAGCATGGTGTCTGCCAAGGCCCCAATTCACACAAGGCAGAGATTTTCCAACTTTTCGCCTCTCTCCACAGAGTGCCTTGAGAGAGAAGCAGGTAAAGACAGAGACACGATGCGCTGTTGCTGTTATAAAAGCAAACTCATCACTTTGAGCAACTTTTCAAAGACATTCCATTTATTTCCCTGGCTATTGAAGAAAGGAGGACCTCCTTGTGAAATGAGAAGCTCCTTTTCAAGCTATTGCTTTTGCTTAGTTAAGCTTTTTTTTTTTTTAATGCAAAGACGCTGAACCGCCTCTGTATAAATATGACTTAGAATAACGCTATTCAAGCTGACTGAGAAAGTGCTGCAGTTGAAAGAGTATCTTTCAGCACATGGGAATGGGTACATTTTGAATCTCTTTGGGGAAATGGTTGGATTTGCAGTTGGTCTCAGGAAAAAATACCTTATACAATTCAGTCATTAGAAAACACTAGATGTAGGCTAGAAGTTTCCTATTTTAATTCTGTTCTTGTTGGGGACAGACAATAAAATTTTTATCTGACTTCCAGACGGGTATATTCTCTAAACCTTTCTTGATCCTTGGGAGCCTGGAGGTGCCAAATCGAGTAACTATGTTTTATTAAATTACTCTTTCCTTCCTTTCCCTTCCTTCCTGAATTTCAGTTTTGCTAGAAGAATTCCTTGAAATAATTCCATTATCAGTACATGTTCACCTGTTAGTTTTCAGGTTTTTTCCATTCATCTGCAACTGCCCCATTCATTCTGCATGGTCAACATGCATGCCTAAAATCATCCTCAAGAGACTGTGTTTCATTGCATTCAGATACACTGGTTAATATCACCAAAAGAGACATACAGCCCAGTGCAAAATTCAGACCTTGGAAAATTCTAAAATGGAATACAAAATTCCTAAAGCCACTGGTTCCAACTTGAAAACATGGCCAAATGGTTCAGAATGCCAGACCAAGGGAGAGTTCTGAAGATATCCTGAAGCATAGCATAGAAGTCTGAGAAGAAATTAGACTCTGCCAGGATCTCCCAGTGATCCATCGGTTTTTTTCAAAAATATTCTTACTCCTCTAACCCTGTCTTAAGCCCTTACTCCAATCTTGGATGCAGAGAACTCTACATGAAAATGCTGTGTGACTGTAGAACAATGCAGTTAAGGCCCACTGCCTTTTGTCACCAAAGGCTGCCTGAAACTGAAATCATAAAGCTAATTATTAAACCACAAACTAGTCATAAGCAATGACTTGACATATTGGTTGCATTCTTCTGTGTGCAGAAATTTTGTCAGTATAGAAAAGACCAACTTTGTGAAATTTTGTTGGTAGAGAAGACTAACATACCTCAAAATGCAAGACACAGCCTTTCAATTTTTCATCATATGATGTTTCCCTTGCAAACCCATCAAGTTACAGACACATTCACTTTTGAGATGCTAACATCACTAACAGAAATTGTCCAAGTCTCTTTACAGATGCTATTTGATATTCCAATAATAAGGTGTGCCATCTTTCTTCCTCCCAACTTTTATCTCTCACATGCTGGGCATTTCCAGCCTGCTACTGTTTTTACTCCTCATCCCTCCTGCAACTCTTTTAACTAATCTACAGCCATCCTTTCCACCATCAACTTTGAGATGCTGTGAAAATCACGTGAGCTGATCAGCACCCTTTCTAGCCACTGCAGAATGCAGGAATCAGCATTTACCTATCAATGTGACCTTAATCCATGGTGTTACTTCATGTGCTGTTCATTTGTTCAGTGATTACTAAACAACCAAAACAGGTGTTGCAAGGGAGAATTCTGAGCTAAACCCTATTCAATATGAAAGACAAATTAAAGGATAAAATGGCCTCTCACTGGCGCTCTCACCAATGGAAATTGCCCATCTTGAAGTTCCAATATCTATTCTACAAACCTATCTTTGCAAAAATTCTGTGAGTCAATTGCTTCACCAAAGCTTTGTGTGGTGTGGCAGGGGTCAGATTTGATCCAGGAACAGCCCAAATGCAATATATGGAGGGTTCTCTGCCTGCAATCTTGAAAGGTCCCCACTGACATCTTTCCAAATATTCATCCAAAAGGTTTCAACACAACATTTCCCCCTTCTCTCATCACATACCTCTCTTCTCTTCCACATAGTGTATTTTATCTTGGCTGCATGGAACTGAGACCATGGTTCTTTCTGTTTGGAGGCAACATCTTACCTTTGCTGGAGAGATGCTTCCATGTTACTGTTGGTTCTGGTCTCCCAAAGGCTAAGCACAGGAGAGTGACACTGCTGCCTTCATTGATGGTGATGTCTGATGATATGTTTATAATCTGGGGAGGAACTGCAATAAAAAATGGGGAAGGATGTCAGTACATTAAACTTTTCTGCTGATGCTACTGATGACAGATTCACTTTTCTCGACCTATTCAATATAAGGAACACATGATTTCTTACCAAAACCAATAATCTGGGTTGTAACATGAACCTGCAGCAGAACAAATCAGTTTAATTACTCAGAAGGTGTTTTGTTTCAGAAACAAGCATTATGTTGCTTAGCCATCCACTGAATTTTAGTCTCTGCCACCTATTTTTCCATGAACGATGTATTGGCTCAGCTAGCAGTTCCATATCAGAAGCTCTCTGAGATTTGAAGAAGGTGATTCAAGAAGATATCCCTTAAGGGAATAGGAGCTCACATTTTTTGTTTTCAGAAGTAATGGACGACATGCACTTTTTAGGTATCTGTAAACTCTGAAAACTCTAGATCTTACTTCAGAGAGGAGTCTCCCAGACCAAGGGTTGGGTGGGATGGGGGCATTGCTGAGACACATTTAACTCAAATAAGCTATTTATGCATTTTGTATTTAGATTTCTAATTGACAAACTCTCCCCCCCCCCCCCGCCCTGCCATCACCTGAGGACCGATGCTAAAAATGAAATCTACTTCTATCCAAGGTGGATATACTCAGTTACAGTGGTGCACTGAACCACTGTACATTGGAACGACTGAAAGACTAGGCTGCAGACAGATCCTCCTGGAGAAAATCCATCTATTTGGTTGCTAAACTTGACACTGACTTGATGGTTCATAATCAATCAGTCTATCTGCATAACTCCATCATTTCAAATAGATTATTTCTCTCTGTATTGTTTATTGGACATTGTAAGAGTATGGTTGAGTAACCTATAGTCACATGATTGTATGAGGCTCCAACCCAGGGTTGTCCTTGAGTTATGGTTAAAAAAAGTCAAGATGATGACCACAACAGTGTGATCAGAGGCCTGCCCAGCTTCCGTATGTGTATGTGTGCCTATGTGTTATGTGTGCAACATATATAAAAATCAGGTGGTGCTTCAGTTGAACCAAGACTACATTTTACTGGCAAATTGAAGAAAATCATTAGTAAACTTTCCCATCATTTTCCACTGGAAAACACAATCAAACTTTTGGATAAGTCTTCAAAAAGATGCAACCTTTTTTTAAAAAACAAAAGAAAACGAAATCTCTATAAGTGGGAGAAGGGGAGAGAGAGAGAGAAAGGTCCACAAGGGCAAAACTTTTATCCTATCCACATGGAAGTTGGTTCTCCTACCATCCCCTGGCAGGACATTCAGTAATCCAATTCTGGAAAAGAAATACTGTGTATATAACTGTCAGTGAAAGTGTCAAGTACAAGCTGGGTTCTGTTTCTCTTCTCTCTGTATTTCTCTTTCTCCAGCTCTCCATTCTAATGATATACCTTGCCTTTCATGGAAGAGAATTCAAAACATTTCAAAATATCTTTAAAAGAGTCTTTAGTTTTCAGTATGTTACTCTGCTCCAGGCAATATAACACACAACAGATCTAAAGGATAGCTGACACCTGATGAAAAGTAGAAAAACAATCTATGGGGAGAAATGATTCAGCCTTTTTGAATCTATATTTTCTCTATATCACTATTCACTTTATTTATATTTATATTTATATTTATTTATATATATATAAATAAATAAATAAATAAAGGACACTGGTCTGAAAACATGTTCTTCAAGAATTCCTCTGTGTCTTTGTTGTTTATTCTTCACCTGAATCATAATCTCTTGTTTGTGCCTTCACAATTGGTTGCTATGGTACTTATTATGGCCTTGATATCTCATTTTGTATCACAACAGCCATAAAAAGGAAGACAAAATCTGGTTCAAGGAGAGGATGGGTTCCCTCTGGGCTCAAACTAAGGTCCATTCATGGAGCTGCAACTCTGTACGTGGGTTACAAGAGCAATCATGAAAAATACCACCCACTCACTCCCAGCCCTACAGGGAATAAGAAGACTAAACCAGTTCTGAAGTGGTTTGTTAACAAAGTAAACTGCTGTTAGAAAGAAACATTATGAAGCATGCAGGAGGCCCTGTTTTTAAGGGACATAACTTATCACTGTCCCAGAGAAAGATGTCCTCTACGTTTCACCGCAGCCATCGAAGATACTGCTCATGTTTTGGTTGATTGTCAACTGTGTGCCCTTTTTAGGCTTAGATATTTAAAATCCCTACCGGAAAGGACAGCCCACTGGGACCTGAATTGCAGATTGTCCTATTTCCTCCTGCGCTCTAACATATATATTGTTAGCAGAACTTCTAAGTTTATAGACAAGGCAGTTCATCTAAGAATCCATTATATTGAAAAGATCAGGGTATTGTGTAAAGGCGATGTATTTATCTGAACGTTGATTCTTTGTATTTGGCACATAGGGTTTTTTATTGTATTTTCGTTTACCTATTTTATCCTGGAAATAGACCTTGTATTTTACCTTTATTTTCTTTGATATGTTCATAAAACTAATCCATCAATTGTCTATCTCTCTGTCTGTCTGTCTGTCTGTCTGTTCGTCCGTCCATCCATCTCTCTCTCTCTCTCTCTCTTCATTTCAGAGAACTGTACCTTTTCATGAACACCTGTATTTAACCAGTCAAGGAAGGAGGTCATCTGGGGAGAAAATACTATAGACGTGAACACTACTACAATTAAGAAGCAATTTGGAGGTCCTGGGTTTTATACCTCATACACATATTGTGTATTATTTTATGTGCTCCCAAACCTGGTAAGCCAGCAAACTGTGTTTGGAGGGATCCTGTTCATTTCAGAGAAGTAGGCACAGCAGGCTTGTTCCTGAAATTTCTGCCCTACTAATACCATTGTTTGTGAAGTTCTCATATGGTTTCTAACTCTTGACAGTTTCCATGGTTAGCAGAGTGATCTTGTGATCACTACAACACCAGATAATTGATGCTTAAAGGAAGTGTCTCTTCCAATGTTTCATTTTCCATGAAATTTAAAAGTGAATGTTGGTAGTGAGTGCAGTCCCTTACATTCTACTAAAGGAGCAGCCTTCGCTTAGATTTCATCCTCTGAAATAGCAAGTGCCCTCAATGCTGCCCTTCTGAAGACAGGCATTGCATGACAAGAAATGCTTCCTGTATTTGCCAGAGGACTGGCAACAATTCAGCTTTTTCGCTCACATTTGGCGATCACTATACACAGATCACATTGTATTGTTGATTTAGAGAACCCAGAGCTGACCACTCTCAAACTGGGAGGTGGGGGCACTGGTTGGGTCAAATGGTCCTTTTATAACTGGTAAGAATCCATATATGATTCTTTAATACGAGCAAAACACTCAGAAAACTGCAAAGCTGGCCGTGTGTTTGTCTTGTAGCACGTTGAGCTATACCTGTGTTTTTGGATCCCAGTTCCAGCAGTCTGCTTCCTGAATGCCCCACTTAGTTAACACTTTATATCATGTCAGATCAAATCCCATTCTATTTATGATTGCTTTCCTTCCCTATGCTGTATTTTGTGAAGAGAGATGATAGGGAATGAGAACAAATTATTATGAATTGCAAGGATATAAATACACACCATGATTCCAGTGACATCACAAACCACTCAAGCTGTGCTCCGGTGGTTTATAATGATTGTTTCCAGAGCATCTCTCAGCATGTGTATTTATAGCCTTTTTCACTGCTTTCCCTAGCCATGAAGTAAAATGATTTTGCTCTGAGGTGCTTATACAACTCTCGATAGAATTTCTTCCTCAGATACTTACATTCCAAATTATAGTATATCATTTGTACTCCATTTCCAATGTATGGACTGTATTAAAACCAATGTGTGCACACACAGTTTCTTTCTGCCTTTCTTTCTTGTTAGCCATGTGCATAAGGGCACATATATATCGACTAAACCTCAATGCCGACAACATGACTTTATCCACATTCCTTTCTGCAAGATGTTTTAATCAATGCTTGTGAATGTTGGTAACTTACAAGGAGGAATAAGAAACCCAAACACAACAAGGGGCAATTGTGATAATCAGTTTAGATATATAACAAGTCAGGAGACAGCCAACTGGTCCTACTAAAATGCCCATTTGGGCAAAACTATTAAGCATCACTCCTTAGTCTGAGGTTGTCCACACCAGGAGACAGAATAATAGATTTATCATTAGATTCCAGTTGAATGTTCGGGGGGGAGGGGGGAGATGCCTTTCTAATAGTAAGAATAATGGAAGATATTGCAAGGGAGCTGGTGAACTATCCCTTTATGGGTTGTGTTCAAGCAAAAGATGAACAGCCATCTATCTAAGATACCTTGGCTCAGATGTTTGTCCTAAGCCAGGAGCTGCGTTTGATGATCTCCTTCCCACTCTGATTCTGCGACTTATTCCTTTTGCCTCTTCCACCCCGGCTGATGAATACCAGCCAGGGTCAGACGAAGCTGATTCTTTTAACAGACTTTTACCCATCCTCTCCCAAGATGAGTTTCCATCTTCCATTGGTACCACTTATCCAATTTCTGTACACAGTTCAGATAGATTTAGGATGAAAATATTCATCTCTGCCTCCTTCATGACATCGCTGTGTCACTGGATATGTCCCTGCAGCCCTGAAAGATTTAATCAAGATAAAATAAAGTGTGGCCTCCAGTCAACAAAATTTGCTGGCACCTTAGGGAGTAAAAGAATCAATGAAAACAGATATGGATAGTTGCTTGGCAACCACTCTGTAGTTCCTCTCTCTTCTCCCCCCCACCACTCCTTCCACCTGCTCCTGCTCTTTCCTAGAATAGGGTTCCTGCTGATCACAAGATATTGGTGGGAGAGGAGGAGGTAGCAAACCACCGAGCATCTCTAAATCAGCTGGCTGCTCAGGAGGAATTTCACTTACTATGCTAGTTGGACTTCATCATTTTTTCCCTGAGCTTTTAGTACCAAATGCATGAATGAAATAATAAAAAGGAAGAAAGGATTTTGCTGCGTAGTTGCATCTTTCAAGAGACAAGTTTAATTGCAAACTTGCAGGAACAAGCTTTTGCATTGGTTGGTGAGAAAAACAGGTGAATAAACCTCAATAAGGAGGATGTAAAAAAAAACAAAAAAAAACCAGAATCAGAAATTCCTGGTATTGACAATGTCCCCCTGGTAGGGTACAGGCCTCAGCGTGTGTCCATATATGGCATTTGTAGGTAACCCTTGTGGTCCATTTAAGAGACTGTAGCTTTTGGACCCTGACAGCATATCCTAGGACACATCTGTTTTCATAATTTTGTTATGAAACCCATTAAGCAGAAATAAAAGTTGGTTTTAAATAAATGAAAGACATAATAGCTAGGCTCACAGCTATTCAGCTATTCAGCTATTGAGCCACGCTTAACTCTAAACATGGATTAACAAATCACAATCATTGTGTTCACCTAAATGGAATGACCAAACAAGCCATATCATCGCTTACAGTGATTGTCCGATTCATTTAGCATGTAAAGACAATGGCTGAGTTTCCCACAACACACTGACCCATAAGCTACCTTACCCCATTTTAGCCTAGTATATTGTGTAAACCCATATGGTGTAGAGCAAATGAATTCTTTCCAGCCACAAGCCACAGCCAATGTGATAACTCATGGTATGCTGTGGAAATATGGATCCCATCTAAGTGCCTTTATATAGGGTCTTTATTTATTTGTCTGTTTTATTTATTAATTATTATTTATTTAAATTTAAGCAGTTCATAAGGCCATCCATCTCACAGCAATGACCCTGAGTAGAATACAAGAAGTTAAAACCAAGCAGCGCTAACATTGAACAACCTATAATGCACATACCCAAAGTCCAGGGTCAAGAAAGTCCAGGACCAATTTACCATGAAAAGCAACAATAAAATCAGTCAGCCAACTGACTAGCAGTGCTTGGTTCCTAGAGTCCATATGCCCCATCAGGGCCCTTGAGAACTTATGCTTTGCCTTCTTCTTCGGCATTTCCAGTAGTGGAAGAAATAAGGTACCACATTTGATAGTCGGATCCAGGGATAAAGTGTAGCCTGGGAGTTGGCCCACAGGGCAACTGTCCTTGCTGACTAGTGCAAAAAAGACAAGTGAGGCTTCATGCTCCTTTAGAGAAGCAAAAGGTGGTGGTTCCTGGAGGAGAAATCAAGGCTCCCCACCTCTGGAAACAAAACAAAACGAAACACTTGGAACTATGTTTCCTACAACATGTTCGAAGGTACTATGAGCTTCATAGAGGGAATGTGTCAGAATTCTCTGCCTGCCACAATTGCAGGAGACTTGCTCTTCTACATATCTGAAATTTTGGCATCTGGGGGTGCTTCGGGAGGCCCTACCCACATTTTCAGGCTTTGTTCAAATTATAAAAGTAAAACAGCCAAAAATCGCTGATAAAAACATGATAACTGAGTCTCATTACAGCCACCGACAAGTCTCATATTTTAGCATTTTTATTAAAGCTTTTTAAATTACTGAGTGTCTGGTATATTCAATACCAGCCTAAGTGATTTATATTAGTCTATCCCCAGATTCTCCATCTAATAAATAACTTGGCAATCTCCTACCCCATAAATATTCCAGGCCCAGGCAAAAAAGCAATTAAAGCAAGTTAAAAAAAAAATACTGCTTCTCAACTCTTCAGGCTGCACTGTCATTGGTCGCTTGCCCCGGTTCAATTATTCCACCACGCTTATTCTGGGATGTAACCGGGTAGGGTAGTGGGAGAAGGAGTTTGGTTCCAGTCTGTCTCCCTACCTGGAATTTATGTTCTGGCTCCCATTTAAAAAACAAGCCACATACAAAACCATTTTTAAACATTAAACATGTCACAATGATGCAGAGATGTTACCAAGGAAAACATTATTTCCAGCAACAAGTGTTCCTTAGCTGCCTGAGACAACTTAGTCTGCTAAAATATTGTTAAAAAGCACTTCAGGAAACGAGCTGAGCCAAAAAAAAGAGAGACAGAGGGAGAGCGAGCGAGAGAGGGAGAGAAGCATTTAAAATGCTGCAGTGTTAAGCACTGAGACAGCAGACTAAAATGTTATTAAAGGCTCCCAAGTTGCCAATCCAGAATATATCTCAGGTTAATAAGGTTCACATTCAAGCCAAGCAAAGGATGCATATTTTATGGAGCGGGGGCAAGAAAGGGAACAGAAGGGTGATCCAGAGTCATAAACCAGAGAAACCTCTGAAAAAAATGATGTTGCTGTTAACTAGAGACTGATCTGTTTTATCCTTACAGCTGTGGTCCATTTCGAGAGAGAGAGAGAGAGAAAAGAGGAAAAAAGCAGGATGCAGTTTAATTTAGACAGCCTGCTGGACAGCTGAATCCTGCAATATCCCTCTATGTCAGGGTTTCTCATCCTTAGCAACTCTAAGATGCGTGGACTTCAACTCCCAGAATTCCCCAGCCAGCGTGTCCATTCAAATCCACAGCATTGCTTTTGCTGAGGCATCATCAAAGAGTCAGATGTCTACCCCCAAATAATTTAAATTATCAAATGTGACACAGAGAAGAAGTAGATGTCAACCCCTGTGCAACAACTACCCTTAAGAGCAGCTTAGACTCTGTAAACCAGTGTTGTCCAAACTTGGCCACTTTAAGATGAATGGACTTCAACTCCCAGAATTCCCCAGCCAGCAGGCTGGCTGGGGAATTCTGGGAGTTGAAGTCCACTCATCTTAAAGTGGCCAAGTTTGGACAACACTGCTATAAACCAATCAGAGAAAGCAAAACGCTTCTCTCCTTCAATTCCCTGGACATCTCATCTCCTCGGGATTACTAAACTTTAATCACAGGGGGCGGGGAAGGATGTTAGCTTTTCCCAGCCTCAGATCAGAACTTCTCTCTAAGTCTTTTCTCAGTTTTACAATGACCAAAGTTTTTCTATCCCCAGCAGAAGAAAGGGCTGGAGATATTTGACACTGTGTATATGACAGAGGACATCTCTTCCTCCTGGGGATGCCTATTTCATGCCTAGCCAGAAACCAGAAGCATTGTGAATGTCTGACAAGCAGGAACATTCAAAACAAGACTGACCCATTTTCTCATCTGAATGGGAAAAACATTCCATCAGTGCAAGAACTAGCCTGCAATTTCAAGCTTTACTCTAGTTCATCTTGGAAGAAGTTACTAGCGGTGCTGCTATTACAGCAGAGAAAGTTACAAGAGGATTCTGGGTAGAATCATAGAATCCTATAATTGGAAGTCACCATTTAGGACACTCAGTCCAATCACCTGCTTGTGCTGGTTCTAAAGTAGTTTCCCTGACCAAAGTCTGTCCAGCTTTAGCTTGAAGTCTTCCAATGAAGACAATGAAGCCAACCCCTTTCATCAATTGTAACTTCCACTGTCAAACTCATTTTAGCCCTAAGAATTTTTCCTAACCTTCAACCTTGATTTCCATTTCTGTAACCTAAGCTCACGATTCTGGAGCCTATAGAGAAAAAAGAAGAACGTAGCTTTCTTCTGATTGACATCCCTGCATGTATTTGGATAATGCTATCATATCTTTCTTCAGTCATCCTTTCTCAAGCCTAAATATCCTGGGATGTGGTCCAAAATCACTTACTTGAAACATGATGAGCCACCACCTTTCTGGCACCATTAATGGCGCTAGAAAGGTTTCCTGAAGCAGATACTGAGGAAGGAAGACAGGCAGATAGTTTTTGGAAACCCACTGAAGACTGCTTTGAAATGAGAGTCCAAAGACAAAAAGCTGACCCTGAGTCTTTTCCAGACTGGATTTAAGTCTCACCCAAACTCCAGCCCTGTACAATCAGATGATATAGTTAGGTTAATCCATCCTGGCTTGGAAATTCTTGGGTTTACCTTACAAATTAAACTGACAGCCAGTTTGGGGTAGTGGTGAAGGCACCCAGCTAGAAACCAGGAGACCATGAGTTCTAGTTCCACCTTAGCCACAAATCCAGCTGGGGAATCTTGGGCTAGTCCCTCTAAGGAGGAGGAGGCCAGAGCAAACCACTTCCAAAAAACCTTGCTGAGAAAACTGCAGGGACTTGTCTAGGCAGTTGCCAGGGGTTAGCACTGACTCAAAGACACCTAATAAATAAAATAACAAACCTTGTAAAGCAGAAAGGGGAAGAAGATTGAAGATCATGCCAATTTAGCAAAAGAGTGAGTTTCCTAGCTCAAGTTTTTCCCTGTGCTTTTCCATTTCAGAATGTACATATCTAAAAACTCAAGTGGAGGAATATACAATGGTGAAAAACTTGAAGTCACACTAACAAACTGTTTCCATAGCAACAGTACAAAAATCAAGCCAAAACCTCCAGGCTACTTTTTCTAGTTTCATATTTTATATTCAGTCATGAAATTTCTAGATTTTGAACATGTTGTGACATATGGAAATTTTACCAAGAACTACCTCTCTCCTCCTCTCTGTCTATGCAAATTTGTGTATACACACATACACAAGGACAACAACAACTTTGCACGTTTTAATAAAGGACAGGATAACAGAGGGAGTCCACTGAGCCATAGTTTAATCACACCAGGAGAGGCATAATGGATCACAGCGTTTTTCAAACTTGGCAACTCTAAGATGCGTGGACTTCATTTCTCCAAATTCCCCAGCCAGCATGCCCGTTCACATACACAGCACTGCTGTCACTGTGGCATCATCGAAGAATCAGATGTCTACCCCCAAATAATTTAAATTATCAAATGTGACCCAGGGAGGTAATATATGTCAACCTCCTGTGCCACAACTACCCTTAAGAGCAGCTTAGAATCTTTAAACCAACCGGTGAATCAAAGACAGAAAGCTGCTTTATATCTACTAAGAATAGTTGTTCATTTCCCACTGCACCGATTGACAATGGCTCTCCAGGGTCATCCAAGCGACAAGCTTTCCTTCTGTCTATTTCCCAACTGTTTGGTTGTTCTTTAAATGGAGGCGCCGGGGGGCTCTTCTGCCTACAGAGCTGATGCTGTTCCACTGAGGAGCTATGTTCCTTCCAACAGAGGTCAAAAGTAGGAAGAGAGGGAGACAGAATAAGGGTAAATGGAAGGAGTAAGTTTTGTGTTCATTTCAGTTGCACGTGCCTGATTTAGTTCTAGTGCAGGATGTGGGGGTGTCAAATGTTCCACTTAAAATCCACCTTTTTTAAAAGGTGCATTTTGAGAGAGGCTTTGAAGGTAGATGATGAGAGAGGCAGAGGATGAGTACAGTATCACGTACGTGCTTCGGGATGGGAACATGTGCTTTGCCTCAGTATGAACACCTGGCAACAGGTTGTCTAGAGAAATGTGTATCAAATCCTGCCAATTCTGCCACTGTAATTCTGTTTTCTCTGAAAATGCCTCTTTAACACTTGGGGAAGGAGGTCTATAAGATGATGACCAAGAACAGACAGCACAAAAGGAGCCAGGAATAATAGAGGGAATTTTCCTGGGTCATAAGATATATTTGTGGGAGACCTATATGGTAGCATTTAAGAGCTAGTGCTTGGTTACCATGACAATAGCTAACAACATTCATCCATACTTTGCAACCTTTAGATTTCCAAAAGCACCAAATTACTGGGCATCTGACAATCTTCTTTGTCTCCCAAAGCTTATCTGAGAAATTACAGCAAGACGCTATTGAAGGGGGAGGCTGACAGTTACATTTCCCTACTGATTTGTAAAACAGAACACACTGCAATGTGTACCCTACTCAACCACTGCCACATACACATAGGTTTTGTGTATTTCCAGGCACAACTGTGCAACTCTGATTCCCAGTTCCTTCCACCCCAGCTGAGAAGGTGCACCAATGAATTAAATATGTTTTTCTCTCCCAAATACCCCCTTAGGAGTTTACAAAATAGATCTGAACTGTTATCTCTCAGTCATGATGATGGCAGTATTGAAACCACCTTTTTTTTTTTTTTGAGCTCTTGTTTTTCTCCTGCAGGAACTAGCCCAGGCAGTTGCCAGGATCAACACTGACTCAAAGGTACCTCCCCTCCTAAAAAAAAAAAACACAGAATAAATCAGAATTAGCTGGGCACTTGGTTAAGTAAGGAGTGATAAAATAGACCCTTGCATCCTTATAAAAAATGCAATATAACAGGTCATGGACTATGGATTTAACAGACCCTTCTCCACAAGGGCACAATCTTAATCCATAAGGGATTTTTTCTATCTGCCCTCAAGAATAGCCATATGGAGGACATTAAAGTGTGCTAAGGTTAGTAATATAGCTCTCCCACTAGCTTAAAAGAAGGGGCCTGGCTGCTTAGGAAAATGTTCCTGGGTAGGACAGATTGATTCAACTGGGCTTCCAGATCTCAGGCATTAAGTGCAATGAGTTCTTGGTCAGTGCCCATCATCAGAAAGGCCTCCCCGGAAAAAACATAGTACTGATGTTTTTGCAGAACCGTTTTGTTCCATATCAATTCATAATCGTCCACAATGAGATGCCAAGTAGGGCTTTAAAGGTGATTACCACTACCTTGAATTGCGCTTGGATGCTAACTGGTAACCAACACAGCTCCCAAAGCAGGGGTCTTAAATGGTTACACTGAGGCAAACCCATAACTGCCTAGGCTGTCGCATTCTGGACCACCTGTAGCTTCTGCGTGGTCTTCAAGGAAAGTAAAATTTGCATCAGCCATATTGCACACACACTACAAACTCAGACAGAAAGCTACTATCTTCACTGGAGCTTGTAATGCTACCAAAAGTAATACTCATTAGGATGCATTATCATTACTGTATCATTTCTCCCATACACCAGACCCAGTGCTGCATCTAGGGAGGCCTTTGCTCAGCTAAACCTTCAATTTAAACTACAGAGTTTTATGCAGCTGCCTTTCTGACTCATTCTCAACAGCCTCAGCCATTAAGAACAAGTGGAACGAACCAGGCCCTGAAGGCAGAAACATCCATCTTTGCTGTGACTCAAGAAGATGCACTTCTAAAAATAACAAATGCAGATAATAGATACCCACATGCAGGCATTGGCAACACAATCTAGCAGACCTCAAATTGGATTATTGTGCTTTAAAACACAATTAGAGTTTTGAAAACCCTTGCTCAGTAGGAAAAAAAAAAGGTCTATACTTAAAAGAGCAGAAGCACAAACATGCAAAATTAATTGTATTTACTGCAGAACAAAAGCTCAAGATTGGCTAGTTATTTCATGACTGTCAAAAATGTGGACCTTGGTTGTTTCATGCCATATTCTGTCTTTTCCCTCTAGCTAAAAAAAGGCTGTGATGGAGCATAACGAATTCCTAGCTAGTCCAGAATTTCTTCCCCCGCAGGATCTATCGGATTACTTCAGGAAGTCCAAACACTGGAAATAAGTCCAACAGGATTCTCCTGGTCGTGTTCTCCAGCAATATAACTTAGAGGGATACAGCCACCAATTCTAGAAGCTATATATAAACTGCATGATTGTCCAGCACTGGTACCTTTATTCTCCATGAATTCAATACATTTTTAAAGCTCTTCCACAGTTAAATTTTGTGATGCACAAAGATGCCATTTTGTCTATTCTGAATTCAGCTTCACTGGATGAACTTCTCTATATTTGCATTTCCCTCTGCTGATAAAATAGTATAGGGTGATTGAGTTTGGTCTAGTGGTTAAGGCACCAAACTAGAAACTGGGAGATTGTGAGTTCTAGTCCCCCCTTAGGAACAAAACCAGCTGGATGACTTTGGGCTAGCTACTCTCTCTCAGCCCTAGGAAGACGAAGGCAAGGACAAGCCACTTCTGAAAATGTTGCCAAGAAAACTGCAGGGAATTTTCTGTGTAGGAGCTAGGAATAAAGGCTGACTCAAAGGTATCTTCCTTTTGAGAGTCAGTTTTGTGTAGTGGTTAAAGTGCTGGACTAAGAGGAATGTGTGAAGAAGGACTTATGGTGAAAGAAGACAACAATGGATTGGCTACAGCTAATTTCAAAAGATCAGGATACAGATTTACAAAGGGAAATAAATGTCCATTTATAAACAACCACAGCTTACTTCTAGGTAGACACATACAGGACTGGGTTGCATGTATCTACGTTGCATCAGCTCAGTGCAAAATGATTTGGGGAACTATAACAAAAGAAATAGTTCTTCTTCCAAAATGGTTAAAGTTTACAGTGAAATATGAGAGAGTGTCAATGAAACCTAGCTGGCAGACATGGAAGAATGGTTAGGGCTCTTGTTCTTGTGCAAGTGTTAATCTCCTTTGTGAAGATAGAGTTGGTAAGCTGCTGAGGGTCAGTGACATTTGGAGTGACATATAAGACCAAACCCAATAAATATATTAAAAAAAAAAATTAAAAAAATGTTCTGTGCTGAAAAGAAATGACTTAAACAGAGTTGACAGTATTAGTAGAGGATAAATGCTACAGAACAGCATTTTCAAGCCAAGAACTGCATTCAAGCTTTATGGAAGTGTGAAAGCCAGTGGAGATTTAAGCCCCTATTTGCATATGACATCTGGGAGATACAGATCAAATCTGTTCCTATCACAGTTTAGATTTCAAATTTCTCAAACACTCCTATTTCTTGATGCTTTCTACTTCTTATGCAGAAGCCAGAGAGGGAGGGAGTGCGGGAGGAAGGAATTAATTAATTAATTCTTGGAGCATACACTAGCCTGAGGAGCATATCCTTCCATCATCATCTTTTTTGGTACCCGGAATATATAGCTACAGGCTACTGCAGGAGACATAAAGGATTTCCGATCGACTGAGACACATTGGAAACTGAGCTGAATCTCAACAGTCTAATGCAGCCCAGTGAGGCAGTAAATTTTCCTGTGACTTGACACATTAATATAGAAGTACAGTCTGGTCTATCAAAGGGAATTGTCATAGTCCATAAGTTGTAAAAGGGGGTGGGAGTGGGAGAAGAAGGAATATTCAGTATTCCAAAAGATGAAAAGCATGGGCAACAAGAGCACAATGTAGTTACACTAGTGCAAAATCTTGGAAATCGTGAATGTTTCCGATTCATTTCTGCCTAACTTGGTTTCTTAAAATCTTGGACAGGCTTTGTGTTTGATAACTGGTAAAAGAAATATGCCATTCTATTACTTTAGTACAGGGTTCCTCAACCTTGGCAACTTTAAGATGGGTGGACTTCAACTCCCAGAATTCCCCAGCTAGCTTCAGGAAATTGAAGTCCACCTGTCTTAAAGTTGCCAAGGTTGAGGAACCCTGCTTTAGTAGGTCCAGCTGCCTCTATCCCACCTTCTGTTTCTCCTAAGCTACGGAAGATGTAGCATGGTGTAGCAAACTAGTTCTGCAATTGGAGCGTGTCCATTTGCCCCATCTTGGTGCCTTCCATGCATTTGCAAGCTAAGGTTTTTACCAGTGTTATGGATACAGATGTGTGTATTGATGACATACTGGAACTGTGTCTGGAGTTCAGGTTCTGGATATACTTGTACATATAACTGCCTCAAATGTCTTCAGGGTGGGTCACTGATGTACACGTGCATACGAATGTAGTTATAAAAACCCAGGAGGGGGAAAAATCCACTTTCAACTGAAATACCTCCATTCAGTTTCTCTGCTCACACATTTGACGGACAATTTCAAAAGGCCATTTCTGTGATTCTTTGTTCTGTTTTAATCAAATACCGGAATTGGAGACGGCATGTGGCTTTTCTGCAGGTGTCTGTAGCTGGTATTTTATCAATCCGTGTGGCATTTTCATTATGTGGATGAACTTTTCTGTCATTAATTGGGTGTTGGTCTAGTTTGCTGTGGTCTGAATTGCTATATCCCACAAGAGAAACATCACCACAGTAGGTAACTCAGCTATTCCTTAATAGTTGTATATGATGTTTTGAGATCTTCCCCAAACCTAATGGCTTTTTTGTTTCTATTTTTTATTTTATTTTTGAATATCATTTTGTTGGTTCTTCCTTGCACCTGTTTGCTGTTGCAGAGGCTCAAAAGATGGATGTCCTTAAAAAAAAAACAAAAAAATCCCCCAACAACCTTCTTCCATCACAGTTTTCCATCCTAGGAAGTCATATAATCCTTTATTTGCAATATCATAATCATTTCCACGGCTACCAATTGTGATATATCGAGGTGGTTGATGAGATGCTAAAGGCCGGTTGGGGTTCAGGAAATGAACTAAGATTTCAACTTTTCTCCAGGAAAGGTGCCTTAATAATGAAGTGAGAAAAAGCAAAAAAAAAATAAAAATGAATGCATGTTACAAGGAAAGAAAGAAAAAAAGAAAGAAAGAAAGAAAGAAAGAAAGAAAGAAAGAAAGAAAGAAAGAAAGAAAGAAAGAAAGAGGGAGGGAGGGAGGGAGGGAGGGAGGGAGGGAGGGAAAAGGAAGGAAGGAAGGAAGGAAGGAAGGAAGGAAGGAAGGAAGGAAGGAAGGAAGGAAGGAAGGAAGGAAGGAAGGAAGATGGAATCAGTTGCAGAACTGATACAGAGTAAGTCTTTCTGTCTCCCCCTACCTGCACCGTCAGATGTCTTTTGTAATCCCTGTTCTATAGATCAGTCTAAGTAGGAGGGCATTCAGTCTGTGAATTATAGAGAAATGAGCAGCTTGTTGTTCAAACATCCTCTGCTTTTTCACAGAACTAATAGATACTCCGAACAGACACTGCCAAAGGTAAATCTGCATATGAAAAATATTGTGTAGGAATATTTCAAAGACTGTCATGTGGACAAAGGAACATGAGCAACACTTTTCTTGCTGTTACTTCTTCTTTCTTTCTGAATTCATACCCTCCTCCTCCTTTTCTTTGGTCTCTCTCTTTCTTGCCTTTCATCAAGTACTAAGTTTCTAAATCTATTCTGGAAATCACATTAAAATATCACTATTATAATCAACAGCCGTGTACCAAACCAAGTCCTTCAACAGCTCTGGAAAAACACAGCTTCTTAAAATGTGCAAGTGTTGAAAAGCGCATCACGGTCTGATAACTAAGGATGGACTCTGAGAAAAAAATGAGCCCAGAGAAATGTTTAAAGGACCGCAAGATACTAACACTTTCCTGAAATCTCTCTTCTAATTCTCTGAAATGTGCTTTTCGTAGTGGAAAGCACATCTGTTTTGTGCTGCATACAGATGGCATTTGAGGAGGTGGGGAACATTCTTTTTTCAGCAGCAGGGCCAAAATTCCCTCCTGGTTAACCTTTTGAGAATTTGTTCTGATGGATAGCTCGCACTGTTCCTCTTTCACACACGCACATACACAATAAAACACCCGTTTTGACTCAAATCACTCTCTTTAGTTCCACGCACCTTTAGATCCTCAGCATCCTTACTTGGGAATAAACAACACCGAAGACAGTGAAGCTTGCTTCCAAATCAACTTCTGCTGATCTGAAACTTATGAACAAATGCAACCCTGCTGACGTCTACCAAAGCTAAGAAGGCAGAGAGAACAAAACTGAAGTGAATTTGTACTGGAGAAGAAGCCAGGAACAAAGTGTGCCCAAAGTCTTGTTCTCTGAGTAATTCTGAATTTCCAGAACTGGGTCTCTCAAATGCACTTATGGCATTCATGTTCCATCCAAAAATGAAAAGGTAAAATGAAATAAAAGGTTCAGAGGGATGGGAACAATAAAATCCATCAAATAAAATGAAGGAAATTGAAATCTCCTGGCACATTTTCTGTAAGCAGAAGAAAGGGCTAAATTAGCCTAGTAAATTATTCAAAGTGAATCATGCTCAGAGCTCTAATATTTATATCACCTTTCATCTCAAAGTACTTTATAATGCTGAGTGTGGTACAAAATGCTTGGGATTATTAACAACTAACTATTGGGCGCACCTCCTTTGTCAAGCTTATAAGATAGAAAAGTGCTTTTATATGGAATCCAATGTCAAACATAGGTTTGCAACAGGACTTGTTATCTCCTTCAATTCCCGCAAAATCAGTAAATAAGACTAGGGCCATGTCATACCCCAATCTTCGCCAGTGGTGCAGCATCTCTCAGAAGGGTTAGGCAAAGTGGTATATCAAATGTCTATTTAGGATCCAGTTCTAGTTAGTACGTTCTAAGTCTGCAATGTAGACAGCAACTATATGCTATCTAGGAAGGGCATGGCATATCTCAAATCTTTCCTACTGAGAAGAGAACAAAATATTTTGAAGGAGGAGACCCAACCTCACAAATCAGTCCCAGTCGTTCACATGAAAATTTGTGGGGTTTGCCTCTCCACCATCAGAACTTTGGAGTCAATAGAGGCAAAAAAGTCATTCTGGGGAAGAGTCTAAGGCAGAGGTAACCTTCTCATGGACTCTAACCATTCTGACCAGTACAAGATAAGGAAATGCTTTGCTTCCCTTGAATGCCTCTGGTTCTCATTCAGTACGAGAAAAGTGAATTTGTCACAGAAATTCCTCCAGCACAAGACATTCTCTTAAGTAGATGGTAGTATCCTGGCACTGATTTAATTACACAGCAATGAAGAGGTAATTATAAACACTCTGTCCTTCAACAGGGATAATGATTTCATGACTCTGCCTCTCTGGTTTTGTACACTTTACTTCTATCCTAAAATAATTCCTCCCATGAGGAAATTCTTCCCTGCTGTCTCTGAGGAATGGTTGGAGAATATAATCTCCCTCTAGAGAAAGTAAGGGGAATCATACACCCCATTTCTCTGTAGACACAGATTTTGTGGAGTTCTGAAAAGCTTTTTGGTTTCAGCTGCACTCTGTCGTGTGCAACATGTGAGATATATGGGTTAATGATCACATTTGGTATAAGGCGGGCTCCATATTTCCTTTCTAACCAGTCGTATTTTGATGCACTTACTCAACATGTGGAGATCAAAGAATTATGGCATTAATTCAATGTGGAAGGCATTTGTAAATATTAGAAGCCAGATAAGAACTGCGCACCAGGAGTAAGACCATTTGCATGCACCCAGGCACTGATTACAATATGTTCCAATCCTAATGCACAAGTGTAATTTCTCTTATTTCTTGTGGTACTAATGAAACATTGTCAGTAGGGTAATTCCCCCCGTTCTTGCTACCACAAATCTTGCAGGAAAGAAATAATTGTCATATTCCATGCTATTGTAGACGTAGGCTTATTAAGCTGTCTTATACTCAGTTCTGAAACAGAAACAACCCATTACTCTCCATACTTAGGTAAAAGGGAGACCGTACCTCTTAGACACATCTTGTTTAGTTATTTATTTATGAATGCATACAAATGAGATGGACTCTAGGAGCTTAGATAGCTTACACTATTAAAAATAGGTTTGAAAATCAGAGTAAAATGATTTTAAATAAGAATTAAGAATAGGAATAATCATGCAGAGGCCCCAATGCCTTAGAACTATACTTTCTATCTAAAGAGGTGGACCTCTGAAGAGTCCAGAATCAAATCAAAGCACAAATGAAAATTGTGGGTCAACAAGCTGAGATGATCTATTTTTGGACTGTACACTTTGTACATTGCAGTGGACATAGAAGCATAAAGTTTGAAACAGTTGCATCTGTGATGTGGGCAATTAAATGGCATCAATCAGAATTGTAACACTGAGTGTGATATTCAAAAAAGCACTAGCACAGAGGAATCTGAAAGACAAGGGTTAGGCTTAGGGATAGGATTCAGGATTTTTAATATTATCAGGCATAAAAACCTTCCTGCATTAAGAAAACTAGGAACGCATGGAGACAGTTTCTAATTTAGTCCTTTCCCTGAGACACTAGTTTTCCATTTTACACCTAGAAACTAGCCTTTTCCCTCAATCAACTTCCAACCCTAAATAAATATACTGTGTGATATTACTGCATGTGTAGATCAGCTCTAAGCTCAAAATAGTCACAAAGTGTTAATTAGGTGGGAAAACTAGCTTCCATTTTAAGGCATTATTTCTATGTCAGTTAACATCCGTTAGGATAAAGCCTGTTTTGTGTAATACTGACAATGACAGAAAGTTCCTATATTTTTAAATACACGCCATCCCAGCCCCAAAAGTTTATGATTAGACTTAAAAAAAAAAAATCCTTGATTGGTTTTATTCTGGATTAATTTGAGGATGTCGTCTTTTCAAGGACAAACAAAGCAGTCCCCAGATTCCTTCCATAGACTACATGAGCCAAAGTGGAGGCACAGAGACTTGTTAAAAGTGGACCAGAAACAGGCAGATTTTGCATTTTCTAAAATGAGTGAGATGACTGCAGTGTAAAAATAATCCTGAATTTATTATCACTGTAAGAGATGACAGAGGTGCAAAAACATCACACATGGAACAGGACCTCATTTTAATGTGAAAAAAATAAAATCAGGGGCAAATTTTGTACAAACAGATGGTTGCACTCACACCTGGCACTAGCATAGCCATCTTTTTCCATTTATTTCTTTTTCTTTTTTTTTTTGCTGAATCATATGATTTCATTAATGAAAGCATCTGACTGCTAAAAAAGAACCTGAATTAACACCCTTCCACTGTTCTCAATTTGTGGAAAGAGAGGTTGGAAACGTATTGTACAATCAACAGCTGTAGTTACACATAGCCCTAAAATATCGTGCCTTTTTGAGATATGAGTACTGCAAACTGAATGAATGTCATCTACTGTGACATTCTCAGCTCAGGATATAAGGATGAAAGGCTTTTTAGGCAATAAGAAGATAGGCCTTGCCATACTGGGCAGAAAAGGGTGGAGGAACTTAATGTTCCTAAAAGGCCAATATATTATTTCATGGAGTCATGGAAAATGCTGATGGAGGACATGGGATTTTTTTTTTCCACTAATGCTGCCAGGGAGGGTTTGAAAGTAAGTTCCTTAAAGGAATCATACTAGTCCTAGTGACTTCAGCATTAACATTATATTTAATATGTATTTCTATAATATTTAAATGGCTTAAAAGGCTGACTTTGCGTGACTTTGGCCAATCTCCAAAAAAAAAAAAAACACCTATGCAGGAACAGACATGGGTCAGAAACAACTACTTCTTCCTTTGTGTGTGCATGTCTAATGTGTGCACCTTCAGTTCAGTCTTGACTGCAGGTGACTTTAAGGACAAGTCCCTGCAGTTTTCTTGGCAACTTTTCTTGAAGTGGTTTGCCGTTTCCTTCAACCTAAAGATGAGAGAAAGTGATTGGTCCAAAGTTACCCAACCAGTTTCTGGGCATAAGGTAGGACTAGAACTCAGTTTCCTGGCTTCTAGTCCAGTGCCTTTAACAACCACACTGGCTGTCTTAATCTCCTGCAACCTGATACCAGCCAGATGTGTTGGTACTACAGTTCCAGGAATTCCCAACCATTATGGCCAGTGGTGCTCCCCAGAAGATCCAGGACCAAGCGGTCAACTGACCATTAAAATAATCTGGAAGTGACACCATACTCCTGTAAACTTACATTTCTTAAATTATAACTTTTCTAGATTGAATTGGCAGGGTTGTAAGCACATTCATATGTATTATCATCTTTGTTGGAAAGGCCCAGTTAATAATTCCTCTGAATCAAACATTTTAGCAGAAGGTGGGAAAATCACTTAAATTTCACAGTGTCAGTTTGCTGTCCAAATATGCTAAAACATATAAATTGATGCAATATAATAAATGGATTCAATTCCTGTTGTTAGTTACTACGTTTGTTATCACGAAATACTGGGAAACTAAAATGCATTTTTCTTTGGATCAGTGGTGTATAAAAATAGTGTGCACTGAATAAAAAATGAACACAAGAAGCAGGGGTTTACAAAACAATTAAGAATGAATGTATACAAGCGTGATCACAATTTTTCACCGTATTAACAATGATTTTGCTAATAGAGTGCCTTTACATATATTCAGAGGTTGTCCTGGGCACCACAGATGTTTTAAAAACTTTATTGTCCACGACTATCTTTACGTTTCCTTGTTTGTTTATACATACCTCTCTTTACACACACACACACACACACACCAGAAGACTTGAAAGTAAAATGGTTTTGTGATGGATTCACCTCTATGCAGTCCAGTTAGTCCCATACGTGTTAGCTTCCACTTTAGGCTTTTGATAGCTGAGCAAGAGGAGGCGGAAAGAAAAAAGATCCCACACACTCAGTCGGGAAATAATATTCAATATTTATCACGTGCTATCTCCTTGCTAAATATAGAACAGAAGGAGTGTTCATCAGGCACATTTGTTAGCATTCAATGGTGAGGGGGGAACAATGAGAAGGCGAGCATCACTGAAGGAGAAAAATATATGGTTATGGCTTGCTATCTTTTTCATTGTGTTAACATGTCCTCTGAGGCATAATATGCTTTATAACAGCTTGCCACAGCCTCATCAGTGCACAAGCTGCCATTCCTTCAAAACATGTCGAAGAATGCAATATTGGAGAAAATGAGCTCCACGCATCCCTTCATTGTTTTATAGGAAACAAGGCATTAAGCAATGGAGTTGCTGAGGGGCGCTGAGCTAACAGCACTGCGGTGAGTTACAACAGAGTGTCAGAGGCAGATGACAGCCTCCAAAGCCAGCGGAGAGGGGGGCACCCAGCCAACCCCACTGCCTGTCAGCCTTGTTCTTTATCACGGCACTGAGTGGGGCATGACTCACAGCGAAAGGCCACCATAACTTAGAACCATTCCAGACGTTCATTTCTGTGATAAATTCAACACTGAATGGGAAGTTTGTACTGAGCTGGGTGTGGAGAGCAAGTTCAGTGATGGGGGAGTCAGTTCAATGCAGACATTTCTGGATTCAACCCTAGGCAACCCCAGTCAAACAGATCAGAAGGCAGATGAGGTGAAAGCACCCTTTTAATGCAGAACTTGGAATTTCAGTGCTGGCATAGAGAAGACAGTGTCAACCTAGATGGTCCTGTGTCCCTGCATAAGTAGCATGACATTTCAGTGTTTATGTGCAGGAATGCCCATGGAATTTATCTGTATTTTATCTTTCCACCATTTGGGGAGTGGGGTGGGGGAAAACAACCACAGAATTTAGGCCAGTGAAGTAGCATATTAATACATTTCCACGATCGCCTCCAACAGAAAGCAGAAATCCATTCCAGCATTTAGCAGAAGTAGCTGACAGACAGTTCATGAGCTACCTTTGTCCAGTGGCACTCATACTAGAAACACCTGTTGGTTACCTTCTCTACTGCCACAAGTACTAGCTGAAGTTCAGCCACTCAAGTTTCAGCCTAAGGACTATATGGACGAAGTCCCCTTAACAGATAGTTTCCTCTCACTTGTGAAGGGACACTTTAAATGAGTCCACATCATTGTTTAGTTAAATATAGTCTAGTATCAATGCTCTATAATGCCAGAGGATTCATCATCTGCTTTGTGTCAACCACCTGAAGGGCCATCCAGCCCAATTCCAGTTGGAGCCTTTAAAAGCAATTGGACAAAAGAATAATCGAGCAAACATTCATCTCATCATAATCACCACCCTTCTTCCAAATTATAGTGCTACGTGTTTATTTCTATTTAACTAGAAATGTGAGGGCTGTGCCCTGAAAGGTATCTTACAAAGGTTTTCACTAAAATGAACATCAATAAATCACACCATAATAATGTTTTTCTTTTAAATTTGCATCTAAATATAACATAAAAAGCTTTTATGCAAACCTACATCCTCTGCTATTCTTCTTTTTGATGATGAATCTTCTCATTCTTGCAAGTGATGCCTATAGGGCTAATATAATGCCTTCTCCTTCAGTATGTTTCCATCCGTTCCTTGTCCACCAGAATAAAACCCATTTGGTTCTTCCATTGTTAAGCCTTCTAAAGTTCTTATTGTGCTCCATCAAGTTGGTGTCAACTCCTATTGACCACATAAATAGATTTTCTCCATGACAATCCAGCCCTATCCTGTTCTTTCAGGTCTTCCAATGGTGCCTCCATTGCCACTGTAACTGAGTCCATCCACCGTGCTGCTGGTCATCCTCTTCTCTTTTATTCCACCTTGTTCCTTTCCCAACATTACAGACTTCTCCAGAGAGATGGTCTTCACATAATGTGTCCAGATTAGGATCATGTGAGCCTGGTCATTCGTGCCTCAAGTGAGAATTCTGGGTTGATTTGTTTGATGATCCATCGGTTTGTTTTCTTGGCTATCCATGGCACTTTTAGGAGTTTTTTGGAAAATGGAAGATAACAGCAACATGCCTTCATCATAAGCAGAGTTTAGATTTACGGCTAAAAAAGGCCTCCTGTGAGAGTTGAGGAATATGATTATTATTTCAGCTTTCTTTTCCTTTTATTCATAGACTTGTTTCCATTTAAGGTACTCCTATTAAAACTAAATGGAATACAAATGAAAAGGCAGGGAAAGCAAGTAACAACATATTTTGTTGGTTAACAATTTCATTTCAACACCAAACATTATTTTAGTGAATTCCATCAACCTGGTGTAATATTAATCAAGGATAAGCTAATAGAGGATGCATGTTGGGTCCAAAATAAATAAATAATAGCAATACATTTACATTGTAATTTCTTGTTTGTTCAAAAGCCACACAGAGAAATTGAATTTGAAAGTGATGCCAACCAAATTCAATAACAATAAAATTCTGATTTATCTCTTTCTCCTGCAGCTTTAAACCCAGTTCACCTGACATTTTAATTAATACTTTTCCACACCAGAAACTTGGCAAGACCAGGTCCTGCACCACATTTTCTGTGAACACTTGTGTTTATTTTATAACAAATAAATAATTGCTCCGATAATGCTCAGAATAAGGTGGAGGATAAAGTTCCAGCAAGGAAAAAAATCTCTTATTTGCCCTTCCTCTTTTTAAATCTTGAAATAAAAGTGGAGCGTGTGCATTTTCAGTCACTCTGAGAGCACAGGAGAGTAAAAGACGTTCCTCCTCCCTTGCTGTTGCCCACATTGTATTGCCTGTGTTCTCCAAGGTTACAGCTTCTCAACTCATGAGATACAGAAAGATTACTTGCATTATTATTTCAGGTTCTCACACAATTTGATGAAAGAAGATGGGGGTGTTCTTGAACTTTAGATATCAGGTGGGCAAGCTGAGCATATTGTTGTTGTTTAGTCGTTAAGTCATGTCCGACTCTTCGTGACCCCATGAACCATATTGCGCCAGGCCTTCCTATCTTTCACTGCCTCCCTGAGTTTGCTCAATTTCATGCTCATTGCTTCAGTGATGCTATCCAGCCATCTAATCCTCTGCCGTCCTCTTCTCCTTTGGCCTTCCATCTTTCCCAGCATCAGGGTCTTTTCCAAAGAGTCCTCTCTTCGCATTAAGTGACCAAAGTATCTGAGCTTGAGCTTCATTATCAATCCTTCCAATGAGCAATCAGAGTTGATTTCCTTTAAGATTGACTGGTTTGACCTCCTAGCAGTCCAGGGGACTCTTAAGAGTCTTCTCCAGCACCACAGTTCAAAGGCATCAATTCTTCGGCGTTCAGCCTTCTTTATGGTCCAGCTCTCACAGCCATACATTACTACTGGAAAAACCATAGCTTTGACTATGTGGATCTTTGTCGGCAAGGTGACGTCTCTGCTTTTTAATATGCTATCTAGGTTTGCCATAGCTTTCCTCCCAAGGAGCAAGCGTCTTTTAATTTCATGGCTGCAGTCTCCGTCTGCGGTGATCCTGGAGCCCAAATAAATGAAGTCTGTTACTGCTTCCATTTCTACCCCTTCTATTTGCCAGGGATTGATGGGTCCAGATGCCATGATCTTAGTTTTTTTAATGTTGAGTTTCAAGCCAGCTTTCGCACTCTCCTCTTTCACCCTCATCAAGAGGCTCTTTAGTTCTTCTTCACTTTCTGCCATTAGGGTGGTATCGTCTGCATATCTGAGGTTATTGATGTTTCTCCCTGCAATCTTAATTCCGGCTTGTGATTCTTCCAGCCTGGCATTTCTCATGATGTACTCTGCATATATATAATATAATATAATATAATATAATATAATATAATATAATATAATATAATATAATATAATTATAATTATATAATAATTATAAAATAAATATATAATTATATAATAATTATATATTATATAAGCTGAGCATATAAAGATTCTTTATTTCACGTCATAACAGTCTTTCCAGCATTCTGCAACCTCCCTGGCTACCTCTGATTTAATTCAACCCCAAGGGAAGCTGTAAAGAAAGAACTCCTTTCAGAGGTGTCCCTCCTCCTCCTCCTCCTCCAAATTAGGAAATGTGGACAACCTGGAAGGCTTCAGAGTGAAGAAATGATACACACAACCACCAGTAGCCTGCCCTGCTGTCTCCAACTTCAAGGAAGCTCAAAGCATCATCACAAGGCAGGCACAAGAAATATATAAGCATTGTGGAGAGTATGGTAGAAAAAAAATGAGGCTTATTTTGTAACAGTTGAAAACTTTCAGGAAACCATAAGGCAGAATTCAATACAACATGATTCAGTCTTAGAAATAGCCAGATGTGGGGGCTGATGATAAGCCTGGAGATTTACTGCAACAGAGTTCTCCCTCTGACCTTGGAAGTTTAAATTCAACCAACCACATCCCCCCTCCCACAGCACTCTTCTGGAGAGTTGTACAGTTTATGTTGTCTAGAGTTTCTATCCTGGACTCCATGATAGAACTGATTTGATGATGTTCTCGCTCTCTAATTAGACATGTGCCAGTGGACCACAGACTTAGAACAATGATATAGACTGCACAAATATCAAAAGATGCAGGAATTCTATGGGTGAGGGCTGGAGCCTACAAGGCCAGAAGGAGACTGGGTCTCTTTATCAGAACACTGGGCAAGGGACCTCAACATCCAAGGCTGAGAAACAGGCAGCAACAAAACAAAACAAAACAAAAAAAAGGAAAAAAGGAGAAAAAAGGAAAAAGAAAAAAAGAAAATAAAAAAAAGCTGTTACTACATAACAGTGGGAGAAAGAGAGAGACTCTAGATGCCTAGATTCTGCAGGACATCACATTCATGGTTATATTAATGTATTTTACACCTGCGTTAAAAGCAACTTCTCTATTAGAGCCTCTTCCTTGAATTTTCTCTGCGTCTGGGATGAAATTTCGACACTTTGCCTACTGATAACCTCTCTCTCTCTCTCTCTCTCTCTGTCTTTCTCTGGATGTGCTATATTCCCATGGGGCTTTGAGTTACTCTTGCTCTGATAGACAGTTCTTTCTCCCACTGTTACCTACTCCTTTTGCATGAACGGCAGCCCTTTAGTCATTACATCCCAATTATTTACCAATTGCATAGCTGATGCATGAAAGACATAAAGGCTGACTCATTCTACCGTCATGCATTCCCTCCGAATGGGAGGATGTCGTTTTGCAGAAACCTGAGGTGGTGGCAGCTCGCAGAGATAATGCAATGGACTAAATTTAGCAGAGATTGCTAACTGTGTCCCAAGGAGCAGAGGGCTTTAAGAAGCATGGCAAAGCACAGTTGCCTGGCCTTGGTTTCCCACTGTCGGGATGCTGTTGGGAGTGTGAATTTGGAAAGCAAAACTTTCAGTATCACATTTGTGTTTGTGTAGCTGATAAGGCAGGATAGGAGACAGAGGCATAAATATGGTGGATCAGATTAGCAAAAGATTGAAGGAGAGGGTGATGAATTGGCAAATACAGCTGTTTCTACTTTCTTTGCAGAGTAATTTTTGATAACAGTCTGGCACTTATACCTGCTGTTGAAATGTACAATCAGCCAGCAGCACTAATCCAACCTACCTAGGACAACAATAGTAGTTGTAATAATAATAATAATATTGATGATGATGATGATGCATGGAAAACTCAAGCACATTCTTTGGAAACTATCCAACAAAGGGCAATGTAGAGGTTTTCAGTGAGTTAGGTTTGTGCTCATGTGGATTAGCTAAATTCTCTGCAGTTACAGGAGCTCAGGGCTTCACTAACTCATGGCTGAAAAAGGTAAGATCTGAGGAGAGGATGAATTTAATGAAAGCAGAACCCAGTGGTCTTGAGGGATAAAACTGCACTCTTTTTTCATGACTGGACCTGAGGAAGTTGAGGGCACTAAGGGAGAACACCAGCAATGATAGAAACATGACCATAGCAAGATGTAATCAGGATCTTCCATCTTTGAAGTTAAGCAGACTTTGGACAGACAGGAGTAGGCTAGGAAATACCATGTATACCACTTTTAAAATTCAGAAGATTAGGATGCAGGTGAAAATGCATTGCTCTTTAAACAGCATCCATGTGCATGGTGCATTACAGGATATTCTAAGCAAGAGAGAGGACCTTGCTCAAACAGTCTACACCAGTGTTTCTCAACCTCAGCAACTTTCCCCCATGCTGGCTGGGGGAATTCTGGGAGTTGAAGTCCACACATCTTAAAGTTGCTGAGGTTGAGAAACACTGGTGTAGACTCTAAATTTAGACACTACAAATACGGGAAAGGAGAGGGCAAAGTGTGGCAAAGGTTAATTGTAGGCAAATGCACTTAAATGTATTTAACCTCTATTGTAACTCAGGTGGGAAAAACTGTCCCCTGATGTTGACTGATTAACTCAAAGTTTATATCAATCAAGTGTTGACTAAACACTATGGACCATGGTGAATGCACATGTTTTTATTTTCAAAGCCATACTTTTGTTAGGCTTGTAGATTTATTTCCTCACAATCTTGACTATTTTCTCAGAGTTTCATTGACCCTTCTTGCTCCTGGGATGCCTTTGATTCTTTTCATCTCCTCTTAGGCTTCTTGCACATCTAAAAATATACTGCTGGTGTTTTTATCATTTCTTGCCTGAGACATGTACCTATCCCATCATCCAGTGAACTGCAACTGCCAGGTAGCTCAAATGTGAACCTAACAAAGGTGAAACATGGGGCATTTCAATCAACTGGCCTTCTCTTTCTTCCTTCATTTTTACCCTCAGAGGTAAATGGATGAAGAAGAACAGTCATCTATATCCTTATGAGAATCTCAAATCGTATCTCTTCTTGCTGGAGGTGGAAGCATGGAGCTGTCAAAAATGTCACCTTCCAGAAACTAATTAGAGGACTATATACAACTTCAGCAAGAGGAGAAAGAAAATATTGCATATATTTATTAATAAGTGGAGCTGAACTGGAGTTAAACTCTGCAAGGAGAATGAAAGTTTCTATATTAAGCACCAGCAGGGTGGAAGAACACAGTAGAAGAAAATTATTCAGCCCTGATGACTTTCTCTCTTTTGCAAATTGGGAAGGAAAATACCATAAATCTATCTTCTCATTTGACTATTTCTATTCTCCCTTACTAAAAACCTTACCTAATCACCTGAATTCCATTCAGGGGTCAACACTCAAACTGAAGACAAGGACAATGATATAAACACCATTCTGTTCCGATCATGAAAAAGATCCTGAAAGTTAGAATGGAGCAAGACAGGCTGGTGGTTTCAAAACAAAGGATAGCTTACCAAGAGTAACTTTGTTGGAAGAAAAACTGGAGAGGTATAAAGCAGTGAAGGGAATATTCAAGGGTGCAGTTCATGTGCCATTTGAGTGAACAATGGCAAATGGAATTTTATGTCCAGCATGCTAAAAAATTCATGCCAGAATTTGGAAATAATTTGGTGCTTATGATCTGAAGTAGATGTATGGGGAAAACAGAAGCAGAATATCTAAAGGAGTACAGAATAAGCTATTCATTGGATTGCAAAATGTGCCTTCTGGAAGAATATAGTATCAGTTTCTGAGATAGTGGAAGATCAGTAACAGAATTCAGTCTGAAGCATTTCCTGAGAGTAGCACATTAGTAGGTCTGGAGCAGCTTGCTATCTTTAATTCCACTCTTAAGGTATGAGATTTCTACTTCAAGATCTTAACAACAGTTAGCACTTTATTTCCCCCCCCCCCTCTCTAGTTAAGGGTCTACAAGCCTCAGCAGGTGGTAAAATCTGACCAACCTCAGCTGAGCTTGAAAGCTAAGAGGGCTGCTCCTGATTAGATGAAAAATACCCTGGAAGAAGTCAATAACAAACCCACTTTGCCAAGAAAACTACATGGGTGGGTTCACGAAGTCATCAGGAGCCTAGCAAAGGAGACTATCTTTGTAAGCATCTGCAAAGGAGAGAACTGTTAAAGCAACTTATTTAATGGTCTTCTTTACTTTATTGGAAGAAAAAAGTGAAGGGGATGCAAAGGAAATAGCTGATTCAGCCAACCTTTGGCTCTCCCTCTCTCTCATTATTGAAGTCCCCATAATAATTTCACAACAAACAAAAAGTACTTTTTCCTGCCCAGGATTCTCTTTGAGTCTGCCATGAAGGAATAATAAAACAACTGGGCTTGGCTCAGGAGTTCTCATTACATAATCCCAGACATGATTTTTCTTTTCACTTTTAAAAAGAAGTAAATGTTTGTTTCCTAGACCCTCTGAAATAGCAGTGCCGTTATTTCTGGAAAAGGCTCCAGTCAGACATTCCATTTGAAAAGTGTCATTTTCTGAATGCTTAATTACTACTCAAAGACAAAGCGTGGTCATGACTCTGCCATTTGTCTTGTAAGAGGCCATCAAAATTGCATTAGGTGTGAGATAAACGTGCCTTTTATGATTATATATCTCCGCTCCATTTCATTTCATAATCTCAGTGTACTCACTAAAGAGGTATTTCCTACTATGTCCTGGGGAAAGGAAGAAAGTACATGATTTTTCAGTTCCTTTTAACTATCACTGGCTGGAAATATTTTGAGATGTCATCTTGATTTGGTTCTCTTGAAGGCTTGTCCAGAAGCTGGACTCAAAGCCCATGGTCCACAGTTCTCCCATGGCCTCACCCAATCTTTTCCCATTTCAACACAGCATGGTCAAAGCCACATCCCCAAATCTTCCAGGTGATCAAACTTACTCTAATAATTTCATCCAGCCTAGACAAAATAGAAGTATTTTCTTTGGGCATTTTTGTCATGTGAATCAATAACTGGTTAGCAGTAAATTAGTAAGTATAAATCAGTGTTCTCAACCTTGGCAACTTTAAGATGGGTGGACCACAACTCCCAGAATTCCCCAGCCAGCAAGGTCCACCCATCTTAAAGTTGCCAAGGTTGAGAAACAGTGGTATAAATGGACAATTCTCATAAAGGAGGATTGTGAGAAGAAGGGAGGCTGTGTTAGGCATATTGGAGTTTTTATTATAGCTACATGGAATTTGAGGGACGTAGTGGCATTTTTCCCCCGTGAAAGTGCCTCTTCCAGGTGCTTCTACGTAGCCTGGAATAAGGCTGTGCAGAAAAATTCTCCTTTGTTTAGCCACCCCTCATTCTATCTGATGAAACAGAATTTGCTGTCAAGGATAAAAGGGAACTAGAAAGAGTTAACGATGTCACAGCACTAATCTGGAACGCTGTTCCTCTGCAGCTGCCCTTAATCTGTATTTCCCCCCACCCCCCAAAGGCAAAGAAGGCATATCTCAATCACAGGATTCAGTGACATCAGAATAAAACCACAGAAAAGAATAGATGTTAAAAAAATTAACCAAGCACTGCTTGTTGACACTGAAGATTATCTTGTTTGATAAAATCCATTTCGATGACAGCACAATCTAAGAGTATAGTCAGAGATGATTTTATCAAGAGAACAAGGAACAAAGTATATCTGACAAACAGATTTTGGTCAACAAAATCATTGTTGTCAGATTTCCCACCTACGCATGTTGTTATATTCCCATTGCTTCCAGCTTGTTGCTTTGGGTTTAATTTAAATGGGTATTCCCCTTGAAATGTCAACTGTCCTCCCCCCACACTTGTTTCTGTGAAAACACAAACACTTAAAAAAAATAGGGGGAAAACCACCTTTGGAATTTGCCTGCAAAGAATTCCACTTTAGATGTTGAGGTTCCACACAGAAGTGTCTGGGGCAGGTCCCAAAATCTCCAAATCCATCGTTTATATGGAGATAGAGTTCCAGAATTTTGTAAGAGACTAAAATAAAATACATTTTACTCAAAATGTAGTATCTCTGAGTTATCTAAAACTGTATGTGTATTTTGTCACATTATTCAGCTATTTTAAAGTAAACTTTCTAAATGCTTTTCAACATTTTCTTTTGCAAAATACATTTTCCACAGAGGCTACAAATAGTTTTTCCTCTTCTTTTTAGTTACAGTTTTGAAAGCGCCGGATCATTATAGAATTCTTACATTCTGGAATCTGCTGAAGTTCCAACTCAAGTGGAACTTAACGTATATCTGAACAATAACGGAGGGAAATTGCAAGAATATTGCCCGCTCCTGGGAGAAAAGAAAGTGCTTTAAAATAGAACAAATGTCATTAAAGTACTGTGTTGAAATAACAAACCCCACTCACAAGGTTGCATGAATTTTTTAAACATCTAAGGCAGAAACAGCTAAATACATCTACAGTAACTATAAATTTGGAGACCAGAACTTTTCCTATAACTGAAAATGGCTTAAGAAAACACCCAGTGCCCGTGAATTCTTCTTCCTTTACTGTATCAAAGAAATCTAGCACTTTTTCTAATGCTTTTAAAAAAAACCAAGTCTAGAAAAGTTGAAACACAGGGGGAAACCAGTTATTAACTCCCATTGATAAAATCCTGATACTTATAGAAGGACCATATATCATCAATAAAAATGGTAGTGGCCAGGAGAACACTGAAGCCTCCAGAAAGAACTGATTTGAAAAAGAGGCTCAGCAAGAACATCTGCGAACTGCATAATAACTCATATGACCATCTTTCAATCAGAGCTTCACACATGGGAAGCAAAGAGTGAAGCTAATAACAAGCTTTTTCCTCTTTCACAATGACTTGCAAATGCTCCAATATCACAATTACAAAGAGCCTTTTATTTAAATACATCTGAACTATCACAGACTCAGATTCAACTTAGAGTCACCCAGGCAGATAAAATACTTTTGAAAGGCTGTCGCTCAGCCACAATGCACCCAGAACTAAAGTAAGTCACTTATTTTTTTACAGGACATTTTTTTGTCTTCCCTGTAAACCAAGCCTTAATGATACTGTTTTGTTCAAACAGGATCTAGCTATCAGGTTAAATGCTGAGATGATCTCCTTCTCCAGGAACCTAATGGGTTATTGCAACAGGCCTTAAGAGTTTGTGATTCCTTACACATCACAAGAATGCTACTGACCCAAAGTTGCCCTACGACAATGCCAGTAGAATAGCTCAGGAGTTCCAACTCCATGATGTCTACTTACAGCAGTGTTTCTCAACTTGGTAGCCTGAAGATGTGTGGACTTTAACTCCCAGAATTCTTCAGCCAGCATGCCAGCTGGGGAATTCTGGGAGTTGAAGTCCACACATCTTCAAGTGGCCAAGGTGGAAAAACACAGAGAAATAGCTCTTGTCCTATCCAGACTTCTTCTTCACTCTTGTCACATACCTCCACTTAGTCAGAAATATTTTAATTTTAGTAAATAAAAATAAAATACTTCAAGTACAAGGTTTGCTCTCTGTTGGACACTGAAGTCCAGATCCACCACCAGCAAGGAGCACCGTGGGAAAAACAGCATCAACCAAAAACTACTTGGAACATTTGTATGCCAGAGGCAGTGTGTCTCAGTTGCTTTTTCCTTGGGAGGAACCACAATATTGAAACAAATTAATTACATGCAAAATTCATTCAGGGATTTTAATTGCTACTATTTTCTGGATTCTCTCACCATTGTTCTTTACTCACTCTGAAGCGATAGGACAGGTTAAGGATATAACTTAACTGAACCAGAGAAAGATTCAACATACAGTATGTATCTTCAGGAAAAGATAAGAAAAAGGCTTGCTAAAAATCCGAGCTACTGTAACTCTGCCATCCTTTAAGCTATCATTTCATAAGTGGTATGTGAGAGGCCAGGACAAGCTCAGCATCCTCCCCCGCCATCTCCCTCAAGCAAACCGAGTGCTTCTAATTGACAGTTTTCAACTGCCACTTCCAACCGCCAATGAGAAGGTTCTCTCTCTCTTCCCTCCCTCGTTTTAATGCTGGAGAGGTGTCAAGCCTTCCAGAGGGTCTTCCCCCCTCACATTTCCTCAGGCCCAGCTGCCAAACCTGATACTGCCAGATCACTTTATTATAGGAAGCGGTAAAAAAAAAAATTAGGTACCTCTTAAGAGGCCCTTATGGTTGCTTAATGTAAATGTTAAATTTTAGGGCTGGGGAAATCTTCCAAGGATGTGCAAAGCTCATTCTGAAGGGGCCACACTTGTCCTCACCTTTTGCTTCTGAGGTCTTCTCCACCAGTTTCAGTAGCAGGAAGAGTTGCTTTCAGTCAAAGGGCTGGAAGAGGCTTTGGGGCTGAGACAACACGTGTGCATCCTATGAAGTTGATGGGTAAGGCTTTGAGGTGACTAAAAATGTTTTGTGGAAGAGAATCATCTCCTTAGTCTGATGAGAAGCTCCATATTGCTTCCATGGTGGGAAGTGACTCATCAAAGCAAAGCTGAGCTACCTCACACAGACCCACCATATAATATATTATTTTTTTATTCCAGAGTTTCTTTTCCTCTTTTCTATATAGAATCAAACATATTAGGGAATTTTTAGAACAGGACACAAAGAGACTTGATCCAAAATAGAATGTAATTCTTTTAATGGAGCTTGGTTTACAAGCTGACTTCTTTAAAAAAACAAACATAATAGTCCATTCAGACTGGACATTTTTTTTTCCTTTCCGTGCAGCTCCTACGTTTACTCACCCATTTCTGTTACTTCTCTATTTTTACATTAATCCTTTCTCTCTCTCTCTTTTTTTTTTTTTGGCAAAAGCCACACAAATTTATCAGTGAGTACAAACTTGGACGTTGCATTTCTAGATATATTTTTGGAGAAAATATGCACATGATTTTACATACAAATTCTTCTGCTTCTTCTTTGGAGATTAAAAAAAACCTGTGTCAAAGATTTGGGAAACATTAACCTAATTCTGGTCTACATTTCTCAAGAGCAGCAGATCAAATCAATGTTATTGAAATTTGCAAAGGTCAAATTTCATCTTTAATCCTATGAAGCATCTCTAATCCTACGAATATGATAATAGCAGAAGCAAGGAGAGCAGCAATTCTGGGTTATTCACCTGTGCCATGACTGGAATTCAGACTGTTATAAAAATACAATCAATACAAAACTATCCTCTAACCTTTTACAGAAGGGTTTGAATCTTCAGCTGTTCGCTTTTGTGTGGTTCTTGTATCTGAGTCCAGAGTCAACACACATGGGAGCAGAGTCTTGCTCTTATGCTGTAAATGTGAAAGTTTACATTGTTTCTCAGATTTCACCAAGGAGCATCGGAGGGTGAAGACAATTTGGAAGATTTAACTTAGAATTTTGACCCAGCCTTCCTGCAGGTCGCCATGACATGACAACCTAGAGACCTTCTTTTGTGCCAGATTTTCTCGTTAAGTGAATGCATGCCATAAAAATGAAAATAATACTGTTGCACCTACTGTGTAACCACCTGTCACTAAATTTATGAACAATTAAGGAAGTGGAAGTGCTTCCCAGGGAGTGATTTGTATGTACTATAAAATGCTCATTTTGTCTGAAAATATAATGGGAAAAACAACTCTCTCAATCCCATCCCTTTTTTATTTAATTTAGTTTTGTAGTAATTAATCAGGTACACTGGGGTTCTCCTCCCACTTCTTTAAATTTATGATAGCTCTGAACATAACAGATAAACAGTATTCCATTGAGGCCAGCTGCCTTCTAACCAAAGTGTGACTGGCAGATCTTGACGTGGCATCTAAGAGCAAGATGCTGTGCTATGGCTGCCAACATTTCAGAGGCACAGCAAGGTCCTTCTGTTGCAATTACAGGCTTGCGACATTGGCCCTGAAGGAAGAGCTTCATCTTTGGTCCAAGGCTAACTCGCATCCCTTTGCTGCGTTCAGAGAAAGGACTGGGGCCAGAGCTTCAAGGTGCAGTGTAAAATTTGCATATCAAAGAGCCCCACATTCAATTCCATGAAATGTTAATTATTAAAATATGTTCTTTATGGCATTTTTCGTACTTTCCCATGAGAAGAAAAGAGATGTCATTCAGAGATGGATCCTCCCTTTGATACATTATTTCAAACAAAGGCAGATTATTAGCTTTCTTCAAAAATATTTTTTTATCTATATTTATTAGGCAGTGCACGCCCTGAAAATTGTTCAGAAGAAGCTCTCTGGAGCTCATTCAAGCCCAGCACCTTTCTGCTCTTCATGAAAGCAGCCCACTTTTCTAAGGCTCCTTTGTGAAAAGATGTCGCTGCTTCAACAATCACATTAACTTCAGCAAATGGATTCCTTACACACTAGATCCAAAGCACTTCTTCCAAATCAAGTTTCAATCATGCACAGCCTGATATTTAATCAGTCCTGAATCAGTATAAATGTAGTGTCAAGTTTCCAAGAGACACAGATCTAGAGCAGAATGGAGAAACCTCTGAGTACTGAGCAATTTCTTTAGAACCATTTAGTGAGAGCAGCAGGAAGCTAGTCCTCGCTTAACAACCATTCGTTCAGTGATTGTTCAAAAATTATGATGGTTCTGAATGAAAGGACTTATGTCCTGTGCCTGAACTTATGACCATTTCAGCGCCCTGCAATCACGTGATCAAAATTCAGGTGCTTGGCAGCCCACCTGTGCTTATGACTGCAGGGGTGCTTCAACTCTCCCCACCTGCCTATCTCCCCTCCCATCTCTGCCCTTTTGGCCCCTTGCCACCCTGCACTCCATCGCCCCAGCTGACCTTTGCCCCTGTCTTCTTACTTCCGCTGCTCCAGCTGCTGACAAGGCATGCCCGGCCTAGCTGCTGGGCCTTATGGGGCTGGCTTCACGCTGGGAAGAAGGCGAAAACAGCCGAATGCAGCCTTTTTTCCCCCTTCTTCGCAGCACTCCCTCTCGTCCCTGGGGGCTGGCTGAAAACCCCCGTGCCAAAATCCGAGCAGGATTTTCAGCCATGGAGTATTTTCAGCCCTGGAATGGAGAGGCTTCAGAAGCCTCTCGACTCAGGCTGAAAATCCAAGTGGTTTTGAGCCCCTTGCACACCCAACCTGATCTGTGCTGCACTCACCCCCCACTCTCCCATCCAGCAGCACCTGGGGCTTGCAATTTTCTGCCAGCTTCCCCACTAATTTGATTGTGGGAAGCTGGTAGGAAGTTGCCTCGCCTAACAACTGGGGCATTCACTTAACGATGGCAGCCAGGACAGTAGTCGCTAAGCAAAGTGGTCATCTGATAATTTGCTTAACGATTGCATCACTTAACAACCTAAATTCCGGTCCCAGTTGTGGTCATTAAGCAAGGACTACCTGTAGCATCTGTGAAAAACTATGGATATGATATATCACACCCTTGACAACACAGTGAGATCCATTAAAGAGCTGTGTGTACCAAGGGCTAAGCTTCATTAAGCTTTTTTTTTTTTTTCAAGTTTTGCCTTCTTAGCATGTTGTGTGAACCTAGACCTATTATAATGTCCATGTCTTTTGCAAACAAGGAAATGGGTTTAAGTAACCTGACAAAACTGTACCATTTGTACCAGTCCAAAAGCTTTTTTGTTGTTGTTCAGTCGTTAAGTCGTGTCCAACTCTTCATGACCCCATGAACCATATCATGCCAGGCCTTCCTGTCTTCACTGCCTCCCTGAGTTTGCTCAGTTTCATGCTCATTGCTTCAGTGATGCTATCTAACCATCTCATTCTCTGCCGTCCTCTTCTCCTTTTGCCTTCCATCTTTCCCAGCATCAGGGTCTTTTCCAAAGAGTCCTCTCTTCGCATTAGGTGACCAAAGTATCTGAGCTTGAGCTTCATTATCAATCCTTCCAATGAGCAATCAGAGTTGATTTCCTTTAAGATTGACTGGGTTGACCTCCTAGCAGTCCAGGGGACTCTTAAGAGTCTTCTCCAGCACCACAGTTCAAAGGCATCAATTCTTTGGCGCTCAGCCTTCTTTATGGTCCAGCTCTCACAGCCATACATTACTACTGGGAAAACCATAGCTTTGATTATGCGGATCTTTGTCGGCAAGGTGACGTCTCTGCTTTTTAATATGCTATCTAGGTTTGCCATAGCTTTCCTCCCAAGGAGCAAGCGTCTTTTAATTTCATGGCTGCAGTCTCCGTCTGTGGTGATCTTGGAGCCCAAATAAATGAAGTCTGTTACTGCTTCCATTTCTATCCCTTCTATTTGCCAGGAATTGATGGGTTCAGATGCCATGATCTTAGTTTTTTTAATGTTGAGTTTCAAGCCAGCTTTCGCACTCTCCTCTTTTACCCTCATCAAGAGGCTCTTTAGTTCTTCTTCATTTTCTGCCATTAGGGTGGTATTGTCTGCATATCTGAGGTTATTGATGTTTCTCCCTACAATGTTAATTCCAGCTTGTGATTCTTCCAGCCTGGCATTTCTCATGATGTACTCTGCATATAGGTTAAATAAGCAGGGTGACAGTATACAGCCTTGTCGTATCCCTTTCCCTGTTTTGAACCAATTAGTTGTTCCGTGACTGGTTCTAACTGTTGAATTAGGACATTCTAGCAATGAAATTGGTCCAGATTTGGTTTCACTAAACCCAGTGATTATATATTTCTTCCGGAGGCTTCCAAGTTAGCTATGCCAGGCTAAAACTTATAATATAATATAATTATAATTTATAATATAAAATTTTAGATATTCCCCAAAAATAAAATTCCACCTTGATAAAAAGCTATTAAATGCTACAGATCAGGCTCCTTTTTGTGGTATGAGGTGCCAGAGATTTGGCCCTACCCACATTTAGAGACACTTGTCCGTTTGCTTTTACTCGGCAACAGTCTTGCTAGAGCAATTCCATTGTTGCACGTTACATTACAAAGGAAACCAGCCAACACCTTCCGGATTAATATGCATATGAAAAATTTTCCAACTGATTCCACATTTCCTAAATATTCTGGTGAAGGCCTCTGCTCAAATTAGGTTTAAACCTGTGTATTTTTGAAAGGAAAAATAAGTTTTGAGATGTGCTTTAAATACATATTTAAGTGCAACTTCTTACACGGATTAAAAATATTGCAGTTCATGTGGAGATGAGATTGAATGAATTGATGGGAGTGAAAATAATAGATCAATTTGTCCATAAGTTTATTTTTTCAAAAAAACTTTTTTGACAGATATCTCATTAGGAAACATCCAATTAATTAACTTTGCCACTCTGGGAGGTATCTGGGTAGCTGTAGCATGAAACAATGTGGATTATATGAAAGTTAAAACTCACCCTATAAAGTATTTCTTACGTTCTACAAACATATTTCTCCATCATTATTCTTCATATTGTTCAGGCTTGGTCTAAGTTGTTGCTTAGAGCTAAAATTTAGGCCCCATCTTGTCACCAGCCTCTCTTGCCACGATGGGAGGCAATTTTCTGAAGATCTTTTGTTTTGAAAGATTGCTACTTCCTTTCCCCAGGCTTCATTTTAATGGTGGCAACTTAAATTGATTTTCACTGTTTATTTTTAATTTTTTCTCCTCCCCATCCTATGTGTTTTGTGTCTGTGAGAGTGCAGTTTAATAAAACAGTGTGAAGCCAGAGGGACCTTTTTTCCTTGTAACGGCCTGCAAACACATCTAAGGAAAAATAGATTCTACAACTTTTTAAAAAACTCAAGTGACATTATTTTGGTTGCACTTTATTTACTGCTAGAGACGGGGGGACTCTTACAATAGACACAGTTGCTAAGGTTTAAAAAGCCTTTTGATACCCTTCCCATCCTATGTTGCATTATCTGTCTTTTTCATCCTTTTTCAAATCTGGATTTAAATAAAACAAAACATTCTTAGGTGAGAAGGCAGCTTATTAGAACAGGAACCTTATCAAAGCTTCCTACGCAATCTCAGATATCATGGAATATAAAAACAGATGTTCTGACAGACTGACAGCTGTTAAAAACAAGATACAAAGAGTAAGAATAAATGAGCAGCTCTACAGCTAAGTTACTCAGCGATCAATGCTGGGAGAATCTTTTTTAACTTGTATGCAAGTGATGAGGAGTTAATATTGAGCAGTGAAGTGACCCTGTTTACTGGTTAATATCAAACTGTTCAAGGTGGTAAAGTCCAAAAGAAATTCTGAAGATCCGCACAAGTATACGTGAAATCTGGGTGAATCGGCTTCAAACCAGCAAATGTGGCAAATGCTGTTCAGTATGAGCCAGTGATGCCTTTAGGTGCTGCAGTTCACTTACGCATTATGTGATCTGAACTGGGCAGGGACTGAGCAGGAAAGGAAACTTGAACCAGAGTGGAAAGCAAAATGAAAATGTTACCCCAGTGTATAGCTGAAGAGAGGCAAATTCTATGTTTGAAATCATAAGGAAGGAAATGGAAGAAGGAATTGCTGGCAGAATAATGCCCTTATACAAATCTACAAGACTATACTTAGAGTATTGTGTATAGTTTTGGCCATCACCACCCCTTAAATTTATTACAGAGCTGCGAAAGATGAAAAATTAGGCAACCCAAATGATTATTGGACTGGTTTGCAGCTCTGTTTGGAGGGAAAATCACAGCAATGAGGGCTCTTTAGCTCAGAATGAAGGGGAAGAGACTGAATGAAGGGAAGACAGACAGACAGACAGACAGATATGGAATCAGGCATGGTATAGATCCGTGTTTCTCAACCTCAGCAGTTTTAAGTTGCATGGACTTCAACTCCCAGAATTCCCCAGCCAGCCGTGTGTGTGTGTGTGTGTGTGTGTGTGTGTGTGTAATTGTTGAGGTTCCATATGATATATGGAATCAGGCATGGTATAGATCAGTGTTTCTCAACCTCAACAATTATATATATACATGGCTGGCTGGGGAATTGTGGGGAATATATATGGAATCAGGCATGGTATAGATCAGTGTTTCTCAACCTCAACAATTATATATATACATGGCTGGCTGGGGAATTCTGGGGAATATATATGGAATCAGACATGGTATAGATCAGTGTTTTAAGCTGTGTGGACTTTTTTGAGCTGTGTGGACTTCAACTGCCAGAATTCCCCAGCCAGCCATGCTGGCTGGGGAATTCTGAGAGTTGAAGTCCACACAACTTAAAGTTGCTGAGGTCGAGAAACACTGGTATAGACAAATGGAGAGAGACTGTCTTTCTTCCTTTCTCATAATGCTAGAGTTTGAGATCGTCTACCGAAACTAAATACGGAAAGATTCAGTACCTAAAACAAGCAAATACTTTTTTTTCCCCCCCAGAAATTTTATAATTAAAGAGGAATTTGCTGCCAGCGGTTGCGGACAGAACAGCCAATTTGAATAGCTTTAAACAGGGACTAGATGGGTTCATGGAGGATCAGACTATTCATGGCAGCGTCTATGGTTGGTTGTTTATGACCTTCAACAACACAAACAATAACTGGTTCAGGATCGGCTTGAATCTTAGAATCCCTTTTTGTGACTCCTCATGATGTACCCCCAAATAGCAGCAATAAAGGCTCTGAGAAGTAGACCCATGATGTGCCACTGACTTCTGATGGTCCACAAAGGAAACAGAAGTGGATCAGCTGAAGAACAGGACTGACACTGCTGACAGAAAACAAGCCCAAAATCTAATCCAGGGCCACCTGGTTGCAGGACATCATCACCCACGGTGGGACTCAGTGCTATTGTTGCCCTTGACAGAGATTCTCCCCTGCAGTTTTTCTGGACTGAGAACTGTGACCAGCTTTTGATCGAGGCTATCCAATCTGGGCTGCAAAGTGACAGCAAAGGAGCTTGAGTTTTCTATGTTACTCTGCCTCCATCTAGCAGTCTTCCACATTTTTGAAGCCCAGATCTACTGCTGACTTTTGGGGCTAAGCCCTAGAGATAGTAGGTGGGAGCAGAGCAATATTAAAAAAGAAGAAAAGAAAAGAAAAAAAAGAAAGATGCTATTTGATTTGCACTCTTTAAAATGAAATGTAGTTATTATAACTATAGTTACACCTGTAATAATTTTCCCATTCTGTCACTTTGTTTCTTACTACTGGGTACTGCACTGAAGATTTTTTGGGCCGTGTGGGCAGCACTGAGTCCTCAGATTGTGCAGCTCCATTCAAGGATTTTGGACAAATCCTTTTCCAGTGCTATCTAAAAAACCCCGCCTCATGTTAGAATGCGGGATCTTCTGTATGCAAAGCACGGGCTCTATAATTAAGCTATGCTTCCATTAAGCAATGCACATTCTGAAATACTTAGTCTGTAGACAGGAAGTGCCTGAGACAAGGAAAAGCAAGACACTGGCTTAAAAAAAAAAAAAATCTTAGGAAAGTTAAGGTTGAGTCTCAGCAGATGGCAGCACCTGACTGACCTTGGACAGGCGTGAAACCTAAGCAGAGTCAGACCCCACCTTGCTAGTCTTTCAAAGAACATTAAAAACATGGCTCTTCCCCCAGGGCTTGGGTCAGAGTGATTTATAGGTTCTTCTTGTCTGTTTTTGATTTCTGGAAAGGGAGAAAATTGGTTGTGGTTCTCTCTGGATAATGCTATCTTTTGAATTTTGATGTTATTGTGTGTATGTTAAGCCACCAAGGGTCACTGGAACTGGGGTGGCCTAGAAATTAGACAGACAGACAGACAGACAGACAGATAGATAGATCAGACAGACAGACAGACAGACAGACAGACAGACCAGAATGGCAAACCACTTTTGTATGGTTGCCAAGAAAACTACATGAGCAGGTAGTCAACTGAGGTTGAGCTTGATCTGAACGAAACTTTGCACTAGCTTAGGGTTGAGCCAAACCACCATTTCTATTTTTGTGATCTTCTGCCCCGATTGCAGTTTCAGAATTTGGTCATGGTTTACTCCATACACTGCTTGACATGCCTTCATCCCTTATCTTTTACTTTCTTCATTAGGATGAAATGTGTTCTGGAGCCCAATGCAGAAAAGGAAATTACTGTGTGGCTGTTCTGGCTATGAATGACCACAAAAGATTGATAAGTAATGGAGAAAACGAGGGTGCAAATGATACCTTAAATAAAACCATGATCACCCAACTTTTTTCCAGATTAGAATGCATTGGGTTGAATGCATTGGATCATCGGGGTGGATCCAAAGCTCCCTGTGCTAAGTGCAGATCTGCTGAAGTCACTGGACATGTTAGACATAACCAGCTCAAGTCTCACTTATTTCTAAAAACATGACTAAATCTGGATCCAATTCTGCAAAGGACGACATCACAACACATCTCAAATCATTAGGGAATATTGTACATCTTCACTTCTACTAGATTTGCAGAAAATGTTTCAGATTTATTGGAGCAGAGACAAAGAATCAAGATAGTCGGATGAGATGTGGGGATAGAAGGGGGGGGAACAGAAGGTATGTGTTCAGTTCAATAATACGCTTCATAATCACAATAAGGGTATCTATGTGCATATATATATGCACACAGAGAAGTAGGCAACTTACATTCTATCTTTATTAAATTAGATTCTCAGTTGTTTTCCATCTCTCTTTCACTCTCTCATACGCATATAGCCTGAACCGTTAATCCAATCAAACAGCCACTGGATTGGGGAAAAAAAACAACCACCTCACTTCCATTCTGGCCTTTTGCCATCCTAGCTCTTATAAACCATTGTTAACAGCTGTAATGAACTAATCCAGGAGACATATTAATAACGACATGAAGAGACACATTTATTGTTGATTGCTGAGTCAGTGGCAGATTTATCACAGGATTTCTACTAGGGAAGGCTGGACCCTACAGTGGTGCAATTAAAGCCAGATTGAATCCAGGGACAAAGAATCAATAATCTAACCAGGCAACTTTTACATTTTGCAAAACACAAATATAAATTAATTGACATGAACATGGCTGCTAATGGGTAATTAATGCTGGGCTTGCTAGCCAATCAGAGCACAACATAAATTCCATTTGGTTTATTAACCTAAATTGCTGCTAAGCATCAGTTTCACTGGAGTTTGTTGGCATTTCAGTGGTACAGATATTAAGCTGTCCCCATCATTTGGGAGAACAGGACACAGATAAAGACCACAGAATCTGGATATCATAAAAAAACCACATGTTGGTAATCATTGAAGTATGTGCTGAAATGTATATTAGAATTTCTCCAAGTTTGTCTACTCCGTTAAAGAAGCTTCTGCTTTTCCATCCCTTTTTCAGAGCACTTGCAAATTTGCTTGGAATGTTTCTTGGTGGCACCACTGAGATTGCATTACTAGCAAGACTTCTTTATGCACAATTCTGGAAAACCCAGACACCACCAACAATACAAGAATGGTTGTTAAAACTGATGGACATGGCAGAAAATGACAAACTGGCTTGCTTATTAAAAGAAAACTCAAACAGTTACTACCTTAAAGAATGGAAACCATTGATGGACTATTTGCAAAATGCAGGTGGGGTGAAGCTTACATGGGGATTTGAAGATTAGATTATAAATGTAATGGGATATATTTAGACAAAGAATTATTCTTATTTACTGTATTAAAAACTAGCACTTATGATAGCCTTATTATTTCTAAGACCAGAGATAGATTGGAAGTTATCTATTTTTCATACCTTTTCTTCTTTTACTTTACTTCACTTCACTTCACTTTTTCTTTTCCTTTTCTTTATATTTTGTATTTCGAATTTTCTTTTCTATTTCTAACTTTTAAATATGTATCTTTAAAATCTCAATAAAATATTTTATATATATATATATAAAAAAAAGAGATTGCATTACTATTGGAAGTGGTGGCAGGCAGTACTTTTTTTTCCCTTCTTCTTCCTATTGCACATTTTCCATCACTCTGAAACCTCTCTGGCTGCCCAATATGAAAATGTCTCACGGGAAGAGTTCTTTCATGATGTCCTTCTCTGAGATTTAACTGAAACATAGGAAGCCTACTAAATTGCACACTGTTGCTAAAAGATATGGATTTACACCCTGATTGATTGATTGATTGATTGACACCCATTCCTGGGACCCCTTATAAACAGTTACAGGCAAGCATTCCTGTGCTTACCCATGAGAACTTTACTTAAACTTTCATATCATTTGAAAGGAATGTCTAAAGGGAATTTCTTATTCACCAAATTGAATGAGAATGGTCAAAGATAAGATACTAATATATTTAAATCCATTTTACCAGCAGGAAGACATCCTATGGGATATAGTGACAAAATGCATAGCATTCGTGAACAGTATAAGAGGTCCAGCTTAAATGGCGCTGAAACCCAACAGAAGCATCTACTGAAATTAAAAAAAAAATACTTTAATTAGATTAGATTAAATTAAATTAAATTAAATTAAATTAAATAATTAAATTTAAAGAAATACTTCCGTATGGACTAGAATTCTACATTATTTGGGGTGGGCGTGGGCATACCAGCATATAGCAATATTAACAAATTTTTTCTTTAAAGCACACCAGAAACACAAGCAGTTGTATAGAAAAAGAGAAAAACAGACACTTTACTTTCAAGACTGCAATCTACTTGGATGTTCTTAATGAATCCTGTAGCCCACAGGGTTTTGCCAGGAAAGTCTTAATTGGGAGGGGAAAATGCTTAATAGAAATGCTATTTTGCAATATAGGATTGCAAAAAACCAAAAATAACCCCAACCCTCTTGAAAAAAAAATAGTAGTAAATTACATCAAGATTCTTCATCAGATGGTTCAGACAGAAGCAAAATTCTCAGGAGAACAAGTGCTGTTTTTGCAGACAGATTTCAAGTCGGAAAAGATGAAACGCGCACAAGGAAAGAATCAGTTAGCAATCTCTGACTTCATGAAGTTTGTAGGTCACAGCCAAATAGTGCAGTCATTCAAGGCAGCAAAGAAAGTCTCCAAGAACAGTTCTGGAGTTACACCTTCCCTCCCACCCCCACCCCCCAAAAACTGCACACAATATAAGCATGTCAAATATTGTGCTCCATCATTGCTGCTGTTTAGATCACTATAGGCACTTCCAGAACTACTTTTGGAATGAGTAAATGCTCAAAAATGAGTTTTTGTAGGATGGGCGCAGGTACACCAACTCACAACATTCTCTAGTCAACAGTTAACACCCCATCCCATCCCATCCCACCCCACCCCACCCCACCCCACCCCAAGTCATGAGGTGTACTATATAAGCATCTGAACTTCACTTTGATCACAAGTGCTGCCCGACAGAGAACAATGATTGGCTGAGCCATCTATTACCAAGAAGGACATACTGTGACTGGCTGACATTTTTCTGCAAGCTGTATAAATTCACAATACAATGCTGCCTATCAAATTGTTAATATTCTAGTAGTCATAAGAAACCACTGCTTCAAATGTAGAAGTAGAATATGTGTGCTACAGAAAGCTTTGATATCTGGAAATTCCCCTAATAATAAATCCAACAATACCTCATTCAATATACATATTTTTCAATGCACCTAGAAGTGACTTCCAAGGTGTAAATAACATGCAATACACACATGTGTGTATTTTGCCTTTATATATATCACTATTGGTGAAAGTGACAATATATAAAGGGTGTGCTTTGCTTTGGAGCTGTCATTACTCTGCCTCCAATTGCAGACTCAAAACTGAACCAAAGTTTGCACATGACTTGGTGTCCACCCTTCAAAGTAGACAAGAAACAGAAGTAGCAGGAATTCAAAGAATGCCCTTATTGTTGTAAAGCAGGATAACAGAATCTTGGAAGCCTGTCCAAGTTTCTCTCTATCTTATACCAAACAAAATCAAGGCAGAGTTCATTTGAGTTTCTTTCTTATGCTTTCTTCTTTCTTAGGATTGAATAATCTTTTGTGAAACTCCTCCCTTGATGGTTCAATAATTCCTTTTCCCTACATTCTTTCACATCAAACCAGGTTCCCTACCACACAAATGCTGTCACCAATCTAAGGAGCTTAGATTGCTAGCACCAAGAATGTGACTGAAGGTCCAAGGCCAACAAATACAGGTGAAACTCGAAAAATTAGAATATCGTGCAAATGTTCATTTATGTCAGTATGGCAACTCAAAAGGTGAAACCAATATATGAGATAGACGCATTACATGCAAAGCGAGATATGTCAAGCCTTACTTTGGTATAATTGTGATGATTATGGCGTACAGCTTATGAAAACCCCAAATTCACAATCTCAGAAAATTAGAATATTACATGACATCAATAACACAGGGATTGGAAATAGAACAATATCGGACCTCTGCAAAGTACAGTGGTACCTCGGGTTACGAATTTAATCCGTTCTGTGACTCTGATTGCAACTTGAGTTGGTCGCAACGGGAGGTAAATTTTCCCATAAGGTTCAATGTAAATACGGCTAACCCGCCTTCCGAATTTGGTCACACCACGAGGCAAATTTCCCCCAAAACACACCACAAGCCTCACCGAACGTCTCCTTGCTACCGCGATCTTGCCCATAGGAAGCCGCAACCGCGTGGCAGCAGGGCAAATGGCTGCAGATCCGGTTCGTAGCTCGAGGCAGAGTTTGCATGTCAAGGTAAATTTTTAGGGCCAGAGCTGGTTGTATCTTGAAAAATTCGTAAGGAGGGGCATTCGTAACCCAAGGTACCACTGTATAAGCATGCATATGTACTCAGTACTTGGTTTGGGCCCCTTTTGCAGCAATGACTGCCGCTATGCAGTGTGGCATGGATGCTATCAGCCTGTGGCACTGCTGAGGTGTTATGGAAGACCAGGATGCTTCAATAGCGGCCTTCAGCTCCGCTGCATTGTTTGGTCTCATGTCCCTCATCTTTCTCTTGGCAATGCCCCATAGATTCTCTATGGGGTTCAGGTCAGGCGAGTTTGCTGGCCAATCAGGTACAGTAATCCCATGGTCACTGAACCAGGTTTTGGTACTTTTGGCAGTGTGGGCAGGCACCAAGTCCTGCTGGAAAATGAAGTCAGCATCCCCATAAAGCTTGTCTGTGGAAGGAAGCATGAAGTGCTCCAAAATCTCCTGGTAGACGGCTGCGTTGACCCTGGACTTAATGAAGCACAGTGGATCAACACCAGCAGATGACATGGCTCCCCAAATCAACACAGACTGTGGAAACTTCACACTGGACTTCAAGCAATGTGCATTGTGTGCCTCTCCATTCTTCCTCCAGACTCTGGGTCCTTGGTTCCCAAATGAGATGCAAAAGTTGCTCTCATCAGGAAAGAGGACTTTGGACCACTGGGCAACAGACCAGTTCTTTTTTTGTGTAGCCCAGGTAAGACGCTTCTGACGTTGTTTGTTGTTCAGGAGCGGCTTGACAAGAGGAATACGACATTTGAAGCCCATGTCCAGGATCCGTCTGTGTGTGGTGGCTCTTGATGCACTAACTCCAGCCTCAGTCCACTCCTTGTGAAAGTCCCCAACACTTTTGAATGGCCTTTTCCTGACAATCCTCTCCAGGCTGCGATCATCCCTGCTGCTTGTGTACCTTTTTCTACCACACTTTTCCCTTCCACATAACCTTCTATTGGTGTGCTTTGATACAGCACTTTGGGAACATCCAACTTCTTTTGCAATGACCTTTTGGGGCTTTCCCTCCTTATGGAGGGTGTCAGTGATGGTTTTCTGCACAACTGTCAGGTCAGCAGTCTTTCCCATGCTTGTGATTCCTACTGAACCAGCCTGAGAGACCATTGAAAGGCTCAGGAACCCTTTGCAGCTGTTATGGATTCATTAGCTGATTAGAGTGGGACATATTGAACCTTTTCACACTATTCTAATTTTCTGAGATTGTGAATTTGGGGTTTTCATAAGCTGTACGCCATAATCATCACAATTATACCAAAGTAAGGCTTGACATATCTCGCTTTGCATGTAATGCGTCTATCTCATATATTGGTTTCACCTTTTGAGTTGCCATACTGACATAAATGAACATTTGCACGATATTCTAATTTTTCGAGTTTCACCTGTATGTTCCTATTCTTCCCTAGATGGAATTTTAATCACTTCCAGGAAAACATCTGAACTGATTAAGTGTCATCAAGTCAGTGCTGACTCTTAGCAACAACACAGATAGATTCTCCCTAAGAATGTGTGAATAGACAACTTTACAGCAGCCTTCCTTGGTCTGGTGCCCTCCAGATATGCTGGGGTTTTCATCATTTAATTCCAAACACAACAAAAGTCACAAGGTGTTTGGAACCAAAATGTAGTATTTCTGCTGTAACTGTTTCTCCAGCTGCCTTCATCTCTATAAAAGAAGAACCAAGACTGAAAAATCAAGGTTTGATAAACTAGTGCCCTCCAAATATATGCACAAACATTACTATTGGCAATGGTGACTTATCTAATACGATTTGAATCAAGATGGCCTTGACAAAATAAAAAGATGGCTGAGCATCTCTTATCTTTGCAAACTTCTGGGCCAAATTCATGGTTCACTATTATGCCCAGCTGCAAAGAACAAGTACAGCTGGTATCTTTTGGACGTGAACCAACTCCATGCCTCTCGAGTTGGAAGGAGAGGTAACTTTCTGTCCTACAAAGTTCATGGATCAAGACCAGTGATGCTGCTCAATAAGTATTTGCATAAGAGATGCTAAAGCAATTAGACTTCCACACAGATCACACTAGTAGCCACTCAGAGTCTTACTTGATATGTACACAATGAACTAAATGAAAGATAGCTACAGGTGGGTGTATTTTTCTCCCATAAGGAAGGCTGATTTCTGACCCCAAAAAGCTCAGAAAGACCACCTTTTCCCCCTTAAAAGAAGCACAGAGGAAAAGAAGAAATTATTTTAATACATCTTTTTGTAGTTTTTTTCCCCTTAAAAGGAAGGAAAAAGCAAAAGCACAGATTCTTTCCTCCCCAATTCAGATTTACTCCTTGCAAAGTCAATATCCATCAGCTGTTTGAAATTAAAGGAAAGGTTTTATACATGCCTTATTGTACCGCAAGAGCTTTCTACTCAGCCAGATAAATCTTCTTTAAGAGGATTAGGAAACTCTCATTATCTTTATCTAACCTGAACTAACACTAACGCTGAAAAATTAATCTATAGACTGGACAAAAGCCAATAACTGTTGCTAAGAAGCCGGCCCTCTGGAGTTTCTTTCTAATTGAAGTGGGTGGGAGGAGAAAATACTTAATTCTGCTCAGCACTTGGGGACTGTGGGGTAGAAAGTTAGGGGGAAGGCACTATGAAAAAGAAACAACAACTTCTGGTGGGCTAATGGACGAAGAGATCGTATAATTCCTTGTGAATTATTTATCAGCATAGGACGTATGAATGCATGTGGGTACCTACGTGTGTATGTCTGCATGCATAAAACATTTATGTCTAAGGCCAGAGAAGTGCACCTGCTATTGCAGCTCTAAGCAAAGGAAACCACAGGCAGGTATTCACCTATGGCATTATCTGAAAGAAGCTCTAACTCCCTATCACCAGGTGGGGAGAAATTCATAAAGACATTTCATTGCATTCCTTCATGAAACCCAAAGATAAACTAATGCTGGAGTTTGTTTTAGGGAAGGAGAAAAAGAGAGAGGTGGGTGGTAGTTAAATAGAACAGCTAATGCAAAACAATAAAAAGGGGAATGAAGGGATACACCTTTGCATAGGTTAATCCTTATACATAGCTACAGATTTAGAAATAATTACTATAATTTACACAGGAATACAGTACATCTCAATATAGCAGACAAGACAGTAAATGGGTGATGTGTTTGCTTCCTCTGTGTGTTGTCCAGGTGTTGATCTGCTGATGTATGATTTCAAAGCTCCTGGTATCACTTCTGATGATTCTCCATTTTATTGCTTGGCTGAACATTTCTTTTGCCATTTTTAGCGATCTTATTTAACTATATGGCAAATGCGTGGCTTTCTCTTTGTTTTTGTGGGCTTTGTCTTCCACAGAGAAGAAATGTTGGGTGGAACATGGAGTTCTTCCACAACTTTTCTTCCAAAAAGGCTAAGAGAGATTTATGAGTGACCTGCCTTTCAGCCTACAATCTCTCCAGAGGTCCTCAGACTCCTTGGCATTCTCTATCTCAATTAAGTGAGACAGAAAAGCATCAGGTAGAACCATTTTTACAATCAGGAGTTGTGGACAGCCAAGGAAGCTGCAGACCACTGAGAATGGGAAACAATCACCAAATTCCTGACATCTAGTTACAATCAAGCAGGGTCCATAGAAGTGTGAAATTAATTCTAAGGTGTCCTGAAAGTGAGGAAGACAAACAAATGCCTCTTTTTGCAGAGGAATAAATCTTTTAGGAAACTGAATGACAGTGTCTGCCATAGAAGGAAACATGGTTTGTATTGGCCAGTTGTTCAAACAGAGATTTGCCTTCCGTAAAGCAAAACACAGGAAGGAGATAACTTTTCCCATTCCATTGTTTTACTAATCATTCATGGATTTTTTTTTTCAAATGGATTTAGTCCTGAGAGGTATTACATGCTAATTTATGGTTTGATCTGGTTTGTATTTGAATGGACTTCCACCAGGGAATCCCAGGTTAAACTGGGAAGTCAAAACACAGGCTGGAAAAAGGCAATGGCAAACCATCCATAATGTTGCCAAGAAAACTACACTCTCATGGAAATGAAGACACCAGGGATTTAGTACCTGTTCCATGGGACCACTGCACACATGCTGATTTAATGTTAAAAGGGCGTTAAGCAAAACAGCCAAGCCATTTTGATGTGATAGATACATGATATACTTTTCTTTGTTGCAAACCCTAAACACCTTTTTAAGAGGCAAGGCAATATTGGCATTTTCTGCTCTTCAAGTATCCTAATACAGCTCAGAAGATGGAAGCAGTGAGAATTAATGTCACCTACCTGGCCAAATGCTCCAGGGGGCAGTTAATAGCCTACTTCAGACACTCTTGGATGAAACCAATTTCCTACAACCATTGCCCAGGCCTGTTCTTTGAATGGAAACTGCTGCAGTCACCTTGGTCTTTGCCATGAGAAAGGGAATGGAAGCCTACTAATTCTCTTGCAGGTTTCTGGGACCCCTAGCTGGGCATCCTTCTGGACTGGCTATTCATCTTGGGTCTGGGGAATATTGCTTTACAAGTCTGATCCTAGCAGAATAACCACCCAGGGAATAACTGCTTTCATCCCTTCTTTGAATATCTCTGTAACTTACTCTCCAACCTTTGTTTCTGTTTAGTGTAAAAAATGGAAGGGTTCTGCACATCCCTAGCATTCAGTATTTAAACAGTTTGTAGAGTTTTTCATCGTTCAGAGAATAGGTAGCTGAGAAGAAGATTCAAACTGAGACACCGATTGCCTTTGCCATTTGGGTTTAATGACATCAAATCAGACTTCTAACTTCTTCCTTATCTTTATTTCTTCAGAAGATGATCAGTAAAATTTACTTTCAGTGAAATCAAACATTTCCTTGTAGTGGAACACACTTAAACAGGGCATGGACCTCCTGTTAATTTAGCACTTGATGTGGAAACTCTGAAATGTTTCTCTCAGAAAAGTCCTGAGTTCTGTGCTTCGTATTCTCCTCAAAAATGTGTTAGACTGAAGTAGCTCTCTTGTGCATTTATCTTTTGAAGTTCTGTGCCAAAATATCTTGATGGTTTTCAGTGACTTTGACATACTTATGCAATCTGTCTTCTTTTTCTTTCTTGCTATAGAAAGTGTTAGCCTTGTTTGTTTGTTTGTTTGTTGAGACTCTTCTTCTACAGCACCTGTCAGGTCTTTTATTTTGCCACTATAGTTCCTCCTAAAGATGTTAGTTCGATGGTAAAGACCACAAAGGGGCCATGAAAAGTTGCTTTCCTTATTTAGAAGCCTCTCTGTTCCTATGGAACTTGGACACTTACACCAGATGGGAAAGACAGAGTTGATACAAGCCAGATTTTGCCCTTGGGGACCAAAAAACGTCCGTTCACTTCCACATATTTTAAAGCAGACCTAATTAATATTTTCACTATGAAAGAAACATTTTGCATGCACAATAATTAGGTTGGGCCCATTTGTAGTATGTTTTGATTACCCTAACATTGTCCCAAACAACAATTTTAGAGGAGGAGAAGGTAGATAGAATCAAAAGATCTGTGTTCATCTCAGTCAGGAAAAAGGAAGAGAAGAAAGAGGGACGAGAGAAATATGTATACAATATCAAGATCTCCCCTTTTTGCTTTGGGTACAGCTGGACAAACCTTTGATCGGGGGGAACTTCAGAAGACTGAGTGTGTGAATACTTCCAAAGTTCAAAAGGAGGTCAACATCCCTGTAAGATGTCTCCTAATGCCTGCAGGTTATCAGGTGCCATTGTCTGGTCCTCTCTTCTCCAACATGCATTAGTCCACCTGATCCCAAAGAACATTTGGCAACTGCACTACTGCTAAGATATGCTTTGGGAATATAAACTGAAAATAGCTCTAGGAAAGATGCTACTATTATTCTCTATTGCTACTATTATTATTCAGAGCATTATTCACAAAAACACGCATCAGCAGTAGCAGGGCTCCCAAAACTTCCTTGCCAGATGAGAGTGACACATATGCACACACACACATATACTGGCCTGTTAGGAAGGAGGGAAAAAGGGCCTCTTCTTAATTAAAGCTCACCTCCCGATAGTCTACAGAATTTCTTTCCCAATATTCCTTCTCCCTTTTTGCAACACACAAAAAAGACTTCGGCCAAGTCTTTACTTGCTGCTTAGACAGGGTTTGTATCTGCTACTAAAAACATCCTACCTTTCTGCATTCCTTTAAAAATGGGACAAAGCAGAAACTAATAAAATCGGCATCAACATGCTTCATACCCTCTGTTTCAGGCAAGGGCTGGAAAAGTGTATTCCTTTTCTATAGTGCCAGAGCAGAAAAAATAATACGAACCATGACTTTTCACTAGAGTAGCAAAACAAACAAGCGAACTTTGCTCAAAATTCAACCAGCAAAAGAACTGGACCACCGAGAACCCAGTTCACTTCAACAGACAGAAATACGTTAATTACTATCTATGGCCTCTGTTCATTCACAATTAACTAGTGGAAACCCTCATTTCTAAATGAAAGAATTCAAGATAGAACCTTATGGTCCAGACAAAGAGTTGTGACCCTCTTGGTTAATAATACCCTGAGGAGCTATGAGTCAGAACATTTATTCAAAGATCATGGAGCCTCCTAATGTTCATTTCATCAGCAAAATCCACCAAGTCTTACCTTGGACGATAAGATGAACTCGTGACGTTTTTGGATGATTGTCTGTCTGTACAGAGCAGGTGTAGGGACCTTCATCATATATGTCCACATTATGGATCTTGATACTGTATTGAGTTTTGGTGTTTGTGAGAATGACCACTCGGTCGTCTATCGACCACTTATCATTTCCAGCATAAAGAATAGTGCTACGGTTCAGCCAAGCTACTCGTGTGACTCTGTCATCCACAGTACACCTAATAAATAAATAAATAAATAAAGAGAATGAAAAGGAATCGATTGTTATTGCCTTCTGGGGGGAAAAAAATCATGATTTACTGTTCCTGTTCTCTATTATTTATTTTTGAATCACTTAGCCATCCAGTTAAAAAAGTATGCATCCATGCAATTAAAAAACGAAACAAAATAAAATTATGGATAAAACTAATGAGATGTTACATTCATCCCATTTCTCCTTTTGGTACAAAGTTCAACATTCTCAGAACTTACATTTTCATTCCTTTTGAATGGAATCCACCTGAGGCTTTTTAGCATCTTAAAATGTTTCTGCATATTGTTAAATACAAAGTTGGTATACAGATGGGACAGAACTTTAAACACACCAACAGAGAATCGTGTTCCCAGCTCCCGTTTACAAAGTATGGAGAAATAGCCAGCTTCTAAGGTGCTTCCAGAGGCCAAAAACCAGATGTCTGTGGCACTTTGTGCTAAATCAGATTTGTTTTAAGTAAGCTTTCTGGATAAGTCACAATAGCTGGGCTCACACACCTTGTTCAGCCACAACTCATGATTTCAAACCATAATGCCTGGGTGTAGGTATCTTGCCCAGCCACAAACCATGTATTCTCCAGGCAAATATCAGGGTAACCCTCAAACCCTCAATGGTTTATCAACCATTACAGCTGGGTTAGCATACAGGTTGCTAAGACCAATCCAAGCAAATTGTATTAGGACCTAGCATGCTATAGAAACCATTTGTTTCTCACAGCACAGCCTGTTGCCATTTTCACACAGAGAAGGTATGTTCATCTGCTCCAGACTGAACTCCTTTCCAAGTACTAGGGATGAAATACCAGCTGTGACCTGGAAGGTCTCCCTAACTCACAGTGTGGATCTCTAAACTCAGCATGGCATTAATTGGCAAGAGAACTCTGTGCAAAAGCCCAACTGCAACCACTAACCACTAGTAAATTCACTATTCATTAGGTAGAATAAAAAGTTGCCCAGCAATTTGCATCTGACAAAGAGTTATGCAATAGACTGAGATGGATCTTTAATACAAATTAAATAGAGAAGCATGCTCTGATTCTATAGTGAGGATATACCTATCCTGGATATCACAATGTGCATCTTGACTGGCTGAAACTGCATCAGATTCAAAAAGGTTATGATGGTGAAAACTGCCAAGGCTTCATTCTAAATTGAACAAACATTTGTTCAAGCGTATTGTCTCACCTTCCTTTTAGAGCATTCTGCAAATAGCTCCAAAGGCAACAATTGTGCAAATTAGATTTCAATTGACCTTCCATTTTGTGTTGATCTATTAACAAAGCCCATTCTTACCCAGCAAATCTCAAACAGTAGCTATTGCTAGCCTGTGTTCTGGCACTGGCTCAACCAACATGCATGTACCATTCATGTGTTGGCTGAAAATCACATCACTTTTTTGATGGACATCAGCTGTGAGATCTAAGGGATTCCCAAATTACACTTACTTCTGTAGTACTTTGCAAAGAGTGTGAGCTTCTCCTTTGCTCTCTGAGAACCAATTTCTTCCTCTCCACTGTCTTTCTTTCTCCTGCTCAATCATTGCTATCGTAGACCCACTTTTCTCCTTCTATTCACAATTTTCTTCTTCATTCCACTCTGTAGAGCGCCATAACAGTTTACATTCTATCCATCTTAATCTCAGCTTGTGATGTGGCTGCCTAAAATTCTAACATCAGAACCTTCTCTTTATTCAAATTAACTCTAGGAGAACTAAGCACAGTCTAGTTAAGTTGAGCCCTAGGGGGATTGCAGTCTAGTGGACTATTACTCCTGTCTCAGTTCATTATAATGAATAATAAAGAGATACTTACATGCGTTTTTGTTAAATTATTCATTGTATGGACTGGAAAAATCAGGACAGTAATATGTAAAACAGACAACTTCCATGTCTATATTCATATAAATATCTAGCAGAAAGATATTCAAGGAACTCACTAGGCCCCTCATTAAAGATGAAGTATACGTTTTACTGTTTGATGAGACAATACTGTAGTGATTCTTTCCTTTCCGCTTTGTGCAGTGAAAGCGGGGGGGGGGGGGGGGGACAGAAGCACACTAATTGTCTGATGTCTAAATTCTGACTTTGTAATAGGCCAAAAAAATGTCTCTTCTCTTTCTGAGCCTGCTTGTTTGATATTGATATTTATATTCACAACATGTACTATTAATGTAGTAAAAACGAAATAAAATTGAGTTTCCATTAAGACAATCCCAAACGTACCCTCTGCCAAAGACAAAGCAAAACAAATTACCACCCACAGACTTTTTATATTAAGGTTTTTTTTTTCCTCATTTGGAAATTTTAGTTAACAATATTTTTAAATTACTTTTTTTAAAAGACTAGGCTGAAGAAACACACAGGCAGACACTATTGTCCATTCAGAATCTTGTACGCCTATCTCTCTTGTATGCTCATCTTTCTGAGACTTGAATATCTATCATTCAAATATCTTCAAGAATGTTTTCAGAGCCATGAGTGAGAGATCCCCATTTGTTAATCCATTTTTCTAAACAAAAAACATGATCCAGGAAGGCCCAAAACAAAACCCACTGGATCTATATCTCAGGCTAATTTTTCTGTGACTCAGATACTTCAGAGCAGGTACTGTAAGAATCACCTAGATCTTTGATCAAGTCAGCCAAGACATGGATTAATCAGAGTAAATTTCTCCCATTGAAAGGTGCCCCGTTCACATTGGGTGAACCTGCTTGGACTTCAAGAGACTGGTGTAAAGATCAGGCTTTACTTACTGTGGAGTCTGAGGAAATCACCCTTTTAAGTATCTTCAAAGGTTAGGTTTCCTGAAATGTTTAGACAACTAAATCTGATGAATTTTAATTAGCAAACTGCTCGATTCTTTAGGGGGTGTCCTGGATTGGACATTTGAATTCATTTAATCTTCTGCCATGGTTGGAGAGAGATCTTGCCCATGTTCCACCACACATGCTTACTTGGTTCTTAAGGAGAGAAAAAAGAAAACTCTGGAAAAGAGGACTGGCCTTCTCAAGAGGTGCAACTCATAGGCTTAGGTTGTTGCATGTTCAGGTTGAGGTGGATGAATTGTAAATTACAGGAGTGCTAAGAAATCTGCAGCTGGTTGTTTACAAGATGGTCACTTGAATGTTTATCAGTCTGAGAACCAACACTTACAATTCAAGATAAAGGTGGTCCTCACTTAATGATCACTCATTCAGTGACCATTCAAATTTACAATGGTGCTGAACGAGTGGTAGTTACAACCGGACTTCATACTTACAGCTGTTACAGCATCCCACGGTCACATGATTGCTCTTTGCAACCTTCCCTGCTAGCTTCCCACAAGCAAAGTCAATGGGGAAGCTGGCAGGAAGTCGGACGTCATGATCACTTGAAGTCTTTGCTTAACAACCCATGTGGTCCTTGCTTAATGACAGTAACCAGGACTGCTGGAACTGCCATCACTGAGCACCTGGTCACGCGGTTTTTTGATTTACGAACACAACACTTAATGGAGTTGCTGGTCCCAATTAACATCATTAAACAAGGACTACCTGCAACAAGATGGGTGGAAGCATGCTCTTATGGTTATTTTCATTTCTTTTGACCAATATGCTTTCCTCGCATAACCCAACACTTTTCTACCAGAATTTTTACATTTTAATGTTTCTCCATGCAATTTTCCATCTTTAATAAACATTCTACCAAGGTGAACAAATTAATCTACTTGCTCTAGTTTTGGGCCATTTATGCATAATTTGTAATTTACCAAAGACCAAACTACCTTGGCCTCTGATACAGTAATTTTCAGATCTATATTCCTTGTTGCATAACACAGTCTGTTTAACAAATGCTGCAAATTATTTGGACTCTCCACCACAACATGGCATCATCTGCATACATATCATCAGTGTATGCACATTCAAATTCTCATCCAACACATCGTCAATGTCACTGCAAGCATTCCTTTTATATTTACAGGTTGTCCTTGGTTAATGACCATTCATTCAGTAACCATTTGAAATTTCAATGGCACTGAACAAGTAGTGGCTATGATCAGTCCTCAAATTCTGGCCATCTCAGCACTAATGTGGAAGCCAGCAGGGAAGGTCTCAAGTTGCTTGGGTAAGTCTCCCTCCCCCAGCCCCTCTGTGCTTGCATTGTACCTCCTGGCCACTTGTGCACCTTCTCCAAGCCTTATTGCACTCCCTGGCCATTTGTGCAGCTTTGCGCAATCTCTTCCACCTAGCAGCAGCCACCCAAGCCTAACTGTGCTTGCGCTGTGCCTCCCTGGCCAAAGGCACACCCTCCCCAGCTACTTACACAACCTCATGGACCCTCTCTCACCTGACAGCAGCCACCCCAAGCCCCGCCATGCTCGTGCCACACCTCCCCGTCACTTGCCCCCCCCCCGAGCCTTGCTGCACTTGCGCCGCACCTCGCTGGCCACCCACACACACCTCCCTCTGCCATCCGGCAGCAGCCACTTACCTGCCTACTGGCATGCTTGCGAGCTGCCTGGGACTTGGAACTTCCTGCCAGCTTCGCCACTGACTTTGTTGGAAGCCAGCGGGAAGTTGCAAGGAGGGGGTTGCTTGATGTCCCATGATCCTCACTTAACGATGGCAACGGGGGCTACAGGGATTGCTGTCGCTAAGCAATGCAGTCATATGATGTCACACTTTGCAACTGCATTGCTTAGTGATGGAAATTCCAGTCCCAATTGCAGTCATAATTTGTGACTACCTGTATTGATAAATATATTAAGTTAAATAACCAAGGGGACATTACACATCCTTGCCTTATTTCCTGCTAAACTATTTTTCAATCTTTATGTTAGCCATTTGAGGTAGATCAGATCAGGAAACAAACACCACAAAAATACTAGAAATCTACTTTATTGATGTAGTCTATAGTAACAGCATCTTGAAAGCCTCTCCCCCTTATACCAAAGAGAGTCAAGGCAGGGCAATATTGAGTTTCTTTCTCACACTTTTCTGTTTTCCCAGACTAAGTTCATTTCTCCTAACATGTACCACAGATTTTCTTTAAGGCCATCTCTGAACTCTACATTCCATTTACTCTCATGCATGTTTACAATACCACTGTTAGTAGTTTAATATCTCCCTTAACTTTTATCATGAATACAGACATACGCAGACACGTGCACAACACGTTAACCTCCCGGTAATTATTTTGTACTTTTTTAATACAATTATTTTTTGCAGCTGTGGGCAGCAGTCACGATGATGATGATGATGATGATGATGGCAACATCCCCAGGAAAATTAAGGCCAGAAGATGGGGCTCTTTTTCAAAACATTTTTGGGTCTCTGGGTCTGTGTTTTAGTGTAAATACGTGTTTGTATTTGCTCTAAAACCATGTTGGAAGCATAACAAGCCTATATTACTTGACTTATATGAAGTGCTGCACAAACGATGACAAATCATACAAAATTCACTTCCAAATTTTTATGCGTGAACTTGTGGGGCTCTGGAAGGCATTTAAAAAATGGGAGCTGTGAAGCTGTGTGCAATTCTCAAGCTGTTGGTTCCTTCTCCTTAGTTTATTGAATGTTGTATGCAGTTGTGTTGTGCATTTATTCCATATCTGAATAGGGCTGTGACCAATTCAAGTCCTTACCTTTTGAATACCCGCGGCAGATTTCACCTGATGGCACAGTTGAATAAACCCATTCTGTTTTCCATCAAAACTCCTCAGAGCAGAACCAAATGGAAGAATCAGCCTTGATAACATATAGAGAACTCCAACAATAACTGTTTGTCTACATGAAGTGCAGGTGGGCAATGGAAGAACTTGGTGTATTTATGCCATTTGCATTTAAGCATTCCTTTTTCTAAAGGGTTTGTTTCTCCAAAATGGAACTTTGCAAATAAAAGGCAGGTGCAATGATGCTGAATAATTCTATTGAGTCCCCTGGTTAACTTTTGTTCAGAAACCAGTATCCAATAGCCTTTGAAGCCTGACTTGCTTTATGCAATGCAATGCTTCCCCTTTAGCCTTTTTCCAATTGGCCAGGTTTATGACAATATCTCCAGTAGGCAAATTGGTGAAGAGACTTCTTTAAAGTATTTAGATACAGGGACAAGCTTCCACATAGTTTGATCATAACCTAAGCCACAGGATTTTTACCAGAAGGGATCAAATTAAGAGTGAAAGAAAGCCCACATTAACATTTTCCTGGCACTCACTATTCATCTTCAGAGTACTCATGCTACTATAATCTATCATGGAGAAGAAAAATAAACTTGTGCAATTCTAGGAAGAACAGAAATAGCCACAGTGCTGCTACTTTGACTTGTGGCTTTAGCTCCTATGAAGACAATAAAAATAGCTTTCTCGACAGAATCTGTAGGAGTTTGAGTTATCTCCCTAAAGTTACATTCTCCCCTTTTTCTTTCTTTTTAAAATATAATTACATTCCTATTAAAAACAATCAAGCCCTAAAAAGTCTAAGTCGCCACCTTCCTAATGTGGATGGGGTCATTGCTTGGAGGGGAGATTGTCTGGAAAATCAGTGTAATTTGCCTTGAATAACTTTGTGGAAGAAAGATGGGCTAGAAACATAGATATGAAAGCTATAAGGAGAATTATTAAATGGAACTCAATTGGCCATTTAATGCCTGTTTCCCATTTAGAGAGCTAGTCTATAGAAACAAGCTTCAGATAACATGATAAATCTATTCTTCTGGACTGTGCCTGTTTGTGTGTGTGCATTTATGCAAACTTGTGTGCACATGGTTGAATAACTGTATATGCATGGAACCCTACTGGAAAAAACCCAACTCTTTAAATTCCAGTGAATAATTACACTCTAGCCTAATTGTATGAAAGGTGTGGAACAATAATGCAGCTTCTTTCCAACATATTTTGCATTGTTGGCCCTTCCAAGGGAATGTGACCCCATCAAGAACTAAATATGGAATTATACTAGATCCATTTCTGGATAAGCACCTGTTCTGTTTTGCTGGAGTTTAATCTGAGCCGGTTTTGTCCCATCCGGATCCTAACAACCTCCAGATACCAGGTCAGAACATCCACAGCATCTCCTGCTTGGCTCAGCTGGAGACAGACCACTGCATAGCATGCACATATTGGTGATACCTCACCCAAACAGATGAATGTCCTCTCCCAGTTGTTTCCTATAGTCCTTCTGGTTTCAAAATTAACAAACTCCAACAAAATGTTGTTCCAAGAGATTGGGATGGCAGACACAGGAGGAAGAGAAGATTTATTTGTAATCATCAGAAATAAACAGAACTGTTCAGAAGTAAACACAAAAGAACAGAACTTGGCTGGGATCCCGACTTTTAAAGATGCAAATTAGAAACAGGCTATCAAAGCATGAGGTTCCACTAATCCTCTCTCGACAACATAAATCGTCAAATTAGCTTGCAGAACAATGACATCTGTGGCATGTAACATCAAGTTTAATACAATAGGTCCTAAAGGGAAGAAAAGGTGTCTGCTGGGCTTCCGATTTTGTCATTGATGATATTTATTCATGGTGATGAGGACAGAAGGCTCTTAGCTATAACACCCAAGCCCTTCAATGCTGCTAAGGAAACCATGAGTTTACCCATTTCTTGGCATGCTTCCACTCAAGTTTTCTTCCTTCTAGCTCCTGCTGGCACTTTTCCTATCAGCCATATAAAGCCCTGGCATTTCAACAAAGAACGGACATCATTCATTCAAACCCTATAATATATTTTGGAAGGACATCATTCATTCCAACTATATAATATATTTTGGTGGGTAAAATAATTATAGGTTGCTAGTTATTTCTGCAAAACTCTGAAAGACTGCTGTCATAGGGTATAGTGAATAAAATTTAAAAAGGCAGGGATAAATGTGGGGCTTGAATTTTTTAAAAGTCTGTTTGGAGAATGGGCTTGATAAGAGAAGCTGATGGAGATGTAATTTCATGTAGAGGATGAGGCAGGCTTTGCAACAGAATGTCTGGATGCATTAAGTCTATTAATTTGTTTTGTTTAGGTTACATTTAGCAAAGCAAACTCTATGAGGTGGTTGAAGAATTTTCCACTTTTGCTCCTTGGTTTAAAAACAAAACAAACTCATAACAACACATGGTTTTTCCAACTATCCCAGTACACGGAATCTGGGCATTCAGGAAAAAATGTCTGTTTTGGCTGGAAAGCCTCATGTCGCTGGGAAGGGAGGAGAAGAATCTTTAACAACTTGCTGAAATCAAAGAAATTATGCAGGACCATTTAGTTCTTGATTCAACTTTACATATTGTCAATTACCAGAGTTGGTGGTTTACAGTGAAATCATAACCCAAGACAGTCTGTTAAAATTAGGTTTCACTATATTAAATCTCATTATATCAGATTAATAGAGGGAAGGAAAGGGTGTAAGGAAAGTCCAATAAATTGAAGAATATGTTGTGGTGGTGATGTTGCAATATTTTGTGAAGACACCATCATACAAATGATGAAACTGTATTATTTATGTGACTCATTATGCAAATGACACAAATGATTCAATTTTGTGTAATGATGTCATCACACAACACATCAGTTGTGTAATGATGTGATGGAATTCTCTGGCCCTGGGCAAGAAATTGGACATTTCTAAAATATTGAAGGACAAGAACTGATGGACATTTTTGTGGTGTCAAATAAGCAATTAGCATCTTTTCTGTTAAACCCAAGACTCCGTTAGAAAGATGATCAGAGGCAACAGGAAGGTTTTGACTTGAAACACACTCACCGATAAATGAAAGCCAACAGCCCCCCTTTCTCTTGCCCAAAGCTGCCTACTCACACTCTGAGAATCTTGCTGTCATGGCTGTGGGCCCCTGTAAGGGGTTTGACAAATGACGTCATTACATACACGACATAAATTGCAACTGAAGTTTGATTCATTGCACATGAAGTCCATTGCACTTACGTCTGGTAAATCAAGATTTCAGCATAATATGAAAAAATGATTTACAAGTATCAACAGTTACAAGCTCATCTCATCAGATGTGCTTTTAGGATCTTTTAAAAGTCAACAAAAAAGTGCATCTTTCTCAAAACAGGAGGGAGAATGTTCAAAAGAACCATGACAGTTACCTCCCACACTACCAACTTCGCTGAATTTCCTTTTCCATCCTGCCAAAAATTAATTTTGTGTAACTGGGGGTGATTTTTGGCCCATCTTTAATGTAGCACATGGGCTTATTTTATTTGTAGTAATTATTAGCCATAATTTATGTTATTAAGATTTCAGTCCATCTGTTCAAAAATATTGGAACATTGATATAGGAAAAAAAAAGATAACGTGAAAACTGCTTGATAGACTGAAGAGCAGCACTACTTACCCTCTGTAATGGGATTTAAGGGGAATTTGAAAGAGAGATGCTTACTGAGAATTATTTCAATTGTTAGTAGGTATGGAATAACATTGCAATTCTTTCTTAGAGAAAAGAGTAAAACAGTATCCCCAGTTTTGCTTATGCATCTACAAATGTGAAGTCTTACATAAATTACACCTAGAATATATCCTTTATATTGTTGCAATTTTGATTAAGTGGAATGGGCAATTTATGCCTGTATAAAGGGGCTTGATTATTTGCCATAGCTGATGTCCTGTGCACCAAAACTTCATTTTCGTACATACTTTTTTCTTGGAATTAAAATAAGGTAAGAATTGTAATAAAGCAGCAGCCAATTTGCTTTTATTTTCTTTCCTTCCAATCTATCACTGCCTTTATTTTGTGTTACTGTACCTGGATTGCAGAAAATTCAGAAGACCACAAGGTGGCAGCATTAGGCTTGTGCATCTCCTTGTTGCCCTCTAGTGATAATCCAGATGTTTGCCATCCAGCGATGGTAGCCCTAGTCTATCACCTGCCTTTCAGCTTCCCATAATTGAATGCACAACCTTCCTCTCTTTCCTCATGATAAAACATTAAAAAATGTCTAGTATTTCTCCCCACCATCCTACTTACAGAGCCCGTACATTTGCTTTGCATGCATTTATGTAGGTATACCATCTGGATTTTTGCAATCCAGATACTGAAAGCCTGCATTTGTGTACATTTCTCACGTGATTTGCAAAACATTCCCCCTGGAAGGCTAATATGACAGCAGTTGTAAAGGATTTTTAAGAATAATTTACAAAGCGAGGGAACTCTCAAAAACCTTCTCTTCACAATGGTGGCCTATCAGTAAGGCCAGCGGCATGTTTAACAAAGCCTGATGATGTTAAAATAGTGTTGTTGCATTTGCCCCCTCTTGCCCCTACCTTGCATACTCATGGGCATGCCCTCTGCATGTGTTATCACAGCATCTCTAGAACGTAGCGTTCCATGGTCAGTAAACCCTGTTCAAACTGGGTACTAGTAAGACGAGTTTGTAGGATTTTTCCTGAACTGAACTGAGCAGAACAGGAGCTGGCTGCTGGGGATGAGGTGGTAGGAAATCTCCTTGAAAGGAACCCAGACATATACAAATATAACTTGAGTTTGCTGGAGCACACATTTCATCCCTCACTAAGGCACAGAGGGGTTAGACCTGGTTAATAAGTCACCCTCTGGGGGAGATGGGCATCATACGAAGTTAATAAATAAATAAATAAATAATGCATGGACAGGCTGTTTTTTCCAAGGGCTGCTGGAAAATTGGGGTTTTTGGAGTTTGCTTATGACATCATGAGACTGGCAGGAGCTATGACAGAGCAAACATGTCATATTTGCAAATTTCAGTTCATTGCAAAAGGCAGCTTTCCTGGGAACCACTCACATCCTGCAACGATACCTTTAACACCATCACACAACATCTGCCTATCCCAAGTCCTTGGGAAGGACTCGATAGGTGGATAAAAATGCCAAATCCAGTCCAAACATCTGGCTGACTGTGTGATCAACCACAATGACAATAAAGCCTGCGTACTGCGAAGCTAGGAGGAACTGCCTCACAAAAATAGTCTGGCTCGGTATTGTTCGGTCCAATGGGTTCCCTTCCATTGGCTCAGGAAAGGAGCAAGCAATGTGGTGGATGAAAGACACTCAGCAACAATATCAATAGAATTGAGGAGACTGATTAAGGGACATGATCCAGCAAAATGCCCTCTTCATTGCAGCCCACTGTTTGCAGAATTGTGCACTTGCTGAACACCAGCCTCAATCAACCGGCTGTGTAAGAATTCAATCAGTGCTAATCTAACACAATACACCACCTGCTCCCTGGCTGATTTCTAGTGTTCTTCAATCAAAAGGGGGGAAGCAGAGTTTCTTGCCAGCAGTGCAAGCAGACCTGAAAATTCAAGAACCTGGAGCCCTCTAGTCTTTGTGTCAGCATGTGTGGGTGCGCACTTTTCAAATAAATCCGCTTCAGTCTTTGATGGGAAGGAGGAGTGTGGGAAAGAAAAACAGAAGAAGACAGAAGGAGATGCAGTGTATCTTATCTTCACTGAAGCAGTGGTAATTAAAGTGTGTAAACTACAGGTGTCTGCTGGGACATGGGAGGGCAAGTGATGTCCCAGGCATCATAGTGGTTCCCACCAGACACCTATGGTGTTTACATCAGGTTGCGGTCACATGAGTCAAGTATGTCAGCATAAAATGTTCCTTCTTTTCCCAAATAAATCAGAGAAGCCAAACCAAGCTCTACAGAGGTGGAAGCGAAAAAGATCTGGCACGTTCAACAGTTTCACTGGGATGTCTTAAAAGGGGCCAATCAACACGGAAAAGTCCGGAAGGCTGGTAATCTTGGCTGCAGCATTAGCCGCTCATAAGGAACTCAGAGGTATGCATGAACTTACCAAGTTCGATGCCGTCCCTGAGACATCCTGGGGCCAAACCGAAAGACATCCTGGAAAGTCTTCACTCAGCTTCAGTGAATTCTTCTGTGACAAACCAAAGCTTTTTGAGAGGTAAAAGTGAAAAGAAAAAAACTGCATGCAGGGAGGGTTACACAACCCAGCATCGTTTACCTTGCCAAACCCCAATGTTTGCTTTGAGCTAAAACACAGGCGACCCTATCATTGATAGGTTTACAAATTGGGCTCAGCCATATTGGGTTTTGTTTGATTTTGGCTACCACTGTTTTCAATTAGTGAACTAAGCATGTGATGAAATCTCTCGCTGAAATCAATAGGGTTAGGGTTGGACATTGCATAATTTCTGCCGAGGCCTAATTTTCTCATTTGCTTTATTATCCACTAATACAGATAGCCCTCTTCCCTTATGCTCCCTATAAGAAATATCTGTGAGATTTATGAACTAGTATTTTTGTCATAAAACTTGGGAGGAACAAAGTTGAGAAAACGTTTGAGATTTTTTTTCCTACCTAGTTAGAAAAAGAAAGCCTCTTTCTATCATTTTCTTTAACTACCTTCTGTATTTTCTGTAGATATTTGCCACCATTTCCTCCCAGAAGGCATCATCACTCAAACTGAGAGACTGTTGTCCCATCTCAAAACATGCAGTTGAGATTTTTGAGGGCTATTTGCATGACACCTCATTATAAACTACACAATAACAAATTGGCCCAAAATAGGATTTAACTCAAACATCCCATTCCAACCCATATCCAATTATTGCCAAAACTGTTGTTTGTACTAGGATCCCAAGTTCCAATCTTTGTAACTCTTAAATGAACCGGAGAAGTTTCAGTCATCATGGGAATAAGCCTCAGGGTCTTGGCAGCTCGCCCAGAAGGATTATTATACAACAGGTTGGGTTCTGTTGTAATTATCTCCTAAACAGCTGGACTAGTTGGATAAACTCTCTGTATCTTAATACACAGTGCAGGAATAGTCATGGAGACTTAAACTGCAATTGTAGATTTTTTGAGCAGATAGAGAGAAATGGACAGCTAAGGTAGTAGTTTCCTCAAGCTTTAAAGCTGGGAGCAATAGTTGTCCTGGTTCTACTCTAGGCCCACAGAGAATGGTCCAAAACAGCAAAGTACAAACTTTTTTTTCCCTCAGAATCCATGTCAAGCATTCTTTTTAGTGCCTAACTCAACAACAACAACAAAGTAAACCATCATATGTATCTATTGCCATTTGGACCATCTTCTCATTAAAACCTAAAAAGAAGTATGCTGCATCTAATTAAAGGTCCATCAGGATCAGCAATGGTTAACCAGATGCTATGGAATTACCACCAACAGAATATAAGGACAAGAGCAGATTCCCAGTGGGTTGAACCTGGAACTTTCCTGGATCGGGATGCCCTTCAAACGGTCACTCATGCCCTTGTTATCTCCCAGATTGATTACTGCAATGCACTTCACATGGGGCTACCCTTGAAGAGTATCCAGAGGCTTCAGCTGGTCCAGAATGCAGCTGCGCGAGCTATTTTTGGGGCCCAAAGAAGGGCCCATATAACCCCACTGCTTCGCGAGCTGCATTGGGTACCGGTTTGCTGCTGGGCCCAATTCAAGGTGTTGGTTATCACCTTTAAAGCCCTACATGGCATGGGACCAGGTTACCTGAGGGACCACCTCTCCCCCACGAGCTCATCCCATCCCACCCGATCACACAGAGAGGGCATGCTCCGGACCCCTTCAACAAAAGAATTCGACTAGTGGGGTCCAGAAGATGGGCCTTCTCTGCTGTAGCCCCCGCCCTTTGGAATATCTTGCCCCTGGGGTGAGATTGGCCCCCTCACTCCAGGCCTTTTGGAGGGATCTGAAGACCTGGCTCTGCCATCTGGCCTGGGGCGAGGAGGGGGATCATCAAGTGTGGGGTTGGCTAGTCCCTTAGTGGCCTGGCGTTGCTGCCTTGAACCATCGGCCTCCTGGATTTTTTCCCTTTTATTTTTGTGAATGTGAATTGTTATAGGTTTTAATTGTACATTTATTTATTGTTTTAATGTGTTGTGAGCCACCCAGAGTCCCTCACTGGGGGGAGATGGGGGGGGGACAAATTTAATAAACAAACAAACAAACTTTCTGAGTGCAAATGATCTCTTCCATCAGGTATTAATGGAATACAGCTTATAAAGATATGCAATGGTTGTTTTCAAATGTGTTAAACCAGAAGAGATAAAAAGCTAGCAGATCTATTTATATAGTCAGCCTTAATGTTAAGTTTTTGGAGGCTTAGCATGAGATGAAAACCCAGCCTGTCATGTTATATGTCTTGTATGAATTAAACCACAGTGAAATGGAAATCCCAATTCTGGTTTTCTTTGACCCACTAACAAACCTATTCCTTAGAGCAAACTGCTCCAGACTGCTTCTGCTATTTAGATGGCTTTAATTAAAAACATAAACTCAGCACTATGCAAACCTGCAAATCTTCTAGATGAGCCAGGAAAAGAGAGAGGGTGAGAAAAAAGTAAACATTTGCCTTCTGCTATTTTGTCAAAATGTTGGCATAGACTGTCAGCTGCTCACAGGAGTGGCAAAGGAGTAGGATAGGTAGCAGTGAGAAATGCAATGCTGTTGACAAGTCAGACTTAGTCAAACTCAAAGCCAGAGTCAGATATTTTATTTTGATCATTTACCAGCATAAAATCACATTAGAATGATTAAAATTTACAACCACTCCAATATGAATAATCTAGTTTATAAACTGCAGAAAAACAACTATACATTAGAATTACTAACCCAAAGCTATAAAATCCATATGTATGTAAACATTATAATTAAGTTTAAGATTATGAAAACTATAGTATAATACAGTGCAGTATAAAATAGTGTGATATAAATGTTAACATATAAAAAGCTATGGAGAAGCAAAATAACGAAAGATCAGAATTACGAACCCAAAGCTATAAAATCGTTACATCCAAATTATCCCTAAATCTACATGCAAAAGTATAATATTGATATTAAAGCTATGTAAACGTAATATAATATAGTTCAGTATAAAACAGTGTGGTATAAAGGTTACTATATAGAAAGTAATTGCAGTCCATGACTAAATGACTTGAGAATAATCAACAGTAATGCAAATATATGGACATGGTCTTCATCTGATCTAATAGCCCTAATGATTAGCTGCTAGTGAGTTTTTCAAGCGGCTGCACAGAACATGACAACCTTATATAGAAAGGAGTGATTACAGTCCCAAAGGACCCAGGTGACCTAGCCGCCTTGTAAATAGTGGAAAGATAAGAACACTCTGAATCCATCTTCAGGAGGGGGACACAACATGAAGGAGGACATCTTCTGTAGACTCAACTTGCCCGGAGTTACAGGGGCACTGATATTCCACGTATGGGGTTTCCTGTATTGTCCCTCCAGAACAGCTGAAGGGAGATTATTAAAGATCCTTCTATTTGGGAGGATTTCTAACTCCATAAGGTCTGTGTCAGGTACTGATATATAGCTGTGATTGTCCATGATAGACAAGCAGTCCTACTGAATCAAGTTTGGCACTCAGTGGCCACAATTTACTGTTTTGTTTGTTTGTTTAAATCTAGCCTGCTTATTGTCCAGGGAAGGTAAATCAGAGGGAGAGAATTCTATGGATATGTCCATATAGACTGGAATCCATTCTCCAATGTTAGAGGAGCCAGGCCCTTTGGCAAAGAGAGATTATTTTAACCAATAGTGGAATATAGATGGTCACATTTTGGTGTCTTTTTCCACAACTTCTGCCTCAAGAGGCAGGCTGCGATTTGTAACCCAAATGCAACCCAGATTTGGTCATGCTTTATGGAGATAGATCTTCCACTTTCAGAGAGACTGGGTGAGGGCCTAATCCGTCCCATTATCTAAAACGAACTTAACTCTTTCCATGATGGGTTCATTCTGCCTTCAGCTTGAAGAGCCTTTAGCTAGAGCCTTGTTTTCCATCCAGCCCTTCTCCAATTGGCTCTATTTTGTTCAAGTGTGTGTGTGTGTGTTTTCCTTTCCATTTTGGCTTGGTCTAATTTTTGTTATGTGAGTTTCAGCTTCATAAAGTAGGGGTGAATGTAGTGCCGACTGGATAGCTGGGAACATTGATGGCCCACGGGAAGATTTGCTGGGGAGTTAGTGGCCTCGTGACTACCTGTTGCCTGTCATTTTTCCAGCCATTCATATCAAGGTACTCCCTCACCCCATTTGCAAAGTCTTCAAGCAAAACAATATACACAGAGGATTTCTAATGCATACAATTTATCTACATAACATTTTAGAAATTTTCACAGAAAAGTTACATTCTGGGCCTTAGTTTCTAAGTCTCAGAATGAGACTGCATTCCTGTTCTGTAAACCACAGTTTAGATTGTGGTAAGAGGATCTGTTGCAGGAGCTTTCTCCCCATCCTTTGTTGCTCATTTCAGAAGGAGACTCTTATTTTCTACCTCCTTCCTGAACTGAGCAGTTATCTTTCCATCACTTACTGGAGGATTTGTTCATTTAACTTGCAAAGCAAGGCAAGTTAAATATTGGGTATTGGGTATCTCGCAATAGATGAACTAGATGTGTGTCCACGCAAATGAACAAGTTCATCTAATTAGGGCGTTTATTTGTTTGAGTTGTACATGAATATACCAAATTACATTATCAGATCATAGTTGCGTTTCTGATTTATTCTTTCTTTGTTCTTCAGAACTTCGTACATCCAAGCAATTAACCTCTCAGAGAGCCAGGGAACACATAATTATCCTCATTTGTCTGAACGTCACCAAGATGGCCAGCTTTCAATTAACCTTCTGGGAACGGAATAAAGTTGGAGTGATATAGTGACCATTTTGAACCTTACTGTATGCTTTTCATACACACACACAAACACACAAACATACACACAAACACACACACACATCTAATTGAACTGAAATATTTGGATGATAAAATATGGCTGGTATAACTGTTTCTACAGGTGAAAGGGTTTGAGAAAGAGAAGTCAACTGAGCCACGGGAATATCTTAATATTACTTGGCACTTCTGCCCAGGGACATAAAAATAACTTTATGTGAATTAATGTCTTTAAGTACTGCCTTTCCATCTTCCCCACCCACACCAGTGCTCACAACCTTGAAAAAAGCATGATTGGCTTGAATGTTCATGAGGAATGTTAATAGTGCCTTTTCTTTCTAAGAAAAAAAGAAGAAAAAGAAAAAAAACACCTTTTGTGGAGAAAAATTGGCACGAGGGATCAGTGCAAGAAATGTATCTAAAGAACTAATGTGCTGATGAAGTAACATCATCAATGGAAGTGCCAATTTAGAGTGGTGATCACCTAAATGTGGACTCCGAAAGTCTTCAGCTGTAGAATTACCGCTCCCATTTATTTATTTATTTATTTATTTATTTATTTATTTATTTATTTATATCGAAGGTTTATAACAAAGTTTTGTTAGAAGCAGTGGAGTCTGCTGGGAAGGGGGTCGTCAAAAAAGTGAAGATGGAAGCTGCAACCATGCAGTCAACCCCCCCCCCATCCCTTTTATCCATGCAATGGGTTTTCAATCACATGATTGTGGATGCCATCGTGACTATTTTGAACCCCCCCCAACACCTCTGATTGTAAGCAAATGTAATGTGTGAATGTGGCAAACAGATGTTTATACACACACACACACACACACACTGAAAAGACCTGCCAATTAGTCCATGTTTGTAGGTTACCTACACTCTAAGTCGCAATTACGCTTTCTCTAAGACACACAAAAATGTGAGACTCTCTTCCAGTGGACAGCAGTGGCAAGGGATGAGCTGCCTCAAGCAGTAAGTCATCCCAGTGAAAACCCTTTCATTTTATCCCAAGTCAGCTCTGGACATAAGACTTTCAAAAGAGTCAGTTGACATATTCAGCAGCCGTTTATCAAGAAACAAGCAATGAAGCAGAGAGATCAAGTGATGGCTGTTCACAAGTGAATCAACCTTTCATCACTAATATGTTTTACCACACTTCACCCTAGGAATTTGCCATGAGTAAAAGGTAAAAATAAGTGGGTCTCTCAAATTCAGAGTGTATTAGTTTATTAGTCTGGCAACTGAAAAATAATCCCAACGCTTGCATATATTGACATGTAAATTTCTTCTATGTAACCCATGTTTTCCTTACTTGCTCTAAAATAATAATGACAACAAGATACATGTCCAGAGCAATTTCCCTAATATAACACATTCTGTGCACTCTTCCCAAATCAATACATTATCTGTGCCTATTTTTATCATAACAATTTTGTACAGTTGTTGTTGCTGTGAGTTACACTGCAAAATACGGGAAACGATGCTGATGTATTCCTGTTCACAAAGCTGAGGAGGCACAAAGGAGTTCACAAGCTGAGGAGGCACGAAGGAGACATAAAATTGGGGCCGAAGTATTTAACTTCCTCCCTAGCAGATTTCCACACACACACATCTGAAACAAATCTCAGTCTGCTACACGTCTGCAGCTGATGTCAACATTAGGATCTTTAGCAGAACTATGAGGAAGCTACATTGTTAAAGTGAAGCACATCTGGATCGCTGTACAAGACCTCCAGGTCCACAGTGGAAGAAAGCTAGATCATTCTTACGCAATTAGAATTGCAATTAGAAAGCTCTTTTAATGCCGATCGCTCTTGGGATTGGCTCCAAAACGGCACATTTGGTGTGATGTCTTGTAGACGGCGTTCTCTCTCTTGTCTGAGGTAAGGAGGCAAGGATACTATTTTGTGGGGGGGGGGGGGGGGGTTAGAAAAAGAGTGGAATTCAATGTTGACAATATTTAGTGTTGGCAATGTCACACCTTAATAAAATTAGCTTTGAAGAAAACAGCCGGAGGAACTGTTTTTGCCTTCACTGATGGTCATTTCTGTTTCCTTTGCTGAGACAGCGTCTCACACTCCAAGGAAGTTATTATCCCACTTCCTCTCTGCAGTGATCTAAATATGTATAATTTTCTCCGGAAAGAATGCCTCAAGTGTTATCTTCTCTCTCACAAGAACACCTTATTTAAGGGGTAGTGGGGAGCAGTAGCCAATGTTGGCTGTTGGGTGTCGATTAAAAATGAAAACACGAAACGGCACATTTCTGAAGTTCATTGCATTTCATCCCTGACAAGCATGGCTTTCCAAATCATCTCCAAGGTGCTGCTTCCCTCAGAGCATGACATTTAGACCACCAAAAAGCAATTTCAACTTGGACAATTTGTTGGTCTCCCCCATGCTGATGTGACAGAGAGAGCCTTGTTGGCCAGGAGACACAGTGGGGAAATCAGGTACCGCCTATAAGTCCCTGTTCAGTTAAACCATCTCCTACCACATCTGCTATTTTTTATCTCTGAATTAGATACTCATCTGCCCCTGACAGTGCATAACATTTCAGCAAAAGTTCATATCAACTCCATGCTATTGCTTTGTTTCCCTGCCATGGTTCATGGGGGAAAAAAAAAGGAAGTCTGTACCTTCATTCCTCCTTTTTTTCACTACCTGCTGTGATGGAATGGACTTATGAAGGCCACGCTCAGGGAGATAAGCGTGTTCTTAGCCCCCAACAGGAGCGTGGGAAGTTCAAGAAAATGAGTCTGGCACCTCCCTAAGGAATTCACAGTGTTGTGGCTGGCTGGCTGGCTTGGAACTTGGGTTCAGTCTGGTGAGATTCTATCTTGAGGTTGAAGCTAATAAATGCAACAGAACTGTATTTGCATTGTCTCATGGAGTTCTTTGGGCTGAACCTGACATCATTGAGTCTGGTGAGATTGATGACAGGTTCAGCCCAAAGAACTCCACGAGACAATGCAAATACAGTTGTGTTTATTAGCTTCCACCTCAAGACAGAATCTCACCAGACTGAACCCAAGTTCCCAAGCCAGCCAGCCAGCCACACTCATCTTCATGCCAGACTCATCTTCTTGAACTTCCCACGCTCATGTTGGGGGCTAAGAACACGCTTATCTCCCTGAGCATGGCCTTCATAAGTCCATTCCATCACACCTGCCTTGTCTTCTTCCATGAACTTGGTCCTAGCAGGAGCAAGAAAAAGACTGTGGGTCAAGCAGACACATGTACCGTGCAGACATTTCATGCAGACATTGGATATGTTCACATGGTTCATCACTGTTACCCATGGTTGATTGAATCATGGTTGACTCAGTTAACCCATTTTTCTGTGTTCTCATGGGATACAAAACAATAAGCAAACTGCAGACGCAGGGTCTGCACAACACAGACACCAAGTTGGATTGAGATGGGATAATTGATTAGAAGACCCCATCTGCACTTGAGAAGCCCACAAACAGAAGATGAATGCAATGGCTGTTTCCTGAGCAACTGAGGTCTATATTGAAAGGTTTACAGCTCCTGAACAGGGAGGCTCTATTCAGCAAGCAGAGCGAACACAGGAATCAAATCCCTATCACCATAAATTTGACTGTTCTCTGCTATACTCTGTTTAAAACACGGTAGGTATGAATCTTTCACCAGTGGGTCAATTTTTTGAATATCCACCATCACTCCCTAGAAATAGCCACAGAATAGCCATAGAAAGAGTATTCTGCATCTTTTTTTTAAATTGCCATTCAATGAAAAAAGGATCACTTCTTTTCATCAGAAGGAACAATTTTCAGTGAATTTTTAGCCATGAGATGTGGGGCTGTTGCATTTTCCTATTTTATGAAATGGCCAAGGGGGTTGTTTGTGTGGGTGTGTGTGTATGTGAAAGAGAAAGAGAAAGAGGGAGGAAGGAGAGAAGGAGGGGGAGAGGGAGGGGGAGCAGCCAGAGAAGCTTCAGAATGAGGAAAATTGTGCTAGAGAAGACAATAACGATAACAGCATCACTTTCCGTCCCCTCTAACAATAAACTCCAGTAAGCTCAAAATAATGAAATAAGTTTTGGGGCTTTATGTGAGCTCAAACCCAGGATAAATTTGAAAGGAATTCTCAGGCGCTCTGATCAAGTAGTATAAAACAAAAAGGTTCTTTTATAGGGAGATGTAAACTTCGGATGACAGTTTGAGACACTATCAATTGTACCAATTCCCTAGGCTTTTCTTTGCACACACACACACACCCCCGCCAAAAAAACCCTCCTATACTTTGAGTCAAACCACTGAGTTCATGGAACAGAGACCCTTGTGCAGCTCAGCCATTTGAGAATCTCTAACTTGCCCCCCATGACAGTGAAAGGCAGAGATTTGTCTTCACCTGGGCTGCCATTTCCTCAAGAGTTCTCCGAGCAGGGATCTTCTTCCATCCTCTAACCCTGCCCTGGTGAAACTCCTGCCAAGCTCTGAAAGCTAAGGGGAAGCCGCTGTCCCTCTCTCAATCCTGCAAGCCAGACTGCCGGTGCAGAAAGCAGGAGCATCTAAACATGAAAGCAGCACCCCACCGCGTGGCAAAGAGATGCTCCAGTCAACATTATGTTAGCCAGCCCCTCTCCCCGGGCCTTTATCTGCAGAGACAGACTAAGGATAATAAACAGGCACAGCATTTACTCCCAGCACATTTGGATGGCAACATAATTAAAATGCAAGTTGGAGTCAAGGCACCTATCGATAAATCTTTGCCTGTGGTTCCATGGCTTGACAGGAAACCTATACCTGGAAAGAAGAATTCAGTCAGGGGGGAAGGCAGGGATAAAAGATCTAGCTCATGGGCAGCCATTTTAATGTTTCATTTGAGTAATGGCCCTTGCAAATTAGCACCCTGGCGGCCTGAAATACATATTTTTCCAAGGACATGTGGACTCTCTATCCGACAGGTGATGTGGGGAAACAGTCCCTGCGGGTAGTGTAGATTTCTGTGCCTTTCCACTGCGGTCATATTTTATTGTATCTGGGATGACAGCTAAGATACCAGAGAGCTCTTTGGTGTTCCAAGGGCTTTGGGCAAGAAATGGAGCAGAAAACAATTTGACGAGAAAGTGGGAGGAAAGAAGGAAAGTAGTTGTGAGCTACAAAGGCAAGAGGGGAAGAATAAGTATTTTCTGATGATAAGCCAAAAGAGGACCCGAGCTGGCCACAGGATTAACTCTGTTTAAGGGTCTACTTCTGAAAGGATGAGCAAATTTGCATCTTCTCTTTTATCCTGATACTCCATAAGCATTCATTCCAGAGACAGTTGTATCCCTGATCTCACCCTTTGGCCTTGTTCGTTTCCTTTACCTAACCTAGTTTTTGAGATGCAGCAACTGTCCTTCATTTTCTAAAAAAACAAACAGCCCACCTTCAGGAAACCAGTAGCCGAGGTGGGACAGAACCTGAGATTTCCAGATCCCTAGTTATTTTTTCTTTCCACCATGCATGTTTACTCATTATTCAGCCTTAGCGTGTAAGCCAAAAGTCATTTTAGAAAATTAAGGAAATGAATTGAAACAGATGGGAAACGCTAGGATGAAATAGGCAGCACTGCACTATTTTTCTTAAATTTTTCAAAGAGCCAGTTGCATGTACCTGTACAGCAATCGCAAAAATAAAGGAAAATAAATTACTCCGGGATAAACTTTGGGTAGAGTAAGGTCATTACCATCATCCAAAAGGCTGCCACAACAGCCTCGCACCAGCTTTTCCATGAAGATATACACATTTCTGCGTAAAACAAAATGATATAGCATACAAATAACGTTGGGCTCCAAAGCATAAAATAGTTCTGTGCCTACACTGTACAATCACTTTGAAATGCTTTTCAGTTACATTAAATTCAAGGGATTTGCAGCCCTCCACGCCTAGGCCAGTTAATCTGTAACCTCATCTTAAATATTTTGTTGAGAAAGAGGAGAGGAAGAAAGGCTCCAGCAATTGCTGCCTAGACAGATTTTGTCAACTGGTAAATGCAGCAGTAAAGCTGGGAGGTAGCGAGGGAATATTTAATTAGCCCCTCCCCCCCAAAAAATAGGCTTTTTGAGAAGAAGAAAAAAAAGGCAATAGGAAGAAATGGTTTCCTCTTCCAAATCTGCCGACCAAGGAGCAAAGGAGAACTCCCTCGACAAAGGACTTGTCTGGTTTATGATCACACTAACTTTATTGATTTATTTTGCTTTCGCTTTTCTGTCCTAGTTCTTGGGAGTTTTTTTATAGAAGGGCTATTAGTAAGGAGAGCAACCTGTGATGAGCAAGTATTTCTTTTAGTATTTAATTAGAAGAAACAAGAGATACTACAAATAAGGTAAATAAGCTTTCTTTTTTCTTTTCTTTTCTTTTTTTATAGGAACTGGTCAAGATTATGGGATGCAACCACAACTTTCAGGAAACAGCTTTCTGTCATGCTTTACTGAACTTTTCTAACAGAGTAAGAGAGGAAAATGAATCAATGGCTGTAACTGGGACAATAATAATAGGGAGAAGGACCAAAGGCTCTCTCTCTGGCTGACCACAGAAACAAGGATGTGGGAAAAGGGTCTCTAGCTGAGAGTAGGAGGAAGCAATAATCTGTTTAAAAGAAGGAATAACAGATTTCTGGAGAAAAAAGCAGCAATAAATGTCTATACCATGGAACTTCCTACGATCAGTAGCAGCAGAAAAGGGGTTTCCATCAGTTTGGGCAGACCAAAGCTTAGTTTAGAATGGGAATGACTTTCAGGCAGCAGACAGATAGATGTGAAATAACTGCACAGGAAACTGAAATATATAAGAAAGGGATGGAGAGGAAAAGGGAAAGGAAAGAAAGGATTAGGGAAAAGTGGAAGGATGTGGAAGAAAAAACGAGTTACTCATTGGCTGAATATGTAGAAAGACAGAAGCTACAAGAATTTTCATAGGAGGTGGTCATCTGATTTAAAAAACATCTTCATTGCTGATTCATGTGATGTATTTTGATTGATTAACCAATTGGTTCCATTTCTGTAAGTTTGCAGACAGATACAATTAATAACTGTGAAGGAAAGCAGGTTTTTAGATCAAGGTACTCAGAATAAGCCCAAAGATTTTAAATTGTATTTAGTCCCAAGGAAATCAGAAGAGTTGCAGCTTGTTTGATACTTTGCCTTGGTGTTGTAGGGTTGTCTAATTAGCTTGCTTTCTTGACCAAGGGATTATTTAAGGAGGGTGAGGACCATCGATGGCATCATTATAGGAGATCTCTGAGCCTCTTGTGTCTTTGTGCAAATTCATGTTCCTGCTCTGTGAAGACTAGGAGCAGGATGAGAGTCAGGTGGAATTGGTGAGCACCCCAAGTATGAGAGAAAGAGAAGGAAGCCAAAACTCTTCCCTCAAACAATGTATTTTCCAACTGGCACTTTAACATGATATGGGAAATCTTTAATTGATGGGATCCATTAGGTTTCATTTAAACTGCTGTTTCCCAGTCTGAGCACCCTCTGATGTAGGGACCTCTACTCCCACATTACCCCAGCCACCACAGCCATAGCTGAGAATTCTGGGAGTTGAAGTCTGCACATCTGGAAGCCCCCAACGTTGTGAAACACTGCCTACAAAATGTTGCAAGTGAGTGAAACAGAGAAGGAGGTCTGGAAAAGGTCATCAAGTTTTCAAGCAGCAGTGACAGACTTGGCACTTCAGTGCCACCGTAGGAAATCCTTAGAAGAAGGCATTACAGTTCTCAGGTTATTAAAAGCAAATGATATAATGGGCCAATAGATTTCCACTGTGTCATATCAGTAAGCTGAAACCAGCTTGGCTTCTCAATCCACTTAGGTTCAGGCCATGCATGAATGTTTCTTTATGGTTTTTTAAGCCTTTGGTTCCATTTTCTATCGCACAGGGATGTTCTGTGACCCAATAGCTACTCTGTACTTTTACATTAGTGGCCAGTTACAATGAAACCCAATTCTGGGAAGTTGTGATCCTGATGGAATTAAACCTTCTGCTCTGATACAGATATCAGCACTCAAATGTACAGGAGAGAAAAATAAAAAAGACAGTGTTGACTTTACAAGTATTTGAACTTGAAGCTTCAATCCATTCAATACCTCTAAGATGTTTAAAAAAAACAACCCTCAAAGGGTTCTTTTAAACTCCTTTTTTTTTTTTTTTTCAAAAAATTCCTTAACAAATGCTCACTGCAGGAGGAATAGATGATGTGAAATTATTTTGGAATGTGCTGAGAATGTCCTGGTTGAGCAACCAATGCCTCATAAATCATTCTTTTTTCCTACGCTTGATTTCGCTTTCAGGCAAGATAATGTCAGCTCACAGGGGAGGTTGGTGCCTTGCACTTAAGATGAACGTACTTGAATATGTGCAGAATGGAGATGAGGAAGGAAGTGGGAGATGAAGAGGATGGTGGAAGAGCCGCCAGGAGGGAGGTATACGACAAGCAGAGGTGTTTACGGAAGCAGGAATTACAAAAGAAACTTGTGTGTAAAAGAACAGCTCTTGAAAAAAGTTTTTAATCAGCTTTCTATAATATAACCATTTTGGTATGCAGATTATAATCTGCATATTCATACTCTGCACATTTATTTCAGCACAGGTGAGTAATGTGAAACACCCACTTCTTGAATGTTGCTGCTATTGTTTATAATCTATGCATGGCACTTCACAATGTAAAAATAAGATTGCACCTGACCGGAAAAAAAAAAAAAGAGAGTAAAAATGTGACCAATTAAGGTTTCAATCCATATTTCAAATCTAGGCAAAGTAACAGGATACAAAAGAAAAGATGAGAAAGGGAGGAGTGATAAGGGGTGAAATTGTTCTGGTTTAACGCTCTGTGGAATCAGCATTGCAACTTCACCGTCTTTCTTTTTCCTCCGCAAAATGGGATTCTGATTTTTTTTTTACCTTATTCTCAAATTGTCTGATAATTTCTGCTGGGTGGTGTTCTGGGGTTTTGCTTGCTCTTGGAAGGGAGTGTTCCTGCCGATTGTGTGGCTTTCTGTGATATGCCGTTCATCCCACTGAAGACGCCTCGTCCTTCAGTCTTTGCAGTTTACACAAGGCCCACGGGAAGAAGATTTCCCTTGTGACCTTTTCTGTTCACATTCATGTCCAATTTTGCAACAGGCAAAGTTTTGCAGTGACTTATGGATGTCATTGCAACATTTATTGAGGAAACTTTGCTGACTTTATCACAATTGCTTTAATTTCTGAAGAGACTTCTGTATGTTTCATCTGTGCCTTGAATTTAGCTTCAGGGGAAACTTAGCAGCAATGCTAGGCCCTTGCCTTGTAGCTTCCTTAGATACCTTGGCCCCGGCTGACAGGGTTTTCAGCCTCAGGAGGAGGATGGATCTCTCTTCTTCTTTCCAATGCAATAGAATATTTTATTTAAATATGCATTTGTTCGAGGTACAACCCCTCCCCCTTTTATTCAAGAGTTTAGGGTGACATGCATAATGCGCCCTCCTCCAATCTTCCCACCAACGACTTTGTGAATAGGTTGGACTAAGAAATACTGGCTAGTCCTACGTCTCCCTCTGAACTCTCAGTGGATTCCCCAGTGCCATTTCAACCCTAAACCATTACACCTAACTGGAATTTTAGGGGGAAAAATTATGTGTAGAGACTTGAGACTCAGCCTCTCCCAGTCAGCTGAGCAATTCCCAGGAATGTTGTGGACTGTTCCATTGTAAGCCCTCTCCCTTGGTCCCATGACACACAGAAATCTTCTTACTTTACTACACAGAAGACAATGCACATGTCTCATACAGCCACTGCTGAGGAAGGGGTTGGGAACAATTCCAGAAGCCCTGCTCTGTAGATTTTCTCTCATTTGTTATTCTTTCCAACCCAAATATTACCCAAATGTTATATATACACACACACATACATACATACATACACACACACACGCGCGCGCGCGCACACACAAGTTTTAAAAATTAGTTGAGTCTCTCTCGGCCAGCAGGCGGTCTCTCTGAGAATAAAACAGGATGGGATGAAATTTGGTGTGAGGGGAGAACCAGCAAAGAAAAAAATCAGGTTCAAAAATGGGTCAGATCCAGCAAAGGGCTAAATGGGGGGGGGGGGGGAATCCAGGGGAAAAAATCCCCCAGAGTATCCCTACCAGAGAGGTAGTTGGGCAACAACTCAAAATGTTGACAATTGCTCCATTCTAAGTCCCCTTATGGAGCTGAATCAGCTGAAACTTCCTTCTCACAAGAGGATGCCCAACATAGCTTCCACAATGAATCAGGACCAGGAGAGACAAGGCACCCAGAGGGAATCTTCAGGACCAGCTTTCTCAAATTTGGGTGTCCTTTGAAAATGTGGACTTTGGCTCTCAGAATTCCTCCACCATTATGGCCATTGCTGAAAATTATAGGAGTTGAAGTCCATACATCTGGAAAGTACCAACAATGGGGAATGCTGCCCCTGAATAATACCAAAGCCACGAAAGCTACTGAGATACAGGGTGTAGTGGCCAACACTGGTCATTTGCTCTTTACTTCCCATAATCCCTTCTGTTCTCAAGAAGATTGATGACAATGACTCCAAATCTTAATCCCTTCCTTCAACTGCTTTTTTCTCTGAAATGAAACCTGTCATACATAGACTTCATAGCCCTGGCTGAGTGTGCCCAGCTAAACCTTGTAATTGTGGATAACACAATACTTAACCAAGTCAGAAATGGGGCTGCATCAGTATCTGCAAAAATTCTTAGATTTATGAAACTTGAAAACATGGATTAATCTCCAAAGCTACTGGTCTGCCCTTTTATCAACACCATGCACATACCGACAGAAAATGATTTATAGAGAAAGGTTTAGACACACACACAGACACACACACACACCAAAAGGACTTTGCAGCCCATATGTGCCTAGGGGATAAAAGCAATTCAGATTGTTGCCAAGAAGTCACCTTTTAATATTTTCTCATGCTGTTCTCTTCTTCCTGTGAGCCTGTCAGATCATCAGCTTTGATACCTGAGGTGTCATAATGGGGAGGGGGAACGTAAGGAGTGAACATCTCAATGCCATCTTGACACTCCAGGTGAAAGGCAGGCTGTGGGCTCAAGAAAAGGGTTTCAAAAAGGAAAGGAGATTTTTATCAGTCTTCCTCGTCCTGCAGCTGCAATCGGAAGCCAAACCAAACCAAATCAAATTCTAGGTAATTCTGTATTCTTGCTTAGTTCCTCTTTTACCAGAAATGGATATCTGGATAAAAACTTTGGATGGTTGGTTTCCAAAGAGATTTCTCCCCTACCTCTGCACACCTTTAAAAGAAAAACTAAAAAGGAGCTGGTTATTCTCTCCAATCTGTTTTAGCACTTGATTTACCCTTATAATTTCCTTGGATTTAGTTCTGTCATGTCCCCCAGTAATGCTCAGCTCCATTCTCATGACATGAATGGTGAAGCCATCCCCTTTCCCAGCTGTAGAGGCTAAGGAAGATGACCTAGACAGAAATATGCAAGAAAGCCCCTTAGGCAAAAGGGGCTGAAAGGAAGTGAGACAATGCTCAAAAGTGGCTCAGCCTCCCTACTTTGCTGAAATATAAGAAGGAAGAGGAGGTTCAACACAGTCAGGTTTGCAAGATTCTGTTACTATAACCAATATCAATAAAAGTAGTTTTAACTTTCCTGTGCAGTTGATTTCCTGGTCTGGTCTACCTAGCGGGGCGGACATCAGCTAACTGACATAGCTTTTTGTGCTGCTAGTACATAATCTCAGATTATCTCGGATCAGTCATCATTTCAGGTTATTACAGCAGCTGCAAATAAATCAGAGGGTCTTTCAATTCTTTCCCCATCTCTTGCCTTTTTTATTCTCTCTTTTCATGGTACAGTTGGGATTAGTGCCATCCTGGACAGATTTCAGGGAGAGAGGTTGAAGGTGCCCCTCCACTAATTTCTGCCCTTATTTACCTTTCCATGTGATCACAGTGTATATGTAGATACGTGCATACGTATGTACGTACGTACGTATGTACATACATACATAAAATGCCAAACAGCCACAGATATGGAATCCCCAGAGAAGCTGCATTTCTGTGAATACTTTCTTGGGTTTTGCCTTAATTACTGATGTCTAGCTAATTAACTGAACATTCAACTGACACTTTCGCAGTATTCCCACAACACACTCCTGGCCCCCATTTGTTGACCCGATAAGGCAAGTCATGGAAACAAAAATAAGAAATTCAGTTTGTTTATCACATTTGTACAGCTGCCCACCTCCTGTAGGGACTCTGTTCTATGGGCAATGCTAACTCCATTTGTTGCTGCAAGACAGTAAGGGCACAATTCTGGTAGTGAAAGGGATGGGTTGGTATCGCATGTATGGGTTTCCCATGTGACTGTTGACTCTTCACTAGGGTAACCCCAAAAGTATCTCCAGACAAATTCATTTTTTTTTTTGACAAAGCAAAATAATTACAGATTTCCTAGAGCCACCCATCCATCCTGATTACACAAAAATGCTGTTTCTCAGCTGTTACTCCTACTTCTGTCCAACCAGTGAAAGATGTTTCAATGGGAAGCCAAATCCATATGATACTGTCTAGATAACTTTCATTTCCAGTAGCAATTTGATAAATCCAGCTAAAATTCTCTCCTGGATGTTCACTGCATCCATGTTTATATCTTCAGCCCTCCTTTCTTCAACGTGGGTTCTTGGGAGGAGAACGATGATAACAGTCAGGCATATCAACGTTTTAAGAAGATCAATGTGCTCACCCATGACAATAGCAGCAAGGCGGGCAATGGCTGGAAATAATCTCCACAATGCTTGATGTGTTATTGGTTTCTATTTTGGTGGACAATCTTCATAAAGTTAAAGAGAAATAAATTGAAATGAGCTATCCGTGTCCCTTCAGAGGCTAGAAACGTATATTATGACACTGTAGGACTTTATTGCTTCTGTTGTACTGCAAATACCAGATGCAGAGCACAAAGTCCCTGGGTTATTCTGCTCATAGATGAGACTAGAGATAGATAAAGATAGATAGATAGATAGATAGATAGATAGATAGATAGATAGATAGATAGATAGTAGACAGACAGACAGAGTCTCTCTGTGTATACATACATGCACACATATCAAATCTATCTGTTGCTCTTCTTCACACACATAGATAGACAGACAGACAGACAGACAAAGTCTCTCTGTGTATACATACACACACACATATCAAATCTATCTGTTGCTCTTTTTCACACACATGTGCGCTCGACAACTACATGCTTGAGAGCTGGTAACACATTTTGTCTACAATGAACTTCTGATGTGATTCACTCACCCACCCCCAGCAAACTTTTGGGAGTAAGCAGAAGATTAGCAGATGCCACGGGCTCTCCCATCCCAATCTTTCTTTGTTCAGAGGTGGGGATTGTGCACTGAGAGAGAAGGAGAACATGGAGAAGGGGATTAGACAATCTAGCCTGAGGCGCCTCCCCTGCCCAAATTGGTGGCAGCCTCTGAAACTTGATAAGGAAGCAAGTAGGATTGTGCATAGGATGTGAGGCAAAACTAGCACGACTGTACATGGTTCGATACCACCCTTAATTGGATTGGCATTAAGTTGGTGACTTGAAACTTTGCAACCAGACCTGCCTTGCCAATGCTATAGACTTAAAAATAGCATGTTCTGACTGGGACTGCTCCACTTTCAGCACAAAAGCTGTCAGAATACGTTGGGACTGGGATGTTCCAACAATACCAATTCAGGAAGCTCATCCTTCTAGAGCTGAATCTGACAGCCTCTTTTCAAGACAGCCTTTTCCTCTTAAAGCATTGCAGTGAATTGACTTTCCTTCTTAAAAGACGGGAAAGGGGCAGGAATAAAAGGAATCCTACTATGCAGGCATTTTTAAAAAAGCCTAATTAGGGTGGATTATAACTGATTAGCGATTAAAAGACAATTACTTGCACTAAGTAAATACATGGGGAGCTGGAAAGAAGGTATGTGAATAACAGCTTACTCGGACCTCCAGTGTCCTAAAGCCCCTGTCGATTGTGGTTGGAAACAAGTACTACAGTCTCATCCAACATCCATCTGACCTTTCCATTCTCCATTGCTCAGTTTCCTTGGCAACCATTTAAAAGTCCTGGAAAAAAAGGCACAGCTGCCTCTTAAAAAAAATAAATAAATGAAAGGGATGGAGGAGAGATCGGCAATACGTCCTCTCAAGAAAGATGTTCTCCCTCATTCCTCTACAGGTGCTGCCTCAATCTGGTGAGCTCTGGGCCACTTCCAAGGGCTTTCAAGCCTATAAAATCTCACCTTTAGTGCACTGGGAATTAAAGAGGGGGAAAGGTAATTAGAGGGGTGTTACCAAGGCGTAAGAACAGTTTCATTGGGCTGGAAGTCAGTTCTATTTAGAGCTTCCAAGATAAATGTGAGGAGGAGGAGTAATAAATCAAGGTCCTGGTCATGCTGTAAAAAAATATCAATCAAGGAAATATGCAAGAGGTTGGCATAGATTCTTTTGTCTTTCTATTTCTATTCAAGCTTTTGACCAGCTGAAGCTCTAACAAAAATAAGATGGGAAGCTAGCTTGTGTTAAATCAGAACATCAGCCCATTCTACACCACCCTCTGGCAACTAGATCCTTTCCAGACAGGTTGGACTTTATCTCCTACGATTCCTAGGAAAATACAGCATCTGTTGTGCTGGCTGGGAATTATGGGAGTTAATGTCCAACACATCTGAAAGGCACTGGGATGGGAAAGACGGGTCTAAATTGGCCCCGTCTTTCTAGGATTATGGAGGTATTTTTTTTCCAGCCTGGTCTAGATCTGTCAGAGATTGAATCTACTTCCACATTTTTCATGTCAAATATATCCCCTATCACCGGTAGGGACATTATCTGTAAAGGAAGCTACCCAGAAAGAAAGCCAGCATTTTGACTTATGATTACGAACAATAATGGAGATGGATAAACTCTCATACATTCCTTAAAGCAATTTTAAGCTAAAAGCTGAGCTTCTCCCACAGAGCTCAAAGCAACACAGATGGACCTCTGCTAGGCTTTCATAACAATCCTGTGAGGAACATTAGGCTAGAGAGCAGTTAGCTTAGATCACCTAAGTAGTTTATTCTTTAAAAGGGCATAACCTCAACTGTTTTTATTTATTTATTTATTTATTTATATTGGTCAAATTTATACGGCTGCCCATCTTACAAAAAGTGACTCTGGATGGTGTACAACAATCCAATAAAAAAATAAATGTTTAAAAATCATGACATAAAACCATTATATTAGTAATTATTAAAAATGTTAACAACTATAAAAACAGGACTAAAACAGAAAAAGAAAATAACAGGCGAAGGGATGTTAATGACAGAGCCACCTCACTAGTTCACCTGCCTCCTGGGGTCCCCAGGCCTGCTGATTTAACTAGGTCTTGAGGGACCTTCAAAAACTCAGGAGTGATGAGGCTGATATCATCTTGGGGGGGGGGGGGAAGGTTCCACAAGGTGGGTACCACAGCAGAAAAGGCCCGTTGCCTAGGACCTGCCAAACATATCTCCCTAGATGACGGAACCCGTAACATAACCGCTCTGCTAGATCTAGTGGGATGGGCAGATGAAATCAGGGAGAGGCAGTCCCTCAAATAACCCAGTTCCATGCCACGAAGAGCTTTAAAGGTCAACACCAGCATCTTCAGTTGAATCCATAAATCATATCTGTATAGCAAAGGTGCACACCACAGGACTCCAAAACTACCTATCCCACCCCACCCCACCCCATCCTACTCCCCAAAAAAGCCTTGGGTTCCAATCTTGGCTTCCTCCAAAGGTTGCATCAAACTGTAACTTTTTATTATCATAGAGGATGGAATTTATTAGAAGCAACCAAGTCCAGCCAATATGTCATCTGGTCACACCTCCTTTTTCATCTCTCCCTTTCTACTTGTGGGAGTCAGACTCCAGCATAAAATCTAATAGCTATGGGATACCTGGGTTCCAAAACCTTATGCAACTTTGCCCTGCACTACACTGGCTCTCAGTTACAGTTCATTAGAATGAACATGGAGAAAAGGAAGGAGACCAAGGCTCTTGTCCTATTAGAATTGGGTAAAAGGGGGAAAAATCTACAGGAAAAAGGAAAGCTCAGTGAGGGAGCATATCCTTTGCACCTAGAAGGCCCTATTTCCAGAACTTCCAGAATGTCCAGGAAGTACTGGAAATAATCCTGACTGAAACAGCTGGATGGATTAATCATTTGGCTAAGGGATGGTCTGCTTCCCATATCACTCACTGTAGCTTTCCATGAGTGATGCTCTTAATCAGTACCTATATCAACTGAATCCACAGGGCATGATCCAACATGTGACGAGTGTTTACTAAGTCATTCTTTTTTTGATAAGAGTGCTTTGGAGTGCTTTTGAAAGGATGTGCTTAAGGCCATTCCCACGGTAATCAGTGAGAGTTAAAAGAGGTTGACTTGGTCATGATTTGTCTGCTTCCAATTGATTAGTCAGCAATGGCCAAGTTTAAGTGGTTGGCCTGCCAACTCAAACATCTGTTTATGACTTTGTAAAGGCAATTAAAAAAAAATTCTGGTTCATTACTCTCATAAAATAAAAGGTCACCAAAACAGAAAAGATAGTTTCTCTTCTAACAACCAGTGATGGCATTTACATACTAAATTGCAAATGTTCTCACATTTCCTCAATAAAATGAGATCTGCACTGACAGTTGGGGAACACAAACTTTTATTTCCATTTGATCAGCTAACTCAGGGCTGGGCAACTTGTTGCCAGCCTGATTTTCTTGGATCCTACCCTTCTTATGCCAGATTGTTAGCACAAGATAAACTTCTCATTCTTAACCACATCTTAGCCATTAGCCATTCATTTCTCCAGGAGAGGAATGGCTGCAAGGTCATAAATCATGAAGTACACGGAAGGTGCAATTTAGTAGTGACAAGACCTCTAACAATGGCCATTTCTAGAACCATTCATTCTTTGGTTAGGAGACAGATGTTTAGTCTTTAAAAAAAAAAATCAGTGAAATCCTTTTTCCTCAACCTGGTATGCTGGAACTGCACAACCCAGAATTGCTAGTTGCAGTCCCAGCACATCTGGAAGGTACCAGATTGAGGAAGGCTGATATATTGTGTAAGAATAGCTGCACATTCAACACAGCAGTAAAATATGACTGCCCTTGCCTGTCTTGGTTCTGTTGATTGCCTTTTCCAACTTGCTGGTGTTTCCAGTTTTAGCACATTAATAGACAGACAACCTGTATACATCCTGCTCAGAGAGTTGTGCCACTCTGTGGAATAGTACATGGAAAGAACTTGGTATTTACAAGCATTCTCTGTCATCCCTCAGCAAAACAGCAGTTAACAAAGGTCAGAACTTGAAATGACCATTATAAGTTCTTCAGTGGCTGGTTAAAAAAAAAAAAAAGCATTCCCTTTCATTTTTCTCTCCTGCTGCCTGGTCTACCCATATTCTGTTTATTCATCCTCTGAGACTTTGGGGAGCTTGAAAATCAAGATGGGCTTGAGTTGCCAACTGAGTGGGCCATATTTCACTACTAAGCCTTAGAGCACAAGAGCATGAAAAACTGTCAGTTCCTTGGTATAGAGAGTCAATTCCTTCTAGCCTGGTTGGATATTTCCAAGATGGATTCTCAGCAGTACCCTGGGAAATCTTGCCAAGATCTTTGATAGCTGCATCTGAGAATGGCAGAGGTTGAACTTAGGTCTTCTGAACGCTAAGCATCAGCTGTATCACTCAGAGACAACACTTCCAAAGTATTCAAGAGAATCCGTAAACAACAAAACCTGCTACCACTGGCTTTTCTTTTCCTGCTATTCCAAACACATCAGACATACAGATGCAGGAGCTAGCCATTGTCCATAACAACTGAACCACGACTGGCAGAGAATTGCTTCTCTTTCTGTGCTTGGAGTCACAGATGAGAGAGTCCCTATCAGGAGCAACCCATTTCTTTCGAAACAAAATTCACTTTGCAGGAAAGAAAGAATTAAAAAGGCTCAGGGATACTGGGTGAAGTAAGCTTCTCCAATTGCTGAGGTTTATTTCTAAAGACTGATCACCAGGCTGAAATGATCAGAATTAAGGAACTTGAGTTTGCCAAAGGGAAAGCAATAACCTCGGCCAACCGATCAAATCAAAAGAGGAAAAGATGGAATAAGGAGGGATTTGGGGGTCAATATGACTCTCCCAAAGCATCATGGAGTACTTGTACCTGCAACAATTCTTAAGTTCATTTCCATTTAGTCAGTGGAAGAATTAGAAGAGTTGACTTGGAGAAGAGGAAAGAGGAGTGTTAGTGATGTGGTGTGAAGACAGAACTAGAGCTAATTGGGTTAAGTTTTAAAGGTGTTATATTTAGGTCAAACATTAGGAGAATCTTCTTAAAATTATAAACTAACTATAATTTATACAATTATAAATTAATTAGTGACTAACAATTAAAGGGGTGGAATCCTGGCTGTGCCAGAAGGCCTGGGGGCTGGATGGGGGCTCACACCAGTGGAGGTGGCTTGTGGGGTGATTGACCTTGCCCCCCCCACCCCCCCATCATCTTGAACATTTTTAGTATGCATGTACAGGGTTTGTTGTTTAGATTTAATTTTTAATGGGTTATTTATTTTAACTATTTATGGGGGATTTTTAATTGTTGATGGGGTTTTTGATTTTAACTGTGAGCCACTCAGAGTCCCCCGTTGGGGGGAGATGGTGGCATACAAATTTAATAATAAACAAACAAACAAACAAACCCACTCTGAAATAGAAATAATTCTGGGAAAGGAGCTTTCTATCAGAGAGTAGACCAGCTTTCCCCAATTTGGTTCTTCCTTCCAGGCGCTGGTTGGAAATTCTGGGAGATGCTAGTCCCAACAAACTGGGGAAGGGTTAGGGAAAGTTAGTCCAGAGGTTTTCTATAGTCATGCACTAATATTATCCATGCTCACTAGACCAGGGACAAGCAACTTTCTGGTGGGTAGCGTCCACGCCTAACTTTGGGGGGGGGGGGCGAGTACTGCAGTAGGTGGGGCAATTTTGCAAGGTGGGCAGAGCTGTGTCATGTACCCAGATAGACCGCAGTTCCGGGGTTCTTTCTTGGCTTTGGGGAATTAAAGGATCTTAAATCCTTTAATTCCCCAAACCCATTGTATAGATTATAATAGAGTTTACAACTGCTTTGTTTTTCCAAATGGCAGGAAACCAGGCTATCCATTATAGACTCAAAAAATTCCTGATGGCAGGCACAACTGTATTACAACAGGACAGGGCTTCCACTGCAAGGTCACAGCCACCACCTAGACTTTTTTTAAAATCTTCCCCTGAGGATGCCCAAGCAGGAAACCATGCTAGGAATTCTTTTCAACGGTGATTAGAGCAACTCTGGGGATATAAAATGGGTTGCGAAACCTTGTACCATTCTGGAGCTGCTGGTTGTCCATTTTGGTCTTAATCCATTGATTGTAAAGCAAAGTAACCCCTGAAAATATTGTTTCCCATTACTATTCTGGGCGGTATTCAAATCTGGGGGACAGGGTGGGAAGTAAGGTGGTATGGCATATGGAATGTGATCTCCGAAAGAGAATTGGGATTCCACAGAAGCATGAACCAAGCAGCACCTGTCTGCTTTTTTCTGGGGTCACGTGGCTGCCCTCTGCAGCTGCCATGCGATTCCAGAAAAGGATGCAGCTGCTTTAAGGGGCTGCAGACAGGTGCTCCATTGGCCTTCCAAATGTTGAGACTAAATCCAAGGAGCGCATACTGCTAGCAGGAATTATGTATGGGTAATGTGAAAGAATTCCACAGAGGCACTAAGGTTCAGGAATGGCTTTCCCTTATAATGTGTGAATGGGAGAGATGGCAGTGTCATCTGAATGAAATGCTGATTCTATTCATTACGTGATGGGCTGTGTTGCTACCTTGTGATCTGCAATCTTTCCCATTTAAGTACTCAAAGAAAAGAGGAATAAAATCAGAGTGCCACAGAAACAGAACAAAAATGATACCCATTCCAAATCCAATACATAATAGATACACAGCACCCAAACAAGTTGATAATAAGGATGCTTGGTTCCAGCAGCCACTGACTGGCTTTCATCAACACATTATAATATTAATCAAGTCTCATAATGTGCAGTGATTTGCATGCCAACAAATATATTTACGCTGCAAATTGTTTGTTGAAAAGCCTCAGAGAAATAGGCAATTCATTGCTATTAAGCCTGGTGAAGAGGGGGAAAAAAAGGAATGTTTCCTTTTACAGCAATCTCCTTATAGGCTTACATCCCACCACCACTTTCCTGGATTTGGCAAAGAAAATCATTAGCATTCATTCCAATTATCCACCTAAGCCTCAGTGCGATGGCACGTAACTGGATCTGTATTGATAGGAATGCGAAAGATCTACAAATGTGTGGTACTCCAGGGATAGTGAAGAATAAAACTCAGTACGATCGGGAGTGGGAATATGTGACCCAAGGGGGAACATGTGATTTTTGCCAATGGAGACTCAAACTGTGAACCAACAGGCTGGTTCCTTCGTTTCTTCTGAACTGGCCATTGCTGGACTGCAGATGGCCAATATTTTCAAAAGAGGTGGCTTGCTTTCCATTTAAAGCAACTGAGGCTGAGGTCCTCTAAGCTGGGTAGAATTCCATATTGCTCTCCAATGATCTGAATTTGCTCTTTGAGTGGGCTGTCAAATCAGCATGTAGCATTTGCCTTTATATCTAGGGTTAAGAATCCTGGAGATTTCTAACATTTGGGGGGCTACGATTCCCATAAACCCAGATCATTGGCCATGCTGTAAAGCCCCTTGGGAGTCATAATTTATGAGCAAAAAAAATAAATAAAGGAGAGGGAAAAGGCTTGGAAATGAGTTGTATAGCTTTGTGCTAAAGCCTCAACTTTCAGATTTTGATTCATTCAGTATGGAGCCACAGGCAAAGCTGAGCAAGAGAGAGATGCAGACACTCAGATTAATTCTCACTGTACTTTGTGTAAGAGCACACGTTTTATGTTCTTAATCATGTTGTGCAGAAACAGTTATCCTGTAGTTCTCATTCAGTTTGATAAAATGAAAACTGCTTTTGGAATTCATCGGAAAGAGGCCTTTTTAAGAACATTCTTAAGGCTATAGTATTAAGGCTACCGTCTCTGGGCTGCAAGGATCTGGATGGCCACCAGACGGCAGCGGAGAGATGACAGGGCTGCCATCTCATGGCCATTCGGATTTTTGTAGCTCAGTTCTGGTAGTCTTACTTAGTGTGGCATAGTTAGTTACGAGGGGGCAGGATATGTGGGTGAATGCCCTGTCTGTAACTGTACATTTCTTGCAGCCTCCCTGGCTTCCCACACTTCCATTAAATCCCCCAGAAGATTTCAAGAATGAACTCTTCATTTGGAGGTCCCCCCCTCCAGATTCGAACATCTGGGCAGTCAGGGTGACTTCAGCGTGCAGAAAACAATAACCAGAAGTAGCAATCGCTACCTGCTAGCCAACAGAAAACCCCATTACCACTACCCCTCACCACCTCCTCCAACAATCAAGTCAATTCAAAAACACCGCAAGAAGAAAGGTGCAAGAAATTCTCAAGGGGTGTGCGAATACAGTAGAAAAACAGTTGATTCTTTTGCAGGGGGGAAAAAATGTCTGAGAATCTAAAACAGATTTTACTGCAGCTCGAATGAAGAAGGGCCCAGGTTTAATCAGCAGCAACCTTGGGTATCGCGTATTATCCTTTAAAGATCTATTATTCTAATTTGCAGCTGAAAAGCTTCCCAGATCAGCTTCTATCCAAGCACATGGCAAAAGGATCATCTTGGACATCTCTGCCTTGAACCCCATTACCAGTCTCCTGAGGCGGTGCTGCAATATAGGAGCAAATATTCTGATCAGGAGCAAGACAACTTCCTATCAGGTCAGGAATTCAACTGTTTCCTGTTATTAGCTTGATTTCTAACGGAGAGGAAGTGAGGGGCACTTAAAGCAATTCTGATTGGAATTGAGGCAATTCTGCATCTCGTGCACCAAGATGACTCAGAGGTACCTTACGTTCCAGCCAGTGCCTTGGAAGGAAAGAATATGATACATAATTAAACCTGCTGCAGAGACTAATAGATAAGCAATTAGCAGCAGTAATGATGATATAGATCCACTTGCATTCACCATTGTGAGTAAATGTCCCAAATGTATCATGGCTGCAGACAGAAAGGCTGAAATATCTATGAAAATATAAATAGCTTGATTGTGTACCTCCTTAGTCACCATGTGCATACAATTGGAAGCAAAGTAACTGAAAAACAAATCCATACCTTACCCGTTTCCCCTCAGCTGAGTTTGAAGGACCTTGAGAATATCACTCCAAACAAGTTTATAAGGAAATTTTGTAAAGTGATTGCCAGTTCTCGTATCCCAAGTTTTCCTGTTTTCAGGGTCCCTTTGACATACAGGGAAGCATAGAGGTCCCACTGAGCTACAGGTGACCTTCATTAGTGATGGGTTAGAACCACTTCTTGCTAGGCCAGAATTCTTTTCCATAAAGGTCACCTGAAGATTGTCCTCCACCAATCCACCAATTTCCATTCCATGGAAGTCAGAAGATATTGGAGGGGAGGAGATAACTTTGAAGCAGCTTCAGAGGTTTGGCTATAGAATGAGAAACCCTTCTTTCCCAAAACAATTGGGATCATACTAGTAACCTCAGTTCCCCGAAATTTTTGAAATCCCTCCTCCAAGAATCCAATTTGCTGTTCATCGATTCTCTCTGTAGCCACCGAAAGAAAGCAGAGCCTTCTTTTCACCTGTAAATCCATTCTCCATTCTGTCTTCATTCATCTCCAATATATTAAAGAAAAAGAAAGCAAGCCACATGGATATTCTGATTTAAGTATATTTTTTCAGTACAGTACATATTTTAAAATGTGTTTTCTCTCAAAATTGGTCTGTATATGTATGTATTTCATTGAGAACTGTGTCAGAATATTGAGAAATGTAAAAGCTAATGGATAACTAACTTCCAATCTGCCCATCAGTTGAAGCTGCATATATTCTACCAGTTCATATTGATAAATCCAAATGTTTTATTCCAACTTCTCAAACGTTATCTCTGTGACTGGAATCTCCACTCGGTAACCTTCAACTGAACTGCCAGTCAATCTGAATGCATATAATGATATAATTCACTACTTTACTTCTCATCTTGAGCTTCTCTTCCATATATCCCCAAAATCTCTGAGGTTTTCAAGGCTCATCTTTGTCCTCTTCTCAGTGACTAATCAGTCTTTGCATTCTCTTGTAAAACCTGAGAAGATCAGTGTATAGAATGGGAATACTTGTTTTCCCCTAAGCTTGCACTCCTCTTCACTGGTAGGAGGGAGTGTTGATTAGTGAAGGTGTTAGAAAATAATTAAAATGTAAACATTCCCTCTAGCTGGCCCAAGTTGTTAATACCAGATGTTGGATTTTGGATTCCTTTCCCCTTAAGACCAACACAGCTATTTTTTGCTTTTTTTTAAAATCTGGTTATCCAATAGGGAGATCCTGTTAGAGGAAGATTTTTTTATCATCCAAAGTTGGCACTCAACCATTAGTTAATTTGGTTGCTACAAACATTTTGGAGACTGGCTTAGCTGCAATGATGACACAATTATTCTGCCAATTTGAAGAGATAAATTTCATTGTTTATCCTCCCTCTCATCTTAGGGTCCTTTGTAGTTTTAGAGATCACACTAGAAAGTAATTCTCATGACACATGTGATTATACACCACCTACAGTTGTTCTGTGGTATCTCCAGAACACTGCAGATAATCCCAGGATGCAACTCTCAGACTTCAATACAAAGATTTTGGAATCACATGAACAGCCATGCTGAACCAGTCCAAAACTCCCTTGACCAGAATTCTCTCCCCAGATTGTTTTAAGTCTTATTTGTGAATTAATAGGAAACTCACATGCAGGATATGAATATAAGATCTGAATGTGCAGTTAAACCAACTGTAGCATAAAATGTGCAGTACAGCAGCAAGTCATAAGATGCCTCAGGCTAATATTATGCTAGATTTAGTTGACTCTTTGGCCCCAAAGCCCTTTTATTTTTATTGACTCAGCTTATGAGACTAGGGTGGACCCACCAGCTGCACATTTTGAAAGTCCTACACCTATTGATCTGGTCTCTGAAGACTCCATTACCTAATCTTCTCACTTTGATGCAGTTTGTTAGTGCCTATGTCACTGACTGGTATTTTTTCAGCATATTTTTACACAATATTTAGCTGCTTCTACCATTTTTACTTCTCAGTTGCATTTGACCTGTGACATCCCACTAATGTGCAGACAATTGGGTTAATATCACACATCAGCCATTAATATTCTTGGCACATACATTTCTCATAGCCCTTTTGCTGATCACTACTCTTACAAGAAGCCCTTACTCTAATTATTAGAACGATTATTATTATTTTGCAATGTCACAAGTTTTTCTGCTTTCCCTGTACATTTTTAGATCCTAACAGGATTCTGAGACATTATCTCATTATTCCAGAGTATAAAATTTGGGTTCACACCTTAGGTGCAGTTTGTCTCTTCTGATCTTGGGAATTTGACATTCCTGACACACTTTTGAATGTGTGCGTATGTGCCTGTCCTATCTATGGTCAACTGTGACATGGGAAAGCAAACTTGCCTAGCCTACATTTCTGGTGATTTATGTAGCATATACTCGGGTCTGTGTGCATTATTCAGAACTCTTTGGGTCAGGTGAGTATGAACAATGCTCACACCAATATCTCAAAGGGCAAGTGGAAGAGTGGTTCCATAAAATTATCCCACCCTTACATTCTGCTTACCCAAATCCCTTCTGCTCCACTCAGCACAAGACAGGGGTAGAACACATACTTTCTGTATTCTATTTATGGTAGAGTTGATGCCCGTCAGTGCACCTGAGTGACATCTGCATGTTTTGTAGCACACCAGCAGAGTGGAGGAAGTTAGGGGAAGGAGAGAGAGAACAGGGCATTTCATTCCATCTGAGAAAATCTGTAAAGAGCTACATATTCTGTGGCGGGAGGGTCTGTGAGGCATAAATGTCAGGTTTATGAACAATTGAGCAACTCTGTACCTGTTCGAAATTGTTCTTTAAGGTCAGAACTGTAAGTGTTCCCTCCGGCGACAAGACACCTCTGTAAAGTGCAGTGTAGCAAGGCTGGAGAGGGAGTTGTTAGACCTTCCAAATCTTTGTTTAGTAAGAAAGTCCACTGCAAGAAGCAGAGAACTCTCCTGCACAAAATTATCTGCTGATCCTTGGCTATGGCACTCCAGTACTGCACCACTGCTGAAAATCTGATTTTTATTAACCTGGTTCCAAACAGCTCTCAGCAGGTTCACTAATACTGGCAAACAGCAGGAGCTTTGTTAGGTCAAAAGAATATAGGAACACCTAGAGACACTGAATTCTGGGGGACAGCACACTGTTAATTTGCTATGTATGAATGCCGGGATGCTTGAGGAAACACTTTTCTGCAAATTAAAATACAAACGAATCCAATCTTCAGCTTCTGGACTATGTGTAGATAGATGGCATTTCTTCTTCATTTTTTTTAAAACTTCATTGAAGTTTTAGCATGTTATTTTAGTTGGAAAGAGTTTTCAAATGGACATAAAATTGAGTATTTCGCAAGAAAATCACCTATAACCATTCATAATCTGAGAGAGGAAAAAGCACTCTGAAGTGCTGATTGTATGCCAAAATACATTAAGAGCTGTGTGTCTAAACAGAATTTGGGAGGCTGGTTTTATTCTCATTGTTGCAGATTCATGCAGGAAGAGGGTGAAATAAACTTATCAATGAACACAGACAACATTCACATGGACTAGTAATAGTCTGATGCAGCTCTTCAAGTTTCAGTGGAAAGGCACAATTTGCTCTTGCAAATAAGTTTATTTAAAAGTACCAGATCTGGAATAGAAAACAGTAACTGACTAGGCAGGTAAATCAATTGCAGAATAAACAGAGTAGGCAATACAGAACCCAGTTTGCATTACCAAAAACTCAGCAAATTTATTTGCGGAGATAAATATCCTGAATATGTAATACGATTGGGGAAGAAAGCTCCAGTCTCAACTGCATCTCATCCGCCAGAAAATAATTTTCAAACCATCCCATGTATTCTAACTCTGTTTCCCTAGACACCAACAAGACAAATAACTGCAAACAGGACTACCAGGTTTGTGCTACAAGAATCTGGAGGATCAATTCTCACAGCAAAAGGATATAGAAAGGTTTGTGTTTTTGCTTTCATCTAGTGGCCAGACAGATTCTTGCAGCCTGGTTCTGGGAGATTCATCACAAAACCAGAATATGGCCGAGATGTCAGAATACTATCTGAAGAGATGTATTTGAAGCAATGAACTCTTAGCTGAACTATGTTCTAGACTATATAAGTAAGCAAGATGAACTCCCCAAATATAGGGAGCAGTTCATGGAACAATTGAGAATCAGCAGGATTTTTGGAGGCTTCCAGAAGAAAGAAAGAAAGAAAGAAAGAAAGAAAGAAAGAAAGAAAGAAAGGAAGGAAGGAAGGAAGGAAGGAAGGAAGGAAGGAAGGAAGGAGGGAGGGAGGGAGGGAGGGAGGGAGGGAGGGAGGGAGGGAGGGAGGGAAGGAAGGAAGGAAGGAAGGAAGGAAGGAAGGAAGGAAGGAAGGAAATCCAAAATAATCTGGAAATTTGAGATTGTATACACATATGATCTCCTCAGATTGAAAAATGTAATGGAGGAAGAAAGCAGGAATTTAAAAGCAGAGCTCTCAATTTCTGTTGTCCTTGGACAGCAAAGTTTGCTCAGAAATGCTTCATATTCAGTGTTGCAGTAGTAGGAGAGATGTGGGGCAGATGACGGACAAGGAAATATAAACAATATAAGTAACAAGACAGGAATGTTCATTGTCAAACTTCTCTAAATGCTGCTTGAAAACTTGAAAAATCCTTTATGTATTTTATAGGCTAGAACTATCCTTCCAGCTGATTAACATTTTGGATTCACAACTGCTGTTGGTGCGCTGAGACCTATACCCCACCATCTGGGCAGAGCCAGGACAAAAACTTGATTTGATCTAAATGCAAATTGTATTAAATTATACACTGTAAGCATGATTATTCTCTGTCAACATCACAATTTCCCTTTTATTTCTTATTACAAGTATTTGTATGCCATTTATTTCTATACAGTAACTGTTTTATCACATTAAAAATTGCAATCTAGCAGACATTTTCAGGAGAACTCTGAAAGCAGTATACAATTGTCGTGTTTTTTTGGGGGGAGGCGTGTTCCATAAGATGGTCCTGATTCTCAAGAATTCAAATTAAGTTTAAATTTAAATTTATTAAAATATATGGTCATAGACAAAAAGGAAAAGACAAAAGGTTGAAAAAAGAATTCAGAATACAAATGTTGAAGAAAAAAAATCTAATTCTAGCGAAGACTAAGCATAGCTGTGAAGTCAAGTAAATTTTGACCACCATTGCAATGACAAAAATTTGGCAGCCATTCTGGAAAATTCCCAAACTGGTCAGTTAAAAAGTAGCACACAATTGTCATGTGAGATTAATCTGGGTAGATAGGACCAGAGGGGAGATTAACTCACCCTTCCAAGGATGGTAAACAGGGCATGGAAACTGGAAAAATGGCAGAATGTGGCATATCTGGAATGCTGCTGGAAAGAGAGATTTTTAACCAGGAGATCAGGGTTTTAAATCCCAGCTCCGTCCTTTAGTGTGGTCTGGAACCAAGTCTATATATTCACCCAAACCCGAGTCTGTGTAAAATGGATAACCTGCCTCTCAGAATCACCAATTAAAAATCCACAATAAATTAAGCGACAGTAACTAGGGTTGGCCAGAAAACAAGACAACTGAGAAATCGCAAGTTAAGAAAATAATTCAGAGAGAAAGCTCAGGAGATCCATCAATCCTGCCAACATCTTAGGGCTGGACTCCACAAGCCATATGGCCTTCCTTTTGACCTTTATGCCTTTCTTCTGATTTTTCGTCAGCAGTATTCTCTTCTATCAGCTTATTCTTGGCACTGGGAACGACAGTGCTCAGAGATGTTTGACCTCAATTATGAAAAGTATCAGATGGTAACCATCTGGAAACAGCATCTAGCTTGAACCTTGAGGGAATTATACGTATATATATAAAACCCAACCTTGCTATGGGCAAACACTTCCCATGGAGACTCCTTAAAAAACAAACAAACAAATAAATAAAGTGAAAGACTGCAAATGCTCTCCTAAAACACCCGAGTCTGCTTGGGAGCCATCAGCCTCGGAAGGCAGAGATGGTTAGGCACTGATGCATGGAGTCTGCAGGAGGCAGCTCCATCTGCTTCCTGCCAACTCACCTAGGCTTTCCGCAGCGGGGAAACTTTTAACACAGAGAAGATGGCAAAGCTCATCTGTTCAAACGCCAGGCTTGGGGCAAATCGGCTTTCAAAAGATGGAATCCTTGGGAAGCAGGACGCCAGGAATATCTAGCTATGCTTATAGCGCAGAGTTTGGCAATGTCTGCAGATACTTCCTTTGCTGTTGGGAAGGTCCCCTCAATAGGGGCAGGAGCAAAAGTGGTTATTCTTCCTGCAAGCCACCATGGGCTTATGTAGACCCCACAGACTTTCGCTGAGAAAATAAAAAAGACTGAGTGGCTTCAGCCCAGAACAGTGATGGTGAACCTCTGACACACGTGTCAAAGGTGACACACCATTGTCACCCAAAACCTCACACTATGAGGTTTTGGGTGACACGCCAGCGTTCACCAGCACCCGATAACAACTACTCTCCCTGTTTGAGTTACCAAAGAAACTGAATTTGTTTTACTTGTACTTCATTTTTGTAATTATTTGACATTTCTTTATATAATACATAGCACTACACATGACTGGACTGGACTTTTTTAAAAAAATAATTGGATATGTAAAGAATCGTTTCTCTTTTGTTCGGGGTGTGTGTGTGAGAGAGAGAGACACACCAGCAGAGTCAAGTTAGCCATCTTCTGAATTTCTGACACGCCAAGTCCACAAGGTTCACCATCCCTGGCCTAGAACTATACACCCCTGGGCATTAACCGAACTTTTGTATAACACAGCACAGCTATCCATGGCTATAGATGACTGGCCTGACCCTAATTATCCATAGGTACAAATTATCCATCTATATGTTCCAGAAGATCCAGCAAACTGTGGCCAGCCCCCATCTGCTGAGAAGCAACCACCTTGGCCAATGTTCCAAACCATTTTGCAACGGTGCCCCAGCTGATACTTCCTAAGTTTCATTTCCCCCTACTACCTTTGTGACCTGGTTTCACCACGATGGAGTATGTGGAGAATGTGAAGGAACAGAAGAGGTGCTGCCTTAAAGTGCATTTTAATCCAGCTCTAGCCTCTTATCTTTATATCTGGAGGTTGGAAAAGAGGGTTAACAAGAGTGGTTAGCCCTTGGAGCTGGCTGGACATGACACGAGGAGCTATTTGTAACGCAGGTGAAACTATAACTGTGGATAAAAGTGTGGTTATGGCTCTCTAACTTAACCACTGCTTGACTGCCAATCTGAGCCATATAACAAACTAGGGCTGTGCTGATAGAGTCAACTGCTGCTGCCCTCCCCAAAAAATCTACCAATAGCACATGATCACTGATCTCCTGGTTAAATACGGAACAGCTCTTTCTGGCGTGCCCCTTGATGCCACAAAGAAAGAATTTTTAAAAATATATATGGACACGGTGGTGGGCGGTTTATTCACTCCGTCCCTTTGCTGCAGGGAAGGGAAACTGAAAAGTGAAACAGAAAGAGAGAGGTTTCTGAGTGCAGCTCCTTTTTTCTGTCTCTGTTCTGGCAATCAGACGAGTGGGTTAAATCTATATAAATCACTCATCCATGTTCATAGACCAGGGCTGATCTGGTTAAGTTAGTTTAGTCCCCAACAACCAGGGGCTGTTGGGGGCTAAAGCTAATATTGCTATAGCCACAGTTCTGCCTGGGTTTAGCTGTATATCTGACATACTAACCCAACTTGCCTTGACTTATTGTGAACAGAACCTAGTGTATTGTTAGCTAAGGGTGTTACGGTCCAAAAGTTGTCCCCAAGTCTTTCTATGAAACTCATGGAAATTCAAGGACATGAGTAGGCAAGATACTTTATGTAACTAGCTCAGAAACTGGTGCTATGTCTACAGCATGTAAGTCCAGCAGTGAAAATCTTTATTGTCTTTATTCTGCTCTTTGCTGAAGCCTACTAAGCTGTCCATTTCTCATGCTGGACCTGTCCTGGATTAGTCAAATGATCCATCTGATCCCAAATGCTTTGCTTCCCACCTTGCTAGTTCAGCCAAGCAAAGCTTGGTAAGCAAAGCTCCTGATTCAGCTCATGCTTCTCAGATCCCACCTAACAATGGAGCACACAACAGAGGAAAGGAATGAGAAGCAGGAAGGGGAATGTCATTTTTTTTCTTAGACATTGCCCCTTTCCTTTTGCTGCTCAGACTTGCTTCTCGCAAACATCTTGGCTCTTCTTTCCAAAATGAACCTTGTGCATGAACATGAAAGTTTCACTTCAAATGGAAAGTTATTAAGTTTACAGATATTGTGGTTACGTCCATGCTGATTTGCCATGTCATGCATACAAACCTAACCTCAGCTTTAAATACACTACCACACCAATTCAAAATAACAACATTAAAACACAAGATGTACACAACAGAAAATCAACAATACTAGCCACATCTGAATGCTTTCTACTGCCAAATGAGAGCTGTTCTACTGGGGTTTTCCATTAATTTGGGTATATTAAATTGACTCTGTTTTAATTTTCTGCTATGGAGTATTTGTTTTAATTCCTTCATTGTTGAGTGTTGAATTTTATTTTAAATGTTGTTAGCTATCTTGTGTAATGGCTTGGGGAAGTGCAACAGTGGGATAGATATGCCAAGAAGCAAAACAAATACAGGTAGACCTCGCTTAATGACTGTCCTGTTTAGCAACTGTTTAAAGTTACGACGGCACTGAAAAAGTAACTTTATGACCAGTCCTTACACTTAGAAGCGTCACAGCATCCCCACAGTCATGTGATTGAGAGTTGGGCAGTTTGCAGCCTGTGGGTGTTTATGACCATCGCAGCATCCCACAGTCACGATTGCCTTTTGTGTGCTTCACAGCTGGCTTCCAACAAGCAGAGTCAATGGAGAAGCCAGCAGTGAAATCGCAAGTCACGGTCATGTGATGTCTCACTTAACCACCACAGTGGCTTGCTTAACGACCAAAGGGGAAGTGAGGTCATAAGCCCATCACAGTCACGTGATACTTCACTTAGCAATCACGTTGCTTAGCAACGGAGTTGCCAGTCCCAATTGTGGTTGGTAAGCAAGGGCTACTTGTGAATAAAATAAATAAACCAATATTTGTTTATTGCAAATACATACCCAGGAGTGTCTGCAGGCTGTGGTCAAAAAAGTCATGATGGTGACTACAACAGTGTGACCAGAGCTCCCCGTGTGTGACACACATAAAAAACAGGCAGAGCTTCAATTACATCATCACAGCCACCATCTTGACTTTTTTGACCATGCCTTGCAGACTAATCCTTCCAAGGTAGCATTTCCAAGTAAAATCAAAGTATGCATTTAAAATCCACAACAAATATCAGCATGTAAAAACCATTAAAAACTACCACGGTGCTTTTGATAATAGATGTTCTATATTTATTTATGACTATTTATTTTTAGCTCTCTGTAAGTTGCCCAGACAGATGCTACCATAAGACAACTAGCATATTTTTGTTTTGTTTTGTTTCGTTTTTTTAGAACTATGGAGAGGGGGAAAAACTGTATGAGCAACATTCAAGGGGGGGGGAAACAACATAAATAAATAGGTACAATTTTATTGTGATGATAGATCGTATACCACAAACAATCTGAATGGAATAAAATGAATGCCTGCAGTTTAAAAATTGTCCTAAAAAGTAATAAAAAGTATGTAAAATAAGCTGTGATCAATCCAGCATCAGTTGTTTGCAGACATTAACTGTTGCAGAACAAAACCTGGCAACATTATGTGAGATAGAAGTTCCCTTATCTGAAAGGAGACAGTTGACATAATATTAATCAATGAGACCTGGCAAAGGAGTTACTATGATAATTAAGAGAAACATATTTCAGTGTACATGATGCTCCTATAAATTCAGAAGGTATACTCATTCATATAAATTCATATAAAATTAGGATGGAACAAATTTCTCAACATGGCCATGGGCTGAAATCTGGATAATCATTAGATGGGGCAGAGAGGGCCTAACTTTCAACAATACATTTCTGGGTCCTTCTAAAAGCTGTACAGAAAAGAGAATTTGGAAGATAAAATTTTTTGAACTTCTGCTGCCTGGCCACGATGACACATTCCCCAAAGGTACAAGAGCGATAATTGCCTATCCCTAAAAAAAGCATCCAGCCAGATTGTTAAGCAGAACAATAAATTAATAGCCTTCAATCAGAAGCCAACCAGCCAACAAAACGATGACTGGAGAAAAGCCGATGTGCTGATCTCATTTACAGAAATAGCTATGGTGAAGAGCGGCAATACATCAGCGGGGAGCTGTCACCAGCTAGACTGACAGCCAAAGGAAGGAGAGATAACAGCGAGAGAGGGAACTGATTTGCAAAGGTGGTCTGTCCACTCAGAGTAGAAGAAATGGCCAGATGAAAATGTTCACGCCCCGCAACAGCAGCCTTGGAGAACAGGGAAGAAAAATGGAGAAGGAAAGGGGGCTCAGTCTTTGCATCACAGGCAGTAACGCCAGCTTTCTCAGTTCAGGAGGAGCTGGTCTCTGATAACTGAACTGGCAGCCCTTGGATTTAGCTGTCTCTTCTCCCCTCCAAAACATTCCTCCATTCATCTGATTTCTCTCAAGCCGAGATTCTGATTGCCTCGGAGAACCACCAGAGCTGGCAATGATGTGTTGACCTGCCTGCCTCGCAGCTAGAGATGTAGCCCTGCCAAGGCGGCTATCCAAAGAGCCAGATCTGCCCTCCCCAGATCCATGCCTGAAGTCAGTCAAGGAGAGATTTAAAAAAAGAAAAAAAAATAGGTTCAGTACCAAACAGTGCTTGTTTCAGGCCTTGTAATTAGCCCTCATGTTGGTAAACAAGCAATGAGCATTCCAAGGGAAAGTGCCATCTGGGGGGAAAAAAAATAAAGGGGGAAGGGTGGTTTAATAGGGGAACTAAATTCTCCTGTGGCCCTGATTCACAAGCAAACACAAGAAATTTGGAAATGGTTACTGGAACATATGTGCATTTTCTTGTAAACGAAGACCCGGTCTCCAAATATAGACCAAAGAATTGGAAAGGCATTCTAGTAGGGGTACAGTTAATTGGCAAAGCCCTTTAGAGGGCAAGGATCTGGAATTGGCAATACTGGGCCCAATCAGTTTTCCCTGTAATCTGCGTTTGCATGGATTGCTTCATGCTCTGGCGGTTGCCTCCCTCTGAAACAAAACTGCGCTGAATGTTTCCCAAGAACTCCTTAGGGAAAGAAGTGGAGCTACCTCAAGAGCTGAGAAGCATGCTTGAAGAATCAAAGCAAGTATGCACAAAAGTGAGTGAGTTACATCGGGTGTCAAGTCCCCAGTGCCTTTTCAATTCTCCGTCAGCCTCACGAGTCCAGCTAAAGCTGGAAAGATCACAAGAATTTTGATTTGGGGAGTGGGAAAACTCCCATTATGAAAACCAAGCCTCAGAAGTATCGCTGCACTTATCCACCCTTGATATCTCCCAATGGACTGACACAAAGAAACAGCAGAAGAAACTAAGTATAATTGTTCTGGAAAGAGATGATACAGCTTATCAGCCTCCTTTGAGAGTCAGGGTGGGGGCAAGAGCGCCTTGAAGTCAGGTGAGGTATCCAATGAAAACCATTCTTCTTTTCAGCAGCCTTTTCAGGTGGAACAAGACAATGGCCTCTGCTGAATGCTTTTGCCACGTGCAGACAACAAAGAGTTGAAGGCAGGACTGGAGGCCATCGAAGGAGATGGGGTTTGAATGAATCACTTGATGACACTCAACTCTAACACGGTTATTTGCCTTCATTATTTTCATTGCGGGAATATAAAGTGTAGGATCAGCTGAAATGATGTGATGCCTTAACGTTGAAGCAGCTCTTTTTGTTCTCTGATTCAGTCCTTTTGAGCAATCATAGGAAAAGGAGGTTGGGGGTGGGGGAGACTCTCATCCAACAATTGCTTGGAGATAAATAATGCATCCATGAATTTACCATTTGACAATAATCAACACCTCCACACCTAATGTACGGTGGAAAAAAAATCAATGTTTCTTATTTGTTTCTCAACAGTATTGTGTTACCAAGTTGTGCACCACTGTTTTCCAGGGGCATTATTCTCAATTTTCAATGGTTGATTGGAAGAGAAAATGCAATATTCTTTGCTCTAAGATTTGGCATGGCTACACTGTGAAAAAAGTGCTATTCATTTGTTATTGTGGAACTGGTATTCATTCCAACCTGATGTTTGGGGAAATAAAGAAAACCATTATGGTGCAGCTTCATATAATACATGAAAAATACAACCCAGTTACAGGTGGTGACAGAAAAGAGAGGCAACAAAAACGACACAGATTAGAACTGGAAATCTGGCTGAAGACTAGTGGCAGTTACACCTGTGTGTATACATGGGGTATCTATGGAAGAATTGATCCAAAGTTACTGACTTCACAATAGCAAAAGAAAAGATAAGAGTCTCCAACATTTGCTTGTAATGCAACTGTGGGAGCCAATGTCATACAGTGATTAAGGTGTGAGACTAGGAGAAGGGAGGAGCAAGTTCAAATCCACCCTCAAACCGTGGAACACACTGGGTGAATTGGAGTTAGTTCCTCTGTCTCATCCCAACCTACCCCACATTTTCCTCAATTTTTGCAAGGAAGAATTTCAAGAAGAGAATCCTATTAAGCTCTTAGAGGAACATCTACCTGGGCATCAGGAGCAGCTTACAAATTAGGAATGAAGCATTCTGTCAAAGTTAGAAGACTTAAGGAGGGACTACAAACGAGAAAAATATGCTCAGTGAATTGGCAGTTCAGCTTAGTTTACAAACATATCTGGCAGTCCCTAGCTGACCTTGGCTAATCTTGAAAACAAAATGGGGCTTGAACTTGGCTAGCATTTAGATGGGAGACCACCAGGACGTAAGAAGGTTGCAAAGCTGGGAAAAAAAAATTGGAAGAAGCGTATGGCAAACCACTCAGATATTTATGCCAAGAAATCTACATAGATGTGTCCATGAAGTCATCCAGAGTTGACCTTGACTTCAGTGTCTTTACTTTACAAAGCTTATGAAAATATTGTTCTAGCTTCAGAACTGCTAGGTAATATGCACTCAAGGGTGATGACATGAAATTCAGGGCTTGTGGCACCAAAGAACACAGATTTGGAGTGAACACAACATTTTTTTCAGAAAGATGAATAGCTATAGAGTAGAGAAACAACCCAGAAAATGACTCAAAGAAGAAACAACCAAAAACATGGAAGCAGAACAAAAAATTGGAGAAATGAGAAGGAAGCTCCAAATTCTATATATAAGGATATTTCATGTTTCAAAAAAAGTTCTTCCTACTAAGCACAATGTAGGAAAGGATTTTATATTTAGCATTATGCAGATACAATCTCTTTTCACCTCTTTCACCAAACTCCTGGTCATGACATTTACAAATAGATTAAAGACCCAGCCAAAGATGTGAGTTAGTTAGGACTAACTTGAATCTCGTGATTTCAGGGAATCTCTTCTAATTACCACTAAAGAAGGAGCTTCCCAAGGGCCTGTTAAATACAGAATCTAAAATTAACCTAAGTGCATCACTTGGATTTGTTGCCTGCATAGGTATAAGGTAACCACATACAAATTGTTGGACCAAAGACCCATTTAGTCCAGCATCCTGGTTCCTGTCAGTGATATCAGATCAGATGTCAGGCCTAGCCCAAGGAACTCCAAGAGACAATGCAAATTCAGTCCAGCTATGTTTATTAGCTACAACCTCTAGCAAGAATCTTCCCAGACTGAAACCCCAGCTCCCAAAGTCAGTCAGCCACAACATTGTGAATTCCTCAGGGAGGTGCCAGTCTCATCCTCTTGTATCTCCCACACTCCTCCGGCGAGCTAAGAAAATGTTTTTCTCCCTGAGCCTGGCCTTCATAATTCCATTCCATCACATCAGGGGTGCAAAGATCTGCACCACCACTAGATGACAGTAAAGAGATACAGAAAACTCTAAATTTTTCCTGCCGTTCATTAGTCATCCAGATTTTTGCAACCTAGCTCTGATAGCCCTAGTTCCAATATTTGCCTCCAGATGCTTTTTGGAAGCCCCTAAGCAGGTCATGAAGTTAATGGTTTTTGTTTTTTACTGCACATAATTGGCATTAAAATGCAGGCTGCCTTTGATTCTGCAGACAGCAAATAAACTTCATGAATACTGGCTACTGGCAGCTTTATTTTCCATTAATTTCTCCAATTTCCTTTCAAAGACCCCTTACTGTTGTCCAGAATACTTTTTATCCTTCCCTTTTAAAATCAAACCTTCAGCTCCTCAGAGCAGCTAGCGTAAGACACCAGAAGCATAATAATAACAATATGCAAAAAATAAGGAGACAGGCAGCAGATGAAATTTGAAAGCGAGAAATATAGCAGAGTAAGAATGCCAGGACAACATGTAATGTTACTCCTTTGGCAAGTACTTATTTGCTTCTGAAAAAAAGATGGAGTTTTGTTTTAGGACTGATCAGATCTTTTCTTGTTCTATTCTTGCCCTACAGATTTGCATAACCCAAAATTCCTCCCTCCCTCCGTCTCTCTCCTTCTTTCCTCCCAGTTTACTATGAGGAATTCTGGAATTGGCAAGTGTATCTTATTAAAGTTTCATGATGTTTCAGCCATTCTTCTTATCCTCCCCCCACCCAACTGTTATTCTTAGTGAAGTGCACAAGCAATTATTAATTAAATATACTATGAGTGTCAACGCTGTCCATACAAGCACATCAAGATCTACTTTTGCCTGGGGTCCTAGTGATGTGCACAGATCTTTGTGCACCATCACAAAAAAAAGCTTAGAAAGTTATAGCTAAGTGGCTGTACACTGCATGTACTAAAGTACAGAAATTAACATAGGGGAATGGGGGATTCCTAAGATGTAAATGTACTACAAATAAGCTTAGGTATTAAATTGGATCCCCAAATCCACAGAGAAATTTGGATGACAAATATCTGAAATTTCTCTAGCCTCTTGCAGCAGTTGTAGCTGTAGACATGTCTCGATCAGCCTCTTTCCACAACATGGAACAGGGTCAATGCAAGGCAGAGTGTTAGCATGTTGTGGGAACACTCCAAAGAGGCAATTGACCCAGTTAAACTCCTTTCAGCCCAACGTGTCACGGGAATACTCAGTTAAACCACTTTACCTTCTTAGTCCTCCGTGAAAAAGATCTTGAGAAAAGGCTTCTCCATTACAGAACTAGTAGCTGAACTCTGCAGCAGAGAATACACCTTTCAAACATGACTGGCTGCAGGGGCCAGCCACCCTAGTAATTCAGTGAAGCTTTGTCGGTATTTTCCTGCAGAGTCATCTACGGGATCCAATAATTTTGTCAAAAATAACCAAAGTGGTGTCACACTGTTTGCATTGCAAGCTCTGACCTGCTGGATGGCTATGCAATGTCAAGATGCACGTATAAAAGAGGTGAAGCTTGCACGGCAAACCGTGCGATACTGCTTTCATCCTTTGACTCCCCCCAGGGCACCTCCATGGATGCCTCTGCTGTCTTAACACGTGCAGTTCCCCAAATTCTTGTCCAAGTCACCACATTCGAAAACACGTTCAAAATAGGTTCGTAACCCTAATAGCCTCCTCACATAACAAAGACTTTTTTTAATCTGCTCCATCATGTCTGATTCTCAGAGACTGTCTAGACAAGTCCCTGTGGTTTTCTTGGCAAGGTTTTCCAGAAGTGGCTTGCCCTGGCCTCCTTCTTCCTAGGGCTGAGAGAGAGGGACTGGCCCAAGGCCACCCAGCTGGATTCATGTCTAAGGCCGGACTAGACCTCAAGGTCTCCTGGTTTCTAGCCTGGTACCTTCACCACTCCACCAACCTGCTCTCAATATGGCTAAATAAAACTAATGAAATATCTAAATAAAACAGTCCAACACCAAATATCAATAACAAAAAGATAATATGAAGTACGTGGGCACTCCTTTCAGTCTAGTCAGCCTTTTTACATTTCAAAGCAGTGATTTTTTTTTTTTTAAACAACATTAGTCCATATTAGCATCATTTTTTGCAGGGCAGGATTTTAAGTAAATAAGAAACAAAGCACTTCCCATTCTCTTCTCATGCACCCAGGGCATTCTGTCTATCCTAATAATGAGGCAAGGAGGTCGAGATAAACCAGCTGAAGGCATCTTAGGTAAACAGGGGAACGTAGTATCTGATAGCATGGCATTATCCTTGGAGCACACGCTGAGTTATTAATACATGAACTTTGCCACCACCCTCCCACGCTGCCTGCTGATTTTCATACCATGTTGCATAATTAATCTGTCAACATTCTGTGATGAGGTATAAATATTAATAACACAAACACAGAGTTGGCTGTTCCTTTTAAAATAAAATTAAAAAAAAAACGTGCAAAGATAAATTACACACTTAATCTTAACTGCCTTTGAGGGGTGTAATTTCCCTTTTCTCTATTCTTTTTTATTATGTAAACAAAGGGTTTTTTTAAAAAAAAAGAAGAGGAGGAGAAAACAGTTGCCTTCTTTTACCTGTGTTTATTTCTGCCCCCCTCCCCTTTCTCATTTAAGCTCTGCATCTTTTTTTTTTCCCCCCACACAAAATAGAGATAACATCTGCTGAAGTCTATAGGTGTATTACTGCAGCGAGTGGTGAAGAAATTAAGAATCAAGGAGATGAATCAGTGTGTAAAAATGAGTTCCCTTGCTTTTTATGATCCCTCCCTTCGCTGCTGTTTCTGAAAGCTACAGATAGGCCATGCTTTGAATGAAATTGGTAAGAATTGGAATCTGAGTTAACAGAGTTCATTAAGATTACATTGAATCCTCCTCTCCAAAACAGTGTGATTTGATAAATTGCATATCAAATTATATTCTCAAACTCTCTCACAGCCAAAGAATTGGATGTAATGTGCACAGGACCTGTACAGAACCAAACTCAGTCTTGTATTTGAATGCTAGACTAGCTGGGTAGCCATAAGCAACCAGGAAATTCATATAGGAAAAGAGCAGGCAGATGGGGGGGGGGGGGGAAGAAGTTGCATTTCCCCCTTCTTTGTACTAAGAGTCAAGGCTTACAAAAACATCAAACTGCCTGAAGCAAAGAAGATACTTTACTTCCCATTTCCATCTAAAAAAGTTAGCCAACTAATTTCGGTAGCGAGTTGTGTAAGAAGGTCAACCAATCAATCAAATGCTTAATATAAAAGTGGGTGGGCAGCAGAATAGCTATTTAACGCAATTGACGCTACAGTACCCTTTACCCTACATGAAGAGAGCAGGGTATTTTAGGAAATGCAAAAGAGGCAGTAGGACACAACCCCTCTGGTTGTGGTTATTCAACACAACCTGCTAACTGAATGAACTTATTTTCCAGGTTCTTTGTACTGTCCCTTGAATGATAAAATTAACTGAATGGGATGAGCTTGTACAGCACCGCCATGACTAATTATTAATAGTATGTCCTCTTCTTGGGAAAATGCATGTCGAGGTACATACCAGGTATGTCCCCTGCCTGCCTTCCTGCCTTCCAAATCTGGTTTTAGAACCTTTTCCTTATACCATTAGAACATCTGAAAATAACAGAATTATATGGGGGTTGGGAGGAGGCAGAACATAAGTTTCCACTGCATGTTGATAATATGGTTGGTAGGTAATCTTGGTTCATTAGTACATGAGTTAGTATCTTGTCTGGTTTCTCTATAAATTGGAGACATGATGCTCCTTGGTCAAGCTATAATTTTGGTAAATATAAGGACTAGAGTTTTAGGTTGTCTTCCAACTCCTTTGTTTATCTTGGTAGAAAAGTTCCCAAGAAACTTTTTCAACTGTTAAAGTCGAACGTAACCCATGTTGTGATTCAAACGAAGGCAGATATAGACAGATGGTCTAGAATTCCTTTGAGTATCTGAGATATGATAAATGTGATTAAGATGAATTTAACTCCAAGGTTGTTTTATATTTTCAGAGGTCTTCCTGCGTTTATATCATCATATTATTTTAAACTGATTTACAGGTTACTGGATACACTTTTCTGGCAAGAATATCCTGTGAATTTTTTTTCTTGCAGAAATTACAGTTACCTATTAGGAAAGGTGAATCTGACTTTCTACACCAGTGTTTCTCAACCTTAGCAACTTTCAGATATGTGGACTTCAACTCCCAGAATTCCCCAGCCAGCATGGGTTGCCATGGTTGAGAAAGTTGCCAAGGTTGAGAAACACTGTTCTACACTTTCAGGCTTGTAGTTGGACAAAGATATCCTATCTTTGCTCACTGGCTGAAATAAGGAATTGCAAAATGCCATTCCTCCTTGACCTCTACTTTTATTTAACCCCAGTAAAATATTGGCAAGAATTGGAATCACAGTTTGTCTAGAGCTCAGTTTACATATCTGCACTTAATGACTCAAGATATATGTAGAAAATACAAGGTTGAAGATATAATTTTGATGCTTTTACAGATGAAAAGCTTACATTATGAGATAACTTCAGTTTAAAAATAGGTAATTTTTTTTTTTGCAGCTGGTAAATTGGGTCTTTCACAATATTATTACTTGGATCAGCTCAGTTCTGAGGGAGTCATTTTTAAAGCTTTCTTTTTAAGGGAAACAAACTGACTAATTTGAGAATACTTCTTGGCAGTTTTTTCAACTCAATAATTTGTTATTTGACCCTTTGGTTGAGTTGCTACTACTGTTGCTGAAGTTCCAAAGTGATTGGAAGTTAGTAAGTCTTTTGTACAGGATATTGAACAAAATTGATGAAATGAATGTTACCTATTGATATGGCATCTGGCATTATAAGTTTGAGTGTCCTATCCTGGTAGACGAATAAAGGATTTATTTAATAACCATAGGAAATTAGTTTCCTATGATCATAAAATAATAAAAAATGATTAATATATATTGGATACTTTAATAAGGGTTGGTTGCAGGCACCTAGCTGTTGGAGAAGCAATTTAGGAGTTGGCACATTAACTAATATGCTTTGGACTGTTCCTATTATTACTACAGTTTGGATTGAAATCAAAATTATTGTAAATTTTACTCTGGATTACTACATCATAAAGATGCATATATTCTTGGTTATAACCTTAGCATTTGGAATCTATCAAGATGTCAGGAACTGTGACTTTTTCAGGGAAGGGAGCTGGTTAAAAGAATTATTATAATAGCAGAAATCTATACCTGATTAGCAGCAATGGATTGTTGATATAGACTGTTTGTCAATACTTGAATTAGGCCAAGGAAAAAGGCTTTGGGACTTGTTTTATTTCTATGATAATTTCTCAGGACTTTTTCTCTGTTTACTTTTTATTATCATGATTATAATTATTGAGGTTGCACTATATATTGTCAATATTATTCTTAATATTATTGCTTTTTTTCTTTCTTTGAATGAGTTCAGTGTTTAGCATGTTGGCTACATGCTACTGCTTGATCTTCAACTAATCCAGGTGTTTTGTACAAATACAGTTTCTATTGTTCAATGTTTTGCTGCTGCCTAAAATCTTGTTTCTCCCTGACTAATGGAAACATTATTGTTTCTTAGGATAGAAACCAAATGGGTTGCTCTAAGAGGAAAGCAACTTTTCTACTCCCAGGACAGAAATCAATAAATCCTGCCACCCGAGCACTGTAGCTTGTTAGCGTGCCTGGTTGCTTATGTCTATATGCACGTATGTATTTTGCAAGCTAGAGATTTTGGCTCAATATTTTCAAGATTGATCATTTTAAACTGACACTAGGAGATGTAAAAGAGAACCTTTTTCTATTATTTCACCATACAGCACAGCTTTATTTGGAACCTCCCCCCAAGAAATGGTCGGTAAAAATGGGAGTCTTCTGAGTGGTGGCTCTGTTTTCCTGAGAAACAGGATCCAATCCTTACTACTGCCTTCAATAAGATGAAAACATGACCCCCATTGTTGCTTTTTCTGATCATCGGGTCTTTACTTGAATTACATTATATCAATATCGCTTTTACTACTGGAACCACTCTTCGATGCTACCTGCATTATTCCATTGTGTAGTTCATTTTAGATTGGTTTTATTATGATTGCCAGCCATCCTGGAGGCCCCATTTTTGAAACAGAAGAGTGAGACACATAATTGTTCATCTATTAAACGAATGAATAAATGAATGAAACACCTTCTTGGAACATGCAATTTGCCCCTCACTAGAAATTAATATCTGTAACCAGCTCTCGCAAAGTTGGCAGGCAATTGATCTGCAGGGAGGAGAAAAACCAAGCTAGCTGAAGATCACGTGCAAATATTAAAAGTTGAGTTCTTTCTTTCTTAACCCCTCATCCTCTTCAATAGCCTTCTCTCTTTTTAATAACAATTGAATACAATTATATTTTCAAAAGAAACCAAAGGGGTCCTTTTATTTTTATTTATTTTGCTGAGGCATAGCACTCAATTACTTTTCAACAGCATTAGGGGTGTTTTTTTTTTTAATTATTCTTCGCCATTACTGTTGCTGTTGTTCATTTTAAAGAGGTGGGGTTGGGAATCAGAATTTATATGGGGTGGGGGAAGTAGTAGTTTTTTTTAAAAAAAATTCAAGAGTAGAAAGATGGTATTATATAGATAAACTCTGATTCTGTCCCCTTCAAACCTGGAAATGAACAAACCAAGAAATAAATGTATTTCCATGAAGGTTAATCAAAAATCACCAATATGATTTTAATGCTTTTCGTTCTGGGAAAGAGATGTAGCAAGAAGAAAGCAGAATGATGGTGCAAACTTCACTCTTAAGAGTGTCGTTGTCTTCTCATCTCCTCCGCGCTTGCATGTCTCATGTTCTGCTATAACCAGGGGGCAGAAGGCAAAATGGAAGCATTTGTTGAAATAAAAGTACCAGGCAACCAGGAATAACTGTTGCATTAATGATATAGGAATACCGAAACCAAAAGAAAGGAAGCAAAGCAAATATATTGCCATGTCTGAAAACCATCATGCTTCCTGAAAGAACTGGGATTTGTGTACATACACCCTCCCATAAACTTTGCAGAGGCTTACAACTGTATACTCTGGCCTGGAGTACCTGGTACATTCCAGATGTGTTGGGCCAACTCCTCAATCACTAATCAGCAGTCACCCTGATTCTGTTCAACTGTTAAGAACATTAGCAAAAAAAGGTAGTTGATGTGAAGGTTTACCTAGTCCACCATCTAGGTTACAGAGGCCAACCAGATGTGTGGTACCCAAATAAGACATGAACACAATAGCATTTTCTAATGCATGCCCTTCTGCAGCTTACAGCCAATAGTACATTGACAGTAATGTATAGCAATTATGGCCAGTCCTAACCACCTTGTATTCAATAAATTGTAATATATACATAAATAAATAAAATATATAAATCCAGTATAGTTTCTTTTGTCAATCCTGAATTTCCTTCAAATGGGACCACAAAAGGTCTTGTATAAAGGTCTCATGAAACAGGCAGTTTTATTTTTAATTATTTTCCTAATTGTCTCCAACGTGGGACATGCTGGTTTCAGAAAGGTTGCTAACTTTTGACAGGCAACTGTAACAGTTATTTTTTCTTTCCTATGTTTCTTTGATCTTTAAAGTGGATTTGGAACTTAGCAGTTATTCCAATAAAAGACTGTTGTGTGCAAACCAAGACATACTAGTCTCCCCTTGGAATGGGAAGGGAGAATCCTGACCAGTCAAAATCATATGCTCAGGTATCTACTTGTATGTCATTACTGAGAATGGATTTAGGGCGATATATGAGACAACAATTATATGGATATCATCTCAAACAGCCCAAATTCATTTTTAGATAGAAAGCCATCAGATCTGAACTGAGAATGTGGCAGACGGCAAGGTGTGAAGCAGTGTTTCTCTTTGGCTTTGAAGTTGGAAGCTCAGTTTTGGTCTCCCTACTGTTTTAGACAGCCTGTAGTCTGCAAGGGACATTAATCTACTGCTGATGTTCCTTCCTGCTTGATCCTCATGCTGAGACAATAACAGCTACTTCCGTATTCTCTTGCATCCAGTGAAAGAGTATAGGAGGGGCCCTTTTTGAAAAGTTGCCACCACATTTGCAGTCCAGGGTAAGTGTTTGAGAACTATCAAAGGAAGTTAAAATGGTTTATCAGCTGTGGATATGAGTGCAGGTGTGTGCTTACTGGAGCTACCAGTTCTGGCTACCTTTTGGTCAATGGATTGTGAACCATATCCAAGATAAAGCAAGGTTCAAGCATACGGGTAAACTAGTGCCCATTTTTTATTCATTCACACCAAAGAGATTGCCAATAACAGATGCCAAATGGACATTCTGATGTTCATGAATATGAGTGAGTCTGCACTGGCTGTGAATTTGGAGATAACCCTGTATCTATTCCCAATTCCTTAGATCATCTTGAACTGCACAACTCCAAAGCTGGGTTCTTACAGCACACCAGAAGAAGCTAACATAGGGTTGTGTAGGTGATGGCCGAGCATACTGTCAGAATCCTGCTACTGACTTAACATACTGTATGAGCCAGCCCATCATGTTAAGCCTTAATAGAGGAATCCTCTTTCAATTTCATATTGTCTGCAGGGTGACACAGGTCTTGCCTGTGATCAGTACTCCTAATACCCAAATGCCTCAAGAGATACTGCAGCATAGAGAGATGCTGCCAGTCAATCTTGGCATCCAGTACATAGGTTAATTTTTACTGAACTTCTGTGATTTGAATCCCAAGTTGAAACTCTTTATGAGTTTCTGAGACTGTTGATGCTGATGCCATTTTCCATGCGGTGTAGTGGTTAAGGTGTTGGAGGGTTCTAGTCAACCCTCAGCCACAGAAGCTCAGTGGGTGTCTTTAGATCATTCGCTGTCTCTCAGCTGAGAAAAAAATAGTGCTATTCAGGAAAGCCAGGAGATAAAGCTAATACAGGTAGTCCTCACTTAACAACCAAATTGGGACCAGAATTTCGATCGTTGAGTGAAATGGTCGTTAACTGAGATGCCCACATGACTGCTTCACTCAAGGACCACAATCCGGGCACTCCTGGTTGTGGTCATTAAACAATCTCCTGGGTCGTTAAGTGAACAGTGCAAAAGGCTGCCTGTTGAAGGACTTCAGCTCTGTGCGGGGCTGAAATCCTCCCAGCAGGCAGCCCTTTCACTCGCAATGTTCCCGCAGCCCACTGAAGGGTTTCCCTTCTCCTCTGTGCATGGCAGGGAAGTCCTTCATGGGGCTGGAGGAATGGAGCTCAAATCTTCAGGATCTGAGCTCCCTTCCTGTAGATCGCAGGAGGATTTCAGCTCCCTACCGTCCCCTCCGCTTGCAACCTTCCCTGCTGGCTTCCCCATTGACTTTCTGGCAAAGCTGGCAGAGAAGATTGCAAATGGCGATCCCATGCTTGTGGGGTGCTTGACAGCCGGTCGTAAATGTGAGCCGGTTGCCAAGTGCCCGCAGGGGGGTGGCGGCACCACGACTTTTTATGACAGCCAGAAGTGCTTTAGGGCGAGGCCATCCTAACTTCGAACCATTGTTAAATGAATGGTCATTAAGCGAGGACTACCTGTACATAAATTTTCCTTGCCATAACCAAATGGTAAAGCAGTAGTTAAACATGCCTGCTACAGTAAGAAGTGGTGGTGGTGGTGAATTCTTAGAAGGCTGTGTAACTCAAATGAAGCAAGGAAAGGAAAACTCTTCATCAGCACTCCTGTTATTCTGTTTTGCAAAATAGTGAAACAAAACAGATACCTCAAATTAAAAGATTTGCTTAACAGCCTGATTCATGCACTGCAAATAGATAAAGCCAGCTCTAAGAACCCGTGTTAGTTCTTAACCATGCTGTATCTCCCTGCTGTATCTCCCTCCCCATCCATCCGTGAGCAAGGATGCGTTTGGCTTCAATATTCTGTGCCTCCTGACATTCCATGCCTGCTGCTTCCTATCTGGGCTGAAAGGCATCCTTCCTTCCCCCCTTTTCCCTCCTCTCTGCAAAGAGTGTCTGAATGCTTAAAATAAACAAGGGGGAAGCTGGTAAACAAAGGGAAGGGTGAGAAGAACAACTCACCTACAGAGCACGGGCAATTACCCCATTCACCCGGTTGAGTTCACAAAATTAATTAGCACCAAACGCCATTGGGCCATATTATTTCTGGGTAATGAGCAGAAGTCGCCATGCTTCGGAAGACCGCAGCAGAGGCTTGGGGATGCTCTGCAGACGGCCACATTCTCCTTTTCGCCACCAGAGGGCCTCCAGCTTGCGCCACCGCAGCCCAGGCCCCACTTCTGGTCTGGGAGCCTGGCGCTGTGAAGCAGAGGGATCAGGCAACGGCGCTTCTTGTAATTATGCGCTGGCTAATATTTAGGAAGTCTGTAGGGCTGGGCGGTGGCTTGTGCTGCTTGACCTGTGGCACCAAAGAAGCCAGTCTGTTGTTCAGCTTAAGAGGGGCTGGTCTCTTTGGGAGCAGACGTCCTTCTGAGGAATCAGCAAAGGAGGGGACAGAAGGTGCCGGGTATGATCCTCTGGATTTACTTTGAATTCCACTTGAGAGGAAATCTGATGTGAAGGTAGAAATGTGCAGAGCGATTCCTCCCCCCCTCCCCAGACAACAAACCTCATTCCTCTGCTCAGCTTTTTGAGTTCCTTGTATGCTTCTTCAGATATTATGCCCAGATTTCTCTTCCTATTGCCTTTTTTTCTGGAGGGGTGGGTGGGGAGAACCTTACCTTTAATATAAAGGCTTGCAAAGAGCGCGAGCAGGAAGTGCCGGGCCCGCTTTCTAATGTGTCGTTAAACATGCAGTGCAAAAAAACACTTCTTTTCTATAATGCATCTTTTTCTCATATGCAGCATGGTTCTTATTTCTCATGCAGATTTAACAAATTCATCAATGCAGTCACAAACATGTGACTGTCACCTTCTCTTCCGAGATCAGCCTAAGGAGGTTTGGGCTACAGGCAGTTTTCCAGATGTGAAAGCAAGGTGGCGCCACCGAGCAATGCAAATCTATAGTTAGTCTAAGGAGCAGAAGCTTCCTCACCCCAAAAAGCTTAGGGCTCAAAAAAAAAAAAAAAAAGATTGAGATCATCAGCAGAGAAGACCAAGAGGCATTTAATTCTCACGTGATGGGATATCACTTACACAAGGCAGCAGCGCTGAGTCGAGATCTCTCTTCCTGCACCCTGCCTGGATTACAGCTAAGTTGAAAAGCCTTGACAGGTTCTGCCCTCTTCTCAGAGTAAGGTCTTGCAGTTCTTCCTCCATCTTTCAAGAAAATAGTTCCCTAATCCTTTGCAAAGAAGCCAGAGTGAGCTATATTAGGAGATGATATATTCATAATACAGTCCTGCTGTTTCTGTGAGATCGCTCGCAATGCAATTCATTTCTAAGCTGATGCTTTTATGAAAAACTGACAATCCATGTTCCTTTAGAACTGGTCTGAATACCACTCATTCCTCCGACTCCAATTTCTGGAGAGCTCTTTGTCCCTTGCACAAGCAGGGACAAATTTTTAGCAGTGGGGGGGGGGGCACTTCTAGGCATGTGGGGGAGGGTAATGGGAAGATACATATCCACCCAAGAATGCCAACGAAGGGAACAATCCTTTGCTCCAGGAATATTGCCATGCTGATGAGGACAGCCAAGACACTAGGGGCACGTTCTTAAGGTTTCTCCTGCTCTCTTCAAGATGAACTCCATCTCAAAAGTTTAATGAATTAATTTGACTTTGTTCCCCACCATACTCCACATAAATGTTGCTAGCCCACTGAGGTTATTTTAGGAGAGACACTTTTCACAATTATATATAATTCATAGATTAACATACGCTGTGAACGTTAAATATGCTCATTTGATATTAACTCAGTTAAAATCAGTAGAGTCGCTCAACCAGAAATATTTTCAAGAGGGGAGCGTGAAATGCACTTTTATTTCTATGTCAGTAATCTAATGTGCATGACAATACTTCCTTTCCCACAAATGAACATTTCCCTTTCTTTTCTTTCTCCCTTTGCTCATATTATTTTTCCTTGAGAATTGTCACTGTGTCATAGAGGTTATCTTCAAGTAAGTACTTTCTCTGAAATACCTTTTACTCTTTTCATTTCCTCCCTATTTCTCCTTGTCTTACACTCCTTTGGATTCCCACCCAATCTTGCAAATTCCCATAACATGGCGCCTTTCTAAGAAATAGAGGAATGAACAAAAACTATCATTAATGAAAGTAAATAACTTTCATTAGCTATTGTGAAAGCTCCAAGTACTGCACAATTAAAGTGATAACACAAAAGTTAAAGCATAAAAAAAAATGTGGGATTAAAGAAAGTCAGCCTGGAGAAAAAAGAAAAAGAAAAAAAGCTGAAGGTAACAATACCTGAAAATTAAAAGTGTTTTAAGCAATATTAATTACTCCCCAGCTGCTTAGCTGATAAATCACAAGATACAGGCAGTTTATTCTAGAGTCTATTTCAAGAAATGGAGAAACAGGAAAAAAGCTAGGATTTAACCTTCTGTTGCAATTCTGCACAATCTGAAGCCTTACAACCACACCACACCCAGAATCTGATGCCAAACTGAAATGTTTAGTTTGATATCAGCAGGGTTTTTAACATATGGGGAATAATCATATTAAAGTTAAATTACAACTAAATCAAAATTAGCTTTTGGCTCACTGCTTGCCCTTCATTTAAAGATCATGTGCAATGCTTTCTTTGGAAAAAGAAATGCTCCCTTTTGCTCTGTGTGTTTAATTGTAGACTTATTGCAGCCTGACATTAATCAGTAAATAAGATGACATCTCTTTTCATTTCATATATGGAATTCAGCTGGCTTGTGCTCTAGCAATGGGATTAGTTCTTCCCCTTGATCTCAGCACAGCTGGCCACTTTAGGGATGACAGGACAAGGCATGTGGAATATGCGCCTTTCTCAAGGAGGTCCATGTGGAAGTAATAAAGTCAACATTGTGGCCACAACTGATGGCTGGAGTTTTGAGTGAGGATATGCTTGTATGGCTAACATGTACCTACACGTGAAAGTACTGCCTGGAAGCATAAATCCTGATGCAGTTTTCTTTAGATTACCCATGGACACTGTAATTGTGGCAAAAATGGAAACGGGGGAAAAAAAATAACAAATAACCGCAATCTGCCAAAATCAAGAACTTCGGATGTCACATCCCCACCATCTCTTTTTGCTAACCCACCATCAAGATTGACATGTTCTATATTGAATTATGACCATCTCCATACATGACTTGAAATCATCAGAACGTATCTTGGAATACTTCATAAACAGAGGTATACATTAAAAAAGAAATAGATAAGGACTACTGGCTGAATCCAGACCAAACTGACTTCCGACTGAAACCAAAAGGATTTAAGTCAAAATACCAGGCGTGAGTTCAACAAACATAGTCTGCATTCAAAATCATGTATATGTGTATGTATACACAAACACACAAATTATTTTACTTTGTTATTTTTATTCTGGTTTAGCAAACATAAAATAAAATAAAGAAAAGAACAATAAAAGAACAATAAATCTAAGATAGCCTACAGGTTTTTTTATGCCCAACACAAATCAAGACAATAAAACAAGATAAATGATACAAAATCAAGGGAATCAGTTTGGTCTTCTGACTGTGAGCAACTGAAAGCTGAAAGTTTGCACTTAAAAAGCCAGAAGACAAAGCTGACAGGGAAAAGGGAGGCCTGCCTAAAAATCAATAGGGAATCCAATTTGTAACAACAATGAATTTCTTAAATAAGATTTTATGGGACTTCATAACCCAACAAAAACATGGAACAAAGTGAATAAGGCTATTTAGTGGCTCATACCAGGGCAATATTACTGAACTTCAGCAAGTAAAATGTACAGAGGCCAACCTACTCACTAAGCTCCTGATAAACTTTGTAAAAGGGTTTGAATAGTAATGATGGGGGAAAAAAAGGCAAAAATATGTTAATAGAAAAAAATGATTAAACATAATACAGAATATATTACAGATATTCCTAGAGCAGCAAAAGAATGTTTTCCTTATAATTATTTTAGTTGTTTTTGGTTTTTTGGTTTTTTTAAGAATGGTTGTATAGGATATGGGACTTTAATGTTTAATGACATTTATTTAGTTTAATGACATTTATTTAGATTCATTGGGTGGATAAGGTAAATATGACATAGAAGTTATACCAACTCCATTGGTGGTGATGGTACACAATGACTGCCTTACTGTTCTCATAAAAAGACTGATACCTGTTGATCAGATTACTGCATTAACGATCTTTCTCCTACAATGAAATTAAAGTTGATGCAACAAATCAAGTTACCTCTAGAAAAAAGATAGAAGTTTAAAAGCAAACAATAAAATCACTGCAAAACGTTACAGAAAGAAAACATTGGACGTAATTTAAAATACCTACTTAAAGAGCTGTACCTTGACACCTTTTTTCAAAAGCAAGAGACTGGATGATGGTAGTGAAGAGCATTCTAAAAATTGGGAGTGACACAGGCAAACGCCTTTCACACATGCCCAATAAATGGGATGTGGCATTTTCACCAAAGGGGTATTTCTGTAGAATGTAAACATCAGAAAGTTTTCTGTCTACTCTTGCGGACCAGCAGACAGGCAGGCTCCAGCAGGTGGAGAGTCTGAAATTTATGAACCCAACCCTGTGGCTGGTGATCTGGAAAGGGGCAAGGGAATCGTTTTTCTGGATAGGAGAACTGATCCTAGAAAAAAAGCTGGTGAATAGGGTATACTATTCAGTATATTGCTATACAGTGTACAGTCGTATGAACGTGGCTATGGGTGAGCCATGTTTGACAAAGTAAAAACCCAAAAAACAAAAACTCATTTCAATTCTCTGAATCTGAAGTGCTTTCTATCTTTTAAAAAAGCTCAGGATTGACGGCCATCAACATCTCACAACTCAAATTCCACTAGGCAGTTGATAGACAAAATATGCCTTCTAGAAAGTCACTTTACCACCCTGGCTGGTGCAAACCAGCAGAGCTTTAGAAGTGGTTAATTGCCTGCTGTTCCCACCCCATCAATTTAAAATTGCTTTGGAGTTATCTAAGGTCAAATCCCTGGTAAATGCATTTATACATCATTGGCTTTTGTTCAAAATAATTTGGAATTGTATGTTGTGTAATAAAATGGGATTGCATGCATTATTATTTTCTAAAGAAATTGCAGTAGCTATTTGAAATCCTTTAAAAAATAAATAGTAATGCATTTATAGCAGGAAATAAAATGAATAAATGTATAATAAAAATAACATTAAAAAGGGATTGACACAATCTGTGATGAGATTAGTTGGGACGTAATCACTGCCAGAAAATTGCAAGTCGTGGCAATGAAAATACAAATGTAGGCACCCTCTATGCAACCAAATAAGGCCCACATCCCAAATAGAAAACAAACAAACAAACAAGTGGTCAGTTTGATTGAGCAGTTTTTGCCCGCCATCTTTATTGTTTTTCTACTGTTTTTATGTATGTGATTTTATGCTTGTTTGCTGCCCGGAGTGGATTGCAAGATAGCGGCCATATACATTTTCTCAATCAATCAATCAATGAGTAGGGTGGTGTCAGGCCTAGCCCAAGGAACTCCAGGAGACCATGCAGATTCAGTTCAGCAATGTTTATTAGCTACAACCTCTAGCAAGAATCTTCCCAGACTGAAACTCTGTTCCCACAGTAGCCAGTGAAAACAGAGTGAATTCCTCAGGGAGGTGCCAGCCTCATCCTCTTATCTCTTCCCCTCCCTTCCGGAGACGAAAGAGGATGCTTCTCTCCCTGAGTCTGGCCTTCATAATTCCATTCCATCACAGGCGGGTGAAGTACAATTTCAAATGTAAACAGGAACCTCAAGTGGAACACCAGGAGGCTTCCCTCTCAGTGCCAGTGATGTGGAAACAAGAAGAGTCTTTGGGGATCTTTTTCAAACCCAGAGATCAAGTGGGTCAGATTAGACACTGGAGCAGATTCTCCTCATGTCCAAAACAAGCATTCTTCAATGTAAGGAAGATGAAACATCATTTCCGTTCAAATGAAGTTCTGTGATTTTTTTAAAAAATCATTCTTTTGGCCTCTGAAAAGTCTACTTAAATGCTTCTATTTATATCAAGAAGAGACGGACCTAGTAATGTCTTATCTCCAAGTGTTTGCATGTACATTTCTAACACACTCAGTCTTCATCTCTGCCTTCAGAATCCTCTCTTCAAGAGGTAGTTATTTAAGATACTGGCACCATTTCCTTCCGTGGAAGGAGATAATATGTATTATTTGCCAAAGTAAATTTGACATTAATTAGCAGGATTCTCACTGGCAGAGACTCCTACTGAGAAGCAGATGCGTCACCGTCTCTCAGCTACTTCTCTTCCTGCTGTGAAAAACCCTGGAAAAGCTGGATTTTTGGTGACTGCTTCACTCTCATCATGGTTGTGTGAAAACTGACTATCACTTCACTATTGAAAGTAGATCTTGAAACCTCTGTCCACACTGTAAATGGAGTTTATTTAAAAGGAAACAAAGCTATTTCCACAGCTGTCAGGTCACTTTGGGGAGTTCTGATGGGTGTTCAAAGGTGTCACCTTTCCAACTGAGCACTGCAGAACTCCTTAAGACTGAAATGATCTACAAACAAATAGTCTCTTTTAGGTTCTCTCAGCAAGAATTGGAACTAAGTCAGTGTTGTCCAAACTTGGCCACTTTAAGATGAGTGGACTTCAACTCCCAGAATTCCCCAGCCAGCCATGCTGGCTGGGGAATTCTGGGAGTTGAAGTCCACTCATCTTAAAGTGGCCAAGTTTGGACAACACTGAACTAAGTGAATGGTTCATCTACAGATAGCTGTCAGTCCTTCTGCCTCAGACGCATACACATGCATGCAAATATATCCCAGAACTACCAAGTAACTATTTTAGAAGGCTGCTAACAATCTTACAAATGTAAAGAAAAGTTTGAAACTTCTCTGTCATAGTATGCGTGACATAAAAGCCACCTCACTGTCTCTAGTATAGGAATATGAAAATCAAAGAAAAAAAATAAGGTTACAAAATCACTCATCACAAAGGAAAGAGTTCTTCCATTGACCACCACCCAATTACAATAACTACAATAACAATTACTATTGGAATTACAGTAACCAGAATGGCTTATGGGTTTCACCAAACAGGGGAAGGCAAGTGTTCTAATTTAGAATAATTCTCAGTGCAGAATCTGAGTATTCTTTAGGGCAGCACAGATTCTTCAAAGGGATGATTGCCCAGGAGACCTTTGAGAGAGTCCAGCTGAAGGTGAAACACCAGGTCTTTGATTTATATCTCTAGAAAGATCTGAGATCAGAAAATTCTGTATCACTCTGATTTACTTCATTTATTCTTTTCAGCAGCTTCTATTTCACCAATGTCCTGTGCCCAAAGCACAGAAGACCTTTTGCTTCTAGCTTTTTAAGGAGCTGCAGCTGCTTCAACAATTTGTGGAACAGATCTTTGTCCATGACCAAAGTTTCTTGCTGAAAGATCTGTACAGCCCCAAATTTTGCCCTAGACTGGAATGCAAGCCCCAACCCATATTTTGTCTATTCCATCCAATATCTGTAGGAGTTTGGAGCAGTCTCTTCTGTAAAGACTTGAAGGACCTCCTCATGCCCTTCTTGCAGAAGAGACTGCTCCATACTCTTGAAGTAGACCCCTAACCTTCATGGAAAGAAGATCACGTGCCAAAGGGTATCAAGTGCACATGAGGTCTTCTTGCCAGAGTGTGGCTTGTAATGAGCCCCTGATAATTGTGGTTCCCTGTTATCACAAGACAGCTCTCCAGCTAGTCGCCTTTGACTTTATTTATGATCCAAGGATGACAGATTTCCTGTTTTTGCTTCTTGCAGTAGGTGACCTTGGCATACTCACACACTGTTTTTATTTATTGGATTCAGCTATACTACCCCTAATCATGTCTCATCATCACTTTGTAAAATCCATATGAACTCAGAAAGCCACATTCCGTATAAGAGTAGAAACAGTGTCTCAACTTCCAAGTTCAAAAGGAGTTAAGGACCCTAATAAGGGTACCACCGTGGCTCTCAGTGAGCTGATTATGAAAGCTGAGTCAACTGGGGCATTGGTTCAGATGTGCCTGTATCCAAGCAGGTTTCTGTCTTCTGTGGGCCACTGGAGAGAGACTTGGGCTGAAGCATAAAAATGAGGCAAAGATGGCAGGGAAAGAAGCAAACAACACAATACACAGAAGAGGTAGAAAAATATAGATAACGTGACATCCAGAATGAAGAGCAAAGCTTTCTGAGACATCTGCACGTGTCACTTTAATGACAGTGAGTGAATGGCAACCACAGGTTGCTTCCTTGCCTGTCACCTGTGTTTGTCTCTGTTTCCTGGAATTTTCATTATTCATGATTTGTATGGCGTGAAGGCAGCAGCACAGGGGTACCTTTTAATCCCATCCTCTCCCCCCTATAATGTTTCCGACGAGCATGATGAAGCCAGCCCCATTGACAAGAGGCACACTTTTGGAAGATAAAGTCCCATTTATACCAGGCAAGTGCAGCGAAAGTAGATTGTTGAGAGAAGGGGAGGTTTTTCATGCTGTTCCATGTAAAGGATCAACTTAAAATCAAGAACCTAGCAAATTACACCTGTTCGCCTCCCCCTTCCACCCCCCAGGTACAGTCCAAAGAGTGGGCAGGCTGCAGAGAGAGAAAACAAGCTGAACCACTTATATTTGCTGTTCGGGTGAACAGCCTTGTACACTTTTTCATGATCACCGGGTCTTTTGTTTTCTTTTGGGCTATTTGCAAATATCAGCGCTAGAAATGAAGATTAATTGTGGATAGGAATTAATCAGAAAGGTGCATTAAGTAGAATATGCTTTATATTATTATTTTTTTCTCTGATGGCTTAATCAGGGAAGTATAGGAGGACTTTATCTGAACTGATTTAGTGCCAATCAAGGGGCAGGACTGGCAGGAAAATTCCAGAGGTCACGTTAATGCTAGGCTTTAACTTAGGGCTAACATTAGGCTTTAATTCCTGAGAAAGATACTATGCTTTTTCTTCCATCGTTAAGGTGCAGCAATTCTATGCAGGCCCCCTGAGAAGTCATCTATATCAAATTGTGTGAGACTTAAGCCGAAGTAAGTGAATATAAGATTGTAGCTTTACACTCACTGATTAAGAGCAAGGCAAATACAGACACCCCTCACCTTATGGTAAACTCCTACGGTCACTATCAAAATTCGGCATTAAGAGAAATCCAAAGCAAATGTCACCTTCTCAAATTTGCCATAAGATGAACGGTCCCAAGATGCTGCCTGAACTGTCCGCATTCATAATCAGACAAGAATCAGAATTCTTTCTTTTTAAAAAGGAAGATTTTTCTTTGCTGCTGCTTACAGCTATATGCCATTCTATTCTTCAAAGCAACACCAATAATAATATATTGTTCTCCTTTCACAAATAGGTAACTCACTTTAAACAGTAACTAATTATTTTTCCTCCAAGGCTTTTTATTGAAGGCCATGGTCACACTGAAACCTGACCAAGAGTCAGTCTTTTGCATCCAGCTCGCCAACAAGCAGGGCAACCCTGCCATCTTTTCTTCCTTGTGCACTGATGAAATAAATGACACGAGGAGGGAGAATCTGAGAAATCCCTCAAGGTGTGTTTATTGTCTCCAGGGGGATGAAAGGAGAACATCAGAACTCAAAGCATCTTTACATTCTTCCCGAGCAAACTGCAGAATTTAGTGAATGGCTTGACTTGCTAACAAAGTTCTCTGGCTTTCATGTTTTGAAATAGTTTAATCCTGCATGTGATAACATCTCTGACAACTGAGTGCATTAAAACATGACAGCTTTTCACTGACCTAAGCAACTGCATTACAGAAATGTCATTACTGCCACTCTTCTCTCCATATAAAACAATCTACCATATCCTAAGCTTTTTCCTTCACCTTCTTCTTTTTGGGCTAGTAGAACAAACAGATATGGCTAGGTTCAATATCATATTACATTACCTAATGCATCCGTCCAACAAAATCAATGCAACTGCATTTGAACACTTGTCCAAATAAATCAACAAGCACTCCAACACAAGTTATTTTGCCAGAGATTTCAAGAAACAAAGACCCACAGTTCTGGGACAGCTCTGGCTCCCTCTAACCATTGTTTCAAATTCCAGCTGCATCTGTGAAGATGGAGCCAATGTGGGAGAGAAACGGAACTCTGTCCCCAAATTACCTTTAGCTTTTCGTGTTTTGTACGTTCTGTTTTGCACATGAGATCTTCCTGATGGGCACTTGGTGCCAAAGCCTTGGCAGGAAGGGAAAAGTGAGAAATGTTTTCAAGAAGTTTAATGTCCTCCTGAAATACAAATCTCCAAGGGAGAAATCATAACTCTTTAAAATTCAACACAGGCAAGAAGAAAGAGAGAATCATTTGAAAATATTAACGTTCTAAGTTGTTTCTTCTTCACACGCAGAGAATCAAAACAGTTCTGAACTCCAAATGAAGTTCACAGTGTAATTCTTAGCTGTACTTGGCTGAGCTTAAAAAGCTAAGCAGGGTCAATTCTGGTGAACACTTGGATGGGAGACAACCAAGAAAGACTAGGGCTGAAAGCTAGCTTTGGAAGTTGGAAAAACATATTGGAAAATGGCAATAGCAACCCATTTCTGTACTGTTGCCCAAGAAGACCCTACATAAACATGTCCATGAAGTTTCTAGAAGTTGAGCTTCACTTGAGGAAGCCTTTACTTTTACTTTCAGTCCTGGAGAGGCTTGAAAGGTGAGAGGCAACTGAATCTTTCTAACCAAAAACACAGTGGAATCATATCAAATCATATCATATCTCAAAGTTTTAAACTAGCATGATAAGAAGCTACAAGGTCTAAAGAAGAACTTGACTAACAGTGAAGCAAATTAAAAGACTCAGCAGCATGGGATTGCAGGAAAAAAAAGGCTTAGGAAGACTAATTTACAATGTGGTTTCTTTAGTTTTAGCTTAGTTGTTGCACAAAGTCATAATCACAGAGTTGGAAGGAATCTTAGAGTCTAACCCAACCCCCTACTCAGCGCAGAATGCAGTGCAGCATCTCTGACAGATGACCATCATGCCTCAGTTGGAAGACTTCTAATGAGGAAGAATTGACCACTGTATCGGGCAGTCTGCTCCGCTAGCTGACAGCTCATATAAGTCAGGAAGTATTTTGAAAACCATCCATCAGTCAACTCATCTGAGAAGATCCTCCTTAGAGAATCTGCTCAAGGTGCCCCAGTTCCACGAGGTGAGGGATACTGAAGCCAGATGGCACTGTTTTTCAATCATGGTGCCTATAATGTGGAACAGGCTCCCTCCAGATGCTAAACTGCCTCCCTTGGTAACGCCGTTTCAGAAAGTAGCGAAGACCATACTTTTCTATAGAGATATGGGGAAGTGGTTGATTGTACATCGTTGAGCAGGATTTGGTTAACTAATTTATTTGGTATTGGGTATTAATTTGCTGATTTGATTAATTTGTATAAATACATATTTCTTTGCTTTTTTATGGATGGATGGATGGACGGCTATTTTAACTGTCTTCTCTTGCCGTTGCATGTTGGCATGCAGATTTAATAAGTACATTTATAGTCTACGGTGTTATGCGACTATGGCTAATATAGCTTTATTTAATAAACCTTTAAAAAGAAAGAAAAAGAAAGAAAACCACCACTGTTTTGTGGGACTTCTCAAAAATATTCCCCAGATAGCTGCTCTTTCTACTCTATTTAGTATATCTATGGATGGATAAGTAGGTAGGTTGTGTCAGATTCCTGTTAGTGGCAAGAGATTCTCAGGGAAGGAATACAGAGAATGTAAACATCCAACTGCTACTACCTGACTGAACTGAGAACTGGAAGGCAAAAAGTCTGTTATGTAAGGGAGAGGTACATAAAGAAGGTGGATTTGAACGAAGAGGAGATAAGGTTGTGAATCAGTCTGATACTGCTAAGCAACTGATTGTAATGGCACATTCCTGAGTTATAATAATAATTTATTTCTAACTGTGTTGTTCAAGTTTCTGGGAAGTGTCAGCCAAGTTCATGTCTGCCTTGGTGAACCTGACAGTAGGTAGGCAGACTGCTGTTCAGCACAGCATCAAAACCCTAAACTATGATTAACCTTAATTATACTTAGTGGAAGAAGCCAGCTTTGTAGTTAATAGTTTACCCACCCAGAGTCAAGGTTAGCTACAATTTGGGGGATTCACATAACATGGCAAACTGTATTTAATACCAAAAATCTCATTGGACGACATAACTCCAAAATGCAAGAAGAAAGATTCAGGACAGAATGTTGCTGACCTGTAAAGAAAATGAACAAAAACCTTGTCAATGGAAAACACAAAAGAAAGCTATTCAGTTGAACCATCTGCCCAGCACAATTCTATCATGTGCAAGAAGCATTCAGATGTGCAACTCTCCCAGTTTTTTTTTTTTTAAGGTTTCCTGAAGCTATACAATGCCAAGAGAACTGGAGTGTGTGCTTTGTTTCTGCTGCAATAAATGGGCTCTAACAACTGAGCTGGAAGCTGATGCTCATACCTGGGGGTCTCTGAGCAGTTCCTGAAGTCCAGTTTTCTCTTTCTGACAAGGAGCACAAAAGAGCATATGATGGAATCCATTCCCCATCCCTTTGCTGGTATGGATGACTTTCATCTCTGCAAAGCTTTTAATAACAGTTGAGAAGATCCAAACTCTTCCACACCTGCCATTTCTCTTCCACCCTCACCACTCTGGCCCCTGCCTCCAGCAAGCTGGGTGCTTCATGTGTCCTAGAACCAGCCTTGTGCTCTCAGCTGAGGTGGAGAGCATTGAGGTGGGCTCACCTTTCCATGTGCCCATTACTGTCATGCAGACCAGTGGTTCAGGGAGACAGGACAAAACACCTTGTCAGTCAGGAGGTCAACAAGGTGTATCTACCTCCCCTTTGCTAGGATTGCTGATCAGGGATTTGGCAATAACTAACGGTAGGAGCTACAGCTCTGGGAGCCTGTAGAATCTGCAGCAGGTGTAATTATTAGATTTTCTTTTTACTGCAGCTGAGAGGCCTTAATTGTATTTATTATGATGATGATGATTATGATACACTTTCCCCAAAAGAGCTCTCGGCAAAAATCTTACCCTGAATATTAAGGACGAGTGTATCCGTTAAAGCCTAAGGAAAAGATTCCATGTTTTTCTTGCAAGCTGCCCTCAGTGATCATTTCTGCAGGATCTCTAAGGACTCTTTGGAGAGATTTGGGGAGGTAGAAAACATTTGGGTTTCTGTAATACAGCAGATGGTTGAGTCCTTCAGGGAGTAAGATTTGGTGAACAAGAATGTTCTTAATTATCCCTGCCAGGACAAGATGGTCATTATTAAGGAGACTGGATTGAGTCTCAAAAGTTTACCTTGCTCATAAATCAGATTAATATGTAAGAAGCACAGAATAAGGAGGGGGAGGGGGGAGGGGGGAGGGGGAGGGGGAGGATTCTATGACTGGGTTCATATTTTGCACTCAGGCATGTTTGCTTATTCATGGTTTATTCAATAAACTGAAATTTGGTGGGTCTCTAAACATGGTAAGCCATACACCATGATTTGTAAGCCACAACACATGGGATAACAACATTTTAGGAGAGAAGCCTCCTTAAAAACCTCCTGAGTATGTATCAGATATATCTCCAAGCTGAGATGCAGGCAGCAGTGTGTTGACTTCCAAGATACTCCCTAGTTTAGAAATCCTTAGAAATGCATGAGCATGCTTGGAGTAAAATTGGGGTTTGGTTGCACTCATGACATTCTAGGAATAAATGGTAGATAGAATGCATTATTGGATGAAGTGAATGAAAGAAAAATAGATGTGTTGTGTGTCTATGAAACTAAGAGAAATTGGAAGGAAGTAATAGGTATGAGTAAATGTGATCTGGTATTGTGGAGTAGAGCTGGTGAATACATACAGGGACATGAAGATGTAAGTTTAATTATGAAAAAGGGGGGGGGGGGGGTGGCTAAAATGTATGCCAAAAAATAGGAACTGTAGGAATAGGCCGGTTGTGCTTGTATGTATTAGTCTAATAACAGGTGATAATGGAAGCATCAGAGATGAGTTTGGGAAAAACTGCGCAACCATCCAGAGGGGGAAATATATTCTGCTAGGGAATGCATGCATGGGAACTAGATGAGAGAGTACAGTAAAAGTAATTGGGCCATTCAGGGACCCAAGGATGAATGAAAATGGCTTTTGGTAAGTATCTGCTTAGAAAAAGCCCTGTTTGTTATTTAATACATTTCTCTTTCTGTCATATTAAACATTCCAAATCATTTGCAACTTCTAGAAATCTTGGAGGGTCATTTGAGAACCTCATGCAAACTTGTGGTCTCAGGATGGGCGCCTCTGAACTTCATCAAACTTCTTCAGCTGGGTGGCTGCAGATATGATGGGAATATAGCTTCCAGAATTCCCAGATAGGTGGATTTCAGACTGGGGAAGGATGTCCTAAATTAAAGGAGCTGAAGAACTAGCTGCATTGGGGGATGCTGTTGTTGTGACTGGGAAAACGGAGAAAAGCTCCTCCTGCCCTCTTCAATGTCTTCTCAAGACATGTCCTCAAGAGTCAAAAACCCAGCTAGCTTACAGGTATTTGAACGAAGAGGAATGACCCACTTAGCAACAACTCCAGTCCCCTCCCTGTTAAAAAGAGGGAAATTATCAGTGAGCCTAGGAATATCTTCATTAAAAATGCATTTAGCTCTGGAGCCCTACAAAAGAGAGACCTGTAATACATGAAAGATTAGCTCCAGATTGCTGATTGGACTATTTCACTTCATTATGGTAATTAGGTTTGTAAGGCTGTTGTGCTGACATTGACACTTTCCTGCAAAACTTACCTTTGTTTGAGATTTAAAGTGGTTGCCCCTTCTTCAATTCCTCAGCTGCCTACCCTGCATAGCTCCTCCAGCTTCCTCTTCCAACTCCCGGTCTCTAGGCCAGCTTTTTGCTTCATGAATATGGATCATGGTCCACCCTAAATTCCTACATGTTCTGTCCACCCCCTTTTCCATACCTCCCCTTCCCCTTGTCCCCTTTGCCAACCTCATCCCAACTTGCACGGAGGAGAGAAGAAATTAATGGTAATTACAAGGTGCAAGTGGATATTATAGCTCTCGATCTGATTGCCAGTAAAAACCAAATAAAATGGGACTTAATCAGCCAATTATAAAAGCAGAGAATAAACAGGAGACTTTGTTTGCCCTTGACACTTGTTTCCGGCTCCCCCCTCCCCCCCCCCCCAACATGGGCCTGAGTGTGCTATATAGTACCCAATGTGGAGGTAACTGCAAGAGGCCGATGGGATCCATCCTAGCACAGAAAAATGTTCAAAGAGCCTCTTCCCCAATTTTAAAAAGGCCTGAACCATTTGGGACACATTCAGCTGAACATGGCCTTGTTTGCCACTGGGAATTTATCAGCGAACTCAGTAATAATCCTATGCCTAGGAACTCATGAATAAATGGTAATAGCTTAAACCCAGGGATTGCAACAGGAAAGAGTGAGCCAACATTGAGTTGACTGCTCCTTCCACTGTGCAGAATGAAAGGGAACACATTTCAATCAGTTCAGTGCACAGCGATGGTCAGTGGGACTTAGGATTCAATAGATGGAAATTTGCTGCATCGACCAGCCTTTTCTTTCCTTTTATGGCTCCAACTTTTCACTTTTCTTTTTCTTCTCTGCCTTCAGTTTCCAATGATGCCCTTGAAAGTCTGGAGTTTGTTCAGGTATATGGAGACTTTCCAAATCGAAACAGAGTGTAACTTTTACAATTCCATTTCTACTCCTCCCTGAGCATATATAAATGCAGCTATTTCAACCCCCCTTCCCTCCTTCTTCTTTATTCATCCATCTATCTATGTATCCCCCTGGCATATTCCTTAATTACCTGCCCATTAGGTTCTCTCACTTCCCAGCCGAACATTTTATCCTTTCTCTGATTACTGTGGAGAATTAGCTTTTTACTAAGCAAAAGACCATAGAGGGAAAGGATACATGTAATTCTCCAAGCATCACTGGGGGAACAGGACATTTCCTGGTATACTCAGAAGCTCCTCTGTTAACTCCCACTCATGGGAAGAGAGCCTGATTAAGAAGGAAAGACAGCAGGACCAGGGATGCTGATGCAGCCAGGTCAGCATCCTTTAGGGATCCAGATGTTACACAACACTGCCTTTTGTTTGCAGATCCACTAGAAAACCAGTGCCAGCTAACCTTAGATTTCTTTTCCTTCAAAACCTAAAGCAAACCCATTCTCATTACTCCTCCAAATTCACAGAGACAGACATTTGGAACCGGGACAGGAGATGCTCATTCAAACCCACACATGTGGTGACAGGTCCAAGGGCAGGGATAACTTTTGGCCACATCATAAAAGTGACGCATTAGCACAGTTGCTTGCATACGGGGCTTATCATGATGCAAATGTAGCCATCTTTAGGCAAGCCACAGAAACAAATGCTCAGGGTTTTCTTTAATTGTTCTGCATCAGCTGCAGGTAGGTGGGTGGGCAGACTTTTGAAAGTTTCCCAACAAAACAAAGATGAGATGAGACATCAGCTTGCATCCAGAACAGTGTTTCTCAGCCTTAGCGACTTGAAGATATGTGGACTTCAACTCCACGGCTGGCTGGGGAATTCTGGGAGTTGAAGTCCACATATCTTCAAGTCGCTAAGGTTGAGAAACACTGATCCCAAAGAACATATCAGGAAAAGGGTTCAGCCTATTCCTGACAGATGGGCCAGGGGGTTATACTGACAATCACACTCAGGGCAAAAGAGAAAGTTTCCCAAAGAGAAAGTCCCCCCCTCCCCCTGCTTGTTGTGTGAGCTTCAATGAATTACATTCTCTGCATCTGTTGATTTTATTGAGCAATCTGGGCGCGAGAGGAACTCATCAGCATACATCACTGGAGGGCCAAATCAGATGCAACTTTTAAAGCATCTTTATGCTTTAAAAGCAGGGGGTTTTTCCCCCACCCCTTCTTTTTTAAGGAAAGGAAATCATTGGCTGGGGGTGGGGGAGTAATAATTTAATAAGTACTAAGATTAAATTAAGCACAGGGGCTCCATCTTTGCATGAGATAATTATCCCCAAAGGAAGTACAGCCTTTCTTCTCAAGAAAGGGAAAAAAGCATTTCATTGAAGCCATGTTTCCCAGACTTCAGCATCTAAATCATGGAGGTTCACAGCCATGGGGGCAGATGACTGTGATGTCAAAACACAACCCAGCAAGTTACTGGCAGCTGCTATTTCTACCCAGCTGTGCTGGCACATTCCAAATAAACTAAACCATAATATCAACCCAAGCCGTAGGAGCCTGGCCTTCTCTGGGCTATTATTACGCTTTGCCTGGCTGTGGGGAGGGCATCGGAAGTTCACAGAGCCCACCTGTGGTTGTTTTCTCCCCATTTTCTTACTAAAGCTGCAGACGTCGTCTCGGATAATGAAACCTTAATTTTGCGCAGCGTTTCATGCATGCCTCCAATGCCATAAAGCTGTCTTGACTACATGAATATAAGAGCAATTGGGCAAGGAACTACAATTATGCTTGGCATGCCAGCTTTTTCTTTTCTTTCCTTGCTTTTTTTTTTTTTTTTCCATTTCCTTTCCTCAACTTTGGAAAAAAAAAGAAGAAAGAAAGAAGTGGGAAATTAACAAGGCCAAAGGTTAATGGGCCTTGCCTATTGACTGCAGCCAACAAAATAATCTGCAGCCTGGAGTCCTCTCTCTCTCTCTCTCTCTTCAAAAGCAGCAGCAACTGGAATTAAGCTTCTAAGGCACGTATGGGAATCCACGTAGAAATGATCAGTAGTCAAAAGGGGAAGTGTCTGCATTTTAAACCCACAGGTGACAAGCTATCCCTCTGTTATGCTTTCAATCACTGACAGACAAGCTCAACTATTTTCAGTCACGTTAACAGAGCTGTCTCAGTCTCTCTGTGAATCAGCTTTGCTCCATCAGAGCCATCAAAAGAGGTGGCAGTGCCATCCTCTCTGGCACTCAGATTTATTTTAATTGCATGCCATAAATAGACCTCCCTCCCACTTCACCTCTCCCTATCCTGAGGAAATCAGGAGAGAAAAAAATTACTTTCCTGGATTGGCCAAGATGATCACTCTTATGTTTTCCTTGGGCCAGCTCCCTTTCTGTTTCAATCCATATCAGAGCAGGGTTCTTCTTCTCAAAACTGACCAAGCTGCAGAATGCCACTTGAGCAGAGGGCTCAAGATGAACACATATTCTAACTCTGCACACTTTTCCAAGAGCAGAAAAGTTGGGCTCTCTTTTTTGACAATTTTAGGGACGCTGAAACCTTCAGAGATTCTTGGGGGGCGGGGGGAGGAAACAAAATCACCATAATTTTAGTGTTAAAGCAGTAAGATGAGCGGTTTTGATCTGACTAGGTCTACCAAAGAGAGAAAAAGAGGGAGATTGTGTTTGTGAGTCTGAACTACTCCAGATTTTAGTATGTTAGAGCTGACCAAAAACAAAAATCTACAGGAGATGTTATTACATTACTGAGACAGAGAAGATTTCCTGCATAGTTCCAACAACCCAGGGATCTTCTCGGCAAGGCTCTTGGTCAAGGGCAGAGAGTTTATGCCATTGTCTAAACTGAAGTTCAGGTAGCAATAAAGTCACAGCTGTTTTGATTATGTACCCTTTTTTGGAAAGGGGAGGTGATGACCATCACAAAGGATGCTCAACCGGCCCACTGTTAATATGTAGCCCTTTGTCTGAGACAGATGAGAACAAATGAAACAGCTTCCATGGCAACATTCATTATGGGGTATGGCAGCTCTGATTAGGAGGTCAGTGGTGCAAATTCTTGAAGTGAACCAATGTATCTTGGCTCTGAAAGTTATGTGGGGCCCCCAGATGACAAGACGCCTAGCTCTGTCATCCATGGGCCCATCTAGCACCATGGTCTACCCCACAGGTGGGCAGCCTGGAGTCCCATCTTTACATGTCTTTTTTTAGTTCCTTCTGACCACAACTGCTGACCGGTAGGATGGTGTCTCAGCACATTAGGAAGAAAAAGCCATGTAAATCCTAAGTTAAGTTAGACATGATTTTTTCCTTAAAGCATACCATTCTGGGTATGTTTAAAGATAACCCAAGGGTGATAGTTATTTGATTTATATCCTGCTTTTATTTTTTACAACTCAAGGCAGCTTACATAGTGCTCCCTCCTCCTATTTTCCCCACAACAGCAACTCTGTGAGGTAGCTGGAGCTGGGAGAGAGTGATTGACCCAAAGTCGCCCAGTCAAGGGTAGACTAAAACCTGTATCTCCTTTCTCTTAATCCAACAGTTTAAGCAGACTAACTCTCAAAAGATAAAATAGCAGTCTTTAAAAACCTGAAGGCTTGTCATATACAGGAAAGAGTTTATTCATTCTCAGGGTCCCCAGAGGACAGGAACAGAGCGTATGAGTTAAAAGTATAAGGAGGTACATTCAGGCTAAACATCAGGAGCAACTTTCTGACTGTATGAGCTGTCAGCCGGGGAACACGCTGCTGTATGTAGTGATGGATTTTACCTTGCTGGAGGTCTTCAAACAGAGGTTGGATGATCATCTGTCAGAGATGTTCTAGTGGATCCTGTACTCAGCACAGGGTTGGACTAGATGGTGTTTAATGTCCCTCTCAATTCTAGGATTCAAATTCTCTCCAACCCAAAACAAAACAACAACAAAACTGAACAACACAGCCTTCCTGACTGTAGCCTCTGTGCCTCAAAAATAAATATACCCTTTGACCCCAAAAAGATTATCCTCCCCTTTTCACACTGAAGTACAATCATGTTCCACACAGGACTCTTGAAGCTTACTCTAATAAAGTCAAAGTGGGATCCTCAGACCTTTAGCATGAGACCATATGATCTACCGCTAAGCTTTCTGTATCAAATCATTCAGGGTTTTCACAGGCTTTAAGCTAAACCCACAGAATTATTACAGCAGTGAAATACAACCCCAAAAGCATGCAGTGCATGGAATAGCATGCATCCCTGCAACTTATCTTTGACTGGCTGCATCAATATTTTAGGGGCAAAAAATTAAGCCAACACACAGTGTATCACCTTGGTAGTTCTGCAAAAATGAAGGTCATAGTTAGAGATTGCCGTTCAATTTTATTTGGCTCGTAACATTCTCTCAAGTGACAAAAAGTAGCAAGGACAAATTGTCTGTTGCAGATAGGGCCCTAAGTGCCAGTCCTGTGGATGGCACTGTTATTCATAATTAAAAACAGTTACTCTCCTTTCCTATGAAAGCCAGCTTTATGATTAGATCTGTTTGGCAACCAACTGTATTTTCCTTTCTCAAAATATCATATGTTGAATATTGCTCAGACTGTTATCAAAACCTGAAGGTTATCATGCGTTTTGGAAAGCTCAAAAGACTACTCATAAAATAAATTTGCCTTCTGTCCCTACCTCCCCCACTAGTATCCTAGCCTTTATAGGATCATTTCTACATTTCTACCCTTTCCTTCCGGGCTTGCATTGGTCTCTTTTTTTTTTTTAAAGTTGTGTAAAATACAGGTCTACTTCAACCCTCTAAACAGCTGCAAACTTGTTAGATAGCCTCAAGGAAATTGGTAGGCCTGTGCTAGATTGGAACTGACCAAAGGCGTGTTGGGAGGGAAGCACAGACCATGTTTAAAACGGCATTTGAGCCTATTAGAAAAGCAAAATTTAAACCTTTTGGTCATAGCTTTGTACTAGAACACATTATTTTGTATGCTGACCTTAGGTTCAACCCTGATGTTGCCAGTGCTTTATTAAAAAACAGATACTGTACTAAAAAAGCTTTCTGCCCACTAAAGATCTAGGAGATCTGCTTTCAGTCAGAGAAAGTTCTGCCTCTTTAATAAAGTGAAGCAATGAAGTTCTTATATTCCCATTACCACCCCCATCTCATTCTTTTTCAGCTGTACAACTTAGATAGATATGCAGAGTTCATGATCAACTCTGCTCTAAACCATGCTCCATGTGAAATAACTGGGTCTCACCCATAACTTAAGTCTTCTTCAAATTGCTGGAATCTGATCCTTTCTCCATTCTCACCCTCTTCCACAACATATCCATAATTTCTGATTTCAAGAGTTGGGTGACCGGACCTCAATTTCCCCATCTAAAATACAGGAATAATTATATTTATCCTCTATTTGTATTGGGTTATGATAGGCCTCTTGAAGAAATTTTGAATGGCACATACCGTTCTCTTCATGAAAGCATATAACCTCCGGTCAGCTCTTCTCCAAAGTTCTTGATTGTATCTTAGTCACCTTAGTACTATAGGCACTACTGGCACCTTCCCTTTCTTGTGGGAAAATAACTATGGTGTCAGAAGTGTTGTTCTTGTAAAATCAGCACTTTCGGAAGTTGGTGGTTGGACTAAGAAGACCTGCTCTCAAATCCTTAGTGCCAATTTCTTTCCATCCTTACTTCTGTCTCCCACCCTGCTGTAAATAAAGTACTGAACTCCTGAGGGAGGTACTAATGGGTGCAGAACTGCATATTCTATTAATTACATTGAGCCTTTAGTAAATGCATTGTTTGAGCAAAAAAAGTGGCCCGTTTTGTGCATGTCCATTCTAGGATCCCATGTAAACAGGAATCACGTTTTCTCACTTTTTTATCACGTCGAGGAAACTCACTGCCACGGCTTCTCACATGTACCCCCACAGCAAAAGCCTCATGTCTTACAAAACAAAGTACAAGGCATGTTAGAGTAATTAATTTGGAGCATTCTGAATAACTGGCATATTCCAAAAATGATATTAGTAACAATAATGCTTAGTAGTAAAAATAATGTTACACTCCATGTACTACTCTGAAGTACATTCAGCTACTCACAAATGTGGGCATGAAAGGTATACTCTGCAGCCCTCCAGCAAAGTCAATATACCTTTTTGCACACTTCTTCTGATAGTGTAATGGGCTGTGATAATAACCTTGGGAGACAGGAGGAAGAGCCGCAGCCTGGACAACAGTCTGAGAAGAGAAATCTGAGTCCAAAGCAGGAATGGGGGTGGAGAAAGCATCTCAGAAGGGATCCTCCCTACTTCTCTGGAACATAAAGGCAGGAGAGGGAAGAAGTGCTTTCAGACTTGCAGGATTCCGTTACTGTAACCTTACAATAAAGGTAGTATTAATATTCTTGACTTTGGTTTCCTGGTCTGGAGTACCTTAAAGGGCTAACAGAAAGTATTGTGTGACCCCATCTGAAGCCACCTACATTTTCCTTGGTATATCTATTTACCCAGAGACAGAAGCAGCCAGGAAGCAAAGCTGGCTGTTTTCCCAGCCAAGAAAATGCCATTCAAGGATAGTGTGGGCCATGTTTCACAGATCATATAATTTATAGACAGAGAGGCTCCATTAAGACCAGTGAACGAATCCCCTTGCAAATATAAGAGAGAAAGCACCGATATTAAAACTCATTCTATTCTCAGTCCTAGCCAAGCTTTTAAAGTGCAGCCCATTAAAAGCAACTGGAGGAGGAAGAGGAGGAGGAAAGAGACAGGGGAATAGCACAAATTCAGGTGCCAGCCTGACATGGCCTGACTTGACTGCAAAGAAGATCCTCACATTTTTACTCCAGGTCTAGTTTTGCCTAGGATTTGAGAAGCAAGAAAAAAGCAAAGCTGGTTCCCTGTGGACTAATAGAAGCAGCCTGCCACGTCTGCATTTAGTAACTTTGCAATCAGGTTTAAATTGCTGTTGGAAAAGGTTTATAAAAGTTTGTGTTGTCTGCTAATGAGATCCATGCAAATGCCGACTTGTCATTAATTTACTGTAAAAACTAGTGTAAACCAATGGTAAGTTAGTTGCAAAATACTTTCCCTGGTGGATCTGCTAAAGTGTTCCAAAGACTTTTGGAACAAGTCCTCTCTACCCACCTTCTAAGATTAAATGGTGCTATTTCTCAGCTCTGCAACTCAATGCTGTATTTCAATTATCTGGCAACTGTTCCAATAGATGGGACACGGTAAACAATTAAGATGTAATTGAAATAAAATTATTTCCAGTTCCTTCCTCTCTTTATCTTATCTCTTTCCATCACTTCCAAGAGCTAAGGGATTCCCTGCTTCCTTGTTGCACTAAGTGACCTTCCTTCCTTCCTTCCCTCCTCCCTCCCTCCCTCCCTCCTTTCTTCCTTCCTTCCTTCCCTGTATGCAGACAGAAGCAATAGCTCTTTCCTCCAGAAGAAATACCTTAGGGTGTTTTTGAGTAAGGCTAAGATGGATTCTAAACAGCTGATGTTTGCAGGTGGTGGGGAGCAGAAGAAAGGAAATTCAGAGAGATAGAAAGAACAAGCATGAAGCACAGAAAAGAGGAACAGGGATGGTAAGGAATTAAGAGAGAAAGTACTGTGGGTGGTTAAGTCACATCTCATTCCCTTCCCAACATGCCTGGAGTGACTCCATGTGCAGATGTGCATTCCATGCACATACTTTTATGATCTCAACACCCTATGGAAGTGGTTGAGGCTGATAAATTAAAAAGTAGGAGAAATTGTGGGGAGACAGGGAAAGAAATGGAAGAGAGTACAGACATAAATACTCAGGAGTAACAGGCAAGTCAGTTGATAGTTTATGTCATAGATGGCAACTCAGCCCAGGTGGAAAGAAACTTTTGAAGAAGTGTTTCAGTTCATTCAAAGAGACTTCGCCTTAATTCACTCATTATAAATAAGGGTGGGAAATTCCTCTTACAATTTTCAAGAGCTGCATGGATGACCAGAAGGAAGGCAATGTGTCTGTTTTCATCCTTATTGGGAATCATCAGGGATATTTAGAGTCTGTCAGAATGGTATATACAGTCTACCTTCCCACAGGTTCTTGGAGCAGAGACATACTGATGTTACATTCAGTATATGGGAGCTGAAGGGAAGGTGGATTTTGATAGTTCCAAGAAGTCTGCATTTACCTAGACTAACACTGAAATTACCTTACTGAAATCTGTGTAGTCCTCACTTCCTTATCTTGCCCAACTGTGTAAGACCTGACAATTACTTCATGTTGTCTAGTAACCTTTGTGATTAAAAGTTCTTGAGTTACCCCCATCTAAACCTAATACTCATTCTGCTGTCCAACAGAGAAATTCTGAGATAGTTCCAAAGTGAGACAAGTAAATTCAGTTTTGTGAGTGCAGCAATGAACACTTAGTATACATTTTCCCTAGGCTATTAACTTGCCCAGGATACTGGCTCACTTTGATGGGTGACTCTACCTAATCTATAATCTTTAGACACCAGATCCTACATTTGTCATTAGTTTTACACAAATTAATCTACATCCAAGCCATGCCAGTTGTCAGATGTTGCCTGTAAATGAATATTTATTTCAGCAATATCAAAATTATCCAATTTTGTTAAACTTTTGAATCATTCTGTGAAAAGAAATAGGAAAATCCACCTCCTTTTCATGTATTTTTATGCATTTTTGCACTTCCCAGTGCAGGTCTCTCTAATACGGGCACTGTTGCATCACATAAATGTATTTAATCCAATAATCAAATGAATGAATGTATTTCTGAATGCAGCTTAACCAAATGCATCCATTTTTATGCAACATTTCTTACATTAATGAACTTTTATATGTCACTTTTCCCAAATCTATACATTGGATCTGCTACTTCCATCTGTGGCTTTGGGGCGGGGGGGGGGGCTGTATGTAATTTTCTGAATGAAAAAACATTTTTAAGAATTACATTTGCACCCATCTGTGCCATGACAGATTCTGTTTTGATAGGTCACAAATATTTTGCTTGGAAAAAAAACTGGTGATAGATTTCTATAACATCCCTAAATATGAGATTAACAAATTGAGGTTTACAAAATTATCTTTGGCTTTGGAACTGCACAACATGTTAACAAGCCATTTGTATATTATTTAATTATTTGCTATAGATCATTTTCCTATGATGCAAAGGAGGTAAAATAACCTCTAGAAGTTCAGCTGTTTGCAGGGGGTACACACACACACACACACACACACACACAAAAGTATTTAGAACAGATGAATTCTCAGCAGAGGGAAAGTAACGCTCCAAACTCTAAGCAAAGTGCTACACAAGCACTGTGTGTTGCTGTTGTTGAGGATGCACCAAGGATCCAGAGGATACTAAATGAAAGGTTTGCAGGGAGTGAAGAAAATATGGTTTATGACTTAAAGAAGAGGAAGAGAGGTAATCACAAATTGCACGGTTAATCCCTATTGGTTCTGAAATGAAATAAATATCATGCAAATAGGAGCTGCCAAGATTAGTAGGGAGTGAATTAGAAATGGAGTTGCAGCATTGTTTAAAAAAAAAAAGAAAGTAGACTGTTGGCATAGGCCCTAAAATATTTCTTTGCAAATGATGCCAGAAAGAGAATGCTTGTGCTAATGAAAAATCATTTGGCCATACTAAAACATCTCTGGAGAGTGCTTGGGATATAAGAGGATAACATTGTCCTCTTGTCCATTCCAAGGCAATTCATTACTTTCTTTTATCTCTTCTGTTTTTTTCGTATACAGTCAGATATTTCTCCTCAAGAAGCGTCTTTTGGTCCTTCTGAGTTAAGACTGACTACCTTAACTTTCAGCAACTTTCCAGGGTTTTGTGCAAAACCCAGACATGCAAATGGTTGATCTTCAGGTTTTCTGCAGGAAAATCAGGCACTCTAATACTGAGCTACAGGGTTTTATGGCAATAGTATAGGACCTAGTTATTGGAGGTCTCTCTGCCTCTAGAGAAAACTTCCAAATAGTCCTTATTCTTAACCCTAAGCAACTCTATTTTTTGCCACCCAACTTGGAGAAGATGACAATATTGGTTGTCTCTAGCATTCCAGATAAGGCAAAGCCTACTCTAAATAAGCAGACCAGAGTTTATCCAGTAAGCAGATGAGATTTCCATGGGACTCCAGCCCTTGCTGGAACAAAGTGTCAAAGACATTTGGAACTGAGCAGCAGAAGACAGAAATTGAAGTTGACCTATGTAGAAATGATGAACATGTAATTGCTAAAACGTATAAACTTTTATTGAAATTTGAAGTGGAAGAAGAACAGGTGAAAGACTGTATGATAAAATGGGCTAAGAACTTTGGAGATAATATACTGATGGAACAGTGGGAAAATACGTGGTTAAAAGGATTGAAAGTTACATTGTGTTATAACCTAAAAGAATTTTTTTACAAAATGATCTACCACTGCTATTTGACTCCAGAAAAAGTGTCTAGAATGTATAAAGCTGCTTCAAATGTATGTTGGTAATATGGACAGCATGAAGCGTCATGTTATCATGCCTGGTGGACTTGTAAAAAAGCCAGAAATTTCTGGGTTCAAATACATATAATGATACAAAAAATTTAAAGATCAACATTCAAGTGAAATCAGAACTTTTCTTGCTGGGATTAATGGACAATCAATTAGAAAAGAGCCACGGAAGATTGTTTTTATATATGAATACTGCTGTGAGACTATTATTTGCACAAAAATGGAAAGACTCTGAAATACCCACAATGGGGGAAAGGTTGGTGAAGATGACAGAACTAGCAGAGATGGCAAAATTAACTTGTTTGATTAGAGAAAGATCAATAACTACATTAATCAGTGACTGGAAACCCCTTATGGCCTTTTTTGTTGAAAAAAAAGAGCAAAATGAACTTGTGATTTATGGGTTTGAAGATCAGAAAGGGTAGCTTATGGAAAGAAGGAAATTATGATATAACCTTAGAGAGAGAAGGTAAAATATAAATGCATTTATGACCACTGTCAAAAAGATTGGAAGCCACTTCTTTATAACCTTTTTTCTTCCTTCCTTCCTTCCTTCCTTTCCTTCCTTCCTTCCTTCCTTCCTTCCTTCCTTCCTTCCTTCCTTCCTTCCTTCCTTCCTTCCTTCCTTTCTTTCCTATTCCTTTTTCTATTTTCTTTCTTACTTATTCACTATTCTTTCTTGTTTCTTTTCTAATATTTGCATTGTTTTTATCTTGTAAAACATTTCTTCAATAAAAATTATATTAAGAAAACAGGAACAAAGTGTCAAGTAGGATCTACAGACCATTCTTAGAGTCCAATGCCTACTTTCCTGGTTATTGGGCTATCAACCTACTTGCAGACCTATGAAGACGTAGGTAGGGCAAGTCAGAGCAGAGCTCCATTAGATATGAGAATGACCTCCCATAAGAAAGAACTCTAATCATACTAACCCCCTCTCCCAAAACACAAGGACATCCCTTGGAATACCTTTTCTGCTTAGCAAACTTCATATTTGCTACTAGCATTAAGCACTGAAATAGCTAAGAAAAGCAGCCGTGATTTAGAAACAGAATTCTATACAACAGGCTGCTCTCCAGGGGTTTGGCAGTGAGAACTGATAGGAACATAATGCATGCCTAAACCAGCTAGAAATCCTACTGAATACCCAAGGAGGAAGAGTCATATAATCAATGGAAAAGGGCTGACAGGCCTTTTTTTTCCACACTGGGCTTCCACGGTGTCTAAAAACAGTGGAAGGAAGACAAAAGGAAGGAGTGTAACCCTCATCAACCATGAAAAAAAGTAGAAATAACAAGAACTAGGGTAAGGCAATAACAGAAATGGCACCAAATCAAGGAATGGACACCTTATAAAAAAGCCAATTACTGTTATAAAACTATCCAAGACATTTGTACTTGAGACTGCATGAACTCCAGCAGCTCTTGTAGATCTCGTCATGCCAACAGCATTCTTGGCATTGAAATTGGGAGGAAGAAAAAGGCAAGAGAAGCAGGGAGACAGAGCGGGAAAGAGTAACTACAAGAAAGGGAAGTGTGAAAGAAGGAAAACAAGGCAAGAAAGTAAGTAAGGGGGCACATGGAACATCTAATCATCAAGGTTGGACTCGAAGACCTCCAAGATCCCTTCTGACCTTGTGATTCTATGATTCTCTTATGCAAACAGGTCATCCAATGGCTTGAGACCATTGCTGTGGGAAAAAAGAAGAGGAGGAAAGGCAATATAGGCTGCCTTGAGCTCCTGCATTAAAAGTGGGATATAAACTTAATAAATAAGTAAATAAAGAAAAAAATGGAGATAAACCTGAACTTGACAACCTGCAAAAGTAGGCAGGGGAAACAAAAACAACAACCTGGTCTGTCTCCCTTACCATATGTTCAGCAAATCAAATGCATTCTTCTCATTTTAAAGGAAAAGAAGAAAATACTAGTTTTCTTTTCAGATAAATACAGAACCATTGGGGAAAACAATTTCTACCAATCTGTATTCTCTGAATTCCTTCTCCCGGATTTACCCCTGATCTAGTAAACATTTCAAGAATATTTAATGTTTATAGCTTCCACATTAGTACCTGGCCACCCTCACCAACCTGGCCCTCGTAGGCATTAAAACGGTAAAAATAATTCACATATAACAAAATAACATTATTGTCATACTGTGCTGATCCAACTTGTACATATTTCTTTTGAATGCATGCAAAGACACCACATATACACAGAATGACAGACTTGGAGGGGCCTTCAGACCATCAGCCTGTACTCAGCACAGGAATTTCAATCGGAGTCTCCCCAGCAATGACCATCTAGCCTTTGTCTGAACATATCCAGTGAAAGGAGCCTAACATTTCTCTGGGTAACTGGGTCTACTATAGTTTGTTCCTTCTGTCAGGAAATTTCTCCCAATGTTCAATTGGAATCTGTCTTCCTGTACCTTAAATCCATTATTCCACAACCTGCCTTCTATGGTAAAGGATGTTGGCCTTGTTCTGTTTGACATCATTTCAGATACCTGAAGAATGTTATCATATCATTCCTTGATCCAGAAGGCTGTCTGCAGATGATGATGATGATGATGATGATGATGATGATGATGATGATGATTTAGAGGCCACCTGAATCCAGAAATACTCTGGGAGGCTTACACTTAAAATAAAAAGAAACACCATATCCCATAAATCACAACTGACAGGGGCTCCCCAAGCACCCTACCCCAAAGCTTGGGAGAACATCCAGGGCAGGTGTTGTGATAGAGAAGGCATGCTTCCTGGGTCCTGATAGATGGCATTTTTTGATCAAGTGGGGCCAAAGAGCCCCAACCTTGCCTGATCTTACCTGACAGGCAGAAATCATTAAAGATAGGCAGTCCCTATACCATGAAGGGCTTTATAGATGGTAAACCAGCACACTGAATTGCACCCAGAAGCCAATCAGCAACCACTGCAACTCAGATAGCTGTGGAGTCACACAGGCACACTGAGGCATGGCCAACACTGTCTGTGCTGCAGCATTCTGGGCTAGTGGTAGCTTCAGAGTAGTCTCTAAGGGCAGCCCCATGTAAAATGCATTGCAATAGTCCAACTGTGAGGTGATTAGGGCATGAATGACCATCTAGAGGGATGGGCACAACTGGCAAACCTGATGAAGCTGTGCAAAGGCCCTAATGATGACCTATTGATTGTCTACAAAGCTGAGAGAAAAGACTATTGCTGTGATCCTGCGGAACCAGCATATGTACACATTTAGTTGACCACACAAATCTTTTTCATGTACCAGTTGCTTTCTAATCATACCTGAGGGAACCTTCCCCCAGGCTTTTGTTGTATTGGACTCTCTCTTAGCATCTTCCGCTATGTACACATTTTTCCCTGGACAGCTGGTTATTCCTTGTAACTCCTCACTAGAGATTTTAGACTTCAATCACTTCAAACTGGTGAGAGCTAGTTTGGTGTAGTGACTAAGGCACCCGGCTAGAAACTCAGAGACCACTTCCAAAAATCTTGCCAAGAAAGCTGCAGGGACTTGTCCAGGCAGGTGCCAGGAGTCAACGTTAACTCCAAGGCACGCAAAAAAAAAAAAAAAAAAAAAATCACTTTAATGAAATCATATTTGCACTGAAGCCTGCACGCATGTGTGAGGGGGGAGAGGAAATGGAACCTATTTGGAGTCATCAGTAAAACGTTCCATCCGTTCACCCTCTCAGTATTCACCGTAGCTTTGGGGCTTAACAAGCTTGGTTCTGGGTAGAAGGCATAGCAGCATTAAGGCGTCTTTCCTTTCCTTTTTTGGTAATATTAGCAACAATAGAGCTTAGAAAAGCATTGGCAGCCTCTAGGCACAGAAGCACTGAGAGATTTAAGAACTATTTAAAAAAATGATGATATTGAAGTGTCCTTTATGGTGAGAAGCAGAATACGATATGCGGAAGGATGATCTAGAGGGGTGGATAACCTGTAGCCCCAGGTGTGTGTAAAGTCCTTCAACCCTCCTTTGTGATCTTCTGAACACCTCTGATCAACTGACAGCAAAACGTCCTGCTGTTCTGAAGAAGGGAGGGAGGGAGGGAGGGAATCCAGCCTTCTCTACTCCCGGGTAGACATCTGCCCTCATTCTCATCACATTTACAGCCCTTTGACCTCCTTTCTTCTACCTAGTCAACCCCATCCAGAGTTACGTTTAAACTCACGACCTAACTGGGAAAGGGAAATTAATCTCATTCACACATTAAATGCCACATCAGCATTCACCATGTTGAATTAGTGCCAGTAGATTCTTCAGCTGGGATGTATTTGAAATCGCAATTGGGTTCAAAGAATCAATTAGGGCCCAGTGTGTGAGTGAGTTAAACAACAATTTTTTAATATTGCAGCAACTCCATGCTGGGCCGTGAAGGCCTCTTTTATATTTTCATTTAGATTTAAAACCATTCAAGTGTGAGCTTTTGTATAATTCAACTCACTGAATAATGGCGCAAAGTAGCTACAAGGCATGATTTATGTTGTTCCTATTTGCAGGACGGGGGTAGCTGAAGTGGCCAAGGAACAGCCCCTCATGTGGGACGAATCAAGATGGCTCCTCTAGGGTGCAAACTCAGGCTACGTTCAGTCTGCTGCAGATACTTGGCTGAATGGATTACCATAGCAACCATGTACCTGACACAGCTGACTGACTATTCTGATATGATGCTTCTTTACACTTCTCTCATTCTTCTCATCTGGAACTCCAGAACCAGAACGATACGGTCTCACAAAAACTAGCTAGCGTCATGGCCCAAGTTTTGGATTCCCTGCAATATTGAGCAAAGATCTGAGGATTCCAACAAGGTTGCAGTAGTGAATTTCCCAACCAGAGGTCTTGGAAGATTCTGCTTTGCTAGCATCATCTTCTGGATGTAATTCCAAAGGCCATAATGTCTTTGCCTATTCAGTCTGAATGATCAGCTTGCTTTCCTTATTGGACTCTTCATATTCAAACCTTCCTTTCTGCCCGAACTATTGCCTGAAGAATCAAGCAAAGCTTCTTTATGGTCTGACAGCTTCTGCACTGGGAAGGGTGGGGGATATGATGGAAACATTGGTTTTCCTACAGCCTATTTCAATCTCATGTTGCTTATAGACCACTGACACAGTATCATTGTGGTCTGTTTTAGGTGGTTGTATCAAGTTTGATTGTTTCCACCCAGGCTTCTCTAAGGTTCTGCCACATTTGCTCCACTTTTCCAGTTCTCTTTCTGAACACCTGGTACTCCCTACTGTGAGATGAACCCATAACTTGCCTATGGCAATTCCAGGGTATTTGGTTGGTTGGTTGGATGGCTGGAAATTCTAACAATGTTTGTTGTCACTGAAATGGAGTCCTTGACCTTTCCCTCACCTCCCTGTGGTTCTGCCTATGATGGTTGTGATCTTTCACCTATGTAACTCTTTCCCATTTGTTCATTCATATGGCACCTTCTTTGACCATTTTCACCTCAGCAGCTGGTAGCACTGAGATGACTGTGGGTTCAGAGTAAGGCCTAGTCAGTACTTAGACAGGAGACTTTCAAGAACTATCCAGGGTGAAGAAGACAATGACAAGCCACTTCCATTAAGAAAACTGCATAGTTGCATCCATATAGGTACCAGGAGTCAAGTTCAATATAAGCATCTTTATTTTTATTTGTTGACAGTTTTCAGGCATTATTTGAAGGCAGTGTGATTTTTCCTGGGAATTTAATGCAATTACAGAGGATTCTGCTGTTCCATTGGAGTTTTATTTTGTTGTTTTAAATTTAATCTATTTTATCCCCCCTCCCCCCAATTTCAATTGATTTGAGATTGTGTATTTCTCTTTGTTTATTACCTGCTGTTGGTTTTAATTTTGCTGTAGGCTGTCTTGGGAACTATGATTGAGATTCTGTGTTATAAATCAATATTTTAATAAATAAAAATGCAATATTGGGTCTGCCTGAGCATCATTTTGAAGGCACAACCCTCTTTTGAAAATCAGATCTCACATCTCCATTCCTAAACATCTTCAGTTAAAAACCACAGAGGTACTTCACTCATTCATCTGACTCCAACACTTGATCACACAGAAATATGTGGAAAGTGTCAAGGTGGAGGTGATAGGAACTGATGCAAAAGTTCTTTCAAGGATGACTAATCTGTGGTGGTTCATTGACACATGCAAGTAGTCACTAAGTAATAAGCATAAGTTGGTATGAACACGATGTTTCAAGTTAAAGAGAAAAAGCAAGCTAAGGACTGGGTCAAAAGTCAGAAACACAATAACCTAGCAGTACCTGTCAGCACTGAGAACCTTGTATCACTTCCATCAGATATCTTCTCATGGGATGATCAGTCCTGGGCTTTGTCATTTCATCTAAAGTGGATTACCATAATGTATGATACTTGGAGCTTCCCTTGATGACAATGAAGAAAGTGCAACTGGAGCAGAATAGTGATGCATAGGTTCCAATGGGTGCCATGTAGGACTTTAAAGAAGTAATTAGCACTTTAACATGGTTAAACTGGCAAGCATTAAACAGTCTTTAAAAAGACATGCTACATTTCCTGGGCAGGTTTTCATCAATACCCTTGCTGTTTCATTCTAGATCAAGAAATGTGTCCAGTCTCTTTAAGACAAAATTAGCATGTCCCATAGTGTCACACAGCCTTTATATCTTCAATTTGTGGCACTTCAATCTCCATCTAAACTGAAGTCCTGGTCACCTTCAAAAACAAAACCCTTTAGTGTGATTCTTGATAGACCCAGATCAGGAAACAAAAGTTCTGGAATGTTTAGTCAAGGGGGTGGGCAGGCAGGAAAAGCACTTGCTAATATGCTTTGCATCTCTATTGCTGCAATAAAAACAAGATTGAATTGCAGAAAGTGGCTGCAGGTCTTGTTTCTATATGTTTCAACGTTGTGCTCCACCAGGTCGGAATATTGTTAGCAATTCCATCTGCAAAGGAGACGTGGCTGAGCTGAGTAAAACATGTGGTAAATTTCTTCCATGTGCTCATCTTGTAGATCAAGTGAAGGCAGTCGATTATAAAAGCTGGAGAGTTATTTGCATTCTGGGATTCCCAAATCATCATCTTCTTCCCCCTCCCCATGTTAACAGAGCATTATGCAAATCATCTCAGAGGGAGGCCTTTATGCAAAACAATTCAGCTGAAGGAACAACTTTAATCTCAAACCTGGCTACTTTTCCAATTACAACCTTGTGTTGTCTTTTGCCACCCAGTGCTTTGTAAGGGAAATCTAGCTTGGAATATTGTCTTTAAGGGGTTCCTGAGTCATCATGCTAGATAGAACAGACAGAAATGACCCTATTCAATTTTCCACCTGCTTGCGTAGGCTAATGCAGCCCTCTGAGAGGGAAGGAAAGGTTAAATAAAAACCTTTAATACGCTATATCCATTTCCAAAGGCAAGGAGAAAGGGCAGTTAAGCACTGGAAGCCTGTACGGGAAATTTCAGAGAAGTAGACATTCACTGCTTTGTGAATGTTGCTATTAATCTTACAGTTGTACAAATGGTAGTAAAACTCAAAACCCACTGAGTACAGGTACAGAACTGGCCTTCCCAGGCAGCTGACTGAACAAACCAGCTTTGGACAGTGCCATCCGTCGGACAAAAAGACATGAAAACAGAAGGTCTGACTCATGCACTTTTAAACTCAGGGCTGTGGGGTGGCAGATGGCATTTCAGGCAGGGCTATCCCAAACCACTTTGTGGCATAAGACTGAAAAAGTAGTAACATTTGCAATTTTGTTGGGCTGAACTGTAAAAATTAAAGCAGAGAAGACGTGGGCAAGCTAGCTCCGTGTTTTTCAACTTGGCAACTTTAAGATGGGTAGAATTCTGGGCACTGAAGTCCATCCCATCTTAAAGTTGCCAAGTTGAAAAACATGGAGCTAGCTGAGAGGTCTGATTTAAGCATTTACAGTTTGCTCCCGCCAACAAAAGCCAGAATGGGTGGATTCCACCCACATAAGAGAGGACACCACCTTTCATAAGGTTTCATATGTGAAATAGCTGCTCCTAGCAGCTTTGGGCAACTGACTCTTCTCAATCAAACTTGAGAGTCCAATATAACTACCAGAGCTATGCAGGGCTGTGGAAGTCATTCAGAAAGGTGGCTTGTAGTGGCTAGGAGTGCAAACCAACCCCTGTCTGCAACTCTTAAAGCAAGCGCACTTTTGCCCAGGATCACGTACATGCCTTTTGCAGCTGTCACGTGATCCTGGGAAAAGATATGGCTGCTTGAAGAAGTTACAGACCAACGCGGCGTTCATGCTCCCATGAGCTCTGAAGCAGCTTTCTGGAATCTAATCAAAGCAAAACACAACCTTAAGACCTAACCCTCTGAAAACCCTATCAGAGGGGTGCAATGAAGCTCAATTTCCACCTGGTTTCCCAGTGGGATGATATTTCACGTTATATGCTAATCTGCTCTTTCGAAAGTTGCCACATTTAAAAATGTTGCGGGACTAATTTGGCTCACCTCCAGTTGAGATTACCTCCTGTCTGATATAGATGCCATGACACCCTTGAAAAGGAAAACAAAAACAAACTAGGAATTAGGAATTAATTGCCATAATGATGCTTTAATTGGATGGACTTGTTCATCTATCTGGTCTCCACATTAGTCTTTATTCAAATTTCAAGCTGGAGTCTGTGCTTATGAAATCGTTCTTTATTTCTCAGAAAGCTGCAATAACCTTTGACCCAAAGCAGTAAAAGCTTACTGCAGTCTAAAAACATAACCAAAAGGGGTATAAATATTACAAATAAATACGATCTTGGCTGAGTTGATAATGACTATTCAGTTCCATCTTGAAATGTTCATGTGTGTGACACGTGCATATACATCCACAATTATATATACAGACACACACATCAAGAGAGATGCTTTATTATCATTAAGCTCACTGTCTTTCTTAGGTTTTAGCTTAGCATCCCTTTCAGGGTTAAATTTTTCAGCAGGGGGAGAGATGCATTTAATGTGACCATGCAAAACCCCATAAGGAGTAAATTATACATTATTCGTAAATATCAAACAGGTTTGTTTGGGGAAAGGTTCAGCATTTTGTAGCTGGTGATTCTGCTTTTTAATTTCTTAAAAAAGCTTTGTCAATACTGGGTTTGATTCCCCAGTCTTTTGTACTTAAGGAAACTGTGTTAAGATAAACTGTTTGCCTTCCCTCTTTAAAAAGGATGAAGTTTCTGCCCAAACTTTGCATGTCCAGAATGAGAGATTTAAAGGATTGGGTAGACCTTGAAGCAAATGTTTTTGGGGGCTTAGAGGAGGAAAGGATCTGCTGCAAAGGCAAGACTGCTTTCAAATAGTAATTATAAAAACAAAGAAAGCTGAGAGCAGCCTAGTTGCAAACCATTGGAAATGATTCTACCCTATCTTCCTGAAATGCAACACAGGATATCACATTTTAAAAATTTCAATAACTCCTTCTTCAAACTCCACCTTTTGTTCTTTACATCAGGGTTCCTCAGCCTTGGCAACTTTAAGACGGGTGGACTTCAACTCCCAGAATTCCCCAGCCAGCCATGCTGGCTGGGGAATTCTGGAAGTTGAAGCCCACCCGTCTTAAAGTTGTCAAGGTTGAGGAACCCTGCTTTACATAATCCTTTAATGTTTATCCCCCACTCCAACTGAGTCCATGTCATTAATTCTAAGAGCCTGTTGGACCTCTCTGCTCCCTGCCTTTCTCTCTCTCTCTCTCTCTCTCTCTCTCTCTCTTTTGGCTCCCTAGGTCAACTCTTTCATTGAAAGCCCTGTGATGGAGGTAGCTGGCTTCTAGAAATTGTGTGCATTTCCAGGCATGTCGATTGCAGTACAAAACTGGGCTAATAACACAAAGAAATTTTGGGTGCAAATTCATACAATGATGCAAAAGATACTACGGGTTAATATTACAATAAAGCCAGAATTATTTCTATTGAGTTTTATGGGCGCTGAACTAGAAAAGAAACATGGGGAGCTAACACTGCATATGGTATCTGTGGCAAGAGTAGTGTATGTACAAAGATGGAAGAACAATGAAATGCCCACTGTGGAAGATTGGATTATAAAATTGATGGAGTTTTCAGAAATGGCAAAGCTGACCAGTTTGGTCAGAGAAAGAATGATGAAGACTTTTTTTAAAGTCTTATATGGACTTTTTGCTGAAAGAAGAAAAGACTGAATTGATGACTTATGGATTTGTGGATTAAAAAGGGCCAAAGGGGGAAGGGAAAGATTAAAATGGCAATTACTCCATAGAAAGAAGGGCAGAAGTCATCATCTTTCTTTTTTCACTTTCTTTCTTTTTCTTCTTCTTTTTCTTTTAAACTTTTACACTTTGATTGTATTGAAAAATTCTAACAAAATTATTTTTTAAACAGCTGGGTGAATAACAGGAACTCTCTATGCAGTGAAGGACAGCTATATCATGAGAATAAGCAATTACATTCAAGTATGAACATGGGCATTTACAGAAGCTACCTTTGGGGACATGTGTGACATCATGATACATGTACAAAAGGGGTGGGGCTTGCATCATGACAGCATAACACTTTTGTTAGTCCTCTTCTCTGCTTGACCCCTGCTGTGGATGCCACTGGACATGAGGCAGCACTATCCTTGGGAAACCTAGTTAAACACAATCATCACTCTTTCTAATAATTGATTTCTGGTAGTCAATATTGCACTGTTAGAAACAATCCCAGCTTCCTGCCCAACCCAAAAAGGGAGATTAAGCATGCTGAATATCAGTCCCATTAAGTTGGAAGTTTTGTAGTAGTAAATATTTCAGGAAGGCAGTTTGACAGCAGCCTGGAATGACAGATTTTGGAGACTATAGTTTAAACCATCTGGAGGGTTCATCATTGTCTCCTGGGACAACCCTTAAATGTTCTTCTCCTCACAGTCTTCTGTCAACAAACCTTTGGAGACCGAGTAATTTTGCTGGTAGACTCTTAGGCCAATGATAATTGTCATTGCAGGAGGGAAAAAAATCTGGCATTGTGGGCTTTCGCTGAATCCTGTTGCCCCAGCTGGCAAACGTTTAGTATAAGATTGGACCTAATGATCTTATCTTTTCACTTCCACTTCCTAAACCTTCATAGATTTTCCAAGAGACAGTTTGTTGTGATCTCAGTAATTTCTAAGCCTTTTATTTCTTTCAGGGAAGTCAATCTCACTTTCTTGTAAATCTGCTTTGTTATTGAATAAATGAAAACTACTCCTAAAAGATTTTGAATAATTGGAAGTGCTGAGATTGGTCAGCACAGTTAGTTAAGTCCTGACCCAATTTCTCTATAAATCCTCCCTTTAGATAGAGTTTAAACTGAGTTCTCTCATTCTTTTAAGCCTTTCTTTTAACTCACCAATTATAAAGCCTTTAAAAATATTGCCCTTTATATTTTTGGGGGTTAAAAAAGAGAATTATTTGGTCTTTATGTACCATCCATAAACCCTTCACATTGTTGGTTCAGTTCATCAAACATGTTTGTCACTTGATGACTAGAGACTCCAGCAATACCTGGCATGTGTGAATGAATCACATTATATCATACACCACATGTAAGCCTTCTATATTATCTTAATTCTTTCAGACATGCTTTTCAACAAAAGTCAACTCCAATTTTAGTTCCGCCCATCTCACATTTTGGTGCTCATTCCCATACACTATAGTATGAACACAGTTAAAGAATACTTCATACATTTAAATGAGTCTCATCAAGTGATAATGAATAATCAAGTGGAAAGACCCTAACAAACCCTATGAATATGTTTGCATTGCATTCTTAACCTAGTTGCTAAATTAACCTATGTTCTAGGCTTGCATAATATACAAAAACATAAATTAATTGGATGAACTGGAATTGCTTGACAAGCAAGTCATCAAAGCAAAAAAAAATTAACCCTAACTAAGCTTTGGTTATGGTGTAAATGCAGCCACTAGACTTTTAACTGATTTGGTTAAGCATATTGCATGATCAGGGTCATTGCGTTAGAGAAGCTCACACTTTTTTCAGATCTATCTCTTCTCTTTCTGCAGTCACTTGCAGGAAAGATAGAAGTAAAGAGGAAAACATATGCAATAACATTGTCCTAGACAGAATATCAGAGCAGCTGCCATGGGTATCTGTGGGGAGAAAAAGGGGAGGGGGAATGAGAAAATGCCCATGATGTCATCACACAGTTATTACAACTTACTACTTGCATCAGCTGTTGGGACAGAAGTATGTAATGGCAACATGTACATGATGATGTCACTGCATGATTATTATTCCTTTGATGTCACTGTGGTTTGCTGCAGATGCTGCTGCCAGTTGCTAATAGAAAAAACAGGGTATAAAACATGGAATTGTTCATGTGTCATGCAAAACTTTACCTCAGGAGTTTGGTTTTCCCAGATGAGCTGTGAGACTGACTACCAAATAGACTACAGATGGTCCTCATTTGCCCAAGACATGGCTGGTGTAATGACATGTTCAACAGCTAAAGGCAGAGCTGTTTAAAGGCCCACTGGGGAAATAGCCTTATCATTACCAAAAAGCTTTTGACTTGCATCAACCTTTCTCTAGAGTAAGGAAAGGACTATTGCTCAGTTGATGGGCATCTGGTTTGCATGCCAAAGATCCCAGGTTCAATTCTTGTCTTTTACAGAAAGGGCTGCAGGGACCAATGGCTTCCCTCAGTACAGAGTAGCTTCTTATGTTGGTCTGAGGAGTCCACCTGAAAGATGATGGAAAGAGCCGTACTTAAGACTACCACATCTGGCCTTCAAAAATCCAGATGCCCACTAGAGGGCAGCAAAGTCACCCAAAAAAACACTATCTCTTTATGGCTTTCTACTGCTGGTCTGGATGCTTTGCAAGCCTGATAAGGTGGCTAGAGCTGCACACCTGATTGAAAGGAACCAATAATCCTCAGTTATGGGGCTAATGATAGGGTAAGAGGCATTTCTGTAAGAAGGAAGATCTGTGGGAAACAACAGCAATGCTAAAGAAGCAGTGTCTTTAAAGAAACATTAGCTCTGGAATATTCTCTCCTTAAGAACTCACCAGTCAGTAGTGATTAGGATAGCTTTTATTGTTAACACAAAAGCTAAATATAATACTCTGCCTTTCCCGCTTCGCTGCCTTAGGACACAGCTGTTCATTTTTCAAACCGTCTGCCTCAGCTGGTCAGAAGCAGATTGCATTTTGCTGGGGCCGCTAGCTTCTCACCCAAAGAGCAGTCTGGTCTTCTAAACACCAGCAGACCAGGGAGAAATGGAGAAAGTCTAAGTTTGGTGTCATGGTATTGTAGCAAGGACATAACGTAGACCCTGAACTTTTCCCAGCAGCTCAAGGGGGGTTTTGGTGGACTTCTACACAGAGATACACAGGGGCACAGGTAGAACAAGCCACCGCTTTCCAACCACCAAGAACAACCAACTGCTTCCTTGCAAGAACTGAAGAAATTCATAGCTTTACTGCATTGCACAGTGTCATTCGTCATACTACTGTGCAATGCAGCACTATTATGTGGCAGAGTTAGGTAGCCTGATGCTTTCCAGATGTTTTAAACACAACTCTTGCAAATTCTTGACACTGGTCTACTGTCCAGACCGAAAAGTGTAATGGTATGTGAGAAAGACCTTGAAAGACAGGGTGAAGAGATGCTGCCTAGGGAATGGTCAGAAAAAGAGAGGGCATAGCCCACAGCTGCAAAATAAGAGGCTCAGAAGGGACCCTCCCTAGTTCCTGAGGTGGTAAAGGAGACAGCAGGTGATTTGTACTTTCAGACTTGCAAGATTCTGTTAATGTAGCCTTACAATAAAGTAGAATTAGCTCATCTGGTTGTTTTTCCTGGGAAGTGATAGCAATCTTGCAAGTCAAAAAGTACAAATCCCCCACCTTCTCCTTTATTGCCTGGGTCCCTTCTGAGCCTTTTTTCTCCCTCCATTATGTAGCTGCAGGCTATGCCCTCTCTTATCTGACCACTCCCCAGGCAGCATCTCTTTGCCCCATCTTTCAAGGTTTTTCTTACATACCGTTACAGAATGGAACTGAACATCTGCCTGTCCAGTAACATTTAACACGGTTGGATGCTTCAGCCCCAGTTGCTTAGACGGTACTATCTGAAAAGACCCAGGAAGCCTGCCTTCTCAGTTGATGCTCTTGGCCTTTGGAGGAGCATTCTTCCTGAGATTTGGTTAGCCCCGACTCTGCTGCCTTTCAGAAGTCATTAAAGAACTGTTTTCCCCCCCAGGCATTGGGTCTGAGAGTGGTATGACCTACTGCATAAGGTTTTCCCCAGCACTTATGTGTTTGTATGTTGCTGTTTTCAAAAGTGCATCTGCATCATTACATGATCTTTATTGGTTATTACTACAATTGATAATGTACCCTGCCCTGTGTTGGGTGCCAAGTAGGGCAGCTATATAAATCAATTAAATAAATAGCTACACTTCAAAAATAACTTAAGGATACCAGGTTAGCTACCTTTACTCTAGAGCAGGCAAGTCATTTACATTTGTTTTAGCTACCTCCTGGCAAAACAGGATCAGGACCATCATCGGCCTCTCTGGTGCACTAATGGAGGAGCCCTGGTAAAGTTCCTAACACTTCTGCTGCTTACACTGGACCTAGAGGAGACTCCATCAAGAGGAGCCTGGGTGACGAGCTGTTGAATCAAGCTGATGACAGTAATGATGCATACGAAGCAATTAGACATCTCAAGTGCTATGTTATTATGGAAAAAAGAGGAGGAAGAAAACAGTTGTTTGTGTGGCAAGCATGAAGTCACTCAAAATTTTCTCCCTGATCTCTGGATTCAAAACAAATGCAATTTAATTTGGGGAAGAAGCGAGCAAGAAAGGCAGAGGAACAAGAGAGCTGTACACAAGGCTTGCCGAGACCTCTTTAAAAAACCCTTTGCTATGGGCTGTCCCAGAGGGAGACAGTTCAGCTAAAAGCAGCCACCAGCAGCATGTCAATGGGCCACTCGGGGGCATTAACGAACATAAAAATGCCCTCGTGGACAGTTGCAATTAAAAATCAAGGGAGCTAATGGCTTCACAACAAGATTAAGCCCCTGATCAGATCTTCTGAGGATTATCATGCGTTCACCCAGTTTAAAAAAAGGGCAAGCAATGCTGGGAAAGGATCCAAGAGAGACAGAATACAGTCTGTAGGAGGAGTGGGAAGGTTCCTTGTGAATGGAGGAGGAGTGCTGGGCAGGATAAAAGACTGCGTGGCCACTTAAATTCAGGCATGCCTATCAGTACAGTTAATACACACAGGGTGGATTTGCAGAAGACATTAAACTTGGATCAAAGGGGGCTGGGCACTTTGTGGTTTGAACTGTTGCAGGAATCCAATCATTGTCTTAGCATGTTTGAATCTGGCCATCCCATTGTCTTAGCATGTTTGAATCTGGCCTTCCCATAATCAGTGTTTCTCAACCTTGGCAACTTGAGGATGTGTGGACTTCAACTCCCAGAATTCCCCAGCCAGCATGGCTGGCTGGGGAATTCTGGAGGTTGAAGTCCACACATCTTCAAGCTGCCAAGGTTGAGAAACATTGCCATGAACCTATTATCTGATTTATTTTCTTGGGTGATACAGATTATGGCCCCTTAGCAACTGTGCTTTATTAACCCAGGTTTGGCCTGTCTTGTGAATCCAGGAATACATACTTAAACCATAAAAAGCACATGTATTACTATCAAGCCGATAACATGATTGTGCCTAAAGCCTATTTACAAAACAAAAGGCAAGTTTTGACATTTTCAGACACCTCATCTTAAACACACATTTTTTAAAACACAAACAGATACAAAGGGATGGGCAGCCAGAAATGAACACGCTCTTTGTCTAGCACACACACACGTGCACAAATGGATGCATACAGAGAGATGCACAGACACAGTGCTCTGCTGGATCAGAAGCCCAGAAGTTAATCTAGGAGAGCAACCCAAAGACTGTACAGATTGAGGACTCACTTTTACCTTCATGTCGCTACAGGAGAAAGTTACGTAATTTTAAAAATGGATTCTAACTGTTCGTGCATATTTCTCCTCTCTTTTCATGGTGGGCATTCAGAAAGGGAAAAGGAGAAAGTTTGGGTGGGTCCTGATTGTCACCTGTGACCATTAAAGATAAAGAAACATGTCATCTCACAATTAATTACTCCCTTTTCCTCTCCCATTCTCCCATTCTCTTGGTCAAAAAAGTCAAGATGGTGGCCATGATGGTGTGATGGAAGGTCCACCCGTTTTTATGCGCATTTCCTATTAGGTTAGGAAATGGCAAGATGGGGACAGAGAATTACACACCTACACACACACACACACCACAGCCTGATCATAATCTATTCACATATCTTAATTTGAAACATAGTTTAGCCTGCAGATATCTAGAAGAGCTAAATGCTTTTTACCAGGTGAGATTAAAGGATGAAGGAACACCTCTTGATAGCAGAAATATATGTATGCTCATGTGAGCCTGAAATTAGCAACTAACTGCGCTGCTGTGCCTGCTAACTTTTAAGTATGCTTTTAAGCTCCTTGAATTAAGTAGAAATTCAATGTAGTAATGCAAAAAGTTATGGGCTGTGCTAAATCAAATTCTATCAGTGGGAAGAAGCCTGGTAAAATAATAAAATCTGATAGCTTTAGAAAGATGGCATTTGCTTAAACCTTGCAGGCTACTGTCTAGAGGACTGAAAAACAGGCATTAAATGATACTTGAGGGATTTCAGCTTTATGCTCAAAGCTGCCTGCTCAGGCTGACAAATCTCTTCACAATCTGACTTTCTCCCAGATTTACACTGTGTATTAACCTTACAATCTTTCCATCCTATTTTGGGTGAAGTTTGCAAATTCTGAAGTTCTTATTCAAACAAACCCACGTGGGTATTGAAAGGTGTCAAGACAGACATCTAGATGCATGGCTTGGTCAATCAAACTTGGTCGAAATAAGATTTTAAAATATATTCTGAGGTTAGAAAAATAGTATTTTAAAAACTTCGCAGGGTGATTCAGAAACAGGATGGGATGATGGATGAAACCAAGGAGAAATTATGATTTTACTCTAAAGGCATTCGTTCAGCCTTGGGATCCATGGCTATGTTTACGGGGATCTTAAGCAATAAGTCTTTTGGGAGCCATGGCAAACGTATCCTGGGTAGTGTACAGCATACCCTCTGAGGATTTCTGATTGCCTCCCACCACCAGCACCCCACTCTGCTCAACTATCTCCTTCTCCCCTGCCTCCCCAGTCATTCACATTCTTCCCCAAAGCAGCAGAAGAAAGAGATCTCTTCTTCTTCTTTAGACAGGAGCACTAGGAAAATAAAAATGCTAAGAATGACTTGCCTTATTAAACTTTTACAAAAGGTGAAAAGGCACTGCTTGGGACCCAGGTGATCTCGGTAAAACAGTCTCAACCAAGTTTACAGGGAGTCCCCAGTTTAAGAATGAGTTCCGTTCCCAAGGCCTGTCCTTAAGTCAAATTTGTATGTATAATACTGTATAAGTAGTATTGTGTAATGAACTCAAACCATTCTGTATGTAACTTGAATCATTCCTTATTTAACTTGAATTTTGCTACAATAGACTCTGTTCTTAACTATGGGTCATCGGTAAACCAGGCATTCTTAATCCGGGGATTACCCGTACTCTGTATAATCACAACATCATGTACTTCCTCCATCTGGAAAACTGGCCATTACAACAATTACTGAACAATCCTGGGCCAATCTGCTTTAGGGGTATGTTTCACGTTCCCTCCCATACTGCTGGCTCCCCTCTCAGGGTATGTGGGTAGAGTTCCTATGCTTCAGATCCTTCTGATGCAAACAGTCAATCAACCCGCTTGGTCAAGTCCTAAATCTTATGCTGGTATGCAAAAACCATTAAGCTGAACATCCTCACACTTATTTCTGTTGATGTATGCCAGAAGACTATAATATGGATGCACTGATGAGTATCAGGATCTGCAAACTTTGCTAAATCTCTCCCTCCCCTCTTCTGCTCCTCTCTTACCTATTCATCATCTCTGGTTTTCCTCCACCATCTCCAAAGGAAACCAATGCAACCCTCTTTTCTCTTTAAGCTGCATTGATCTATCAGATGGCTCAAGACCTTTCAGAAGTTCACAGTTGAGGCCATTTTTTTTTTTTCTTCCTCAATATTCTTTAGGCTTGATTTATGATGAAGTGTTAGAAACCCAGGGCTCTTGTTCCTGGAAGCCCTGCAGCTGGCAGATACACAAGGCAATTAACCCTTGAATGTGCAAAATGAAACATGAAACACTGAATGCATTCAAATCCAGCTTGCAGTTGCTCTTGGCAAAGACCAGAACTGAGTTACACGCTGCCTTCTCCCTGATGCTATCAGGTTGCATCCAACCAAGACAGCATGCCCCATTCCTTCAGAAGGTCCAAAAAAAGTCAGTCTAGGGGAACTTGGGGTAGACTGGGAGAAAAAAATACTGATTTTAAGCATAAAGCATAAACCTTTCATTGAAGAACCACCATTTCTACTCATCTACTATGCTTTGTCTAGACATTAATCAGATTTTCTGTGATGCACTGTTTCTTTCCCGTTCTTTCTTACTCTCAGAATTATAATGCAGTGTTACACATTTCACTGCTGAACCCAAATCTTGTCACCGAACAACTCAATAAATCTCTGTCCAGATTTTAGGTGGATTGTGATTTAGAATTAATAATGAAATTAATTATACATACATAAAAGTATTCATATTTTGTACAGTGTATGTGCATATTTATCAATTAGATTTCAGTAAAAAAAAAAACCAGATAATTAATTATCAAACTAATTTCCTCCTTGTCTACTTCTTGTCCTTTCCATAAAGTGGTAGTACTTTTGAACATATATGCTACACACACTGATTTCCTGACTTCCATGCACATTTCTTGTTTGTTTTGTAATCGAGTTCCCACATTCCAGAATTTTGCATGGCATCACACAGAAATGAAACTGAATACTTGGCTGGAGGGGAGATACAGAGGAAGTAAACCATCATTGTGTTACTCCGCTCTATAAGTTAAACCAACGGCCTTTTGACTATCTCTCTTTCTTTCATACTAACCAGTCTGGGAATCAACTTTTCAACCCTTCTGAGTTTTCTCTAACACCTAAGCATCCCAGCATTTTTTTTTCCAGGAGAGAAGGCTCCCCTCCTTCCAACCCCCAGAGCTACCTCTCGGAGTCCTCCAATACAGACTTTCCTTCCTCTAGTCTGCCAGAATATCCCAGAAGCCAAAGACATCAGCACATTTTTTCAAGTGAATCAGGAAAGAAAAATCAATAAATCAGCTCCAGCAATGGCTACAAGACAGATTGCTCTGTTGCAATTATTGTGTTCTCCTCCATGCATTTGCTAGCAGAGAAGAGTTGCTGATTAAAATTCAGGCTGGGGAGGTGGCAAGCGCTGTTGTGACAGCGAAAAGGAAGGAGTACTAGACAGAGTGATCAGAAAGGAGAGAAAGAAGAAGCAAAACTAGTAGGAAGGAGAGGTGATTTGAAAAAGGGAAGAGAGTTTAGTTACTTATCACAAAACTGCCACAGGAACATACAAGGTGCTACTAGTCACCACTGGGTTGGATTCACAAGCCTACCTAAACAGGATTTACTTCGACCATGCTTTCTTGAGTAAGGCACAAAGGCTGGGATCTCACAGCCCAGTAAACTATGAAGCATGGATTATGCAACAGAATGGCTAATTTCAACATTGTGCCAAGCTAAGCCAGGCAAACCACACGGAGGCGGTGACTGATGTCTATGAATGGACACTGTCTTGACGCTCTATTTCTGGCAACAAGGAGAAGCATCAGAACACTGAGCTCAGAGCATTGAGAAACATGTTCTCCTGGAGATTTGCCAAAATTTAGCTGCATACATCTTCCAATTATTGTTTCGTTCAATATTATTTTCTGGAAACCACAGATAGAAAGGAAGAATAGTACTCCTATTACGTTATTACCTACTCCGACTCCTAAAACTTTATAACCATTCCTCTCCTGACAAACCTTTAGGATGGGAAAGTGGACATGCAACAGTTTATCAGGTTTTTCTTTTCTTTTCTAATCAAGAGCTTTCCAGATGAATTGGATTTCAATTCCCAACCTCCAGCCAGCATCCTATGATCCCTAGAGTGCTTAACTGATCTGCCACTTTACCAAATAGTGGAACAAGTCAATTCCCATGTAATCAAGAAAACAGTTTTCACAAATGATAGCACCTTGCTGACATTGTCTAGTCTTAGAGCCTAAGCAAGGTTGGGCTCAAGTAGTATTTTAATATTAGGGCTGGAGGCTGGACTGGGAAACTGGGAAATCACAATGACATCCTGAAAAAAAGCAATGGAAGACACTTCTATGCCATGCCCAAGAAAACTACACAGACCTGTCAATGAAGTTATCAGGAGTCAAGCATGAAGGAGACCTTTTAATCAGAAAATAAACCTAATGAAGTAGGAGAAGGCAAAAGGAGGATGGGGAAAAGAAAGTAAGTACAGGAAGCAAAACATCAACACCATAATCAAAGGAAGAAGGCGGCCAAGGGGAAAAAACAGTAGGAGGAGATCCAGAAAGAGATAAATAAAAAACTCCCAAAAAAAATTTAACTGCAAAGATTTATCTTTCAGTTAAACAAGAGGGGAACATAACCAATTCACTAAAGAGAATTTATCTTCCACACTTCTTGCTACATCGCACAGCCAGAAATTTTAGTAAATAAATAGCCTGTCAAGCTGGATCAGGGCCAAGTTCATACCAGCAGTATGTTACATCCTGAGAGTTGGTCTCTTTTAAGGGGACTGGTTTGCCTTGCTGGGTAAGCTCCTCACTTCACAGAAAAGGTCCATCTTCCTTTCTCCTCCAAAAGCTGTGCCAATCATTGTTTTCTAGTAATTATTATTCTTGATGCAGACCAATGCAGCTAATCCTTCCTGGATAGAAAGCCACCTCAATTAAATCAGGAGGGCAAAAAAAGCACTCTTATCCATCTTTGATGGAAAGAAATATAGGTTGTTTTTTTTAATCTCTCTTTTACAACTTGTTCAAGCAAGCTGTATCAGAAGTTGACAGGGCGTCTTGCTGCGTTTTGCTACAGTTGCTGTTAAACTTCCACTGACCTTGCTTTCAAGAGGAAACTGGACTTCTTGGAGGGCTTTCTCAATACATTCAGCCAACAAGAGGTCACCTCTCTCTTGCCCAACTTCACTAGATCAAAAAAGAAGAAACATTCTCAAGTGTTTGTTGCTTTCTTTCTAAAAAATGCTACTAATGTTTCCCATTTAAAGAAAAATGGGAAATGAGTTTGGAGATGTCTAGATACATTCATAGAACTAAATGAGAATCCCAGTGCGTTCTGGTAGAAAAGTAAGATTTTCGGAGCAGTAAATATGCACAAAAGCAATAATAGGATAAAAGTGATTCCCCACCCCCACCCCCACCCTTTGGTGGTCCATTTCTAGGCTGTTAAAAGTGTTGAGGAACTCTGTCAATTGCCAGTCATGGAAAATGGTATAGTATGGGAGCAGATATGGATCTGCTAATTCTCCATTATAGGAAGGATGGAAAACAGGTTCCATTCCTACTGTTGGAAATAGATTTTCTGTCTCCCTCAAAACATATGGACGCATGTTTGTCAGTTACATTGAAGAGAGCAACCAACCCTTTTCGTAAGTGGCTTTAGGAATGTGCTTCCCAATCTTCTTTAAAAGTTGGCACAGTCCCTTTTTTAAGAAAGAGGCAAACCATGCTCTGACCCTCCCCACTCATTCTTCCTTCAAAGTCTTCAACATGACATGAAGCTCTAAGCCATTTCATAGCCAAACAATGGGCAGACTGAAGGCTGCTTATGAAAGCCATAAATGAGGAGCAGCGTGGTAGAATTATGTATCTCTTTATGCATCATCTCTTTGGGGTATTCATTCTATCCACCACACGAATGCCGTAGAATAAAATGAAGGGGGAATAATTTAGGTTATTTACTTTAACTGTCATTCCTCATAATAAATCACAGAATGGGTTATACATAAATGCCATGAACCATTCAGCAAATGAAGACTCAAAAACATCCACAGCCACATTAAGAGGATCCAAAATTCTGGATGAAGAGATATAGTTTAAGCAAGCAGGAAAACGGAATTACTGAACATGCATGATACGATTCAAAAGAGAATTCCATGAAATGGGTGCTACAACCAAGAAGGCCCTCATTTGGGTGACCCATCCCCAGGCATTGGTTGTACATGGGACCATCAGCAGGGCTCTATCTAAACATCTCAAAGACCAGGTGGTATATTCCATCATTAACTATATGCTACTCTGAACTCTTTCAAGGAATCATGTAATAAAATGTGATAAAGGATACAGTCTTAGACCATTCTCTGAGTCTACATTTCAAATGCTCCTTCCAATGCACGAAGCATTCTAAAATGTTAAGAGGTTTAGAATGGCCCTGGTTTTGAAATCACATAATAAATTTATAAAACTACTAAGTTCTTTTGATCAAAGCTCAGTTAAAGGGGGTTCCCTTGTGTCTTTGTATAGATGGAATCCTGTGCCCAAAATACAATAGGACATGACACTTCAACTCCTCGCCCAAAAGCTCACCTAGAGAAACATAAGCAAAACCAACCAGTCACTCTTTAAAGCTCTTCTTCCTCAAACTACATTAAGAAGATCAGGTAGTAAGATGTAGAAGCTCCACAAATCTAGTATGGATAATCATCTAATCCTTGTCGGGAACAGACAACATTTATCCCCTGTGAACCCCAGGTATCCAAGATATCAGCATAGCCTCCAATGGCTACATTTTAATGCCACTACATTTTCATCTTAGAAACTCAAAAATAAAAATGGAAATGGAACCCCAAGGCCTTTAAATGATGACATGTTCCCATTTCCCCTCGACACACACACCCCAAAATAATGAAAAATGGACCAGCCTGTGGCAATGTCATCACATCACCAGAAAGGCTTCTGTTACTGCTCTTTGAATCAGGTTGAGATGGAGTTGCACCTCCTGAAAATAGAAAATGTTGCCTAGGCTTGTTTTAGCAGCAGCAATCTACCCATTTTTTATTAGTAGAAGCATCTGGGGCCTTCCTGTAGGTTCTCTGGAATATTGCTCTGGCTGATGGAAATGTCCACCTCCCTTGGTCCCCTCCCAAAACTGAGAATCTAAAGCATAAGAAAATCCTAACCTGAGCCAACTGGGACTTTACACAGTATATTCTTAGCATAATAGTAAATTATGCCCTGGTATCTATCTACTAATGGAGTGCTCTTTTAAAAATTATTGTCTGTCAGTGGGAGGTCTTATTTTAAAAAGAAAAAAAATGTCACGACAGTTGATCTTACAGAGGGTGTCCATTAAATGCATGTTGTAAAGTACAGTGCACTCTTCAATTGATGATCCTAACAGACGGCAGGGTGTTATTTATGTCTGAAACGCTGCTGCCTTTACTTGGTGATATTTCTAGTGATTCTTTTCCCCTTCTCCAAAAAAGCAAAAAAAATGAAATGTAAAAAGGGAAAGGGAGGATGACTGACATGAAGATTATATACCTTAGCGTAACTGTGACTGGACTATTAAAAAAAAAATGAGACGAGAACATGATCTGCAGGTGACTTATATTGCTCAGAAAAAGAGGTGAATCTATTGGAGCTTTCTAAACTCAGGAGTTGGCATTAACTTGCCTTTGTTTTAAAAACTGCATTAAATTGACAGATCGACTTGCATCTAAGAATGGTGGATGTGGAACCCAGTTTTGTTCAAGGTACTCAGGGTGGAGATTAACATTTTGCCTTATAACATATTTTTATACACACCACTTTGCCCAATGTCGGCATTTTTTGTTCGCTTGTTTACATTGTCTAAGTCAAGAAAGGAGACTTCAAAGGAAGTGCTCAGCTTGTTTTATGATTCATAAGCTATAAGATATGGTAGTTCTCTTTGGTAGGGGATAGGGAGGATAGGGAAAGACTAAACACATCTGGATTTTTATTTTCTGATTGGAGAAGTGTCTTCACAGGTTTATGAGGTTATTTTGCAATCCTTTGAATTCTAACTTCTTGAAGTTTACTCTGATTTCTGGAAAGAGGAGGAGAGGGAGGGAGAGAGGGAGGGAGGGGGGGAGGATTTGTGGATGGATATATTTAGAGTACATGTGGTGGGAAGGGAGGAGGAGGAGAGGAAGGGAAGAGAGAAGAAGAAGTTATCCAAGATTAATGTTATTTAGCATTTTACCTTTCCCATAGAAGAGAATATACTGTATGTAGCTCGGGGTTGAACTGTGGAGTCCTTGTTGCTCTCTGAGTTTGGTGGTTTCCTTGCAGACATTTCATTACCCAAGTAGGTAACATCATCAGTGCGAGTATGGGGTTTGCTCCCTGTTCATATACAGTGGCTTGCCCTGCCAGTGCTAGTGGGGGTGAGGTTTTTTCCTTGGTAGTTCCTTGATTAGGGTATTGTTTCCACTTGATTGTTTGTCTGGTGTTAGTCCCTGCTTATTTGGGTGTCAGTTGCTGGAGAGGACGTGTTCTGGTCTTTTTGTTTCCTTCTTAGCTTTTTTTATTGTCTCTTTTGAATGGTGTGTAAATGTGATTTATTTCTTTGTGTCTATTGATGGCTGCTTTGTCTGAATGCCAAGCTTCCAGGAATACCCTAGTGTTTTTGGATTTAGCTTGGTCTAGGATGCTCAGAGTTTCCCAGCTGAAATTGTGGTTGAGTCTGTCCATGTGTTGTGAGATTAAGGAGTTTTCACTGTGTCTTCTGACTGCTTGCTGGTGTTCATGGATGTGCTCTGCTAGTCTTCTGCCTGTCCTACACAGTGGCTGTTACAGTCCTTACACTGTATGTTGTAGATGACTCCTGTTTTTTTCTTTTTGGGCTACTGCTTCTTTTGCTTTACTTGACATGTTTTGGAGGGTTTGGGTCAGTTTGTGTGCTGCAGTGATGCCATGGGGTTGTAATAGTCTGTTGGCTGTTTCTGATACGTTTTTGATGTATGGTAGTGTTATCCTTTTCACAGCTTGTGTTGGTTGTACTGTAGTGGTGCTGCAACTGGAACTGACTCTGCATAGCTATATTGCTGCAGGTTCAGCAGATAAACCAGTTAAGCACACACTAGTGATCTCAAGGTTAGAATAGTGCAACTTCTTTATGGGGCATCTGTTAAAGATCATCAAGAAACTGCATCTGACTTAGAACACAACGGCACAGATGGTGAGTGGTGCCTTTCACAGGTCCCATGTATTCAGTACAGTAATTTCAACATAGGGGTTGCCTGTGGTTTTTTGGGCTCAAGGCAAGGTCCTATAGGGGTATATAAAGCCTCACCTAGCTTAGGTCCAGATTACTTTCAGGACCATCTGTGCACGTACAGTACACCCCGTTCTCCTTCATCTCCATTTGTTTAACTGTCAATATAGAAAATTGGCATTGCAAAAGTTTAATTTGTTGCAAAATGCTTTTCCTTTCTGGTGATCTTTTTAATTTATCTTTTTTCACTTATATCTCAACCAAAGTGTTTTGCATCTTTTCTGGAATTCTTTTTCCCCCCAATTTGGAATTTTGTAATATCAATTGTCCTCTCATAAATGCTTTACTTGCATCCCAGACCATTCTTATTTCCATATCTTTATTCAAGTTGCTCTTAAAAAATCATTGCAACTCTTTTTTACAATCCTCAATTCCTGTTTCTTTCTGTAACAAAGTTTAATTTAATCTCCATTATATGTTCTACATTTTTTCTTACATATCAAAATCCTTTTTTTAAAGGGCTGATGAAAAAAATTCATGGACTTATGAAAACTTGTATCTCTAAGGAGACTGGAATGGAGTGGTTTGTCCACAAAAAGATTAAACTTCTGCTAAAGGAATTAAACAAACACAAGGTAAACTTCCAAAAATATTTTTTGAAATGATGGAGAATTTTGAACTCATAGAAATATGGAGACATATAAATGGAAACTCTAGAGAATATACATACTTTTCTGAAAGACGCAGTTCTTTTCAAGAATTGATGTGTTATGGATTTCCAATAAACTATCTATACATACTAGTCAAGCAGAGATATTACCATCTCCAGCAGAGCACATGCTGCATGTTTCACCATGCAAATGTGTCATATCAATAGCCCATTCTGCCTTTCTAAGCCAGGACCTAGCCAATTGTAGAGGAACACAGTGATCACCTTGGAGAAGATAGACATATACAGTTAAAAAAACATAAGCCTTGTCCAGGAAGACAAGACAATGTACAGGTGAAACTCGAAAAATTAGAATATCATGCAAATGTTCATTTATGTCAGTATGGCAACTCAAAAGGTGAAACCAATATATGAGATAGACGCATTACCTGCAAAGCAAGATATGTCAAGCCTTACTTTGGTATAATTGTGATGATTATGGCGTACAGCTTATGAAAACCCCAAATTCACAATCTCAGAAAATTAGAATAGTGTGAAAAGGTTCAATATTCTAGGCTCAAAGTGTCCCCCTCTAATCAGCTAATGAATCCATAACACCTGCAAAGGGTTCCTGAGCCTTTAAATGATCTCTCAGGCTGGTTCAGTAGGAATCACAAGCATGGGAAAGACTGCTGACCTGACAGTTGTGCAGAAAACCATCACTGACACCCTCCATAAGGAGGGAAAGCCCCAAAAGGGAATTGCAAAAGAAGTTGGATGTTCCCAAAGTGCTGTATCAAAGCACATCAATAGAAGGTTATGTGGAAGGGAAAAGTGTGGTAGAAAAAGGTGCACAAGCAGCAGGGATGACTGCAGCCTGGAGAGGATTGTCAGGAAAAGGCCATTCAAAAGTGTTGGGGACTTTCACAAGGAGTGGACTGAGGCTGGAGTTAGTGCATCAAGAGCCACCACACACAGAAGGATCCTGGACATGGGCTTCAAATGTCGTATTCCTCTTGTCAAGCCGCTCCTGAACAACAAACAACGTCAGAAGCGTCTTACCTGGGCTACACAAAAAAAGAACTGGTCTGTTGCCCAGTGGTCCAAAATCCTCTTTTCTGATGAGAGCAACTTTTGCATCTCATTTGGGAACCAAGGACCCAGAGTCTGGAGGAAGAATGGAGAGGCACACAATGCACATTGCTTGAAGTCCAGTGTGAAGTTTCCACAGTCTGTGCTGATTTGGGGAGCCATGTCATCTGCTGGTGTTGGTCCACTGTGCTTCATTAAGTCCAGGGTCAACGCAGCCGTCTACCAGGAGATTTTGGAGCACTTCATGCTTCCTTCCGCAGATGAGCTTTATGGGGATGCTGACTTCATTTTCCAGCAGGACTTGGCACCTGCCCACACTGCCAAAAGTACCAAAAGCTGGTTCAATGACCATGGGATTACTGTACCTGATTGGCCAGCAAACTCGCCTGACCTGAACCCCATAGAGAATCTATGGGGCATTGCCAAGAGAAAGATGAGGGACATGAGACCGAACAATGCAGTGGAGCTGAAGGCCGCTATTGAAGCATCCTGGTCTTCCATAACACCTCAGCAGTGCCACAGGCTGATAGCATCCATGCCACGCCGCATTGTGGCAGTCATTGCTGCAAAAGGGGCCCAAACCAAGTACTGAGTGCATATGCATGCTTCTACTTTGCAGAGGTCCAATATTGTTCTATTTCCAATTCTTGTGTTATTGATGTCATATAATATTCTAATTTTCTGAGATTGTGAATTTGGGGTTTTCATAAGCTGTACGCCATAATCATCACAATTATACCAAAGTAAGGCTTGACATATCTCGCTTTGCAGGTAATGCGTCTATCTCATATATTGGTTTCACCTTTTGAGTTGCCATACTGACATAAATGAACATTTGCACAATATTCTAATTTTTCGAGTTTCACCTGTAAGAAACAAACTGAAAGTTGCTCCGTGGTGATGTTCTTTGATAGAAGAAGGAGGGAAGGGGAAACACTGCCGGGCTTTCAAAATTCTGCTATTATAACCTACATCAAGAATTTCTTCCACATGAGAGAACTGAGTGGTTTAGCCCTTACTTGCAAGCATTCATAAACTTCCTTTTTTCATCAGAATGGCATAGGACATTAAAGACAAAGAAAGGAATCCCATATCTAACTCAAGCATCAAGCATCTTTGATGATCGTATGTCAGCACTGTTTGTTTCACCCAAGCAGTGTTCTTTGTCTTAAATTACAAAACACTAAATGGCTGCATAAGATAAGAGGATACACTCTGAACTATATCAAGGTGTGTGTGTGTGTGTGTGTGTGTGTGTCTGTGTGTTCTCTATTTGGCTAAACTGCAGAATTCAATTAGAAAGAAGACCCCACTGAATCAATACCAGGGATTGTTGGACAAATATGGATTAGTTGTAAAGCAACACCAAAAGAATAGCAAATTAACAAGGTAACAAGAGGATAGGAATTATTAGCAGTTGTCCAAGAATTATGCATTAGTAGGAACTATCAGCACCTTATAGGTACTTGTTGGCTTCACCTCTCACTTGCCTACAGGGACCACCTCTTTCTTCCACCACTCTTAAACATTCAGTGCAGTATGGTCAGTATGAAGATAATTTCTGTTCTTCTCTTCATGTACACCTGACTGTCAGTAGGATCCTCTGCATGTTTAGAAAACCAAATAAAACAGTGTTCCCAGCTATACAGAAGGGAAGTAGAAGCTGCTGGAGAATTTCCACACACAATATCAGGTCTTTGGCAGCCACCTAAAACTGAAGCACGATTCTCACAGAGCTCTTTTTAGCAAGATTGATTGTGGTAAAAGAGATGGGGTTACAAGAATCCCAGCAACTGAACTATTTTCAGTTTAGAACCCATGTACATCTGGGTTCTAATCAGACAGCCAGTTTGGTGTAATAGTCAGACTAGAAACCAGGAGACTGTGAGCTCTACTCCCGCCTAGGCAAGAAGCCAACTGGGTGACCTTGGGCCAGTCACTCTCACAGCCCTAGGAAGGACGCAATGGCAAACCACTTCTGAAAAAGCCTTGCCAAGAAAACTGCAGGGACTTGTGCAGGTAGTCTCTGAGAATCAGACACGGAACAGATTAAAAAACAAAAAAATAGGGTTGAGGCTTTCTGAGTTTTTTTTCTAGCAGACCTCCTGTGATCTGGTGAGTAGGCAGGTATAATATTTACTTATAATGGGAAAGCTTGCAGCTGTCTGTTTAGATCATAGTCCCTGAAGGTTTATCAGTCTGGGTGCCAACTCTTATACATACTAAGTCTCCATGATATTGTTCCCCCCAACAGAACAGTCTTTCCATATCTCTTTGCTTTAACTTTACACTGTGGTATAAGTATGAAGCTGGTGGATGAAGACTGGGGAAACCCATATTTAAGTTCACTCTCGGACATGGAAGCTCACTGGGTCACATGTCAAGAAATCATCTAAGCGCAGCTGTCCTATTTATACAATAGCATAAGTATAAAAGATGCCCTCTAAATCAGAAGCTTCCATTTCTCTTTAGGATCAGCAAAGAAGCTTCCATTTCTCTTTAGGATCTTCTTTTTGTTTGGATGCTTAACTTATAATAAACATCTGTCCTTAACATCAGTGCATTCTGAAGAAGGAAAACATCTCACTCCCATTTTAATTCATCAGTTAACCACTGTCCTGAGTTCTTGACAATTTGACACTGAAAAGATGTCAACAAAGGAAAAGCAATTCAAGAGAGGGAAAGGACATCAGAGGATTGGAAAAGGGAGGTTAAAAAAACAAAGACAGTCTTCCTGGATGGGTATGAGCCAATCAGGATATGCAGTGAAGAGTGAAGAGTGCATCAGGCCCTTCCGTAGCATGCCCGTGGTACCCTCGTGTGCAACCTCAGAGGATAATTACAGGTAGCTGATTGGATTGGCTTCTGGTGCTTCCTAAACAAAAGTATTTCTTTGGGAAATAAGTCAACTAAACAACTAGGGATGTTTGAGGCACTTAGCTACACTTAGCAGTCGGCAGCTTACCCGTAAATAAATACGTAAATAAATTCCGAGAATTTAATTTCCATCTTATATCCATTCATAAATAAATGGGGAGATGCTAAAGTGGACAATACACTAGAAGTTGTGGTAGCTTGCTGCTGTGCAACCAAGTAATCTTGTATCAGGAAACAGGATCACAATTGAAATTATTCTTCACTTGTGACTGAAATGATTCTGGGCTGCCATTAACACATCATGGAAGCTAACACTGGTCTACGATGCAGCTGTCTGAAATCAGTCAATGTATCTTGGCTGGCCAGTAGTGAGTACCTCAGGTGTGCTTTCAAGATATAGGTAAAAAAATCAGGAGTCTGGTAGCACCTTTTCTGACTAACAAATTTTATTAAAAGGCATCAGCTTTTGTGAGTTGTAGCTCACTTCATTAGATGCACAGAAGGGAACTGTAGTTCAGAAAAGCTGATGCATTTTAATAACAACATCTGCAATAAGATATAGGTAAAATTCCAGGTTGGGTGAAATGTTAGGATGGATTTTGAGAATTACAGAATTCACATTTTTAATTTGATGGCTTTTTTGTTTGTTTCTTTAAGAGCGAAGTGCAAGCTAGAAAATGTTATTTCTGTGACAAGATGACAGGAAGTTACCTAGGTTTCTTCTTCCCTGGGAAAAGCATCTTCAGTTCAGTAATGAAAATGGTTAGAGTTGTCCTTTTGCTTCATACCCTTTATTTATGTAACTGATTCCTTTTAACACCTGGTACACAGCTGATATATTAACCAGGGAACATATGGCTGATTTTAGGACCCCGTTCCCAAACTGGCACTGCCCTCCTCCTCCATGGTATTGCCACTGCTGCTCCTTCTCCGGCAAACAGAATGGGCCAAGCCAAACATCTGAAATGCCTCTTTTCAAAGCCAAAACACATTTCCTAATAATTTAGCAATTCTGCTACTTTCACGGTCTTAGTCAATTAATTGACTAATTGACTCAATACAATCATCAATTGTATTACAAAGTGAAATTTGAGTACTACCTTTCTCAAGTCTTGTGCTGTTGCATTGTGTCTGAATATTTTTTTAAAAAAGGGGGCAGGAAAACGAGGGGTTTGGGGTGGGGAGATTCATCTTTAAGGTCTATATATCATTTCTGTGGATTGAAAATCCGCAGGAAATGATGACGGGTGAATTTCTCTACCATCTGAGCATTAAGATGAACACCAGGCACAGAGAAACAGAAAAAGAGAAATACAACTAAAGCTGAGATATAAAGAACAGCAGCAAGTAGCACATGTGGAGGAGTGACTGGGAATCATCATCGTCGTCGTCATCAGTCCTTTTGCTCCAGAGCACAAGGTTGCCTACACAGAAGTAGGTTGGACCAAGAAAAGCTTACTAGCTAAAAATCACAAGGGAGCACCCTGGTTGACCAGGCATGTGAACCTGGGTTCTCACAGTCCAAGTCCAGCTAAATATCCTGGACTAACTCCAGTTCAGTTCTTGTACAGGAACTCTGATTCTGTTCTGATTTAGCATAGGTGACATTTGATGATAATTATAATTTTTCCTGTTTACAACTCTGACCTCTTCCTGGAGTTTTTACAAACCTTACATCCCAAATACCCCTATCCAGGGAGATCCAAAACCTGCCCCTTTGGCATTGTATTATGGGAACACTTGTCCACAAAAGCCACCTCCAATGCTCATAATACACAACCAAATTTTTGCTGCATGTTGCACACATATTAGTGTCCACAAGGCTTCACTGCGCTTCATTCATGATTTAGAACAACCAGACAGTAGTATGATACCAAGATGTAAATATGAAACATAAACATGTAAAATGGTTCATACCCTGGGGAAAAAAATAATCGAATTTTAGAATAAGTTGTGCATTCATCTACTGCTGTAGCCTAATGCTCAATCTCATCTGGACACCATCAGCAGCCCGTGCATGGTTACTGACAGAAAATCATGACTATTCCCAATATCTTGGAAAGAAGGAACATGAAGAACTCAATCAGTATCACAAGCCCTTCTCTGTACGATTTGAAAAAACAAGCCAGACCAAATATAAGGACTGAATGCCATGTTGCCATTTGGACACAACAGGGACCTGACCTTTCTAAATGCTCTGAATGTTTGTTTCTTTTAATCTTTTTATTGTGGGGATGAACTTTGCAACCTCCACAGCCATGGCAGGACATGAGAGTTAATGAACAGCAGAAAAAGCAGGCCTGAGCATTGGATCTACCCTTCAGGCCAATTACTGGGCTTGGGCAAAGGAAACAGGAAGAAAAGGTGACAATGAACCCAACAAATAGTTAATCAATAAAATGCTCAACCTTTTCTCCTGTAACCCTCACTTTCCTTTGTCCTTTCACAGTACTGAGTCTCTTAGAAAAGGTGCACTAAAGGTTCCATTAAGGAGGGAAAAGGGGGGAAAAAGAGCCATGTTGAGAAAACCCATTTATGAACACTCATAGGAAAGGAACAATTTTACATCTATAATAAAAACCACCCAGAGTCTTATAGCACTCAAAATTAATCAAATTATTATTGCCTTCAAGGGCTCTCTATCAGATGCATGGAGTTCAGTCCTGAGAAGCATCTGAGGAAGTGGACTAGGATCCAGGAAAATGCAAGATGATGATGATGATGATGATGATGATGATGATGATGACGACGACGCGTCTTCAGGCGCCACAGATCTGTTGCTTTTGCTGATGATTATCCCAGGCAGGCCCCTGAAAAATGAATTGTTTAATCTTATGTGGAGTGTCTTGAAGAAATTTTGAGCCATTTCAAAATAAGATTGGCAGGGTTTTTTTTTTTCCTATCTGCCCTTCCCCATATCTGTACAGCTAATACCAGAGTGATCTGTTCCATATTTCCATGATATGAATCTGCTATTAAATGCCCAAATATAGAAAGGGGGGGGGCAGATAAAAAACAGCAATCTTATTTTGAAATGGCTGAGAATTTCCTCAAGACATTCCACATAAGAGTAAACAAAACCCGTCAATATCCAGAAGGTTAATCAATGGTGCAAACAGCCTGCAAATCTTGCCTTCTAGCTTTGCAGAACGTAGCTAAATTCTCTCTTTACAAAACAAAAAAAAGGGGGGGGAATTATTTTCAACAAATAAGCATTTCATATCAGCAAGGCTCTTTTTCCTATTCCACTTGATTTCTTCACAGAAATGTTATCCGATTAGATTTATACTGACTGAGTTGTCCAAGTGACCATAGTACCTAGGTTCAATCCATTTGCAGAATACCTGCAGTAAATAAGTATCTACACACACACACACACACACACACACAAACACACACAGGCAATTTGAGGAATTTTACTTGAGAAGCAGCCTCCCCCAGGAACTCTGTGCCGAGACAGCAGAAGCTGTTTTATCTGGTTTAAATTGTAAATGCAAAACAAAAGAAAAAGAAAAACCCCATCTACTGTAGCCTGTGACCATCGAGGTCTTTTACTAACAGTCCTCTTGTGTCAATAGCTGCAGTGAAATATAATTAATTAAAGAAGAAGAAATTAGGAGCTCTTTGTAAAAATCCAGAGGTGACAGCATAATTGGCGGAGTGAGAAGAAAGCAAAGATCAGCTGGTTTCGGGGGATAATTTGGCAGCCAGGCGTTTACAGTGAGGGAACCAGAGAACACAAGGGCAGGGTAAAATGGTTACCGAATGCCAGCCTCTCCCAACTTGTTCCCTCTGAATTGGCTGGAATACAACTCCCATCTTTGTGTCCAGCAGACAACTGGAAGAGTGGTTGAGAGTGATGGAAACTGCAGTCCAATAAGTGGGGAGGTGCCAAGTTATGGAAGGCTGCTTTAAGTCATATACTGCCGTTGTCCCCAACTGACAACACTGGGCATTGAGTTCCATCACATCTGACCCCAGTTAGCAGATATGGTAGAACTGGGGGCCTGCAGAGGTCCAGAACAGTTGTCAATCAAAGTAAGTGACAGTGTTATTGTCAAGCCCTTGGTTAGCCCTCTCCACAGAAAGCTAGACACTTCCAGCCTTTCTTTAGCAAAATTTATTGAAAGAGGATTCAATAAGGTTACATAAAACTCAGCAACTGAACTGTGTTCCCCCTAGAAATCAATTTATCTCCCAGGCTTCTATGACAGAGGCTTTCTCACACTCATGGTCTGGTGTGAAATGGAAAGGAGGTAGTTTCCACAACTGATAGCAGAGAAATCTCCACTGGTTAGAATGGAATCTCTGTCCAGATTTAAACACAATATCATACTTATTTTGCTCATAAAACATTCCAGGTGAAATCTTTAGTATCTGTATCTACTTCAGAGGATGACCCATAGGTGATATAAACATTCTCCACCTGAAATGATGGAGAATAATTAGTCCCAAGCTGAACTGACAAATAGGTTAGGGTTACACATGGCATTAAGCCATGGTGTGGGTTAACAATGATTTTTGAATAAGCCATAGTGGTGTGGTTCACATATGATTTTCTTCATTTGTCTTGGTGCCTTGGAGTCAGTCTTGACTCCTCACGACTGCCTGGACAAGTTCCTCCAGTTTTCCTGGCAAGGTTTTGCCATTGCCTCCTTCCTAGGGCTGAGAGTGAGTGACTGGCCCAAGGTTCCCCAGCTGGCTTCATGCCTAAGGTGGGACTCACAGTCTCCCAGTTTCTAGCCTGATCCCTTAACCATGACATTAAGCAATAAACCATGATTTGCCATCCATCATCAAGTTCACATCTAACACTGAGCCACCAACCATGGTTTATAAACCCAAATGATTTGGTTCATAGAGCACAGTGAACTAAACAGGAACAAACCACTCTGTGCTTTAGTGGAATGTGAGAACCCAGCCATTGGCTGATTTGGGGTAAGGAAAAGACAAAGGGAGGAGACTCAAGCAACGATAAGGTCTCACTGGAGTCTGATATATTTTGGAAAGGAATTCCTTGCTGAAGAACAAAAGCAACACAGAAAAACACTAATATATAAAAAGGCTTTCAAGATAGATACACTAATATTAAAACAAGTTGTTAATGTATACCCTGATTCAATAACTATCAGCAAGTGTGTGTATATGTGTGTGCATGAACGTGTGCACACATATTAAAAATAATGTTCTTCTATCTGTACAGTTAGCTTAATTGCCACAGACAAGATTGTTGCTGTAATAAAGATGAAAATGAGCATCAGAAAGGGAATATGGAAATTCTTAAAACATATTGCATGGGTTTCCCTCTGACATAGGTAAAAAGTACAAGAAAAAGACCCCCACAAAAGTAAAATAAGGCACAGAAACTGTTTTACCTCCCAAAATGTTTGTAAAGTGGTCAACAGGCATACTGAATTTGGAGTGCAAAAGGATATGGTGGATGACAAGGGCAAAATTCTTAAAGAGAAAGAAATCAAAGGTAAATGCTGAAAGTCTTCATTTAGCCTCTGGGGGGTGAGACTAATCCGTAATAACATCCATGCGCTTTCTTTTCCCTTTTTGAGTAAAACAGATCCACTAGATGCAATGCTTCTTATCTAAAAAGTGATTCACTGAAGGAGCTTCTATTCTGTGTTTTCTTATGTTGCCTAAACATTCTCCAATCTCTAGCAGTTTCTGTAAATAAGATAGGATATCTACTTCTATCCTTCTACAGGACTGGTGCAAAAGGTTCCCTTCCCATAAATTTCACTGGAGAATTACAAAGAGACTATGAATAACCAAGTCCTATCCTCCACGGGCACGTAGACTGTTGGAGTGGTGATGTAAACACCTCAATGAGAAGAGTGCAGGTTTTTAAAAAAGATTTTATAAAAATATATATCCTTCTTACAGATACATCAGGCAGCTCTGGTTTTCAAGATCCTCTTCCATTAATCTTTAAAATATATCTGTTACATTTTGACCATAGGCTTGGGAACTTCAGCATGACGTGCAGATTCTTCTCTTGACCAGAGATTTCACTTTGGTCCATACAACACAACTGAAAAGATGGTTCATACATAAACATGGATGGTTCCTGGAAACTGGGAAGGATAAAGCAACACAAAGTGGAAGTGAATTAAAAAAAAACACAGGCATGGCGTAAGAAAGAAAGTGACAGCATTGTAGCCACCGGAAGGAATAAAATACATGGATTCATCCACGCTCAGATGACATCTCTGCTGTTGTCAGTAAACCTTAATCAAAGGATTAAGTGTGAAAAATCTCCAACTTAGAAAACCAAATAGGCAGAAATGCCTTGTTGCTTTTCATGATATACTTCAGATGAGCCTGTATTTTTGTTATTTTCTCTTTATCCACATGTAATTTTCCCATGTGTATATGTATGTGGCGGGGGGGCAGGGGAGGTCCTGAAGAAAAAGCATTGGGTTGGATTCATATTTGTCATAGTTATAGGAAATCCATTTGAAATCTTTAGCACATAAATTAGTCATGACTAACCTACTCCCATTGATTTTAGTGGTTCGATTCTAAATATGGATAAGTCTCAATCCATCCTAGGATAAGTCTTTTGAATTCCCCAGGAGAGAAAGAATATAAGGCTGAGTACCATTTTTGCCATGACTAAACAAAATCCAGTCCTCTAAGCAACATTCTCCCATATGATGGGGGGAAACTAGATGTTTTTAGGCCTGCTGTATCTCTATCGCATATAACAAGCCAACAGCAGCCATGGCAAGATACATACATGGGAACACTGACTTTGTTTAATGAACCAGGTCATCCCTTAAGCAAACACTCAGCTTTTTATAGAACTATCAGATTTAGAGGCAAGAAGCATTTCTGGCTCATCTTAGACCTAGGAAGAGATGCTGCTTAAAATGGCAATGCTGTTCCTCAGTTGCAAGGAGTGCACTAATTACAGACTCTGAGCTCTCCTATTGTTCATGGCTCAGCAACTATGTCAAGAGAAGCTCCGGAAATCCAGAGGTTATGCAAAGAATTGCCTTGGGTTGGTATAACAAGGTATCACAATCTAAATTTAATGTGGTGTGATTTGGATAATCTTTCTCTCTGTCCAGCTTTAGGTAAGAGCTTGGTGGCACCTGATATTCACAGGGGAACAGCCTTTGTTCCTAGTATGAACTGCAAGCTGTCCACTGTAACCTGTTAAAAACAGGTTATACCTTCTTTAAAAATAGCCAAATAAAATACTGAACATTAGCAGGCATGCTAAAGAAAAGCCAGCTGAAGAGGTAGCAAGTTTATGGTTCCAGATCTGTTTTAAAAATTTATATGGTCCTTGGCCTAATTTCAAGAAAACCCTGTAAGGAAATAATTCTGGCCTCTGGCAAGGGCAACCTGTCTCAGCTTGCTTGGTGAAGAGGAGAAGGAGAAAGACAGAAGAGTCATATTGCGCTGAAATATGCCTTGCAATTTCTCAGAAGGATGCCTCTGCAGAAGAGGCTCCTGTTTTTCCATGGTAGTCACAGGATGCTTGAGACCTGCTTTTGAATTTCTCTTAGTGACATTTTTGACTTTTCTTTCTTGGTGGAGTTGGTAGACCACCGTTGTCATGTTTTACCTCCTTCCAATCTGAGAATGCTCCATGAAGGAGAAAATTTAATTAAAACTAGGGAGAATGCAAAAAGTGAGAGATGACTGAACAATGAAAGGCGATGCATTCTCTCTCTCTCTCTCTCACACACACACACCACAAATAAACATTGCTCACCTTTTAACTCAATAAGATTTCTACACTGAGAGGAAATCAGTGAGAAGTAAAGATAAAGTCACGCTAAAAGTCAAACATGACTCCTGGCAACTACTTCCACACCATTTTCTTGATCCTGGTTCCCCAAACAACAGAACGTTCCTATCTGATCTGGATGAGGCAATGGTACTTTGGTGGAAAAACAGCAGAAGATATGACAGAAGGTAGGTGGAACTGGCCATGTTCTGATAGACTGGTGAAGCTTTTATGCTTTCCTACAAGGGAGGTATAAAAATGTAAGGGAACTATAGTCTTTGGAACTATAGTCTTTGGAACCTATCACATAAAAGAAGGACTCAATGTGGGGGTCCCACCTTGATTCTTCTGGAATTCAGGCCTTTCCTGGCTAGCTAGATTTTGAGTTGAGAAAGTATGGGTGTGCATCTGAATGTGTGAATGATGATGCTTTTAGTTCGGAAAGTGAACCTGCGTCTGGTTTTTTATGTTTCTGAGTTTCTAGATCAAAATGAGCAAGTGGTATCTGGTTCTGGTTCTCAGGAAACAAGGCAGCTAGGTGAACCCCACATGCTGAGGTTGCAACCATGACAATTTCAAAAGCATTAATTTCCTCTTTGAAAGACATTTCAAAAGCAAATTCCCTTTCTTCAAGTTGAGTGACAACTGGTAGGGGAAGAAACGCAGGACAACTATTCTGCATGGTGTTAGAGGTTATCCAAAAGAGAGAGAAAGAGAGGAACGAGCTGTCAGGTAGAAAGACTGGCTGCTTATCCAACTGGGGATCTGCCCTGACCCACTTTTTGCTTGAATCCTACTATCACTGAAATGCCCTCCCCAAGACAGGAAAAGTCAAAGCAAAATGTGGCTCATTTTAATCCAGCTACCATAATAGTTGGAGGAAAGTTTATTTGTCCATCATATCAGTAGAGAACTGGAATCACGTCCATCTCAGGCTTGGTATATCACAGGAAAAAAAAGAGAAAAGTTGGCAAGATGTAAATTCATTTACTTTCTCATTCATAGACATTTTGAAACAAAAAACCCACCACCAATTCCATCTCCCAGCTGATATTCAGGAAATGCCAAGTGTGTGCCCATGGCATGAAACTCCCTGCCAACCATTGCAACTCTTCCTGCCTATAAGAACTCTGAACATGAGAAAATGCCAGGCAAATGGCACGCCAAAATGTAAGGTGCTTCCTGCAGACACGCTACTAATATATGCAGAGGAAATGACATTTTGCTTCTGCCTAGCTTGCCATTTTGTGTTAAAAGGCTTGCTTCAGCTACACAGCTCATGGAATAAATGGCCCTTTGCTTGGTAAATACATGCTGCTAAATTGTTCCGGATTATTGTGTTGTGTTACTGCCCCTATAAAATGACATTTCAAAAATAATAATAATTGTTTGTGAGCTAACTGATGTTTTCAAATTGCCAAGACAAGCAGAATGCTTCTTTTTTTTTTTCCCTACAGGAGGACAAGTTTCCCCCTTAGAGTCAGCTGTGGTCACAATCCAGCAAGCTTTTGAGAAACAGTGCAAGACAGGAGGAGAAGCAGGAAGCAGTAATGCAGAGGCCAGGAACTAAAGCTGGAGGATGGGGCAGGCTATAGAAAAAGCAGGAAGTTCCTTTGAGGCCCCTTACCCCGAACAGACAAGAACTAATTCATGGCTTATTATAGAAGAATTTTTCAAGCTGAGTTTATAGGGCCCCAATGTCTATCCCTAAGATATGGGTCTATGGGAAACAGACTAGGCAAACACAAGGATGTGACACTGATAAGGTAGAAAACCAAACATTAGTTCTAGAACTTTACCTGGACAAAAACTGTGAAGTCAACTGTAATATTTTAAAATGTGCACTTACTATACCTCAAGGGTAGAAAAGAAGCTGTTTGGGCCTCCTGAAGTTGGAAACTAGGTCCCAACTCCAAAAAGGTCTGGACTGGTTGAACTATCCATAGAAGGAGGGCATGGAACAAAGCCTCAGACGTAGGTCACAGCAAGCCGGCCCGTGTGAAAGAAGGCAGTTTTGCAAAAATATCTCAAGCTACTGAAAATCCATTGGGTTCTCCAATGTCACGCTCGCAACAGTCCTCTGATGCAGGCTCGACCAAGCTACAAGAGCCTGGTCCTATGGCACAAAAGATCCAGCCATGACATCTCCCAGTCAGTACGCCATCAGAAGTGGCTGGCTCAGTGAAGGGGCTGCCATTTTGTAATCCTCTCCTCTTACCACAGAGTTTTGGCATACTTCTCTTCCCTCCCCTCTTGTTTTTACCCCCACGTTGGTTATAATCTTTTGTGCGTATGTGTGTGTTGAACTCAACCCCTTTGGTGAGTTTATGACTACATCACAAGCCTAGAAAATGGTTTAACTCAGGAAATATTAAGTGTGTTGCACAAACACAGCCAAGCAGAGAAAGGGAATGCGGACGCACGACGCAATGTCCTCCACCAGAAACCTCTTGTAATGGCCCTCTAGGTTATACAGTGGTGGAATGATCGAACTTATTCCCTTACAAACCTTTCCCCTAAAAGGGTTATAGCACTTTGTACTTTGCACCCACTAAAATGTTAAATGAATAAAACAGATGACTTCCCTGGAGTTTGAGTTGAGCAAGAAATACAGTACATATACCATTTTTAAAAATAAAATTTTAATCTATTTATCATGGGCCTGTACCCCAGTGGCCCACTTCTGGAAAGGCTGGAGCAAAGCCTAGAGCAAACTTTGACAAGGCCGCAGACTCCGCTTGTGGACAACTGAGCAGGGGCTTTTTAAAATAGTGACCACCTTCTACATAGCATGTAGCTATCCCCTGGACATCCTGGCCAGCAGCTTAAAACCCTCTGCCTAGACAGTGTTTCTCAACCTTGGCCATTTTAAGATGGGTGGACTTCAACTCCCAGAATTCCCCAGCCAGCATGCTGGCTGCAGAATTCTGGGAGTTGAAGTCCACCCATCTTTAAATGGCCAAGGTTGAGAAACACTGGCCTAGACAATAACATATATGATGGGACTCTGCATGCGTGCTCCCATATCCTACCATGAAAATACCACTGATGTGCCTTCTTACTTGCAGACACATTCGGAAAGCTGAAAACCACACAATGCCTCTGATTCTCTAAAGGGCTCATAACCGATGGCCCTGTAATGGATTCTGGGTATTTGCTCACTCTGTCCCTTTCCATCCCCTTACAAACAGATGCAGCTATTGAAACTGCCAAACTTAAGAAAGAAACAAGCTAAGCACATTTCCCTCTTGCACACATTTCCTCCCTGTGATTCAACAATAATATTTTTGCTACTTAAAATTCATGCCTACGTGAAGAAAATTATTTAGCAAACTGTAATTAACAAAAACAATGATGGCATCTTTTAAATAAAGCAGCACTAATAAATGCAATACCATAAATAAACTTCTCTCCCCAGTTATGGGAATTAATTTGTATTTAATTTCTAGAAATTGCTATTGGTTACTGTACACAGCCCTTACAAGAAATGCCAGCTCTTGTAAAGTTGGTGTAATAACTGCTTATTAGAAATCCATTTCCCACCCAACTCTGCATTACAATTCTATGTTCTTTCGTGCTCTGAATCTGTCCGTGTTAGAATTTTATTAGATCTGTCCGCTAAAGAAGTATCATTACATTAGCAGATAATAAAAAGGCAAGGAAGGGTCTAATATTGTAAAGAGTTAAGCACTATTAATTCTCTTGAATTACTGTGCGGAAGAGAGTTTTAAGAGTGCCTTTGATTATGAGGCTTTAAAAAGGAGGTTTAACCTTTTTCTGCCCAATATTTAGGGGAATTACCTCCTATGTCCTGTTCACTAGCAGCAAGGTATTCTCACTGTGGAGCCATACCAGCACGCATCTCCAGCAAAAAGACAAAAGTCTGCTGAAAGAATCCAAAAAGAGACATCATAATATGGCAATGCTGTGGAGGAAACAACAGAGTGGGAGGCCATGAATGTCCACAGACATAGTTAATCTGCATTTAAAGGTTCATCTCACTTGACATGAGAGCTAAGAGAATAAGCCCAAAACTTCTGGCAAAACAAGGAGAAATTTAAGGGATAAGAAAGAGGACATTATGGGATGATGCCATGCTGAAGAGGAAGCATGAGATGATGGGTTGAATCATGTGAGTGTGGAGTTACTATTAATTGGTTGATGGAAGTAATTCTACGATATGGATACTTCTGCCTGATACTCTTGCATTCACCTATAGAAGCACCTGAAGGAACCCTTTTTTGTTCTTAAATTGATAAGAATTATATGGACAACATGGGAAAATCTTGGCCCCAACTAGAACACCATAGCAAAAGACCAAATAAATATATGTATCTGTTGAAGTCATTCCTTCAGCTATCAATACTATCTAGAGGAAAACAATTACAAGTGAAGAGCTATATAACAAGAGAAGTAAAAACCAGGTCATGCAAACAGGAGAGAGCATAAATTGCATCCATCAGCCAAAGTCTTGTGCATTCCACTCACCAGCAGATGAAACAAAGCCCAATTCCCACCCCCTAACCACAGTTCTGGAATGAAACTTCACAGAAACACCTTATGCATCTCTGTCTTGGCTGCAGCACATCTGCCTTGCTGGTTGTGAATGATACAGATTTGCCATTTCCTGTACAGACATATCTCAGTCCACAATCTTGATCTATATATGTGCTATATGGCACGTGGCTGGCTCAGCAGGCCTTATAGCCTTTCTCCTGGATGTTCTCCTTCAAAATCCTACTGCCTCATTTTCTAGCATTTTCTGTTTTAACATCCATTCGGTGCAGTTATTAACATCTATTTGGAGTGTGAAGGACAAGCTGATTCTCAGATACAGCCTGGGGGTACTGTATCCAAGTCTGTCACTCAGACTACACAACTGACACATTTCTTCTCTGCAAAATGCCTCCTTCTCCCTTCCCTGAGCAACTGGGATGGGGTGTGGTTTGCGATGAACCATTATTAGGAAGTGTACCAATCTCCCTAAAAGCAGATCTTGAACCAGGCTTCTCAACTCTCATTAAGTGTTCATGGATCTGCCAGCATCGGTCAATCGAAAATTGACCACAGTGCAAACTACTACTTCTACCACCTTCTATTACTACTGCTATTGCTAATTCTTTTTCTTCTTATTATATTTATGTCACAGCAGGTAGCATCACAGAACTGATTGTCTTCATAAAGCTAACTATAGTTGGACTTGATTAGTATTAGGAAACCACTGGGAAGTATCAGTGTTGTAGACTAGAAGAAGACAATGGCAAACCTTTTCCACATATTTTGGTAAAAAAACAACAGGAACATGTCCATGAAGTCAAAAGCAGTCAAACCTGATTTGAAGCAGACCTATCTATATCCCATATTTTCTCTGAAGGCAGCTGTACATGGGAATCTTCCCTCGTTTTATCCCCACTACAACAACTCTGTGAGGTGCATTGACCTAACTCAAGTAACTGTCTCAAAATCATCCAATGAGTTTTATAATCAAAACTTAACTTGAAACTGGTTCTTGTTGATTCCAGTCCAACATATTAACCATTTTGACAGACTGGATTTCCAACTTAGTGTTATATTTATAGATGTGACACATTTGTATCCTGTCCTTCTGGGGAACTCTGTGTTCATAAAACATGCTAGAAGAATTACCTTCCAGACTGATAGATATTCAAAAGTCCATTATGTAAAAAGCCAGCTGCAAGCTTCCCCATTATCAATGAAGAGGCCTACCTCCTTGCTGCTTTATAGGAAGGCTATCAGAGAATCAGAAAGTTTCTACCCTAATATATTTGGGGACAACTGATTCTACGCTGAAAATAGTTTGGTGCTGGAATTTTTGAACCTTATCTCATTTATCTCAATAAATCTTGCTAAAGAGAGCTTCATGAGATTCATGCTTGGAAAAGAATCAATGCCAAACAGCTTGATATGTGGTTTACTCAAATCAATATTTGATTTAGCATGGTGGCCTAATCTGCACCATATACCAAGACTATGGTAAGACACTCAACCACAAACTTATTCCATTCTAGCCTAGCCTAATATGCTGTGAGAAGCAAACCAAACCATTTCAGACTCAGTAAAGACTTAAATCCAAGTCCATCATGTCTATGTAACAAATTCCTAAATCCAAGTAGATTTCTTTGGAGACATCTGAATTAATATGAATGGAATGGGAAGCTGTCATTTTGCCTTGCTACTTTCCACCTTAGGTTTTATTATTTTTAAAAAGGATAAGGAAAATCAGTAACAAACTAATAAACCAGCCAGCCAGATGGATACTATAGGTACCCATTTGTCTACTCTGTTTTACAACCAGATCTAGAAAGACCTTTCCCACCAAAATTAATCATACTTTACCCTAAGATAAGCCACATCCCACCAGATTTTATACAAGGCACATCTGAAAATGCCATACTGTCTCCGATATAAGTCCAAACACACCTCTGCTTCTCCCTGCAGCACAGGTGCTCTTCAAAACACAGGTGGATCAACTAAGAAAAGGAAGAGAGGTATACTGGGAATGGGAATATGTTTCCTACAGAACAGGCATAGACTGCAACTCTGTTAACCAAAGGCTTCTGTGTCTAATCCATCATAGGCGATGCAGATCTCTTACCCAGAAATGTTGTCAATGAGAATATAATTTAAAGTTAATTAGACAAATATTGTACATTAAACAGCCATTGGTTGCTAAGGCACAGGGAAAACAAGGCATGCTATTCTGCTCAGCAATATGCAATGGACATGCCATATTATATTGCGAATGAGGCTGGCAAATTTCTTTAGCTGTTTCTAATCATCAGCTAGTAATTAGCATCCAATAACTTGCAACTTTGGTTTATCATTATAGATTTAGGAAGGCAGTAATTGTACTGTATGCTAATTAAATACCAATTGATTATTTAAGGCCTATATAGTGCTAACAACTGTGTAACAGATATACAGAGTTGTTAAACTGTAATAACTGCCAAATAGTCCCCCCCCCCTTCCCAGATTATTCCTCCCATCAGTGTTTCACACAATGAACCCTCTCTTCTGGCAGAGAAACCTTTAAATCTGCCTCTAGTTCCAGTTCATTCAATCAATGCTTGGCCTATGTTGAGCCTCTTTATAACACTGACCATTTAACACACTGCAAATTGATAATTTTTTCTTAAGCATTCAGTAGACCACATATTATTTGCTGCTGTTCTGGGACAACAGCTTGCAAGATCAAGTCTCAGCACTATAACCAGGAAACAAGTAGTGCCACTTGAAATGGGAGATCAGAAGACCAAGAGTTAATAGCCAAGCCAGGTGGCCTTGGCCGACCTTTTAAGTTAAGCAGGGATGGATCAGGCTAATATTTGGATGGGAGGCCACTAGGGGACACATAGCGCTGTAGCTTAGATTAGAAAGTAAAAAACAATTCCAAAGGAAGGCAAGGGCAAACAACATCAATGTTGTTGCCAAGATAATGACATGGGTGCATACATGAATTTACCAGAAACTTAGATACTTTATCAACTTGGATAACTTTATCTTTTTAAAGAGTTCTTTGCTAGTATTACCCATCAATTCAGGGTGTAGTACCTCTTGGAGCCATGTAATCCACTACACTCCCAAATGACACACACAGCACATACACACACACAGGAGAGTGTTACCATTTAATTCCTGAAATCCTATGGAGTCACCAAATTTCACAAGACTTTTGTGTCTTTGTGAGCAAACACTGGCATCTTGGAATAACTCACTTGCAATTTTGTGAAACTCTGCTCTTGTCACCTGATAGCAGGTGAGATTTTGAGGTGAGATCACTAGTATCTCATGATGTTTGGTAAAGTCGTGAGATCTGAGGGTTAATGATGACACACCTGGATTATTGGATGAGGCTGTACAATTGCATTCTAGGTCAGAAAAGGCTGCAAACTGCCTCTGTAACTCAACGATTCGGGTTACTCTCCACTTAATCTTTGGCTTGGATGGAAACCATCCACTTTCTCTGTTCTATGCTCAGATCTGTACTCTCTATAGCTGATTTGGGCAAACAAGCCAGAATAATTCTGTGCTCTTACTTTCATGGCCATCTCACTTTCCCGTGGAATCTCTTCTGGACTGAGTGCACTTTATTTTATAAACAAAAATGAATGATAAATTTTCAGGTGTGTATTTACAAGTCAGAGAATCATGGAATTGGATGGGACCGCTGAGGCCAATTCCCTGCTCAGTGCAGGAACCCAGATGAAAGCAAGAACAGGTTCCCTTCTACACGAAAGCCTTTCATTTCTATTACAACCCTGGGAAACAAACATTGTGCTTTGATGGAATCATACAGGTTGCTGGAATACTCCGTTTTAGGAAACCTGGGTCAAAGGCCAACTTTAGTCCATCAGGTATTACAAAACAAGAATCTCCTCAATTTTAGCAGCTTGATACTGTTAATCCGTTTCCTCTTCTCCTCAATTGAAACTTAATCCCTGTATGGTTTTCATTATCCTCCTTCCTCTCCAAGCCTTGATGTCTTGATCCTAGATTCCTGCCTATTTTATGCATCTGCGTCTTGCTCCCTGGAGACTGAGAAGGGATTCATCAACTTTGATCTTATGCCTAGCTGCCATATAGATAATGTGCTTGCCCCGGTTCAGTGTAGTAATAGAACCTCCTAGCACTGATGGCCGCAGAGAAAGGATTCCTACCTCAAACTTGCTCCAGACGAATCATATTATTCCTTTTCCACATTTATCTATTTCTTTATTTAAAACATTTGTATAGCCACCCTTCTTAAAGCCAAACTCTGGGTGGCTTACAATCCAAAAATAAGACAACATATACAACAATAAAGACGCAATAAATAAAAACACAAGAACCAGTAAAACCAAAACAGGAAAACCTGGTGCTTCAATCACACTTCCCTGATGCCACTCACTACATTCTCTCTGACTCTGACCTCACCCTATTGCAAGGCTTGGGGGAAGAGCCAGGTCTTAAGTGCTCTCCTGAAGGTTAAAAGGGTGGGGGCCTGTTGGATCTCAGGGGGGAGGTTGTTCCATAGGGCAGAGTCTGCAATGGAGAAGGTACACTTCTGAGGACCCACCAGATGGCAATGTTCAAGGGAAGGGACCTCAGGGTCTATTTGATTCCCTGAAAGAATCTCATGAATTTCCAACCTAGGCTTCGTCCTAATCTGAATCAGTGAGCCAATATCTGCTGAATTTTGTGCATGAATTCTCCCTAAGATGTTTGATTGTTTTAAATCACTGCAGAATGCTCAGTCTTTCCTCTAGTTTCCTAAAGATTCTTGATGGAGGGATGGGGTAGGGTTGGGGAGGGGGGCAGGACACTTTAATGGTAACAACCAAGCTGATCAGAAAAGACAGGCACGAGCTTATGTCTGAAGTGATTTACTGCTAAATAATAAACAAAAGGAATCAATAAATGTCAAATGAAGTTAGGAAAGCCAACTGGGGCTTGTCAATCTCATACCAACAAATGCCTCTTCAAGTCAATTTCCACCACTGGTTTCCCCTTTCAAAATCCTTCTTACCATAACAAGTTTAACACCTCAACCACAGACAATCCATCATATCTTTCAGGACATATTTTGAATCGAATTTACTCCATATCCCAAGTAATCCAACTACATGCCTATAGAATGGGCCAACAGTCCAATCGGTGTCCTCAATCTTGGCTCAAGCCAGCATTAATTTGCATTGATGCTGTACATCATTATCTTCCTGAACCACTCACATGGCCAAGAAGATAGACTTCTTTTAAAATGCTGGCTGGGGAATTCTGGGAGTTGGAGTCCCCACATCTTAAAGTTGCCAAGGTTGAGAAACACTGATCTAATCCAACCTTTTAGTTGTACTATGCTGTAATACTTAGAATCCACCATTAGGTGCCACCATCACATAGCGTTGCCTAGTCAACTCCACATAATGTTTATTTGTACTTTCATCAGATTTTATACATCATCAATTATCAGAGTGGCTTAAAAAAGTTAACATTTGCCTCTAATGCGTTATAGGAAAGAGAAGGATAAGAAACAGATGGTTTAATTGTCAAAACACAGGCATTATCTTAATAATTAGCACTACAGTCCTGTAAGGTAGGTTTATTTATCCCACACTACATATGGACATGCTGAGATGGAAACATAATGATCTACCTAGGGCTACCTAACCCATTCATGAATATTGAGTTCATGGTTCCCATTATATTATTCCTGTTCCAGGATAACAATTACCTGCAAGTAAACAATTCGTGATCACGTACACACACACACACAACCCTAAATGGGTCTACAAGCTTTCTTAAAGCATCTACCTGCTTGCTGTAGCCAGAAACAAAGAGAACATCAAGAGAAGCCAGCCAAGGGAGATGTCACATCAAATCAAGGACTCTCAGGATAGATGAAACTTGTTCTAGAAACCGAGCAGAACTGCATTTAAGGCCTCTGGAGGATATCATTTGGGAGCCTGTCACTTGGTGTCAGGATAACTTTTCAGACAGACTCTGGGGCTTAAGACTCTCGTGTTTGGGCTGTGTTTCAACGCTGGTGGCAGCATTGCCTGCAGAAACAGAAACTGCTGAAATGTGAGACAAAAAAGCCCATTCCATTCCTTCCTCCCTTTTGGACTAAGCTTTGCATGACTTCCTTTGTTCTACTCAACTACTCAACTATCTAGTTTAGGGGAAGTTTTTGTTCTGGTCTTACCTGTTTCTTTTTCACAGCAAGAAGAGAAGACATGTGATGGTAGAAGAAATATACAAGAGGTCTGTACAGTAGGACACAACTATCAGAGGCAAAACAGCAATAATCATGCTGTCATTAATTCCCTATTTCTGCTAGCAAATGCAGGAGTTGGATCTGCAAGAAGCTGTTCTGGCTTCTTCTACTGTACCATTTCAGCTGCAGACTTTGAGCTAAGCTAGACAAGAGTCACAAAATACACTCCAGTCTAGAATGAGATTGGGTACTTCGTTATTCCCCATGGAAACACCCATGTTGTGTGATCTTGGCTATTTCATTATAACCAAATATGCTTTAACAGTTTGAGTACTGTACAAGCATATCCACAGGACCTGATGAAAAAGAGTCAACACAGTGGCCACAACAATGCAGTCAAAGCACATAAAAAAAAGACCGAGCTTGGGCTGTACCCTTCCAGCTGCCATCTTGATTTTTTTTTTTTAACCATACACTGCAAACATTCCTGGTGCGGCATTTTATCTGAACACAGCAACTGAGTTTTCTTAACTGTGGTTTTGGACTGGTACGTTGAAAAGCAAAGCAAAGCAAAGCAAAGCTTTGTTTTGGTTTGGGGAACTCTGTAGGAAAAAAAGAGGAATTCAGCATCTACGAGACCTCTTCACTTGCCTTCTTTTCTCCTGCTCCTCACGTCAGAATCATGATGTTTGTTCTTTGATATAATAACCTCAAGAATGGCTACCCAGAAGAAAACAAAAAAGAAGATTCATATGTAGGTAGACAATCTCATCTCAACCTCATGGATAAATGGATGACACAAACTCCAGCAGTTAGGAATGAAATTGGACTAGGTTGAAAATAAACCTGAATGAAAGAATCAATGGAGCAACTTACAAAAGGATGTCATGATCCCTTCACCTCCTTGAATCCCAGAATCAATACTCAAGGGCTTCCAAAAACATCACATTTTCTCTGTCACCTGAAACAGAGAGTTTAATGGAGCAGAAGTCCATTGATCATTAAAACAATCATTAAAATACATGTACAAGAAAGAATAAAGAGCTTTGCAAGTCTCTCCTCATTCATCCACGTGCAGCAGCTTCTGCAAGAGAGTCCATCAGCAATTCAGGGTATGGGTAAGACTGGAAGCTAAGGCACGGACCCAGAAATTTGCACAAGAAGAAGTCTTTGGCTGACACGGTCACAACTGAATTTCAAAAGTCTCTTCCAAACCTATTTGTTCAGTCGTTAAGTCATGTCCGACTCTTCGTGGCCCCATGAACCATATTGCGCCAGGCCTTCCTGTCCTTCACTGCCTCCCTGAGTTTGCTCAGTTTCATGCTCATCCAAACCTATAGCCAGACAAAATGGGAGGATGATTTCTCCAAATTTCTTTAGAGGAAGGAGGAAATCTCCAACCATTTCCCAAGGGCAAGATTCCCCTTAGCAGTGAGTAGCAAAGAAAACCTTCCTGATGTTTTTCCTTGGGATCGAATGGCAGTGTGGAAATCTCATGAAGCTGCAAGTTGCTAGAAAAATGACTGCACCCTAAGAGATACAACGTTCATGCGCACAGCTCAGTATTGTACTGAAACAATGCGTAACAATAAATTGCAACATCCAAACCTTAAGATAATAACTCACTACAATCCAATTTAAAATCACAAAAGCACCACTGTCTGCCATGAACATTACAGTTAAATTCTCTTCTCCTTTGAAAGGATTTCTAAAGCAAATTTTCTTTCAACAGATTGAATAAGAATTGTAAGGGAAAAAAAGACAACAGCACGTCTCTGATACTAATTCCAAACTATGTCTGCCATGGTGCAATCCAATATCCTAAATAAATGAGGAAGGATGGAATTAATTGGGTCCATAATATTGTAATGAGAACTTACTTAATGTCAGTGTTTCTCTTAAGTTTATTTAAAAAAAAAATCTGGTGTTCTTCCTAGCCTGATTCTGAATGTTGATTGTCTAAAAAAAATCACCCATCTCTATGTCATGTCCTGTTACTTTGACATCCAGGTCAAAATTCAGGGTCCAGGTGGGTTCCCTCTCCTAGTTAAGCCATCCACGTGCAATCGAATCTTCCTGAATTCTGAATTCTTTCCATCATGACTTTCTCTTAATCCTGAGGACTTACCCAGGTAGCATTTGGCTCCCTTCAAACAGCTGCCAAAGGATCAAATTCTGTGTTATATATTGTACTAAAGTATGGTTAGATACGTAGTTGGTTGTGTTCATACACTGCACTAAACCAAAACTGAAGAAAGCATGTTATATGTGAGACACTCCAATAAAAACACCCCGACTGAATTCTCTGTACTTGATTGACTCCGTTCATCAATATGTACATCTACTTGCCCTCCAAAGCTGGTGCAGCTCTGCTGAAGACATCCAAGTTCTTTGTTCCAGTGATTTCTACTCTGCAATTTGATGCCCTCTGCTCGATTCACTTCATCATCCTGGCATCCTTTTTTGCAGTTTCTTGCTGAAGAAACAAACTGAAAACATAGGTTTTAAATACTCTGAGGAGCAGCTAGGCTTTTTAGCCTTCAATGGAAATTTCCAAATGTTTGGGTCTTTAGTATTTATCTTATTAATTTCCTCATTATCTCAAGAATCACTTGATATTTACCCTAAGATCAATGATGGTATGCCTTCTCATGGTTTAAGAGCTTATGCTACAAGAATGGGTGATAAAAGTAGGTGACAGTATTTCTGACCTTAAATGTCAATCCGGTTATAATACTTTACAAGTCATCACAATGGCCACATACTTATACTCAGGCTACAAAGCTCATACCCAGAGTTTGCCACCTTCCAAATCAGCTCCGAACACATGCTTTTCTTGTTCTATGGAAGTCTAAGAGGGATCTGAAAGTTGTGAAGGAAGCAATGGATATTTTTAGGGAGTTGTTAAATCTCAGACAGTAACACACCTGTACCATCACAAGTCAGAATTAAAACAAAACAAAACATTGGAAGGCCAAGCAAATCAATACACTCAATGAAGTGTGGATAGAAAAGGAAGCGAGGGAGATTTGGGGAGCTGCTTCTAAAGGGGGTTGCCTCAAGCCCCCAGACCCAACTGCTTTTAAGGAAAATTGGCCCGATTCCTTCTGAAAGCTTCTGTCTGCCCCACTCCCACCCCTAAAGAGGACAGTGTGATGCAAAATCTTTTCAATCTGAGCTTTAACAGATTCTCTGATTGAATTAAATATGACTACAACATAAAGAAGTTCCTTCAGTTAAGGTGTAAATGCTTCCTTCCTTTCCTTTACTAACAGCCAGCCTCCTATTTACAATATGAAGACTTGATTATAGGCTATATAGCCAACCTCTTTGTCTGCTTGGCTTCCCGCCCCCTTTATGTCACTGATAAAGCTGGTTATAAGATGAAGAATAGGAACAGAAGTAAGTGATATCTTGGCACAACCCACAAGGAAAGGTAAAGGTTGCTGAGGGGTTGGATGGTCTCAGATGCTTTCCTTTACTTCGCTTTCGCCCCACACCCCCAGTCCATGATGGTAAAGAAACTCTTTCAAGCTAATTTCACCTATTTAAAATCAAAGGAATTTGCTCCTGTATGTGCCATGCTTCAGAACAGCTGTCAGAATGCAGACTGGAAGGTACACGTACACAAAAATGCGTCTGTTGTGCTGTTCGTGTATAAATAGGATGGAAATGGCTTATTAAGGGAGGGGCAGCTGCAGGCAAATATTAATGGTCTGCTTCTGCCTATCGCAAGGGAGTGTTCCTTCGTGGACAGACCTGTTCATGGTACAGAAAGAACTTGCGTCCCATCACCTCCCTACTTTTTTTGTGTTTTTTAAAGGTCCTTGGCTGGCATTGGCAAGAAAGTGCTGCAAGAATTACAGCTTGGCTTCCAGGCACAGGCTTGGCGATCGGTTCCTCTTTATGAGCCTTTATTGTTATTACCACCTCTTTCCTTTTATATTCCTGCCAAAATAGTCACATTAATCTCCCTCACTCCCTGAAGGCAAAACATGGGTAATTGGATTTATATGGGTTAGAAATTTGCTAGATTTAAGGGGGATGGGGAAAGAGAGTTAATATATACACAAATAAATAAATAAATCGGAAAGGAGGGAGAGCAGAAGAAACCTCGCTCTGACTTATCCGGGAGCTGGGAAAACAGCGCCAGCTGAGAACTCGTAAATCTCAGCTCGACCACGTTCCTCCTTCTGTTTTTTCCCCCCGGGCATGTTGTGGTTGTTGATTACCTGCGCCTGATTTAAGAACTCTTCCTTCTGGGAAAGCTGAACTTTCACCAAGCGTCTCATTTTGGATTTTGGAACCCTTCCCATCCCGTCTCTCTTTCGTCCTCTGCCTTCCCGCTTCGGGAGAAACTTGGTGTCCCTGACTGCACGCAAACTCAATCTGAGAGGGAGGAAGGTGGCAGAGATCGGCTGGAACTCTGGGCTTTAGGGAGTAGGGCCGTGAGCATGGCTCGGTGGTGGGACACCAGTCTTCCGGACGCCAGTGCCTGGAGTTAAATTTAGTTGGATAACAAAATGATCTTGCCTCAGGCAGCTTGTTATTCGTCTCAGAAACAAAACCGGCCATCAAGGGCCTGGACAGGTTTTCCCCAACTCTCTGTGTGGTAATCAATCATCACCTTTTCTTCGTCCCTCTGTGGATAAAAAGGCATGCTGTTCTTCCTTTCACCTATACTTTCTCCATCCGTTCCTTTATCAGTTCTGTCTTTTTGTTTTTCGTGCCTTCAAGTCAGTTTTTGACTCCTGGCAACTGCCTAGAGAAGTCCCTGCCATTTTCCTGGCAAGGTCTTTCAGAAATGGTTTGCCCTTGCCTCCTTCTTCATAGGGAGAGGGACTGGCCCTCAGTCACCCAGCTGGCCTTGGGTCCATGGCATGACTAGAACTCACAGCCTCCTGGTTTCTAGCCCGATGCCTTCACCACTACATCAAACTGGCTCTCACATCCAAGTCCTTACATTCTTTATTATTGCTAAACCCCACGTCTAGGAAGGTCCTCTGATGTATCAGACCACATTTGGCACTCTACAATATTGCCCCTAGTCTGTCACATGCCTAAGACATGTTTGTTCAAACATTCAGGGAGGGAGGGAGGAAGGCAAGCAGCTAGAATATACCTATGTTGCAGAAGGACATCTGAACAAGGAAAGCTTACTCTGAAATACCACTAAGCATGAGTGGAACAGTTCTAGCCTTGAGTGCCAACTCTATATATCCAATAATCTCTGACAAGCTATGAATACTCCATTTTGCAGGTCCCAAGCCCGCCTTTCCCCCTTCTCTTGCTAATTCATCTTAGACCATGGTGAAGCAACAAGAAACATCACGTGATAATCTGGAACTGGCTTGACAAAGGGATCAGACCCACAACCTTGGTCCCACTCTCAACCAATCAATATCTCTGCTTTTGCAGTAAAATTAGTGGGCACATAATTATAACTATCGGGAGCAGGCAAGACAAGTTAAATACCATCTCCCTTGGGGAAAAAATAAATTATTATGCCAGCCAAGATGATCCAAAATGCCACTACCCGCGGCTCTAATTTCACTGATTCTCCAGTTACACCTCCAACAGAGAGGGAAAGAGAGATGTACCTTCAGAACGGCAGGTATATACTTAGCTGCTTTGTGATTTTTGGGGGGGGGGGGCGGGGTAGGCTGAAGCATGATAGCAATGCTAAGAGCAGAGTTCTGCTAATGTGTCCTTTGCTAATCCCTGCACTTTTAGTGTTCATATACAATGGAAAGTTGCTCACCTCCCCCTTTTCCAGCAAAGATTTAATGGCAGGAAAAATTGCAGCAGTAATAACATGTTAGCTCTGTTCCGCACTTCACAATCAAAGAACTCAGTGGGCAGGAGGGTATTAGGATTGTCACTTTCCAGATTGGGAAACTGAGGCCCTGAAGGGAAGGCACTGATGTGACTTCAGGCATACATACTTGCACCGACATGCATGGACACACTTAAATGCACCCACATATCCTCATATATACAGCTCTCAAGGCTTAAAGACCCCAAGGTTGATGATGACGAGATCTGCTGTTGGTTTTCCCCACATTCATTATACATTCCCATAGCATGAGGGTAGCCCCAGGGCTGGCAATGGCTTCCAACCCCCATTGTGGCAGTGCCAGAGCCCCATCTAATTTAAAAAAATTGCAGTGTGTTTCAGAAAAAGTAAAAAATGTGCAAAAACTGCAGTGTGAGTTGTGCAACAAGATGTGTACTTTTTTTTTTAAATCCCCAAGCAAGAAAAACTCAAAACATATCAGTCTCATGCTAACATGTGATGCAACTTTACCTACTTTGCACCATCAACTCACCCATTGGGCTCTTACTTCTCCTCACCATGTCCAAGTATGGTGCACCTACCACATTGTCCATTCATGCCTTAACATTATAATCCGCAATGAGGAGCCTCTGGGCAAATCTAGCTTTTTCATGGTCCTTCACCACCTCTCCCCAGTTGCTCATCCAGTTGTACTGAAGCACATGGGAGATATAGCAGGGGTTGCAAAGTGTTAAGTTCTCATGAAACTTTAAATTTGTGTCACAGAGATGCTATTGCTATTTTCCATGCATGCACATGTACATAAATTTGGTGTCAATTCAACTCAAGTTAAGCTTCAAGAGCATTTTTGTAGTAACAAAGAAGCTAAGGCTAATTTGAAACTTTCCTAAAGTCATAATGTGGATTGCTTGTTATAGCATAACATGGTAAGTGAATACACACATTATACCTTAAGGTTATGTGTCAGTCAGGACTATGGCTTACTGAACACAATGTGGTTAAAAATAGGAATAGTTTAGCATTATGCATAAACATAGCATAGTACAGTCCTGTAGTGACCCGCTAACAGTGTAAACCATGGAAGGACTCTGATTATAAAACCATCAGAATATCCAGCTACCTCCCCAGTTCATACCTGGGAGCAATTTTGGACAATGGCTAAGTTTTCTGAGTCTTGCCAGAATGCACTGCTTTATAGCACTGGGGTGTGTGTGTGTGTGTGTGTGTGTGTGTGTGCTCTGTATGTGTGTATGTGAGTTTGTGCATATGAGGAGGGGAGAAAAGTGTTTAAATGCACAGGTTCTATCACAAACAGCTGCCAAAATCAAAGGAGAATCAAGATTGGTATATAAAACTGGGAGGGAGGGAAAGAAGGATGGATGAGGGAAAGGGAATTGTTCACCATATAGACCAGCTATTTATCAGCAAAGCATGATAAAGGCATATATAATGACAGCTGTTTGGATTGTCAACAATTTATAGCTTTATTTAAGAAATAAATAGATCATTTTGAAGGGTTCAGAAAAGTTTTTAGGAACAAACTTAAATACAAGGGAATGCTTGAAGTCTTCTGCTGCCTGAATCCATGGAAGCCTGGCTCATCCTAGGTAAGTTGTTATTTTCTGGAATTTGTAAACCAGAGTTCTCTGATTTATGTTTATGTGAATACATTGTCTACTGAAAATGTCTATCGGAAAACAACCCACACTAACCAAGTGCTCCATTACCAAAGTAACAACTCAACCTTCCACAAGAGGAGCTGTGTAAGAACATTATTCAGATGAGCACAAATACACTGAAGAACACCAGAAAAAGGAAACAGACCATCTATACAACATCTTCCAATGAAATGGATATCCACACAACTTTCTCAAAAAATGCCTGACCACTCAACCAGCTACAGCACAACCAACACAAGCTATGAAAAGGATAACACTACCATACATCAAAAACATCTCAAAAACAGCCAACAGACTATTACAACCCCATGGCATCACTGTAGCACACAAACCAAAAGCCCTCCAAAACATCTTAAGCAAACCAAAAACAAACAGTAGCCCAAAAAGAAAAAAACAGGAGTCATCTACAACATACAGTGTAAGGACTGTAACAGCCACTGTGTAGGACAGGCAGAAGACTAGCAGAGCACATCCATGAACACCAGCAAGCAGTCAGAAGACACAGTGAAAACTCCTTAATCTCACAACACATGGACAGACTCAACCACAATTTCAGCTGGGAAACTCTGAGCATCCTAGACCAAGCTAAATCCAAAAACACTAGGGTATTCCTGGAAGCTTGGCATTCAGACAAAGCAGCCATCAATAGACACAAAGAAATAAATCACATTTACACACCATTCAAAAGAGACAATAAAAAAAGCTAAGAAGGAAACAAAAAGACCAGAACACGTCCTCTCCAGCAACTGACACCCAAATAAGCAGGGACTAACACCAGACAAACAATCAAGCGGAAACAATACCCTAATCAAGGAACTACCAAGGAAAAAACCTCACCCCCACTAGCACTGGCAGGGCAAGCCACTGTATATGAACAGGGAGCAAACCCCATACTCGCACTGATGATGTTACCTACTTGGGTAATGAAATGTCTGCAAGGAAACCACCAAACTCAGAGAGCACCAAGGACTCCATAGTGAATACATTTAATCAAGGACTTTACCAAAAAGCAAACCAAAAAAGCCTGAAATATCATTGCCTGACTTCTAATGATGCAGTCACTACTGTAATTCTAATTGCACACCACCACCATTTCATAGCAAAATTGGGATCTATCGGTAATTTGCGCATCTATTTTAGTAACTGTAAGGCTGTTGTTGGAGACTACCCATTACACCTAACTTAAGAATCTAATCTGTGTACCATATTCTTGTATTGTACCTGGTCTTCATGGTTTTAAAGGATTAGGAAGTCTTGCGCTTTCAAGAGAGACAGCCAATACAGCAGTCTGTTACTTTGTTGATGCAATGCAAAATTAGTCTTAGCAGCATACAGAATAAAAATCTGAATGCTACATGGCTCCTAAAAAGTTCTTTCTCCTTGGAAATTGACTTTGCAGAAAACCTGGGGCAAAAGTCAAACACTGGAACAAGATCACTTTAATAAACTCCCGCTTAACAGTTTTAATAAGTCATCCACAAAAGGTAAAAATGGGAGCACTGATTTATCCAGGACATTTATCAGAAAATAGGATCTATCCCTGGTTGATTGAGATAGTTGCAGCTTGTGTAATTATTAGGGATGAAGCCTCCTCACCAAGGCATTTTGAAAGTCTTCCGGCATTTTTTCCCCTTCCTTAGAACTTTCCATCTGGGGAAGAATTCCAAAAAATATTTCAGGCAAATGTGCCATCAGGGCAGTATCTTGGGGTACAAATCCAGAGACCCATTCCTCAGAATGAAGAAGTGTGCTCCAAAATTGGTGAGGTTGTGCACCTTACCACTAGTGGGAAAGGGATGGACTTTATCTCCCAAGAATTCCCCAGCCAGATTGGCCATTTCTCAGAATTCTGGCAGATGAACTCCATCCAGCTGGATGACATCTAAGATGACAAAGGTGGAATTAAAGAGAGAGCTCCCGTAAGACCATTGCTTTCAGACCAATCCCATAAGAACGTTGCATAAAGTTATGTAACTATAAAACTGACTTTACAATTCATTTGGGATGGCAACCAGTCTACAAGACTCTGGTTCTGCAGCCCAACTTTTGTATACTTCAGTTCAGCAATATTTTGTATACAAACACCCCTTTTGTATCAGATTCAGGAATGTAAAAGACTTGACCCAGCACTAAAGGAGGCATAATGCCCAGCATCGGCTAACTGACCTAGGCTGATCTTGAAAGCCTAAGGACATTTGGTCCTCTTTAGCACTTGGATAAGAGACTACAGCACCAGAAGATTCCAAGTCTCTAGGCTACACTACAGGTTGAACAAAACAAATAAATAAGAAGTGTCAAGATGCACCAGGAACTGACCTTGTTTAAAAAGGAACTTTCCCTTTTTACTTTACATCTCAATAAATTTGACAGATTGGGCCACAAACTAGGAGTGTAGCATGCATTCTGAAAGAACCAGTTCAAATGAGGAGCAGGCAATGTCGGCGATACACCAGTTCAAGTCTCACATAAGGAAAAGTTCAAGAGGGAAGGTGTTGACTGGAGAAGCGAGGCAGAACAAGATCTACAGAGGGTTTAAATATTCCATCTGGGCCAAGGGAAGGCTTGCACCTTTTTAATGAGGTGCAAATTTTCACACAATAAATGCTTACTGATGCCAGGAGATATAACATTGTTTTCCCTGGCTCGGGCAATTATTTCTGGATTATAGGTGGTGATATAGATTGATCTGGCGGTACCTCAAATATAATTATTGTTTTAATTTTCACTTCCATAGAGTTCTATTTTAAAAAGAGATAGGAAAAAACCTGTCCTGGTAAAAATCACGTTGACTTACTAAAGTATTTTACAGAAATTATTTAAAACACGCATGCGTGCATACACAGACATTATTAACATGTTAAAATTCAACAACTGCTGAATTTTGCCAATTAGTGAATATCTGAACAAATCCAATTAGTGTGTGCGTGTGTATACATGCACACACACACACACAAACATGGTCACTCTGTTATCTTCTCACATAGCATTCTGTGGTTGGGGTTTAATTATAGCTATGCAGTTTTATTTTGCATATATTGTTGCATTTAGAACCTTGCTAGGAATTTGAAAAGGAAAAAAATAACCCAAACCACTGAATGACATCCAGTATCCACAACACAATGACACATCTTCACACAACAGGAATACAGTTCCTTACGGGGGGAAATGGAGACATGCAAGTTCAGAAGGACAGATCTGAATGGTTGTTTTGTTTGTTTTTCCAACACATGATATGCCAGTTCACGCTCATTCATATACTTGGTCTAAAACATGATTGAGGAAACTTTCACTTCTCCAAGTCTACATTCCCTTCAGAGGGTATGTGTGTCCAGGCACGTTCTATTAAGGTATGCATACTGATGGTGAGTGGGCCCAGAGCCCAAAGTAGGCCTACTTACATCTTCTCTTTCCTCCTGTCCCCATGGGGCAAGGAGGATCCAATTGCCAGAGGGTTGAACTGATCCTCCATACAATGATGCTGTGGACTACAGATTGTCCATTCGTGAAGCTGATCATCACAGAAGTGTGTCCATCCTTCCCCAGATTTCCCTACCAACTCATTCCAGTCCTAAAGCTTCGTTTGTGCCTCACCCAGATGCTTCAAATGTTGCTGAACGTGTTTCTTTATGAAAAATGAGTTTGTTAAGGAATAATCCATAACATTTTTCCAGTTTGGCTAATCCACTGAGGAATGATTTGCAACAGCAGAGGATTTGAGTTCCAATCCACCTTGAGTCTTGGGGCCTCTTCTTTCCTCCCAAATTATTTAATGAAATCATACTGTTCTGCACAAGATTCAGCTGTGAACTGTCTCCTACCATAGCTGCACAATCTGGAGTTTGTTCTTGCACGCAGTGATGCTAATTCCTTTATGGCTTCTAGGCTCTTGAATTCTGCTGTGGTATCTACCCTAATTTGGATGTGTTGAATCCATGCAACCTGACATGCTGGTGTTTAGGCAAAAAACAAGAAGGAAAAGGAAAGAAAATGATGGTAGTCAAAATAATAACAGCATTTAAAGAAATTACAGGAAACAAAGTACATACATACAGACAATAAACTTATAAGCTACCTATAATTGGTTTCCATGATGAGTTACGGAGAAACTTTTGAATTATTTTCCTTTCAAATGTGTAAGACAGTTCAACTCCTAGGGAAAAGAGAAAGGATATTGGTGCTAACTGGAATATTTAACATTCCCAGATGTAATTACAATTCCTGTGAATGTAGAAAATGCACATAGGCTCCTGGAAAAAAGGGAACCCATGTCTTGGAAGGCACACAGAAAACTGCAGAACCTTTCTTGGGCTTATATTTTCCCCAGAGGCGGGCAAGGTAGATCCAATTCATTAAGGAACTGAAAGCCCAAGTGGTTTCAGTTGGGTGAAATCTTTGCCAGGGGACAAGAATCAGTGAACCATATTTTTGCAGGGCATCTATCACACATTGAATCTCGCTTTCTTCTCTTTCTCTGAGATTAGGTTGAGCGTATTTGGACGAACGTCTCCAGAGTTCTGAAACACAGATATGGTAACTTTATAGGAGGCAGTCTTGTTAAGGAGTAGCCCATATTAACTTGGCTGGCGAGTCAAACTGCATTTTTACTGGGGTGGTTAAAGGGACCCCCCTGTACAAATGTAAACTGCATTCACCACCTATGAGATGCCCCCTGAAACACGCGAACTGCTTAAAGCGCCCTTGTAAGAAAACAGTCACAGCAAGTTGAATTGACCCTGAGTGGCGACTGGAGCAAGAATGAGCCAGGAACCCGGGCCCCGTAAACCAAATTGTTTCTATTCACTGACCATATCTCAAAGATGGTATGGCTAGCATGCTGACCTGGTAGGAAGAGACAAATAAAAATAAGGTCACACGGATGGGTTTCTCTAAAACAGTGCTTCTCAACCATGGCAGCTTGAAGACGTGTGGACTTCCACTCCCAGAATTCCCCAGCCAGCTGCCAAGGTTGAGAAACACTGATCTAAAATATTCCGACATCATGCTGTAATTTCCACTGCATCTGCCTTTTTCTTTCTCTTGCTTTTGCAAAGTAGTGGGCCAAAGGCATATACGCCCTGGTTCTGCTTTTGCTCACAGCCGCTCAGCAAAGTATCAAAGCTTGGCTGGGGCTCCCTTATATATTGTATTATTGCTTGTACACATACACATAAAATTATGTTGTATCTTCAAGGTGATTTGGTTGCTTTAGATGAGCCAAGGTGGGGGCACAAGAATTTGGTGCCGGGACTTGGATTAGAAGGATAAGAGGGGAGGCGGTTGATCACTTGCATTACGTTCCTGCCACTTTGCAGGCTGGTGGATTCTGCCAACTCCCTTTTCCTCTCTGATGCTGAACCCATTTGAAGATACACTTGGGGGAATTTTAATTTGGCCAGGGAAGTTTTTATTTGGGGAGAACCCTGTGAGGTAAGGGTGAGGCACCATGCGAGGCTCTGTGGGTGCAAGCCCACTGAAGGTACAGACAGATCCGGGACGTTCTCTGCAGAGGGCAACGTTCTGAAGATCGAAAAAAGGAAAAAATGAGACATTGTCAGATTGGGTTCATAATGGATTGCTTTTTGACCAGGACTGAATGAGGAGGTTTTAAGGATCTGTCTATAAGTGGGGAGAAATTTCTTTTGCTTTACTTCTTAGAGAAAGGGATACGTTGGATTACAAAATGGATTTTTTTTATTAAGGTTAAAATACATATGTTATTTTTGGTAGCTGTTACTTTTGCTGATTAGGATTGAATGATGGGTTTTTATACTTTGAGTATTGACAAGGGATGAGACATGGGAAGAAGATATCTTTTTTTTTCTTTATTGAAATACTAGAGAAGGTGTTAAGTTACTGAAATTGTTTATACTTGTCCAGAGGGAGGGGGAGTCATCTTTGATATATTCTCTTTTTCTTTTCTTTTCTTCTATCTCTTTGCACTTTTTTTCTTTTCTTTACTTTTTATATTTTCTTTAGTTTGTATTAGTCTTTTATCTTTGTATTTGTAAACTCTAATAAAATTATTATTATTTTTAAAAAGATTGTGCTCATAATGCATTGTTTAGTCTTATATTACAATGCCTCTTATATTTTATTCTTGGACTTTGAGGAAGCAGGATTGAAAGAGTATTGATGCTTTTGAGATTTGGTGTTGGAGAAGACTCCTGAGAATACCATGAACAACCAAGAAAACAAACCAATGGATCATCAAACAAATCAACGCAGAGTTCTCACTAGAGATACAAATGACTGGGCTTAAATTATCCTAATTCGGACACGTTATGTGAAGACCCAGCTCTCTGGAGAAGGCTCTGATGCTGGGAAAGGTGGAAAGAAAGAGAAGAGGATGACCAGCAGCAAGGTGGATGGACTCAGTTCAGCAGTGATGGGAGCACCACTGGAAGATCTGAAGGACCAGGTTAGGGACAGATTGTCCTGGGGAAAAATCTATGTGGTCGCTAACAGCTGACACCAGCTTGATGGCATGCAATCAATATTTTATTTTAATGTATCTTGTAATACCTCTCATAAGTCACTGTATCTTATCTTCCTCGAGCTTCAAGCCACAGATACAATCCCTCCATTTAGCTTCTAGCATAGACTTCAGTTCAGTTCTGCTTTAACTTAGTCAACTATTTGGCTGTTCCCATGCAACTTTGTTGCCTGAACTCAAGAATCAGCAAGTAGATTTGGAAAGATCATTTGGCTAACAGATTTGGCAAGGAGAAGCCTTAGGATTTTGGCAACAAGTTATCAAGGAAAGGCAGTCAAAGAGCTGAGCCGAGATGTAATGGCTGAACGCAAAGTGACAACAAAGGAGGGCAGGAAATGCAGAAGGTGGAGAATGGAATGTGAAGAGACTAAAAATAAATTTTAAGGATAAAAGGCCATGAATGCTTGTGAAGTATAGATAAGGCATCAGCACAGGAGCGTAATCAAGAAACCGAGAGAGATTTAGGAGAGAAGACATATGCACCTCTACTCTTGAACTGCCTACCAGAAAGTAGCAATGTTATACAGCAATTCTACTGGAAAATCACAAGAAGAAAGCTAGTGGAGAAAGCAACTTTTTTTATTCTTCCTTGATTATGCCTATTTTTCAGATTTTGGTATTGCACATAACAGTTCAAAGAGACGGAAAAGGACACTCTGCAAATAAAAATAAAATATCAGAGTTGGCCATCTGCTGGCAAAAAACTGAGACTGCAGCCCTAAGAGCATCAAGGTGATGTGCCCTCAAAAGTCTGGAACTGCAAAAAAATAAAAAAAATAAAAACTACTGGTACCAACAACGTGGTTTCTGAGATGGTGAAGAGAAAAATATGATTTGCTTGGCTCTGCACAAAGAAGGCATAATGTGTCTCTTGAGGCTATGTATCAGTTCTATGGTAATATAATGTTTTCCTTTCATTCCAACAGCAGTAATTTGCTTGTAGAATTCCTGTTCTGTTTACCACAGCCATTACTTTAGTGAGAAGCGGCATTGAATATGGCCTGGTGCACTATAATAGTGGGATTTTGTTAAAGATATTTAAGCTTCTTTTCAAGCTTAACTATATTAGAGGTTGAATGCAACTTCAGTGCCGCGCGGTGTTCTGAAAACGCCTTTTAAACATTGCCCCAGATGCACCAGCATTTCATGAACCTTTTCCTTTTAATTTTTTCCCCCTCAAAAGATCACTCAAAAGGCTACTAATACAATGTGTTTGATGCTGGGTTTTGTTTGTTATTCCTAACTTACAGTAGGATTCCTCTCTTTCTACATGTGTGCAACATATGTATCCCCAGATGATGAGTTCTTAAGCATCAGGTAAGCCCAGGTGCAATTGCCTGGTTTTGTCTTAGCTATTTACTTTATAAATAGTTTCTGGTTTAGTGAATAGAGTGAACCCTGCCAGTTGCAGTTTATTCAATAGCCATGGTTTGACATCTATTCAAACCCAGACACATTTGCAAAGCGCTGAGCTATTTTTCCAGTAATTCAGATAATAGTCATGTTTCTCAATGAAATGAAGTGGCTGCATTTTGCCTACCCAAGGCAGAGACAGCTGAACCCCCCCTTCCAGAGCAGCTACATGAACCTGAAAAAAGACACAAGGGCTTAAACTATTCAAAAAGAGATACTTTGTACATGGTGCTGCTATACATTTCAAAGCACCTCTTCTGAAGATTTGCACAGCCTTACTGAATAAAGCGGGCGGACAATTCTTCTTTAAAGATACTGAGGTTTTCCTTCCATGGCCACATGCAAGTATCTTTCCTTGTATCCTTCAACAGGCTCTGCAGGTTTTTGAGGCAAGAGTAAAATCTGTTTGGCAGAAATAATAGATAGCATTTCTGTATAAACTAGAAGTCACGGCATCTCTACCAAACCACCTTTAGCCCTCACTTCTGTTCTCTCTCTCTCTCTCTCTCTCACACACACACACAGAGAAAACAATGACAGCCAAACCCATATCATCTATCTCCAACTTAAATTGCCAGCTTGTTAATAGTTGCTTTCTACACAACTGAAAAAATCAATGAACAAAACAGTTATTTTAAAGAGAGAATGTATTGCAGTTCAGTTCTAAACTCCACACACATCCTCCATGTCTAGACTATGATCTCTCTCTTTCTCTCCATCTGTCCTGGATTCACAACTTAATCATCTTCCTCCTCATATGTAAGTAGGGAATAGTTAGTACCACACTTTTGGAAAAGGTCAAGGATAAGATGGCTCCTATATGAATAGTTGTGTGTGATTTGTCTGCCTGCCCCAATGGGTCTCTCTGTCCCAGAAAAATGGGGAGATAAATGATGAGCTAGCAGCTGGGAGGGCCAACAAATGGGCCATTGAGAGGCTGAATGAGGCCTCCCACAGCACTCATTCCTCTCCAAGGCAGCGGCCTGCTCTCCTCTATGTTCCAAAATTTACATCCATTTGAGAACCTGCTATGGCCCTCTCCAAATTTTGTGTTGTCTTCAACAGCCAAGATCCATCAGATCTCACCTGCCGACCTGCTTCCAGAATTAATCCCTTCAGGGGGTTTATACAATACATTCAACTGGAAACTAACAGATGAGTTACATTCACACAATCAGAGGTAAAAAAAGAGCAAACCATTATTCTAACAATGTAACTAAAAGGTTCTTCACACCTCCCTGGACTCTGTCTATACCTCCCCAAGGGAGGTACACCTCACAGATTGGGAAACCCTGATGCAAACAGAGATGCCAAAACTAACTAATCTGTTTAAGTGTGTCCTGTTAGCATAGTCATATTCAGTTTTAGTGTTGCCAATGTTTCCTTTCCTAAGAATCTTGGAAACTGTGGTTTGATGAACACCAGGAAAATTGGTCCATATGTAAATATAATAAAGAACAAAGTCAATAGATGACAAGACTTGTTCTGGAACCTTAGGTCAGCACTGATGATGGAATAAGATCCTATAACAAAGATGAGAGCAGTGCTGGCCTTGCTGTTACTGCTTGTGTCTCAAGGATCCAATGTCAAGGAGCCTCCCTCATTCTACCTAATGGTAGAGCTGACCCTGGGTTTGCTGAGAATCCCATTGGTGATCCCCCACCTTATTCAGAAAATAGCTATAGTTCTTGGAATTTCTTGAAAAGATGCAACAACTAGTATTAAGCCCACTGAAGTCAGTCATAGAGATGCTCCTAAGCAAGGTCTATTTTATGCAGAAGTAAATCCCTCCATTGGATTCTGATTAAATGGGTATACATGTGCAACTTGAGTTTACTGCCTGCAGCTGAGTGGTCTCCTTCTTGTGAAACACTGCTGGTAGAGTACAGAAAGCTACTTGTATTTGTCCTCACCCATGAAAGCTTGTGAGGAGATTTGGGGTGCCACCTACTGCACAGGACTGTAATTGGGAGGGGAAAAAAGGAAGGGCTTGTCCAAAATGATCCTTCAGAAACCTTATTTTTACAATACAAAAGAGCCCAGAACAGTCTGGTGAGATGGCTGATGGACATGTCAGGCTGGAATAGACAAAAAGACTGGATTTATTTCTAGAACTGGTGAGAAAGACTGCTACGAAATATACACAGAGTATTGCAAAATCCTCACTGTAAATTCTTGAACAAAAGAAACCACCTATCCAGGCTTCAGGTCACATTATATAATGCAAAGCACTCTGCCTCCCTAACACTACCCATTGAGATACATGAATGAAGTAGTCACAGATCAGAGGCCTAGATTCCTACAAATACCCAACACTGAAGCACAATTCCATATACACTAGAAAATCCTTTAAATACCTCTCTTCTCCATGATGGTATGAAGATGGAGTTTAGGTGCACTTCAAGGAATAAATTATTAACACTAGAAACAAATACACATTACTGTTTTTATAGACTGAACCAAAGCCAACAATAAACCCTTCTGGTTGGTCCAATTCTATACTCCTGGCTGGAATTTCTGTTCATTAACCAACCCTGTTAGGCAGCTTTTAAAGACATACAGCTGAGTTGAGCACTTTGATCATTTCATTGGTAGCCACACAATTTACTCAACTAGCCACGTGGTCCCATTTCTGACCACCTACTCCTCAGCCATGTGTATACAGGCAGTTCAGAATACTCTCTGTAACTGAGGAATTGGACCCCAATTCATTGAATTAATTGATCTTTAAGATGTCCCTCAACTAATGCTATTTTCACTCTGGTATAAGGGCTAGAGTATCCTTATGATCCCTTTGATCATATGGGTACTGAGTCAAGCAATTGCTCCATGCAAGCTTACTTGTCCTTTTGCTGATGTTCTGAAAGCAAGAATCTCCCTATCTTTTGCCTTGCACAGGTCCCACTGTCTGTAAATTCACTCAGGGAATACAAAGGGAAAGCTGGCTGCGATGTTTCTCCCCCTCCCCCCAAAAAGTAACACATCTGTTTATGAGCCACTTTACATTTCTTTCTCAGCCAAACAGTATAAAGTAAATCTGTGGGAGAGAGAGCAAGCCTATCAGAATTCATCGGAGGTGCCCCAGGAGTAAAAGACTGATTTGATATTAACAGATTGGTGCAGAAAATATAAAGCAATCAATGCAATCTTGGGAGAGACATCAAAGCCCCAGAAACCAGTTAGAACCAGAGGCAGGAAGTGGGAAGCAGGGAGTGGGGAGAGGAGAAGCATGTGCAATGCAGATCTCCCTCCTATTTTCCCACCCATCTGTTCGCAAATACTGTAAGTCCCCCAAAACATCATCCATGGTCACATTTGCACCCATCCCATCTCTAAAACTACTTTAAAGGTGTCAGTCCTGCTAGTTCATATCCTGGTAGTCGCATGAACTCAGCTGTCAAACTGCCTGACACCCCAGTCCTTTTAAAGAAAGGGAACGAAAGGCCTCACCCTTCTCTTCCCTCGCCCACCACTCTTGCCAAGAATTCCACCACGGCTACGATGATCATGTTCCTCTGCAAGTGCCAACAGCATCTTAAGCACCACGCCAGCCTTGAAAAGTCTCTTTCCATGCCCCCCTGCCCACCCCACCCCAGAGGCAGTCTCTCTGCATCTTCCCCAGCATTTCCCCCTTCAGCCTGGCAGGCAAGCAAATCTATGCTGGGGTACCACATCACAACTACCTTGGTGGCCAGTGCCAACCACTAGCAGGAGCCTCTGCTCACTTGGGACCCAGGCAGAGGTCCCTTTCCTACTGCCTCCCACCACTGGTCACAGATTTGCCTCTGGATGGGCAAATGCCTCCCACCCGCCATAGCAAGACACCACTGGGGGTGGAAGCAAAAGCAGCCCAAAGCCATCTGCTCCTACCTGAGGGTGGCGCTCTCTCCTTGCTTGACCGTCACGTTGTCCATGGCCTTGGGGAAGGTGGCATCTCCGCTGCGCACCGGCACTCCTGCGGGCACAAGGAAGAGCAGCCTGAGACACAGGACGACTAGGCACCGCCAGGGCGGGACTAAGCACCCCCCGACCCCCATCCTGGGATGCAGGGACGTTCCTCGAGGCTACGATAGACTGCGCCGGTAGTGGTGGCGATGGTGACAGAGTGGCGGGCTGGGAGAAAGAGAGGCCCGAGGCGCTTCTGCGGGGCGAAGGGCCGAGACTGGTCGACGGTTAGCGGGACGCCCGGGGGAAATCCAGCTCTGGAGAAGCGGGCGCCCCAGCAGCAGGTAGAGGGGCTCCCGGTGAAGCTCAGTGCCAGGCGCAGGTGGCGGAGAGGCAGCAGACTGAAGCAGGCGGCCCCGGAAGCGGGGGCGGGCGGGCGAGCCGGCTGCCCCGCAGGGCAGCGAGAAGTCCGAGCTCCTCTTCTCGGTCCGGTTTCCGAGGCCGCGCTAAGGCGCCGCCGGGCAGGCGCTGCGCGGCTCCGGACGCAAAAGTTTCTGAGACAGGAGGACGCGCCACTCTCTCGGCAGCGGGCGGAGGGAGGCGCGGCGGAGAGCGCGCGCGGGAGTGGAGTCGCGGGGCGCTTCGGGAAGCCGCCGCCCGGCCCCGGACCGCAAGTCGGAGCCGAAGGAGAGAGGAGGCGCCTGGCTGTGGCTCTTCCAGCGCGCGCGCCCGCGCCCAAGCGCCGGAATGGCCCCCCAAAACCCAGCGCCGCCCTTCGCTTCTGCCCGCGAGGCCGGGGAGCAGCGCTTTGCCGTCCGGGCTTCCCGCTCCGCTGGGCTGCTGCCGCCCGGCTGCTTAAGGCCGGCGGGCGGGCGGGAGAAGCGGGCGGGAGCCTGCCGCCGACGCCGACGCCGCTACTTCTGGCATCGCTGCGCCTCTTGCCCTCCTCGCCGGGCGCCTCTCCTCGTAATCCCTCTCGCGCGCTCCCACCGACTTCCGAGGGTTGTCATGGCAGCGCCTCCATCCCTGACCAGTACTTTGGCTCCCCGGCGCAGCCACAGCGACCAGGGGCAGACTTCGCCCATTAATCTCCGCGGCGCGAAGGACCGCCGGAGCGGCGGCGACGGCGGCGGCGCGCGCTCCCTCCCGCGTTAACCCTCCCGGCGCCGCGCTTGGGGACGCAGCCGGGGCGAGGAGCCCCACGGAAGGCGGCGGCTGCTTCCTCCGGCGCGGGGGGCAGCAACCCGCCCGCCCCCTCCACTGCCAGCCCCGCGCGAACGCCCAGCTGGGACCCGGAGCTGCCACGCTCGGGCGCGCTGCTCTTCCAGGAGTCAGCGTCTGGGAAGCAGGGCGGGAAAGGGAGAAACAAGCCCTTTGGGGTTGCAGGGCTGGAGAGGTGGGAAGAGGAAGAGGAAGCGGTGCAGGCTTCTGAGTCACACGGAGCGCTTTGTAGCTCCGCTCAAAGGACTGGGAAGGTTACTGAGACCTGTCCGTGTCACCTGGTGCTACCGTCCCCACCAGCCACTCGGGCCTGCGGGAGAACTTTTGGTCACCAAGTTGGAAATTCCTTCTGCATTTGGGGGTGGGATGCTGGAGCTGAAGAATTGGCCAGTGCCAAATCATTGGGTTTAGTGAGGGAGTTCTGAATTCAGGAAAAGAAAATTGAAATCCTATTAGGGTCTTTTCTTTCTACCCATGGAGGAACCCAACACAAGATTTCTTATTTATCCACCTTTCTGGAAATTCTGGTCTGGATTGGAGACAGTCATGGCAGATGAAAGGAGGGGGCCAGAGAAAGACAGAGGGCACCAGGTTGGGGAAGCCTACAGGAGAGAATTGTAGAGTTAGGAAGGATAGAATTAGAAGGCATTTGAGAAGTTGAACCATCCAAACTTCTTCCAGATCCGTGGATCTAGGCCATGCTAGACTTTGCAATCCAAATACTTCTGAAGGATGCCACATGGGGGGAAACTGGCATTTCCTTTGCATGGAAATTTGTAATTAAGCCCACGGGTGCTAATTTACTGGATGGGTGGGAGATAAGGACAATTGCTTTAGGCCTGGCCGGGGATGGGGTCCACATTGGCAAACAATATGGTGACTTCTGAAATAAAGAATCTTCCATTTGAGCTTGACTTCTACTGATTACATAGAGACAAACATGCCATTTTCTTGGCAAGACTACCAAACTAGTCAGTCTTTGCCTTCTTCCAGATGTTATTTCAACTTCCCTGTGTTATTTCAATTTCCTGTTGATTTTTCCATCCAAGTACTAACCAAGCCCAATCTTGCTTAGTTTCCAAGTCCAGAGATGGTCAGTCAGATGGTTCCACCTGCTGAGACACAGGAGGAATGTTAAATGAGCACTACTCTGCCTGGCCTCTCAAGACCTTACAAATAATAAATGAAGCCCTGTATTCCACTGAGGAGAGAGATACATGGACAACCTCAGCAAGATTTACAAGAGGCACATTACTGCATCATTCAAGATTAAGACGTGCAGTGGATTTTCGCAGCATATTACTGGAAACCCTTTTTTAAAAAATCAGTGATTCCCTGTGTTTATTAAAGGTATGCAAATGATTTGCAAAACCAGGGCTTCCCCTTCTTGAAGCTAAGGTAAGTTTCTTTGCTGAATATCAATTCTGTCCAGCAAAGCTTCAAATTACAGAGTTTGCCGAGACAGCACACTGTTGCAGTGTGAACAAATAAAACAAACACAGCTCTCACAACTTCCTGACACAGCTAGAGGCTTTAGAGCATTAAATATGGAAGGATCCTTAGAGACCCAATTTGTGGAAATGTGCAAAAGACAAAAGAGGAGAGGAAAAGTAAGAATGTTTCCTCCGTTTCCCTCTGCCTCTTGCAACCAAGTCCAAAAGAAGCTTCCTTTTTCCGCCTTGAGAAATGGGACCAGCTATAACCATGTCCACCATCATTCCATGACAGCACGTGTCTTGCATGTGGAAAGTTTCATCTCTGGCATTTGCAGGTAAGCCAAGAAGAGGAAACAAAACTGCCTTAAAGCATACTGGTGTAGACAACACTAAACTAGAAAAAATAATGGAGAGGTTTGGTATATGGCAGCTCCTAGGGGAAGTTAAGCAGATACAACTTTCTCATTGCCTTCTTGACAAGCAGCAAATGTCAAAAAATCCTGCTAGGGGATTTTTCGAGGAACCGCGTTCTCCTTTTCCTCTGCAGCTAGATTACCCTAGCAATGAGCTAGCTTGGGTGTTAGCCTCAAGGGAACATGGGCACGTACGGTCCTGCCAGTAGTTTTGAACTTTCACATTTTATCCTTCCAACAACTCTCTACTCTTGGTTAGGCTGGCTTCACAACTGATTGAGAATGAGATTCCACTTCCTATTCTTGAGCTAACGGCTTCAACCCAGTGGCCTTGTTCACATATGCAAAGCCATGGTTTGTATAACTGTGGTTTATAGAATGAATTACAATTGTCTGGCTTTACATAGCACGCTAAACCCTAAAAATTTACAAACCGTAGTGGCTGGCTTAATGTTTCATACAAAGCTATTATATGATTTAGGCTTGGTTTAGTATGTTATGCAAAACCAACCACTGTCTCTCTGCCTTTACATTTGGGATATAGGTCCCAAGAAACTAATCCAGGACAAATGTTTCCCTTTCAAATGCCTAAGGGATGGGGTGGCCCCAACTAAGGATATTCTTTAGTATAGATATATAGAATCCCACACACCTATACTAATCTCTTCATTTTAAAAAAATGCTGGGTCAATTAATCTAAACACTGCTCTTTATCAACAGCACAGATTAAAACCACAATTTGCATGTTTTTTGGGAAAAGTAAAGAGAAGAAAATTATCCATGCTTCTGTGTACACAAGGAGCTAAGGATTCCATAATAGGATAATTAATGTCCTATTAATATCCTATTAATAATAGGATAATTAATATCCTAATCATTCCTATCCTGCAACCTTCAAATATTCCTTGGTGGGAAAGGTGAATTTTCAAGTGGACTGTTTAGTGAAAAGAAGGGAGAAATGTCTGTCTGTCTGTCTGTCTGATTCATAAGACATGACGGTCATATTCAGTAGATGAGTTAGATTCCTGCCATAATCCTGCACCTGTACTTGAAAGTAAATCTAACTGAATTCAGTGGCACTTACTTCTTACTTAGACTTGCACTGTATAGTTTTTGGCTCATTCATCATGGAAACACAATGATGGTTTCTTTTAAATGAGCAGTCTTGAGTGAGACTACCAGATCTTTGCTGCAAAAATCTGGATGACAATGCAGAGTTGGTTTCCCCTTAACGTACGTCTTTTTTTTTTTTTTTTTTTTGCATTATACTTTCAAAACTGCATATAAAAATTGTAGACTGCACTATCATATCCTAAGGAGTATGGATTTGGAGCCCATGCATGGTCCAGTTTTTCTAAAGGTTTGTAAACCAAGTAGCTTCATAGGATGGGACACATTTCTTCTCCATCTTTAAATACAAATGCTTTCAAAAAAAAATAACCAAACCTTCACCTTTCATTGACTAATTCAACAACAGTCACCTGTGAAGTATGCAAACCAACATGCTAAGCCATCAACTATAGCTTGCAAGCCATAATGGCTTGGGTTCATATGACATGCCAAACCAAAATCAAACTACACTCTTAGTCGCATGTATGAATCCCATCTCAGTCATGAACTGAGCACTTTGGTCCATATGGATGGCTTCATGACTAGCTCTTGTGCTATTTTTTTTAAGAGCTTAAAAAAAAAAAAAAAAGCAGAGAAGGTTAAAAAGTAATCAACATTAAAATTACCTGGGATTGTTTTCCAAAGACTTAGATCCAACAAGAGGGGTGCAATTAGACCCCCCTTTTTCTCCCCCTCCATCACTTGCATAAAAAATGGACAGCCTCTACAGGCGCCTCAGGAATGTTCTGGTCCGTTGGGTAAATCAGTGTTTACCCCTCTGGATAAAAAATTATTGACACACACTGCCTGCTTCTGAAATACTGCTGGAAAACTCTGCGTGATGCAAAAGAGCATGATTTACAAACAAAAACCCCTTCCTGCCAAGGTGCATGTTTGGCTTGGTATGGAGATGAACCAGCCCCCTTGAGAAAAAATTAATGATATACAAATGGATGTGCTCAACAGAGGAACTTGTACATACAGAGGAAAGGCAGACAGGTTGACAGGTAAAATGCAGAACCCTAAACAGCAATGGAAAGCTGTAGTCTGGCAAGACATGACCCGTGATTCACCAACTGTTCTCCCTGGGCTTCTATCAATTCTCCCTTCTCACCCCATTCCATGCATCATCCGCCCTAATCAGCCTCAGCTTCTTGATCATCCCAGCTTCCTTCTTTAACTTGCATTTCAGTGCTGACTCTCATTATTCCTGATTTGGTCAGCAGATGTCATATTAGCCAGGCATAATTTAGAGGCTGGTCGTGGGGTGCAGATGCCCTAATGACACTCCTGCCTGGGATTCGCTGCTAGTTGGTCTTCTGGGGAGGTGAAGACAGTCTACTTGTGCTGTGTCCCATTTCTCATTCAACTTGACCTAAGAGAGTCTGGCTTGAGAAATGTCTTGCAAGGGAAAAGAGCATTTTGATGAAATCCTCATGCATGGAGAGTCTTAGAAGATGGCAAAGGGGATGGCTGTTTATGTGCAGGTGTGACTATGCCTGTCTGCCATTATATAATATGCTCACCAGGAATTTCCAGCCTCCCTGGCTTGTCACACTTCAGTCCAAGCCCCTTGGAAGGCATCATGGGGGGAAAAAATCAACATCTTCCCACTGGGCTTTTCAGAGCAGTCAAAGTGGGTAGCCAGGGAGGTTTCAGAGTGATTGAAAGATCAGGAGGTGTGCAAAGTTTCAAAGGAATTCTGGAGTTGCGCAAAGCACTCCATTGAAACTGCTCACGGACCGATGCTTCACCCCCTCCATTTCAAAGAAGGAACTTCAACTGCTCTGTGGCTTCACTTCACATCAGGCCAACAGTCTTGGACCTCTTGATAGGTAAGAGGAAAAGAATCAAAATGTTCCAAAGTTGCTTAATGAGAAGAGAAGCAGACTTGTCTGTGTAGCACAAGATTCCTCCCTGATGTGCATAAGGGGCACTTCAGCCAAGCCTAGAAAAGACACATTACAGAAAATGCTAGTAGTAGCACTGCCCCCCCCCCCACCTTTCCAACGGTAAATGTTGCTCAATAACACCATCAAGAGAAATTTAAAAGATATTATCAAATATTCTAAGAATAACGTAGAACAACAAAAGTCTCTTTTCCAAAAGAAAACTTGAAAAACGGTACACTTACTACTGAGGATGATATTGACGATGATTTGGTTGATTTAACAAAATCTTTTACTAATTAAATGCTTAACTATACTTTTAAAACTGGCAAGGCACAGTTTAACATAATATTCATCCCAGCACATCTGTAGGGTTTCAGGCTGGGGAATGCAATTCTCTAGTGTCTAAAGCTTTCTAGGGTTCACAGGAATATTTGGTCCCAATTACAATGTATTACCAACCCAGTTTAGGACTGCTTCCAAAATGCATGCACACAGGCTTACATGTATATACATGCATCATAATTTCATTTGCTACAATTACATTTGGCATACGCAGACAGCAACACTGTTAAAGGGAACTGGATTTAAAAGGGAGGACCTAGCTTGCTTCTAGTTTTCTCAAATTCTTCCATTTCCCCCACCCCTTTTTCTCTCCCTCCTCCATTCCATCTGGAATTCCCCCCCCCACACACACACACACACCTCATTTTCTCATCTTTCACATATTTCTGGCTGCTAATTGTGTTATGTTGTATATGCGTATGAGAGAGAATTAATTCTAACACTCCATATCCATACTGTTTGCTTGAATTTGTTTCTCTCTACTTGCCAATAATTATTCTTGCTTTTCCAGCTTTCTTCCAATATGATGTGCCCCACTGCTATTAAAAAGGACTTCAGGAGAAATTGGACATTGGCAGCTGGAGACTCTGGTGACCAATTAATAGTGTGTCCCAAATGCCAGCCAGGACCGTAATTAGAGTAATAAATTCTACACTACAGAGGAAAGATGTAGATCGCAAAGGGTCAAAACAGCATTCCATACTTTATTGGATTATAGTCAAGAATCATAGTCCCAAATCCAACCAAGGCTTAATTTGAGTCAAAGTTCAACTTCAGTATCTATTTTCAGATGAAAGTTGAGTCCTAGCATCTATGAAGAAAGGAAGCTATTTCTGAGCCTATTCAGGGTGTCATTCTCTCACAGAAAATCCATCTTCAGCAGGAACATCTGTAAAATTCTTATCTGAATTTCTCCCTCCTATTTGGATCTTTTTCTGGTTGCATGCAGAGTTTCTCCCTCCTATTTGGATCTTTTTCTGGTTGCATGCAGAGTTTGCCATGATCTCAGTTTTTGCATGATTTTTCTCCTTCCATGGCAACAGTGCATGCTCTGATTAGAAAAAAAAATCCTACAAGAGTGTCACGTTGTATGAAGATCTTTTGTGTAGTGTTTTACCAAACACTTACCTGGAAAGAGAGCTCCCCCCGCCCCCCGGCGCCCATCCCTGGGATGACTGATGAACTAAAAGCTTTGATGGTATAGCCATATAGTGATGCACTCTGGCTGATGTTTTTGCAACGCCAGGGAAGGTGAAGATTTAAATCTGTCTTATGGTTTAGTTCTGATTGTCAAATAGGATGTCTAAACTACAATCACTATACAAAAAGAATATTAATGCAATTATACCTGCAGGCAGAGAGGAAGGAAGCTGGAATAGATTGACACCACATAGTCACTAACTACCGAGACGAAGACGAATGTCATATTTATCATTGCTGTTCAAGAATCAGCCATTTCTAGAGCTGTAGGCCCCCAACAACTGGAATCATCAGTGGTGGGAGAGCCATCTCAAGAATAAATGATAAAACTCATATGTATGCATTACAAAAATCAGAGTTATTTTATTATAAAGCATTAGTTGGTGTGGTGATCTGTCCATGTGTAGTGTTGCTTCCAAATGCCATTGGTCCCACAGAAAACTGACAGACATCTTCCACCTTTGTGACATTAAAGGACCTGGAGTTGCTATGGAGATGAGGAAGGGAAAACATTTCCTGACACCATCACCTTCTTCAACAGAGTGCTATTAGTTCACATGCTGGAAGAGGGAGAGTGGTGGGTTTGAGCTTTTCCCCCTAAATGCAGTCATAAGAACACAGCTACTCAGCTGGAATGTCATCTCCTGACATGATGACTCAGAAGAGTTGGATTGGGTTGGAGGGAGAAAGTGCTTTGGTTAAAACACAAAAATATATCTTTATGAACCTGGCAGGAGCAGGGGAATATTGCCAGCCAGGCACATTTTCTCCCTGTCTATATGTCCCTTCTAAGGAAAGCATCTTTCTAAAGCTACTTGCATTTAGTTGGATTTATTGCTGCCCACCATATTCCATGTTAACAGCTTACTCCATTTAGAAAGGGAAGAAAAAAATGCTCACTTCTACTTTTTTGTCAGCTGAATCTTTTGAAAACGAAAACTCTCATCTCTCTCAAAGGGAAGACTCTTTGCTATTCTTATATACATCTCACTCCTCTCTTTTTAATGATTGCACTAAATCAACTTTTCACTGAATCCAAAGCCCTTTTTGGGGGAGCGGGGTAGTTCCTCTACCCTGGCTTTTAATATATAATACTAACAGGTATGTGTGTTAAATACAATTGTGTTAATAATTTGGGGAAACTGGAAGAGCAAAAGCCTTGAGCAGCCAACATTATCCAGTTCTGCAGTTAATAGGGAAGAGGGACAGAGAGAGAAGCAGGAGAACATATTTATTGGTTAAAAGTTTTGTTTTTAATTAATACTGCACCTAGTGCAATATCAGTTGATCTTCATAAGTAGTTAATTAAAAACAAAAGCATCTGCCTTGCTGAATGTGAGCAAAAGCTCCAGTGTTTTGCCTGGCTGGCCAACCAGAGGAGATGTCTTTGGGTTGATTCCAACTTGCTTGCCTTTACCATCTCATTATCAACTCTGTTCTGCCCTTGAACGTAGGTCCTCCATTGTTTCCCATTAAGGTTATTAATAGCACTCTCCTCAAGGCACCAATTCTTTTCCCACTTTTGGTGCAGCCTGGGGACTGCCAATAGATTCACTAACCTGGTTCATATGGTGTACAGATTTTGCAATCTGCACTCCAGCCAGGAGCTTCCTCTAAGAAGACCGGTCAAAAATCAATGCACTGGATTCCCTGACATGTTCAGATGAAAATTGTAGTGTAACACTTAAAATAGGCTTAAGATGACTTTTTAAATCCTAGGTAAAAAGACCAAGAAAATCTTGACTCTGCTCATTGGCCGAATACAGTTCCAGTCCACTTTGCATCATCATCATCATCATCATTATCTTCATTCATTCATTCATTCATTCACTCATTCAATTTATATAGCCAGCCATCTCAGACCAGTGACTCTAGGTGGCTTGCCGACTGTGGCTTTTGGTCTATGCAAAATACTAGGAGTTCTCCCTACCATCCAAAAGGTTGTCTCTCCCTGGTTTAGCCTGATATGTGAAACTTGGCAGTGTCTCCTTGGGGTATCAGATTTCTTCCCCCAGATTGCCTAGGTTTTCCAAGTTATTCAGATAAGCAGTTGAAAGCAAACATATCTTCAGTGTGTCATGGCAGCTAAAAGATTATTCCTCTTGCTTTAAAGCAATCTACTACATGAAGCTCCAAGTCCAATCTAACACTGGAAAAAGGGTTCTTGAATTTTTCCCTACTAGTTTTATTCAAGTTAATAAAAGAAACATTTGATTCCACAATTCCTTGCAGAAGCAAAGTTTAGTAAAATTGTCATGAATGCAGAGGGGTCTTCTGATACTCCTTTAATTATAAGGTGGCCAAGAGGTATATGTGGATGTCCTGTTTCTCACTGTACAATCTCCTCTCCAGCATCTGCAGACTCCCCAGCTCCCCATACTTCCTTTAACTTCCAAAGGAAGACTTCAGTTGAGAATTCTTCCTGTTTACCCCTCCCTGGAATTGAACAAATGTCACTGCTAAAGAGGACTGTTGCTCTTGAGAACTGTTGGGGAATTTCTGCTTCCCTTAGAGACAATCAAAGCAATTTCTCTGCACACATATCGGTGGGCTGTCATCGAAGGACAAATCTTGAGAAGCTTTGGCTCCAAAAAACTTCACTCTTATTATCTCCCTCTGGACTTTCTGTCCAGATGCACATTACTTTGTTGTTTTTGAATTACATTTCTCCCTTTGGTTCCTGAGCAAGTGAATCAATGCGCCAACTTTTCATCAGGGATGCTGTTTTTACAATCCCCAGATGATTCAAAGGACAGTTCAACCTGGCTTTGCTAAACTAGGAAAAGACATAGAATTCTGGCTCATCTGCGTATCTGGAGAAGAAGCTTCTTCCACAAACCCTTCAGATCACGCTGTACTAGGGGGAGAGACCTTTGTCTTTGAGATTCTTTCTGGCAAATGTTTAGGCTGGTAATTACAGATGGAAGCTAATTAAAAATAATAATGGAAAAGACTAGGGAGAAATGGCACTCTAGGGAGTCAGATCAGTTCTCTGTTGCTCTTTTGGGCAGATAATATTTACTGCAAAGTGGGCCTGGGTATAGTGAAATCGTGTGTAGGAGGCAGCAGAGAAGAAATGCCAGCGCGTGTGTTTGCATATGTGGTAAAACTGAAAACATACCATGAAATAAGCCATGGAGATCTGAATGATAGAAACCAAAGGATACCAGAAGGGGTATGGAAAAAATTAAGAAAGAAGAAGAAGGAGGAGGAGGAGGAGGAGGAGCATATTTTAGCAGCACTATTTTTTTCTTAAGCATAAGCACACTCAGACAAGGATGTATTTTATTTCCACACCAGCACATGGAGGAAGATAAATCTCAGCGGCAGCTTCTGCAACCTATGACTGAGTGTAGTTTCTGCCCCAGATTGCTCAGTTATACTAGGCAGAAGGTTTCAGAAGGCCATTAGCAGAGAAACTGTACAGAACATGTATTTTGCATCTTTTCTTATCATTCTCGTTCAAATTATTTGTGAGATTCATTAAAAAAGAAAGATACCTTCAGTGACATTTTGAGGTGTGTTCCCTTTAGTAATGAGGTAGCCAAGTGGTCTATGTAAATATCCTATCTTTCCCTTCTCCAGGGCTTTCTGCATTTCCATTAAATCCCAAGGGAAGATATAACAAGGGGGATCCTCTTGTAGGATTTTGTTTTTTGCTTTTTCAGGTGGGGAAGTGGGAGCAACCAGGGAAGCTTCGGAGTGATGGAAGAGAGGAAGGGGAAGAAAGAATCTTTTAAGAAATTGGGAGATTTGGACATAATATTATTAGAATGGTGTCCTCCTCTTATCTGGTGTGCTGCCTTCCAGGAAAACAAGGATGGCAGATGGCAAAAAGTTCATCATCAGATGAAGTTTGAGGCAGCCGTTCCTGCCCTCCTACAAATGCACCCAAGAGCGAAAATTGTATTATTTGCTGGAAAGTTCTAGAGCATGCCATTGACCTTAAATGACACTTTTTCTCCTATTGCTATTTAGCACTACTTCCACACCATAAACTTATTCTGGGTTTACATCAGTGCGACTACCTCAGATTCTTCCAGATAATCCTGGAGTGGCCATTTAATGGAATGTTGTGAATTATCCAAGGAAAACCGCTGGTCTCTCATAGGATCCTAGTGTCCCTGGGAGATGGAAGGACCAGGCTCACACAAGTTAGCTTCAGCTCTTACTCCATGAGCTTGGATGATGTCAGTGGTCAGGGCTTTGGGGAGAAGCCCCTCCCACTCCTCCTAAGCCCCTCTCCTAGCCAGAGGTATTGTCTCATAAGAGGCAACACTTGAAGGAAGAATGACTTCAGAAGGAAACAGAGACTCCATGCTGGCTTGCACAGGCAGGGCGTAGAGGCCTTAACATTCATATTTGCCCTATAACCCAGAATTTAGGGAATTGTTTAAAATTAGAGTAGTTCCTTTCTTTTTGGCATAGTTCCTAGCTACCTTTCAGCAGAAGAAATTTCTGTCCTATACATGGGGAAAACGTAACCAATTGTCAGTTTTCTTCATTGCACTCCTTTAAAAAAAAAAGGAAAAGAAAAGGAAAGAAATGGGGGGGGGGGGGAAAGGCCTACAATTATTCATCATGCACCACAAAGCAGAAAGAAATGTGAAGTTGTGCTTTGAATTCTTCTCTCTAGATAGCATGTTTAGTGGTGAGAAGGTCATAGGAGCTTCCTATTAGAGGTAGTGTTTGGGGGGGAAAAAAAACCCCAAGGTTATGGCACCATCAGGCTGATGAGGGGTTGTCAGATTTAGAAATCCTCTCTGCTTTGTGATTCCCGAGGGAGAAAAGTCATTTATAGACCTCACCCTCCTTCTATAGGGTGCTTTAACTACAATTTGGAAAGCAGCATTAACTCAGCTGAATGTACAGAGGGGGAAAACATGAAAGATGACAGAAAACTTGAGAAGTCCAACTAACCTTTAGCAGTCCTGCCGAGAGGGGAGAATTCAGAATATCACAACAATGTTTCTTAAAGCCTTGGTTTCTTTGATCCTTTTCATGTTAGATAGAGAGTGTTATTAAGGATGTGTGAAGTAGAAGCAGCCCTGATTAATGTCTCCTGTTTGATAAAAGCATCCTATAGTTTCTCCCAAAATTCCTCTCAAGATTTGTCCTGCGCCAATTGTGCTGAATTCACTTCTGAATTCACTTTAGGGCTGTAACTGCCACTAACCTGGATGGCTCTAAAGTCAGGTGGATAAAGTCATGGAGGACAGGTCTATCAAAGATTTAAAGATGCAACGTTACTTCCCAGCTGGTGGCAGCATGTCTCTGAATGCTGAGAAAGGGATATGTCTCTGCCTTCTGAGCATCCTGAGTCATCTATTTGCCCGCTGTGAGAAACAAATGTTGGACTAAGACGGGCCTTGGTCAGATCTAGAAGCATTCTTGTTCCTAAATAACACATGCAAAATATGCAAAAAAAAAAAAAAAAGCATGTTAGATATGGATAACTCAGTTGTTTATTTGCAGAAGAAAAGGGGGAAAAAAGATAGAATTTGCAAAATTTGGGGAATACACTTTCAGGTTCCATGGGTCAATATTCTCGCACATCATACATGCATCACATGCTAGAAAAACCTCTACTCCACCAAGACCAGAGAACGAACCTATCATATAATAAAGCAGAGCACTCATCTGCCCAGGTCAGTATTCAGTACTCTAGCTTGCAATGACTCTACAATGGGACAAACCTTTTTCTCCACTGGAGATGTCACTGATTGGACCTGGGATCTTCAGTTAGTAGGATTCAATTTCATCCAACAGATCCCACCTCTTAGTATATATCTTTAGGGTTGCAGCCTAATGTTCCTTTGTTCAGATGGTGTTGGAGACAGAGGTTGGGTTCACACACTAGGCTAAGGCAAATTGTGATTTGTTTGATTTTAGCTTAGCATATTATGCAAACCCGCTCCCTGCTCCCTGTAATGAGTGAACCCAGACAACTGAGGTTCATTCAATAAACTGTGGTTGAAAGAAACCACATCTGGGTGCCATAGGTTAATTCAGAAAGATTCAATGCCACTAACAGTCACTGTCTTCTGTGCATAATTATGAAGTTATGGACATTCATGCTGCTGTCTAAAATAGTGGGATAGCCAGTGCTCTATGTTATGACCACAGTCATAATAAAACATTGGAATAAAATGGATTCCACTTGTTTTCAGAGTGTGTGCTCTGCTATCAAGCACATTATGATAAAGATGGAGGAAAATTTTTGTTCCTTTGGATCTTTTTATATGCCTTTATGAATTTTTACTTCCTGAACCTATAGACTAATTTTCCTTTATGGGGAGAAAGGGAACATGGGGAAAAGTTCCCATGTACAATATGATCCCTTTCATTCCCCTTTTTCAAAATTGTTTTATTTCCTCTGTATTGAAGGACCTTATGCTATCTATCCTTTAAATCATCCAAAGTATGAATATCAGAATAACTTCCTCATGTTCTGCTAGCTCTGGATATGAATTGTATCCCAATCTAATTCACATTAGAAGGAAAAATATAGATTCCAATAGAAGAGAATCTCTGTAGCTCAGTGTTGAACTGTGGAGTCCTCGGTGCTCTCTGAGCTTGGTTGTTTGCTTGCAGATGTTTCATTACCCAACTAGGTAACATCTAGACTAGATCCTAGCCAAAAGCCTAGACCATGTGCAGAAAGATTCCTATCAATGTCCTTTTTGAAGCATTGACATCCAACAGAGATTTATAAAATCACTTAACGTTTTGTTGAAAAATCCATTTTCCCTTACCTGCAGGCAAAGACAGGGAAGTTACAGAATTGTGCAAAGCTGTGATGGGGATGTGATGTTCAATGATGAATCAATCAAACAGCCCTCCTGAAGCCAATCCACAAAACAAAATGTTGTGGGTCTTTTGCCTATCATATCAGAGCTGCCATATCGCCTCAGTCTGGCTACGTTTGTGGCTGATGTTTGGTGCATGTGCAGTGTCTTGAAACAGTGGTGAGTAAAGATAGATCAAACTCACCTCATTGTTTTACAAGTGGCACACATCTCCAATCTTGCCTCAAGAGCCAAAGCAGACTGCCTTCCTTCCAACAATCAAAGTGAAATGCTGAGATTGATAATACCTGCCCACTTTGCACAGGATTAGTAGATAGGAATGAAGAGATAAGCAAGAGAATAATGTGAAATAAAGTAATTATAAGGTGAGATATGCAGTACTATGGACATTCCACCATCAATCACACCTTTGATTCTCATAGCCAGGTTCACCCATCTGCCTCTAAAGCCACAACTTAATTTTTTGTTCCTTTAGAACTATCTATATCTTTTCAGATGTCAAGTGAAGAGACCACCTTTTGGGGCAGCCCAGTATCTGGGCTTCACCAGGATACAAAGAGAGAAATTTCAAGACAATTGTAGCAACACAATCATAAGACTACTGCAATGTGCTCTACATGGGGCTACCCTTGAAGAGTATCCGGAAGCTTCGGCTGGTCCAGAATGCAGCAGCGCGAGCAATTTTTGGGGCCCGAAGAAGGACCCATATAACACCTTTGCTCCGTGAGCTGCATTCAAGGTGTTGGTTATCACCTTTAAAGCCCTACATGGCATGGGGCCAGGTTACCTGAAGGACTGCCTCACCCCCATGATTTCAACCCGTCCCACCCGATCTCACAGAGAGGGCATGCTCCGGACCCCCTCGGTTAAAGAACTCCGATTAGCGGGGTCCAGGAGGCGGGCCTTCTCTGCTGTAGCCCCCACCCTTTGGAACATCTTGCCCCTGGGGGTGAGACAGGCCCCCTCACTCCAGGCCTTTCGGAGGGATTTGAAGACCTAGCTCTGCCATCTGGCCTGGGGCGGGGAGGGAGGATACCAGAAATGGGGTTGGCTAGCCCCTTAGTGGCCTGGTGTGGCTTCTATCGGCCTCTTGGATCTTTTAAGCTGTTTTTTATCTTTGTAAGTGTGGTTCTTTTATAACAATCATGTATTTATGATTTTAATTTGATGTAAGCTGCCCAGAGTCCCCCATTGTGGGGAGATGGGCGGGGACAAGTCCACTAAATAAATAAATAAGAATAAATCACTTCAATCAGATTAATGAAATCCATTTAGCAAAATCACAGGCTTATTCTGGCGCTAATATGACTTAAGGCCTAGTGCAAAGGCTAAGTTGCAGCACGTTCTGTCATACAACCTGAAATGAGAAAATGGAATTCTCCGTCGCTGATCAAGCCTTAGGACCAAGTATGCCTACTGCCACCCTCTGGCTGAATAACCAAGAAGCAGGTGCTCTGCAGGATGGAGGTGCACAGAAGACAGTCAATACTTTACAAGCTAGCTAACTGCATAATAATATACAAGAGCAGAGAATATCTTCTCAGCCCCTAAAGGCAACTAGCTCATGGCCTACAGTATAGCATTAGAATGGAAAATGTGTTACTCTGTGCTCAGATCTGTTAGCATTCACATTTCATTCTGTTTGAAAACCTGGCCTTGACTTAAGGGAGAATGGACCCTTCAACATGTTGTAGGGTCCAATCATACATGATTTCTGAAGCACAAGGTTCAGATTTGAGAAGTGCACCAGAACTCCGAGAAAAGAGAGACTCAAGCACGTAAAGGTTTGTGGACTGCAAGATGTCATGATTAAATTTTCTTATCTGTTCTTTATTTTGGGGCAGACGTTGGCTAGAATTAAATAGACCCTCAAGCTAAGATCAACACCTGGAGACTACATCCATGTAGTCCTCTTGGGAGCATTATGGAAGTAGTTTGCCATTGCGTCATCCTGGAAGATTTTTTCAATTTTCCACTCTGGCATACAGCTAAGGGATTTTCTAACATGTCTCATCCAAGTACTGACCAGACCCAACTCTGCTTAGCTTCTAAGATCAGCCAGGTGCTGCCATAATCAAAGCCAGACCTAGAAAATGAGTCCTGAATCTTGTGGCACAGATGGCTATAGATGTAAAAGGCAAAGGCAGATGGCTATCCTTTGTTGATAAAAGCCAGAAGAACAACTTTCAATACTTATAAGAAAACTATCTAATACAGACAATTTCTAAGATCCATGTAGCCATTCATACATCTTATGTGAAACACAACTGTGGAGAATGGGTACAGGTCAGCAAAAATGTTCAACCCTCAATTTTTCTATCCCCCAAATTCTTAACCTCATTGATCAAGAAGTCTGAAAGGAGATACTAATCATATTCACATGAAGGCTCCATACAGACAGCAATCCCAATTAGGCAAGGTTTCTAATTGGACTGGGAAAGGTTTTTGTTGTTGTTGTTAGATTTATAGTCTGTCTTTCATCCAAGTGGCTTTCTTGGGGTCTCCCTTCATTTTATCCCCACAAGAGAAACCCTGTGAGGTAGGTTAGGTGGGGAAAAAGAGCAACTGGTATAAAGTCACCATTGTATTTCCATGGCTGGGGGAAAACATGAACCTGGTTCTGCTCAGTCCTAGTCCAACCACTACACCATATGGGCTCCACATTTCCACTTCCATTCATGCTGTCCCAGCTCTATTGGTGGCTGGAAGATTCCAGCCTAACTTGGTGGATTTATAAGAATGGGAGAGGAGAAATGCAGAAAGTATAAACAAGCATCCACCATCAGTGGATTCCCTGAGAGCTAGATATAAGAGGAAATCCAAATCTCGTCTCCAAAGAGGGGAACAATACAAGAGAACGTGAAAGGTTTGGGATATTAGCTACCACTTCCACTTGCTCAGAGTCTGTCTCTTATGGCTAGAATTTCCTGGAATGTTTTTCCCCAGTTGGTTCACCCTTGTTTCTGTGGGAGCCTGTCACAAGTGAAATGAATTTATGCAGAATATTGTTTTGGACCTTTCCCATAACATGAGAAGATCAGGGACTGAATGCCTAGGGATGCCTTAAGACAAGGCTTACGTCCTCTTCTCCCTTTTAGCTCTCCTGTGCAGTGAGTGCTTATACAGGGGTCCCTTTTTAATTCACCACAAGGGCTACTCTTGTACCCTTTCTCTTGTCCTTCTGTGCTTCAAGGGGCCTGAAAACATTGAGCAGGGTCTGACTGAGAATCAATCACCTGAACTCTATTTTTAGAATGAATTACAAGAAAACAATAATTTAGCTCTTAAAATGCCTTCACCAAGAGGTTGCAGGTCTGTTTTCTTTCTTTTTTTTAATTGACCAGGTTTACCACGGTTCTTTAGATCCTCAGCCTGACTTCAGTTCTTAATTGGCTGTCTCTGAAGGAGAGAAGAACCTTGTTCACACAACAATCTTCCTAGAATATTTTGAAGTGTTTGTGAGAGACATGGGCGAATGCTTTCATGGAATCTGCAGCTATTCACTGGTTGGTGAATATGTCACAAAACATGTCAAATTGTAGAACTCTATTATTCTTTTTACAGGCTGGCTCCATCTTCTCACATGACATTTTATTAAAGCCACCATTTGTCATGTTAAGCAGCTTCAGCAACAAAAAGAAAACCATTGAAAAATCTGATTTTTCGTGTGTGCATGTATCAATGGGTACATGCGGACGTGATTTTTATTTCTCTCTCTCCCATTTGAACTGATTTCCAAAGCTGGGCAAGATAATATAAGAATATTATATTATAAGGGGTTGGAAGGACCCGCCAGCCAGCTCTGTAATAAGAGCATACAACTTTCATTTTTAAAAGCAAGGATCCTTAAATTATTCCTTGTGCTTTTCGCTGAGAGACAGATTGAAAATAAAATAAAAATGTACACATGTTAAGAGTTCAAAGGACTTGTGGCACAGACTGATGGCAACTCAGAGCTCATATTTGTCTATTGGGTCAATTCATTATATTTCAATAATTTTTAAGGCATGAGAATGAACTCCTATGACAGTCAATTTGGCATCTTCCAGATAGGTTGACCATGTTTGCTGAGAATATTGGAAACCATAGTTCTGACACAGTGCCAGCTGGGAAAGGATCACCTATGAGCATATTTATCATTTGATGACTGCTGATATTAAGTGGGAAAAACAAAGCAAAAGAAAAGAAATTGCTGGACATTGCCTTAGCCCACGTCAGACCATTCATGTCTCTGATTCTGGATTATCTACAAATTTTGTTGGACTGAAAAGGCCATCATCCTCAGAACTCACCAACTTGTTAAGGTGGATAGAAATTAAAACTCAGTGATGTCTGGAGTGTCCACTCTCTGTCCCTACCTTGCACTGATTGAGTGTATTTCTCCAGGATTTCCAGATAAGCATGGAAAAACCAAAGACTGAGCTGCAGCCCTTCTCCATGGGGCAAGGCCAAATATACAGTAGAAACATCACAAAGGCAATCCTTTCTTCATGACCCTTCAGACAGAGCCATTTTCACTGGAAGCTATTGATTGCTTTCGCTGTTTGGAGATGGGTACTTTCAAACAGTGATGTACCTGGGACAAGAGAGAGGCATCAGTTTGGTTGTTTTTAATAAAACTATACTGAGGGAGGTTCAACATAATCTGTAGTGTTAAAATGCTGGGATCTGGAAAGTCCACAGCAGATGGCAAACAGAGATCCCTAGCAACTGGGGCTACAGGGGATCTGACAGGCACATAGCCAAAATAAAATTAAGGATGGCAGGCAGTCAAGATAAAAGTTGACTGTTGTTCTAGTAACCCTCTAGTGTATCCTTTTCCAATGTGGTATCCTTTAAATTTATTGGGACTGCAACTCTCCATATCATCAACATTCATGCTGGCTAGAAAACTGTGCAAATGATAGAAATTCTGATACATTTGAAAGGTTCCAAGTTGGGGAAGATGGCCCAAATCTAACCTGTCATGAAAGTGAGACTAGTAGCCTACAAATGGGGTCACAGAGCCAGAGGAACATTACAGCTCCAGAAGATATTACTTCCACAATCTTATAAATAATGGTAACAGGATGCAGAGATAGCCTTTCACAGTTGTAGCATCCACAATACCTCCTAATATCTATGGAGGATTGTTAAGGCTAAATTTAATATTTTGAATTTCTAATGAACTACGTAGACGCTATGGGGTCTATGTTGCTGAGGAACCAACTCATGGTGCACATTGCTAATGGTATCTAACAAAAGAGATGAGTGGAGTAAGATGTCCTCAGTCTCTGCAAGTGATTGCCAGTCAACTGGACCAGGAGTAAGAAAGGCTGAATTCAATAAGTTCTATCTCAAATATTTTCCTGAAGAAATAAATTGTGGAGCCCATGAGTCCTCTACAGCTTCTAATTTAGTCCCAAATTAGTAGAAAAAGTACCGTCAATTAGAATCAAGGTATAATGTGACATAGCATGTCTATCCTTTACTTCTTTGCAGTAATGACATCCATAGTTGATACTTCTCAGAATTAATTACAATCTTGATGCCACTAATTTTTTTTTTTTTCAAGTCACTGGGAGCCTGACAGCTCAATATTCATATCAGGACCAAAATTTGGGCTCTTGGATACAAAATAGTTTTAATATAGAAGCCTAGGAACACTGAACATAATTGTGCAAAGATAAGCTAAACAAGAATAAACCTTTCTATTTCCTGCAGGCATCCAGTCTATGGCCTGAAGCAAAGGTTATTTTAAGTTCTTGACTTGCGTTAACATGCACATTTCTTTTTCCTCTTTGTGGCTTCCACTGTTTAAATTGGTCCAAGTACATGCCCCACCAGTTGTGTGAACAGGCCTTGTGCCGTGCCAGTATTTGCTATCTTAGGCAGCCAATCATTATTTTATAAAGCCGCAGAGCTGTTTTATTAATATTAATATACCTGCAACAACTCCTAATTTCCTCCATCATTTTACTAATTAGCTATATTGAATTGCAAAGATCATCTGCATGAATAATGATGCCTCCAGTCCTTGCTTCACTTTTTGGGCTTGTACTCTGGAAATATGTTAGAAAAGTACTAGAAACTATATAGGGCTTTCCAATGCTCCCACTCAGTAGACTGGAAAAAGAAGAAAAAATGTCAGGGAAGATGTTCTTTCCAGGATTACCTCTAGTGATTTGATATATTATGTAAAAAATACTTCCCATTAGTTTGTTGAGTAAGACTGAACAAACCAGTACTGATTCTGGAATTATAGCGACCTTTGCAGACAGCATCTTTAATGGGGAGCTCACAGAATTATTCATAGGCTGCACATGAATTTATTTGGGTGTTCTGTGCAATGGGGCAACTGTAGAACTTGAAACAGCTGATCCTTTGTTGGTAATGGGGCTCTGATAATTGCCCAGTCTTCCACTTCCTGGGATCACTTCCAGGTTCCTTCCTCTATACTAGCTGCTGAAGTTCCCAAGAACCAGAATACTACCTGGGAAAGGGTATGGCTTATTCCCACATGACTTTGGGATTCAGAACTTACTGAGACACTTGGAGAAAAGCAAGTTCGTTGCAACTTCCAAAGCACCTGAGCTTGATTGCTAAAGTAAGGCAAACATGAAGACTACCTCAAGCTGAGCTTGATTCAACAGAAGTGGCTTGAACATTGCTCACTTCCCAATCTATTTTATAACCCTGGTATTCCCATCTAAGCACCAATCAGATTCAACCTTGCTCAGCTTCTGAGCCCAGACATGTAAGTCATATGTTATCAACTCTTTTTTCAAGTTGAGTTTGGAACTTAAAGGCTCCATGGAGATCTCATGCAGTTTTCTTGGCAGGATTAAGGGATTGGTTTCCTATTTCCCTCTTCTGTGATGTTATTTTCAACATCCCTGTCTAGCCTACAGATCTGTGATTTCCCCATGGTTTCCCAACTATATATTATCAAGGTCTGGCCTTCCTTAGTTATTCTGGGGTCAGCCAATTTTACTACTAAAGGGAGAAATGGGTCATTGTCATTGTCTCTCGTCCAGTCCTGGAATGACAAAGGAAATAATAGCAAAAGCAGCAGTGATACATTTAAAAAAAAAGGAGAAAATATACTGGAGAAGGGGAGCAGAAGGGAGGGAAGGGAAACAGCTGAATTAAAAGAACAGTTGGGTTTGAACCTAAAGTACATTTCTCTTCTCATCTCTTTATCATATACGTCAGGTTTCAGCCCCTATTGATTAACTTCCTTGAACCTGAAATATTTTTTATTATAAGATAGAGTTCTTGCATTCAGAACTGAGTTGCACATTTTAGTACAGTAGGAAATCCATGTAAGGTCAAGGAACAGCAGAATTGGAACTAAACTTCAGCAAATTCTGAAGAATCCAGGTAAATGGAGCAGGGCATACAGATGCCCTTGCCATAGGGAGAAATTTACAAACACTCCTGCTGTTAGAGGAGTGACACCATCCTCTAGTCTCCTTTGCCTAATAGTTACATTCAGCATTTCCCTACAAACTTCAAGGTGGAGATTAAAGACTTTGGTGGTAATTGCTGTGGCCTCTGTCAGCTGGAAAGAATCATATGGATGTAAAAGATTTATAACAGTTTTGGAGCTAATCTATCCTGTCTCCTACTACAACACTGAAGAGTAGGAATCTTGGCTCCTACAATAAAGGCTGGAAGAGAGAATCTCCTAATCTGGAAGAGGAACATCTTGCTATGATCACAAGGGATTAGAAGCAGGGAGTGGTCAAGAAATCAGAAGCTAAATAATAACAACAATAATATATGTTTAATCAAGAAGAAGCTTTTATGGCAGAGACAGGTATTTTTTTTGGAGCTTGTAAGCATGCTGAAAACTTTGAGAGCCTGGTGGGGGAGCAGTCACAAAACAGCTACCATAGGGGGTGTGGCTGGTAACGATATGCCCATTTACGAAAGGGCAAACAGATGAAAATGCTGTTAGCCATACTTTGTAGTTCCCAAAAGACTGTCAGGAATTCCAGTTACTTGCCTACATTTATTTCCTTTCCCCAGGCAGCTGGACACACATCAAACAAAGTAGTAGGTTGTGTTTTCAGTCTTCTAAGGGTGCCCGTGGGGCCAACCTTGGACCCAGAGGCATTCTTGCAAATAAGGAAGATGCTGGTGTTTTGCTTCACAAATGCTCACTTCCCTTTTAATCCTCTGTGCTTATTGGCCATTTTTTAAAAAAGAAATCATGTTAAATGGGACAGGGATAAGTATTTGAATCACAGTGGTGCCCACAAGCCCCATATTGCTTATCCCTGCCCCATGATTAGGATTGAGGATATGGAATGGAATGCAGTCCTTCTGAACTATTGTATTGTACTGTATTTGCATGAGAATTGGTTTTTGATGAACCTTGCTTACTCTGCCTCTATGGATCTTCCAAATCAAGCATCTGGGGGCTTTCCAAGGACAATCACAGGATACATTCACTCCTGCTATCCACTATTCATCAAAGGCAGTTTCACCAAGACCAGGCTAGGATTCCATTCAACAAGCCACAGAGTTTCTGTCATTGAAAGAAACTGCAGTCTCCTGTGCTTAATTATATACACTTGGAACCAAGTACGTCTTGTCATTGTGCCTTTCTGACTTGAGACTATTAAGACACAGGTTGCACCGTGGGACCCACTAACACTGAATAAATGGGATCAACTGATTTATCTTGTCAAACTGGCCATGCGGTTTTGTGGAATTAATGATACACTTTTTTTCCTTCATCAGACATGTAAAAGTGGCATGGAAAGAAATGGAGAGTGAATAGATTCTACCCTTACTTAAATTCATATTTGTATTCCTCTTTCTGAACTTCATATAAAAGTCCTTCACAGACAAATTCTACTAATTAAATTCAGCTCAGTAAGGCATTTTCCCCCTTAGATTATCCATAAGTCCTTGCACATTCTTGCCAGTAAAGTGCTAATAACATCTTATTTATCTTTTAAAATGGAATTTATCATTAAGCAAATGGAAATGAATAAAAATGGTAAAGGTGGGCTACATAATTCCAAGGAAATGGGACAAAAAGATTGGTTTTCTTTTCTGGCAGTGTTACAGAGAAGCTTTGAATTGATGGCTCAAGGGATGAGAATCTGTTAAGTATTCACTGAAGAGACAAAACTGGGACAGCTATTCTTCTCCTGCATTACTCATAATTTGGAGGGGAACATCATCTGAAGGGAGGTTAAAAAAAATAGCCAGAAAATCTCCTTGTCTTTGGTCTCACTGTTGGAGGAACATGAACAAGAAAACACCCCAAATGGAAGTAAATCGAAACATTTCTGCTGAACAGCAGAATTGCTGTGGATCCAAGGACTGAAGGTATGGTGTATGAAGGTCCACACTCCAACATATGGATCCTGGGCAGGGTTCAAGATGGGTCTGATTAATGGGAAGGGGGATTAAAGAGATGAAAGTGATGCTTTAAGCCTGTGCAAGTATTAATGCTATCATTTTGCTAATGTCCCCAATGCCTACATGGACACAATATGATATACAGACATAAAACAGTCCAAATGGTTTGGTCCTGCCCATTCAAGGGTGGGGAAGCTCTGAGGTCACAAAAGAGATGCTGGGAGGCCAATGGTGGCCCAAGGATTGCCCTTTTTCACACCTGATATACTGGGCACAACTGACACTGCAGATTTGCAATTAGAGAGTAAACACTCTGTCCCAGTGATCTGGAATTTGCAGGTCAAGCTCTTCAGCTTGCTGCAGAAAGACTAACTCCATTCTGTCATACCTGAGTTACAAAGGTTGTCAAAAGGCCGTTCCTCTTTCCTCAAAATAGAGAGCTGCATCAGATTTGTCATTCTTGGGCTTCACCAACTTGCCTTTTCTCCCTTCCATGTTCAGAAAACACAGGTACAGCCTGGGCCATCAAAGAACATCTCAGATCTACTGCCTCAGACATGAAAGGACAGAGATTCTGCAGGTCTCTTTCTGCACCTGAACTAGATGAGGTGTATAATTCCACTTCCCACTGCTTTCCACAAGCCAGCAGAAATTAATGGAACTTCAGCAGCAAATTATGGATCTATACATGTTCATTCCAAAGGGAAGGAACATTTCTCTCCCCCCCCCCCGTCTGTGTGTGTGTATGTATGTATGTGTGTGTGTATATATATATATGTATGTATGTGTGTATGTGTATGTGTATGTGTATATATGTGTGTGTGTGTGTGTGTGTGTGTATATATATATGTATGTATGTGTGTATGTGTATATATGTGTATATATGTGTATATATGTGTGTGTGTGTGTGTGTGTGTATATATATATATATATCAACCAACATTGTCAACATTGACATCCAGTGGCCAAGTAGATTAATTGCAAGCATCCCTACCCCACCCAGAAAACACAGATGGATACGCACACACAATGACCCAGGCCGGGGGGGGGGGGGCAGTGGTGCTGCCGCAGAATGTTTATGCAAGCCTTTATCCTTCCAACTGAAAACAAGACTGAAATGGTGCTCTGAAAAGACAGTTGTGTAGGTAGTGCCCAATTGGCACCATGCATGTTGCCTTTCTGGCCAGATGCACATAGTCTATAGGCCACCTGATTGCTTTCTTTAAGCAAAATGGATACTGGCAGCTGGATAGTTCCTTGCTCTTTGGTAGGAAGTCTCAGACCTAGAAACATTATTACCTAGCTTTTGAACAGGGAAAGTAAGTCTAAGGTTCAATGTCGATGATGATGCTTCTCTTAATTCTTTATTTCCTTCTCCTTCTTGACTTGGCGCTGAATTCCAGTGACTCTGGGATAAGGGGTCTATAGTCCATCATGGTTTCTCAAGTGCTCCTAGATAATTCACCAGCAGTGCCTGATTATGACATTTACACTCAATTGCTTGTGTATAACATCTGGCAATCAGAGTTACACTTCTGTCAGAGAGGAAGAGTTTATTTAAATGTAACGGCTGATAGCTACCAAAATAGTATCCTTTGTGAGTGTGATCTAAGCTAGCACGGTATCACTTGTGGTTGCAGCTGGAAGGAAGCAAGGTTTGCTCATTGGCATATCCCCCAACTCTGGGCCTACATTCTCTTCCGCCCAGCCCTCCTCCCCATCATTCCAATCTCAACTTCTTGTCAAGTGAGCTTGATATACTTAAGTTTTTCTACATAACTAGCAACCAGGTGCAAGCACAGTTCTAGCTGCACATAGATTGTGCAAATCTAGAATTCTATCCACCATGCCACTACACACCCAAAGCGGTGGGGAGAAACTGGCAGGTATGATCTTTCATTCTCTCCATGTGTTTAAGCTTGTGAAGGCCAAATGTCCATGTGCAAACACCACAACTGATGGACTCAGCAGCACATGGTCATCTGTGGCTCATTTGTGGATAGGAAAGAACTAGGTCACATTTTGGCTTTATTGCGTCGTTCATCAATTCATTCATCAATTCATTCATTGTTTTTAGAAAAATGAAGAAAAGAACAGAACGCTGATTTCCACCTATGCAGATCATATTATCTCCATTTCTCTAACTCTTTAACATAACCTTCCTGCCGAAATACATTTGGGTCAAAGGTACAGGCTAACTATATAAATGTAATAATAGCTATAAATGTAATAAATAAATAAATGAATGAATGAATGAATGAATGAATGAATGAATGAATGAATAAATAAATAAATAAATAGCTTATGTCGTTTGCAAATTCTATTTTGAATTTGAGGAGAAGCCTGAATTCCATGAATCAGAGCCTGGTGCAGAAAACATACCCTTAGATGTATAAGCTTATGGGATCAGAAATCAGTTTTAAGTACCTTACAAAAGTCCACTTATGTTACACTGAGCTTCCTTCATTTCAGTAGCCTAATTTAGAGCAGAGGAAGAATTTTGCCACTGCTATAGTTAGGGACTGGAATTAATCCTTCACCTACTACAAATCTTCCCCAAATATACCATATATAACATCTGCCCACCTCTGGACTATACACATGTATCATGTACCATCATCCAATTTATGTCTCATTTTATCAAAGGGTTTTCAAACCCTTTGAAATTCAGGCTTTGACAAGCCTTTCATCCTCCTTTCCCACCCCACCCTCCTCTCAAAGAATTGCCTTTCTGGCTATTAAAAGGACACTAATGACTTTAATATGCCACACAATTAAATATTGATTGGAAATGCTCCCCAAGTAGATGTTCCCCTCCATCTCTGTGCTTCCCAGGGAGAACTTTGCATCCCATTTCCTAAGCTGTCCCCATCCAGTGATTACCTTCATTAGGACCCGAGACTTGCTTAAAGTACTTTCCTTGCTGCCACAAGTTTAATTAGACAACTCTTCCCAAGAAATTATTTATAGCTGAGCTTGGAAACTATTGTTAACTGAAATGTAAATAAGAGTCAGGGAAGGAATTCCCTGGATGCCTCTTTGACTGGTGATCAGATGCTTGGATTTTATTAGTGTTAATCCCAAGACTTCCCTATTACAGGCAATGCTTTTGTAAGAAAGGTTTTAGGAGAGGGTTGGAATCAGAGAACAGGGGAGATTTTCTGAATGTTCACCAAAAATGCTCCAGAAAAATGGCTGCACAAGGAAACTTAACAGCCATCTAGCTTTAGTATAACCAGAAGCAGAAATATTTTCAAACTTTTCTTCCAGATAGGAAAGACATAAAAGAAAGTGAAATGCTATCAGAAATGAATAGCTGTCTAACACTGTATTAGAAGAAAAGTATAATTCGCCTTGTATGAATGGTGGTGGTGATGGTGGGGAGAACTTAAGGCCCAATGCCATGAGTTCCACAATTTGAGTGGACTGAAGTCCAGCTGCTGCACTGAGAAGACTGAGTCCTGCAATGATGGATGATGGAAATGCAAGAAAAACTAGATCAAACAGATATATCTGTTTCTTTAAAAGAAGAAAAAGAAACAGGATTAGCACTCTCTTTCATGTGCATACCCTTACATCTTAGCGAAGAGGAGAAAATGACCAGAAAAAGCGAGAAGAGATGTTGGGCTTAGGTTGGGGTATGAGAGGCCTATTCCCAGCCACCCTTGATCCCTTTCAATCTAATACACATGCTGGCTGGGGAATTCTGGGAGTTGAAGTCCACACATCTTAAAGTTGCTAAGGTTGAGAAACACTGCTCTAATAAATTAGACAGGAAAGCCTCTATACAGTTCTTCCATTCCCCAAATTACAATCCATCAGCGAAATCCTTCGCTTTCCAACCATCTTGTCTCCAGAAGGGAAAGGAGGAACCAGTATACTTCTAAATGCGGAGGAAGAATATGCATACTCACAAAATCCTCTTGTGATTTGTCAACTTTGCCCTTTTTCAATCTTGTCTCCCACCCCCAGTTTATTAAGCTAAGAAACTAGGATGGAGATCCAGGACAGTCCATATAAGTTAAGCAGCCACCTTTTCCAAAGATAAAATAAATCACGTTGCTTTGGGGGGGGGGGGGGGGATGTGCATATGTTCAGAGACACTCATGTCTCATCACCAGGGCTGAGACTAATCTCTGTGACAAATTCAATCCTGGTATGACTATACTGAATGTATTCATCTGAGTTAAGAGACCTTGCAATAATATGATCAGGATACAATCTTGTATAATAATATGATCTTTTAAAACTGCAGGAAGGGAAACACTAGGAAAACTGTACCCTCTTCTCTTGTGTGTGGATACAGGAAATAAGTTTCCTTCTTCCATCCTCCCACATATCAGTTCCACACATATTATCCTACTGGACTTTTTGGAAAAATTATAATAGAGCGCCCTCTTTAGTGAGAATCTTTATTATCTGCCACAAACATCTGTGCTAAGGTCTGTGTTTATTCTCCTCGCTCTGTTACCATAGAATCCAAGGATTTTTCCCTAAGTATTTACAGCTTTAAGACAGTGAAGGGGGGGAAAGACCCTCCAACAAGTTAGACAGTGGACTATTTTTAGTCATGTTTCCAGCCATGAAGGAATGCAAAGGATGGCTGATGAGGAGGCTTTAGAAAACGTTCACCTTCCTACTGATTTTATCACTAGCACCTAGTGGGTGCTATCTCGTTTAGGAGATGCAGCTTTTCAGAACAAGGCAGGCGAGGTAATTTCTGCATGAAGCGATCTCAAGCATCGACATCTAATTTTCAAAAGTCATCCAGGCCTGACTTTAAAAAAAAAAAAAGTTTGGTACCGTGCAATCCTTTGACCCACTTAATTCATTCAATTTCAGCCGAGCTTCTTGAGGCCCAATATTTGCAGTTTAAAGGCATGAAGCCTGTATCACTTAACACCGGGTTGCTGGGCATGGAAAAATTATACTCAGTGGATTTATCCTACAAGCAGATGGTAGCCACCAGTTTTACCCTTTAATAGTGCTATGGAGTTCACATATTTCTGTAAACCATGGTTTGCTTAACATAGTTTATCAAATGAGGCACAATTAGCTCAGTTTATGTATCATGCTAAGGCATAAATCTTGGCATTCAAACCACAGCTGGCTGAGTGCACCCAATACATTACGATAAAACCATCAAACCAGCCATTGATATCAACAATTGCAGCGGAGAAGAATTGCTCCACAAACAGGTTGCCTGATGGTATCCAAAATACGACTTTCAGAGGTAGGATGGACAAAGCAGCAATAATAGCTAAAGGAAAAATTAATCTTCTATCATTTGCTTTATCTTTAATTTGCCTTCAAAAACACCCTTTACCTCCTCTCCTAATGTTAGCCAGGCTATTTAAATTTGCTTCTTTAAATTTGCCCCTTTCCTTTCTGAAGCATTTTTTACCAAGTAGCTACCATATTCCAGTCTATTTTAATTCCAATATTGTTGTAATTACTATTATTTATTTATTTATTAAATTTATCCCCGCCCATCTCCCCCTAATGGGGGACTCTGGGCAGCTCACAACTCATTAAAACAATAAATAAATATATTACATAAAACCTAAAACCTGTACAAAACAATTACTAAAAAAGAAAATGTCCAGGAGGGTGATGGTTTCCAGAGCCTCAGATGAAAGGCTTCTATGGGGCTAGCCATCCCCACACTTGATGTCTTCCCTCCCCGCCTATCAGGTTTAGCCCAGGAAACTCCAGGAGACAATACAGATTCAATCCAGCAAGGTCTTCAGATCCACTGTGGAATGCTGGGTCTGATGAGGTGAGGTAGCCTGGGAATCAGGAGAAAACATATAAAGTCCAAGCCTACTTTAGAATTGTGGTTACAGTGGTATAAGTCTTAAAAGTTGACCAGTATCATTCTTTCTGCAAAATTCTGTTCTCTTGGGATGAATTGCCCAAAAGAACAAAGAAGAATCAGCCTGGTGCAACATCTTGTTTCCACGTATAATCTACACGATAGGGAGAAACCATCAGTCAATGGCAGGGAATAGTCTTACATTCTCAAAGGCCTAGCTTCAACTTTTGGCATCTCTTGCTAAGGGGTTCTTAACTAACAATACCCCTGTGATACTTTTGCAATATGCTGCTGATGTCAGGTTTAGCCCAGGAAACTCCAGGAGACAATACAGATTTAACCCAGCAAGGTTTAATTGGCTTCACACCATTACAGAATCTTCCCAGACTGAGAGCCGTTCCCAGGGTCAAACTACAAATATCACTAGCATTCCTCAGGGAGGGGCCAGTCTCATCCTCTTATCTCTTCTTCACTCCTCTGGTGATGAGAGTCCATGTTTCACACCCCTGCTCCACACTCCCACATCGCCCCGGGCCAGATGGCAGAGCCAGGTCTTCAAATCAATACTAATACAAATACAAATATAATACAAAATTTATATATAATATAAATATAATATAATAAATATATATAAAAATATAAATAAATAAATAAATATAAATAAATAAATAAATAAATAAATAAATATAATAAAAAAAATAATAAAAAAAATACAAAACAATACTAAAAAAGGAAAAATCCAAGAAGATGGAAAATCGGGCCGGGGACAGCCAGCCACTATGGGGCTAGCCATCTCCCTGCTTGAGGTCTTCCCTCCCCACCCCAGGCCAAGTGACAGAGCCAGGTCTTCAAGGCCCTTTGGAAGGCCAGGAGTGAGGGGGCCAATCGCTCCTCCGGGGGCAGAATGTTCCAAAGGGCGGGGCTACCACAGAGAAGGCCCGCCTTCTGGACCCCGCTAGACGGAGTTCTTTTACTGAGGGGGTCCGAACATGCCCTCTCTGTGTGACCGGTTGGGATGGGTTGAAGTCATAGGGGAGAGGCAGTCCCTTAGGTAACCTGGTCCCATGCCATGTAGGGCTTTAAAGGTAATAACCAACACCTTGAATTGGACCCGGAAGCAAGCTGGTACCCAATGCAGCTCGCGGAGCAACGGTGTTATATGGGTCCTTCTTGGGGCTCCAAAAATAGCCCACGTGGCTGCATTCTGGACCAGCTGTAGCTTCCGGATACTCTTCAAGGGTAGCCCCATGTACAGCACTTATTATATTATTAAATGACACATTATTACCCGGTTTCATGCTGTGTATTTAGGCAAGGAGATGAATGGACATGTATGAAAGATGGAGTCCATGAGACCCACTCAGGGCTGGTCACAGGCGCAAAAAGTTTGGAAGATTTCAGTTTATGCAACATGTAGGTAAAGACCAGAATAAGGGCCTTAAGACAGGACAACAGGAGATGCTTTGCAACATTCGGTTTGATTCTCAAAACTAGAAATATTTCCTGTGTGATTAGCACTCAAGTGCAAAAGTACCAAGAAAAGTGAAAGAGTACAGGTAGCCCTTGTTTAGCAACCACAATTGGAACCAGCAACTCAGTTGTTAAGTGAAATGGTCGCTAAGTGAAGCCACAACTGTGCTTATGATCTTACTTCAGCTTTCCTTTGCTTGACAGATCTGCGAAGGTTGTAAATGTGAGGACTGGTTGCAAAGTTACTTTTTCATCACTGCCATAATCGTGAATGGTTGCTAAATGAGTCAATCGCTAAATGAGGACTATCTATATTGGAACTGGCAAACCTTGGAAGCTATAAAGTGGATGGGTACTATAGTACTTTGGAGCCATCACATAGAATGAGTACAGTACATACTGAGCTTCCAGCCTTGAATCTTGGCCCAGTTAGACTTTGATTTGGACAAGTGTGTACACGTGAGAAAGTGGGTGAAGCTTTTAGTTCAGAAAATAAACAGTAAAATTCTAAGTGTCTTAAATGTCTGGTTAAATAAGGATGAGTGGCACTGGAGGTGTTGCAAAGACTCTCCTTATGACCCTTTGCCTGACACATTTGTCAATCTTATCTCCAGCACCACTAGCTGATGCACCATGATTAAAAAGCCATCCAACAGAGCTGCCGGAGAATCATCTCTATGACACTTTCTGCACTCAAAAGGCACTAATGCAGAGCCTTCTGTGGACACCTGCCAGAACACTCAGTGCTAAATTGGTCTCTTTATGGTGGCAGAGAAAAATCTGAGGATGGAAATAGAGCAAACCCATCAGCGCAAATATGGCGGTGTGGCAGTCATATCCATTTCTATGTCTGTAGTGGCAAAAGCGATCATACTTCCCATGGTAAGAAGCCTGGGAATATGAAGCATCACAAGGACAGGTCTCTGAGGGCCACATGTAGCCAGCTAGTTGTGACTTCTGCACTAATGCCAGCTAAGACCTCCCAATCACAATCCTAATGTGCATTTGTAATCTCCCGTTGTAAGGGAGATGGGCCGGGACAAATCAAACAAACAAACAAACAAACAAATAAATAAATAAATAAATAAATTTGGCTGGAAGGATCAGATCCAGGCTGGGGTTACATTACTCTGTTCAGGTGATGAACATTAACCAACCAACCAGCATTTTTGTTGAAGATGCAGAGATCAAGTTTTAACTTTTTTTTTGAAGCAAGTTAAGAAAGTCACTTTCAAAAATATAGTTTAGCATTTTCAGCTCAAATGTTATATGATTTAAATTTCATTTTTTTAAAAAAATGTTATCCTAACTAGCTATGAACAATTCCCCCAGTAGTTTAAGAGGAATTCTTTTTCATCTTGGTCTCCAACTGGGAGGTAATGCCCAAGCAGTCTACTGGGAAGGGTTTAGAAAATGCTCAGATGAACTCACTGCAGGTTTGAGCATCTGGGGCTAGCGGGAGCAATTGCAGTGTGTCTGTGTGTTGGATTTCCAATATAATGCTATGCTAGAAGTATAATTTTCCCCTTAAATTGACTCAAGAAATCCAATATTTATAGGTATGATTTTTCAGTGACTTTTGTTTGCTACCCTACAGTGTTTATATATCTAAAAACAATAACCTAGTAGCGAATAGAGCTTTAGGGAACTGAAACAAAATGAGATAGGAATGATCTCTATGTCTGGTTTCCATTTGGTGTTCCTCATCTCCAGAAAGCACTACGATCCTGTGCTCTGGATTAACCTGGCTGTGGAAATCAGTCCTGATCCAAGCCCCATTTAGATGCAAGACACTCCCTTCTGCATCCCAGCCAGGACTGATCAGACCCGACTGTGCCTCTGGACAGCCACCACCAGGGAATATCTATTATTTTAAAGGTATAATTGAGCCTAATTCATCACTTATCACACTGTGACATATTTTTATATAGGTTATTATCTCCATCACAGCACCAGGACCCACTGGGTTCATTTCTATTGTTCAATATTTCCTGCAACTACCTCAGCTATAGTATTTCTTGTTATCTCTTTGATTAAGTTAGGGATTCTGGTCTCTCCAAGTCCCTCAGATAAGTGTCAGTATTCATAGCTTCCTACTGCAAGAAGGAAACTGCCTTTTTCACACCTCCCCCTTTTGACCTATCTGTCACACTTAGTCTCCTTGCTTGGCTGATTAATTGGAGACTTTGACTCCCCCAGGTTCTGTTGAGATAGTTATCATATTCTTCTTTCTTCAGACACAAAGGAGACAAATTTCTACACCAGAAAGGGGGATTGGCAAGATTCATAAAAAGTATACCTTGGACTCCAGGAGATGTGGTCAGAGAAGAGCATAACTTTAGGAAGCTAATGAAACTGACTCCTTTCTTTGGCAGTGCAGACCTGGAAGAATCACTGCAGGTAGGATTCTGCCTCACTTACGTATCCAGACCTCATTCAACAACTTTGACACAGCATATTAAGTCATAATGTCATTGGTTAATGTCATTGGTTTGGTTTTGACTTAATATACTGCGCAAATTCAGGCAGTTGAAGCTGTGGTTGAACAAATTGTGGTTTAATGCAATCTGTGAGCCAGCCATGATAGTAAGATTGTTCTCCCCATTTTTCCTGACCTAGCTTTGCAACATCTAGCCAGGTCTTTCATACATATCAAAGGATACCTCCTACAGGTCTGAATGTGGCTGAGAGAACCAGGGTGGTATAATGGTTAAGGTGTTGGAGTAGAAATGGAGAGACCCAGGTTCTACTCCAGGAAGCCTACTGCATAACTTTGGGCCAGTCATTCTTTCTCAGTCCAAGAATAACAGAGCTGTTGTTGTGGGAACAAAACGGAGATTCCCATGTATGCACCTTTGAACACCTGAAAAAAAGGCAAAATATAACTCTAAACAACAACAATAATAGATTTGCAGGATAGTTAAAGACACAGTGGCTGCATTCGTATCATTCTCCAAGCTTGGTTAGTGTCAATGCTGGTTTAGGGTCTTTTGGGGCAGGGGGGAGGGGAATGTGGTGTGTTTCATAAGCCCTGCCTGTTTGGTTAGTTTGAGATTCCATGCATTGTGTGACCCCATTAATTGATTTAATCTTGTTGAACTGAGTTCAGTTTGCCCAACTAGTCCAAAGGTAGCTGACCCGACTGGCTGCCTAGGATCTTTCACACCATTCTGGAGATGCCATGGATTGTAAAATCACAGAGTTAGAAGGGAACACATAGCTCATTAGTCCAACCTCCATGCTCAGGGTAGAAACTACTAGAGCATTTCTGATAGATGACCATCCAGCCTGTTTGAAGGTCTTCAAGTAAACAAGATATCACCACTGCGTGGGGCAGTCTGTTCTAGCCTAAACGTATTTCTTTATCGCTTTAAACCATCGGTTCTTGTTCTGTCCTCTGGGATGGAATACAGAATAAATTCATTCCTTCTCCTGCGTGAAAGCTCTTCAGATAGTTATGGCAGGTAAGCTGCATTCATTGGCGTTTTCTGATGGGCCACATTTGTCTGTTAGAATTGTACCGCTTCAGCTGCCGATGTAGCACTTCCCCACAACGATCCAGTGATTGGCCCGAAATTACTCAGTAAGTTTCCATGACTGTGGGAAGATTTGATCCTTAGACTCTCTTGTCCTAAACCAAGGCCTTCTCCGCTATCCCACATACAGGCTTGAGAAAAGCAGACCACAGTACCACAGGCTGGCAATAGAAGAACTGATGAAGTCAGCCTTTGCCTGTTCTTACCTATCATGGGGGAAATAATATTTTTTTCTACAATTTATAACGACGCTTTAACAAAATTATATCCACTTAAAGCACACATGAAAATACAACAATCCTATAGTTCTCTTTCAGGAAAAATAGGTTTATTTGGTCTAGTGTAGAATAATAGAATCTGGAAAGACTGGCACTCTTTGCCCTACCTTATACCAATCAAAATCAGGGTGGGTTTATTTTTAAGATTCTCGTGCTTCTCAGGACTGAGTCATCTTTTCTATTAAAGAAAAAAACACCTTCTCTTAATGGGTTACTAATTCCTTCCCCGTTCCCAAGACCAGATCTATGTTCTGTCACATCCACTGATCTTCCTCCATTCACTTCCCTGATGCATTTGCTGAGAAGAAAATTGGGCGGTGGAAGGAAGTCTGGGACTTGACTCTGATTTGCTAATTCATCCACAAGTTACTGCCTTCGGTGACTGACATTTTTCTCCCCGCACCTCGCGGGCCGGCTTCCTCTCCCTGCCTCCCACCCTAGATGTTTTCCCCACGCTCCTCCCTTAGGAACAGGAGTGAAGTTATCTCAGCTGCATCTAAAGTGCATGCCGACTCAGTTTAGGGACAGTTAATTTCCAGTTCTTTCCAGATGGGTTGGAATAATATCCCCAGGTGGTAAATACATTATTAAGAAGGCAGTTTGGTGTGAAATTGGCTATTAAAATATAGATAAAGTTTAATATATTGAGCTCCTTGTCAGAAGAATCACTTTAGAAGGAGCTTATTATTTGTTTGATATTAAAGGAGTCACAGCTCTACTCGGAGTGACAAATGGGAGGGGGAAGGAATGCTACTGGTAATGAACAAAAGCCTTTTAACATTTAAATTTAGGCTTCTGCATGATACCCCTCGCTGATCTGAGCAGCTCCACAACGTGATTCCCTCTGCAACTGCAAGGAGGGGTGTGTGGCAATATGCAGTTGAGACTGAGGTTGCTGTCATGCAAATCCTCCAACTGAAATCCGGAGACTTAGAGTGAAAATGAGTCTGCCCTTTAAAAACAACTCTGCACCCTAGGAAGTCTCATTTTCTCTCTCCCTCAAGAAGATTGCAGAATCTTTATTTTAATGCCCCCAAGAATTGCATGTTGATGGAGATGGCCCGGCTGAGAAGACGTACAAATCCACAACCATTAACTCTTGTGGTTGGATAATGGGAAGGTTCACGTATGAAGCTATACCATGGCTTATTTTTAAATCATGTGTGTCTAGGTTAATCCATAAATCAAAGTTTATATGCAACAATCACTAGTTTCACATAGCATATTAAGCCATAAACTATAGTTGATAAACCACAGCGGTTGGGTCATTGCCACACACTAAGCCACCGTTCTTATGACTAAATGCAATAGGAAGCCACCATCTAAGAATAGCTAAAGGCCACATACCTTGACTTAAAGGCTCTAGCTGAGATACCCGATAAAATATCTCATGAGCTTCATTCCACCTAACACAGTGTGATCTGCTCAGGGCTCTTGCCCATGGTTCAGTTAAAGAGCTATCCATGAGTTCTTCAACTAGCAGAAAACTAAACCAGGATAAAATGTGCTGTCCCCACCGCTAATCATTATGCTGTCATAGTGCCTGTAAGACATTTCCCACTTCTCTGCATAGTCCAGCAGCAGTTGTCAGCTGTTTTTCAGATTACATTGAAATACGTGTTTGGTGCTCTTTTAGAAGAGTGCTAAACTCACGCTTAAATGTAGCCAACGAACAGGTGATAATGGAGGGGCTTGCTTGATACACTGGGGCACCTCCCTCTCACTTCACTACACAGCCTTCCACATGCCTCACAACTGTTAAGCTGGGTTCTTTTAAGCACATGTTCAGCCATTTTCTGAAACGGAGCTCAACCCAGACTTAAAAGGAGCCCTGTTAGCTAGTGGCAAGTGGAAAGAGAGTTGTGTGATACAGTGGGAGATCTCCATCTCACTTCACCATATAATTCCCTCCAAGTGCCTGTCAGTTATTAAGTCAGGCTTTTAAAAAATCAGGGGTTTAGCATTCTTCTGAAAGGGCATTAACCCATGTTCACAGGAGAACAGCCAATAGCCACAATGTTATGGGGGGTGGGAGGAGAGAGATGTTTCATCAAGGAGCAGAAAGAACCAGTCCCGTCTCCCACTTCATTACATAGCTCTGCCACTAATACCACTGATTAGCTGCAACGAGTCTTCTCTTGCTCAAGCCAGAATGGCTTTGGAGAAGAGTCCCTAGGTGTGATGGAATGGTTTGGTGAAGGCCACGCTCGGGGAGATAAGCATTTCCTTAGCCCCCATCAGGAGCGTGGGAAGGTTAAGAGGATGAGGCTGGCACCATCCTAAGGAATTCGCAGTGTTTGCTTGCTGGCTTGGGAAGTTTAGATTCAGTCTGGCAAGATTCTGTCTTGTGGTTGAAAGCTAATAAAAGCTATCGAACTAGACCTGTACTGTCTCGTGGAGTTCTTTGGGCTGAACCTGACATCAATCTTGCCAGACTGAATCTAAACTTCCCAAGCCAGCAAGCAAACACCATGAATTCCTTAGGGTGGTGCCAGTCTCATCCTCTTAACCTTCCCATGCTTTTGCTGGGGGCTAAGGGAATGCTTATCTCCCCAAGCGCGGCCTTCACCAAACCATTCCATCACACTAGGGAGCCTACCCACACCAGCCTACAGTGGCTAATGAAAGCCAGGTTGAGTCCACCCCCAGGATCTCCTGAGTGCACTACTGATTGACTGTTCCATAAAACACATCAGAGTGCATCCTAGCAAAACTGCCATGGCTTCTTGCCTGCATAAGGGGGAAAGGATGACTTAAGGATGGGGGATGAGATGAAGGCAAAGTCAGGAAGGCACAGCAGAGATTTCCAGGGCATGCTTGTTCCGTAATGAGGTGCAAATGGGGAGACAGCAAGAGCAGCAAGGGAGCTCTAGAGCCTCGAGCAGAGAGTTTCTCATCACCTGCTACCCAACCCCTTTACCTGGAGGAATGAGAGTTTCCCCTGAGACTTCTGCATATACAAATCATTTCATCTGCCGCTGGGCTATATACTTTTCCCTTCTCGGTCTGGATACCCGTATCTGTTATGCACCTCTCTATGCTAGAGAAATTGCTGAAAACCAAATGAAATGACCACATGTTCTTTGTGGGGGGGGGGGGGCAAGGAAGAGGGATCAAATCCATTATCCCAAGCGATACACAAAGAGATGTATCATCCTCCTATCACGTTAGGCATTTATATCACATTAAGAGTCATTAAAGCACTTCCAAAAATTTAGTGATCCTACACCCACCTCTTAAGAAAGGTCACAGCTCACAATTCACATTTTTCGCAAGCATCCCACTCTAAAGTCAGGCCAAAAGCAGTTTTTTTTTATCCGTGGGCTTCAGCCCAAGGGAAGAGGAGATTCCCATTGCATGCTGTCAAAGAAGAAATAAATTCCAACTCTTCCTGCAGCTCAGCAGAGGTCTTTATTTGGGTCTCATATTACTAAGACTTCATTAGTTTTACAAAATATACTACAGCACATTTACTAGCGGGCTATGAAGTGGCATAAATAATTAAAACTAAATTATACTTGTCAGGGAAATGTACAAAGTGTATTCCCTGCCCAACAATACATTATCCTAGCTTTTGGGGAGTTTGTATTTTGTTTGATTGCTTGCAAAGTCACAAATGCTTTCCCCAGTGATATAATACGTGCAGGGTGTTTTATATTAATTGAGTAATCTCTAGAGATCATTCTCCTCTCCTCTGACAGGTGCATAACCAAATCACAAAGAGTATGAATTCAACTTTGATGTTAGCCACTGGCTTCATCCCGTAGCTTTTTATTTATGCTTGAAATAATTGTGTGTGTTTTTCATAACTAAATAGTTCCCCTAAAGCAGTTATCTATTATACACTGAATAGTGTACTTTTGGGGAACATACCACAGTCTGTAATTTTTCGAAGCAGAAAAACCTTTCTTGGTTTGAGTATTTACAAACAGACAATAATAAGACCAGCAAATGTATTTCTACTTCACTTAGCATAACTGCTAATCCTGCCCCTGGCTTTGGAAAGTGAACAGGGGTATGCTAGCCTTGCGAGGTAGTCCAGACAAGAAGTACAACCAGAAATACTAGCTCTATCTTTATTGTAAGGTTACATTAACAGAATCTTGCAAATCTGAAAGTACCCTTCCCATCCCTCACTTTTTGTAATGGATGGCATGAGCGGGGAAGATTCGGGAATGGAGCTTCAAGGTTGTCAGGAGGGGGGAGAGACATTCCAGGGCAAGCACCTCCTCAGCCCTCAACAAGAGTGTGGGAAGATGAAGAGGATGAGGCTGGCCCTTCCTAGAGCCTCACGGGGTATAGCCACTCATTGCTTTAGCATAGGTTTAGTCTGGCGAGATTTTGCCTATTTGGTGTGAGTTAATAAAGGAACTAAATTGTATTGGATTGCCTCATTGTTGTTCTTGGGCTGAACCTGACACTTTTACTCTCCTGAAAACTAGGGAGGGTCCTTCTGGGCCGCTTTCACCACCTCTCCTCCTTCGAACTCAGATTTCATTTATCAGGCCATTGTCTGCGGCTCTTCCTCCTGTCTCCCAAGGTCATTCCCACATACCATTACAGGGTGCCCCATCTGCTTTCTTTTCAGTCCCTGTACTCTTGTGTCTCCACACCAGTGAGCTTTCATGGCTGAGAGTGGACTTGAACCTCAGTTTCCCCAGTCCTAGTCCAACATCTTCCCCATCACACCTACCTTGGCCCTCTATTATGGATTTTCATATATACCTGGAGAAATTAAGTTGAAATGTTCCTCTGACTTTTGAGAGGTGAGCTGCATTGAGCTCCAATATGGTTCTAACACCTGATCTCTGTAGCTCCTTTTTTCTCCTCCTCCTGAACATACTTGCAAATTGTTGTTGCTAGACCTTCATTTTCTGTTAACTCTCAATTTCCTTCCAGGACACAAATCTATATTTGAAAGAACTGAAGAGAGTTAGAATATCTAATCTCCTTTAATCTCCCATTTCTGTCTAACGGCTGTGATGTTTTATTAATAGTCCCGTTCTCTTTTCAAGGTAGTTCCTCTCCTGTCTGTTACTTGGAATTGACAGCATGGGACTAGGAAAACAAAATACCAAGGTTATTAATACGTTGGAGGGAGGGGGAAGAGACAGGCAAAGCTAACCCTCCCAACCCTTGCCTCAGTTTTCAACTTCACTATTGACCTTAGGCAAAAAGGAGGGCATAGCCCAGATTTCTTCCAGAATGAAGGTGTGTCTTCCCCCCAAAGCATCAGGTGAGCTGACATCTTGCACTTGCTACCTGCAAGTCACCAGATTCCATGCTGATCAGAAGGAACCCAGCAGAATCAGCACAGTGAAGGAAAGCAATCATGGGTGTGGTCAACAAAGTCAAGATGGCAGCTGCAACAGTGAGATTGAAGCTGTACCGATTGTTTATGTGCATTGCATAGACAACATACATAAAAACCGGCAGGTCTTCAATCACACTGTCACGGCCAACATCTTGACTTTTCTTTCCTCCATTCCCTATGGACGGCCCTGAAAGCAAAAATACCACCAATCCACATGCCAGTTAGAACTTTCCTTTGCAGTTAGCTGTGTGCTATTTGGATGGAAATTTGAGGAGCATAAAATGAAGCATATTCTCTTGGGCTGGGGATGACTAGAGATAATTGCACCAGGATAACAAAATAAATGAATTTCAGAGTGAGATTCAAGGGGAAAATGCTTGCCCCTGACATAGACAATATGCTTCCTGGCCCAATTAAACAACCTCCTCAGCATTTGACCCATACCACCTCTGCAAAGCAAAAAAAAAAAAAAAAAAAAGTCTCCCTGGTACCCTTTGAACAAAATTGGCACTGTCAATCTCCTATATGCTTGAGGCAAGATTTCCAGGAATATTTGATGATTGACCTGTCTTCTTCTCTTCACCCACCTCAATTAAATCATTCCACAGTTGAGGCAGTTTAACCATTGCCAATGATACGTGCTTTAGAAGAATGCAACTGCTTCCTAGAAAAGAACCCACAGGAGAGAAAGAACATGCAATAAGAAAGCTTCCAAATGATTGGAAAGCTACTAATTCCTACAGGTGCTCCTTTTGAGGAGCACTATTTCCTGTTTTCTCTCCATGCCACTTTAGCAACTCATGCTCTTCCTCTTTAAGTATGCCTGATTTCTGCACAGAGCAGTTGCCCATGATTTCCTTTGCTCCTTCAAATGAAATAAAATTTCAGACCTCCCCAGAAGGAAGATGCATGTGAAGTTTCTTTAAGTATCTGACATGTTAGCTGCAACACTCACTATGAAGCTTCACATCTCAAGGAACCTTTAGAAATACTTATCTGTCCATCCATGTCTTCTCACATATTGTAGCTGCCTGCTTTGCTCCAACACCTGGGGCTGAGATGCTGGGAAACTGAAAAACATCCATTTGCCAATCCACACTGGAACAGGATAGTAGATTACCATCCATAACCTCCATTAAGAAGCCTTCATCCTGCAGTGGGTTAATTTGGATGATGATGATGATGATGATGATGATGATGATGATGATGATGATGATGATTTGCAAGTGAAGGTATTGGGAAAGCAAGTTGATTGAGTCCTATGCAAACTTCAACCCACTGAGAAGGCAAGTCATCCCCAAAGCACATTGTCCCAGCTGCTGTTCATACGTGTGACACTCCTCTGTGGCAGGCCACAATCCATGGGTTGGAAGTATGCACTTCTTCCAGAGCAGAGCCATGGGGAGGTGGGAAGACTCCTTTTCCAGAGATTTCTGAACCATCAGATTATTTATGTGCACTGACCCCAGACTAAAGCTTTGATTGTAAGAATCCCCATAAGTTTTATCCTAGAGAAAAGGGGAATAATCTCCATTGAGGTAGACCTCACAGTTCCTACATTTTAATCTGGAAAAGTGAAATAGATTTGAAGGCAGCTTTCCCTAGAATATTTCATTAAAGTCACTTTCACACCTCATTTGAAAATCTGCTGACAGTGTCCTTCCTTTAACAAAGCAAATACTGTATCAATTAAATAGCCTTAAAGTGGGGGAGAGGGAGGACACTAAACCCTTTGTTGTTTATCAGTTCTTCCCTTTGTTTTCTCTTCTCATCCTTCCAAAGTGATACAACCCAGGAAAAGCCATTTCTTTTCATGAGCGGGAACAGGAAGGGGGTTGCGTGTTTTTGATGCCACAAAATCCTTCCAGATGCAGAATAGAAAAGGCAGTGTCAGGCCTGGAGAAGACCAAGCCATCAGAGGATGAGGAGAGGAGAGGAGAGGAGAGATCAGCAGGGAATTGCAGAATCAGCATATGCTGGTCAAAAATTTACAAGGAAGGAAACTGCGTCCCAGACAACTTCCCAGCATAATGACTTCTTCTTCTTGCGCTGTGTCCCACCTGGGCTAGGTAGTTACAGTTGGGGCCAGTCCACTATTACATTCCTCCTATTTACTGCTGGATTCGCTGCAGGGCCAGGAAAGACACCAAGCTAGATCCAGGAGTCCAGTAAATGCAATGATTTGGTCTGGTGCAGCCCATGCATTGAGCTTCTCTTGAATACTATGGCCAGGAATATTTCCAGGTTTCCCCCTTCTACTTCTATCTCTTACTTTGATCCAGGTTTTTTAAAATGTTATTTCCAAGCTCTCTCTTTCCCCTCCCCAAGCTGCTTCTTCTGTGAAGGCTCGGTTTGAACAGCAGGATTGATTTAACCTCTCTTATCTCCCCGATTAGCACAGCCACAGTGTAGATACTTGGCTCTTATCAGCCTATTAAAGAGTCAAAGAATGCTGTTACCAGTTTTTTTCCTACAAAATGCACACAAAGCCCTGCTGATTATTCTATTAATTTGTTAATGAACCTGTCTGCCAGACAGATTTGCCACTCTTATTTGGAAGGGAGAAAAGGGAATTTAAAGTTTCTAGTGGACCAAGATGCCTGACTTGAAGAGCTAACTAGGTTAGAACTTTTCCTGGGTTTGGAAAAGTAGCAAAGATGATGATAAAAGTAATGTGGTTTGTTAGTGCCCTCTTCTGGATTTCTTTTAACTTCCCAGTTTAACACAAACTCCTGGGATTTCCTGTTGGACTCCCATCCATATATTAACAAAAACCTACTTTGCTTAGGGTTCTTGCTTTTGAAATCAGAGACAAAGCAGGCTAGGCACTGCCACCTGCTACAAAGAAAACAACGGTCATAACTAAATAAGACCCATCTGAGTATTTGAAGGATGATCAGTGCTATGAAGCAAGGCATGCATTATGTTTTCCCACCATGAAAAAAGTTTGCTTCCTCCATTTGTATTTATTTTTATTTCTAAGGCTGCCCAATTGCCAAACAACTCATGCTGGCTACAAGAAGAGTTAAAAACACTTCCTTATGGAAGGTGAGGCGTGTGGAAGCACAACATCCTGTCAATTGCCCCGCAAAATTAGATGCATAACTCCAGTAAACTCTAGTGGATGGATATATGATAGCAATAGCAAGCAGTCATCATACCTACTTGTGACTTTGTTTACTGGGTCGTCCTACCAGCTCTTGTTATCAGTGCCATTTGTGACACCAGATGGTGAAAGAAAAGAAGATCTCTTTGCAGTTCCCATCAGTTCAGTTTTATGTCCCATGCATACAGAAGATCTGATCATTCATCAAAAGATAGCATGCAACCACCACTACAATGCAAATATGAAGCAAAGAGACACAAGGAAATGAAGAATAAGTAACTGCTGGGAAGGAAGAGGAACAGCTGGGAATATGGGATAGAAACTGGACATGTTCAGGAATCCTTCTGGTACTAACAGGAGATACAATGCCCATATCTGTATGTATGTATATACGTATTTGTTAAATTAATATTCTGAATTTCTTCCAGGAGCTCAAGTGTACATAGTATTCCCTCCTCCAGTTTTTCTCCTTAACAACACTCTGTAAAGTATCTGGGCTGAAAGGGAGTGACTGGTCCTTAAGTAACCCAAAGAGCTTTCATGGGTGAGGGTGGACCTGGACCTGGTCCTAATCCAATAACTTAACCATTCCACTATACTGGCAATCTAATCAGATGTTAGTGAGGCACCAGCTGTAGAACAAGCTGAGCTAAATACCAGTTGAGCTAAACAAATACTCCAGGGTATGTTGCACGGGTTCTGCTACTTTGCCAGTCTCAGAAATATTTAATTACTTCTTGGAGAAACCAAAAGCAAATACCTATTTTGACTAATCTGAACAAATGAAAGAAAAAGGAACTATAATTGATTCTAGGAGCAAAGAGGAAAAGCACCAAAAATGTCCTGAGAATTTCATCAGGCCACCCATTCCATTCCATAAAAGCAGCAGTTCCAGGTTATTGTTTTTGACCAACCATAAAGTTCAATCTGAGACAGTCTTTGTAGAGAATATTCAGCTGATCTCCTCCTTATTTACAAACAGCCATTCTAGAAGGAGAAGGAGAAGGAGAAGGAAGGAATATAATTTCTGAATGAGCTTTTAGTCCTTTACCCCCACCTGTCAACATTGTACAATGATAACTGTATGATCCTACTGAACCTGTACTAAAACAACTCAAATTTTATGCAGGTGTCAGTAACTGGTGAGATTTATTAAAACAGAATTAATAAAGAGCTCCTTCACAGGATTGTTAAAATAGGCCTATATTGGAGTTCCTACTACTACAGGGGTGAGTAGCCTGTTGCCCCAATTATTCCTTGAGCTCCCTTTTTTGCACCCCACAGGACTATTTGTCCATAATTGACGAAACATTGCCACATGCTTTTCTCCCATTCTGAAGCTGAAAATATACAAAAACTATAGCGTAGACTCCGTCTTAACTTTACCTAACTTTTTTTTAAAGCCTTAAAATATGTCTCCCAAATTCAGGAAAACAAACATAAAAATCGTGTTTGCATCATTACCCCACCACTGCAATCTTTAATTTTCTCCCAACTTCAGTGCAGCTCTCAGTCACCAACGTCAGTGTCCAGCTTAGTGTGAGAAAAAAAGGGAGGAGAACTTCTGAAGGCTAGTGTAAGAGAACTCACTGAGTCTGAGAATGAAAAGGGACTAGTTTGAAACATCATCAATGAAGAGCAGATGGAGGCATCAAGTGTGAAACTCATCTAGACCAGTGTTTCTCAACATCAGCAACTTTAAGATGGGTGGAGTTCAACTTCCAGAATTCCCTGTGCTGACTGGGGAATTCTGGGAGTTGAAGTCCACCCATCTTAAATTGCTGAGGTTGAGAAATACTGGTCTAGACAGTCCTTCAGTTTTGAATCTAGAACAACTGACCCCAAGACCATGCATTAATGCTTTAATTCATAAATGAGGGTGGGAGATTTGCTTATTCATTTTCCTAATATAGGGGTCTCCTAACCCCTTTATTTCTTGATATTAAACTTAATAAAATAAACTTATTTTTATTTCCCTGCTTGTGGTCTGCATATAGGGGTTTGATAGCAGGTTTGTACTTCCCAAATACAACAACCCAACAGAGCATCAGAGTAACTTTGAGAATCCAACTTAATTTCAACACAAAGAAGTCTGCAAATCCAGCAAAAATTAAGCAGCCTTTATGCCAATTAGGATTCTTAATTGGGTTATATCTATATTGGAACAGATTAAAGCAAACAAACAAACAAAAACCACAGAAATGTGTGCAAGCCAAAATAGTAACATCTGCACAGAATAGGGAAGTTGCACCAGTTTGGGGAGGAATCCAAGATGTGCAGAGGAACAAAAATGCTTATGGTTTCTGGCTATTTAATGGATTGCTTCTTCCCTTCCATTTCTATGTGATCCCTGGGAACATTGACAGAAGAAGCTCCAGTTAATTGTCCTTGTCAGGCTCCCCCAAAGGAGGCACAAACTTGCTCAATGCCTCCCATAGCTTGAGATAACCCAGCTAATAGTAAATCCTTATAAATCAAGAACAGTAACCATTACTCACAGTTGATAGCTACTGATCCATTAAAGCTTATTCCTGAATTTTAAACTGAGTTTAAATCTAGTGCCCACTCTTCTTATGTTACCCTCTGTACAATGATAATCTGGTCTTTCATTTTCCACTCTAAGTATCAGTTGTCTGTTTACATTCTCTTCATTCCAGTTCTATGACTTCTGTAATACAATGGCTACTTGAGAAATGTCTCTCCCTTCCAATTATGCAATGCCCAGTCCAGACAGATCTGCCTTGTACCCACTTTAATATATATATTTTTTAATCAGATCAAAAAGTTATTTTTAATTGCAAAACCATTTAAAACCTTGAGATATATTCACTGTTTTAACTTTGTGATAATTTTTGAGCTTACCATATTGAGGAGAATATGTATAAATAGAGAGCAAACCCCAACCCATTTTAGCACTGAAGATGTTACCTAACTGGGTAATGAAACGTTTGCAAGAAAAGAACCAAGCTCAGAGAACCCCAAGTACTCCACTTACCATATTGCTCAATCCCAATGTTTAGGCTCTGCTTTGTTTTGTTGTGTTGTTGTTAGCTTTTGGATTGGGAAATATTTACATCTTATCTGTGGACTACTTTGAAACAATTTGTTGTAGGGGAAGAAATAGAAACAAATTATATACCAACTGGAAACAAACATAATTTAAAGGAGGGGGGAAATGTAGACATGTGAATAATGTGTGAGCATGCTCAGGACCAGATGCTGCTGCTTCTGGAAAGAAGGAAGGAAGGAAAAGTTTGAGCATCATGAAAATGCGCTTGGCCAGTTGGCTGGTACCCTGAACAGCAGCATTCAAAATAGCAGGATCTTTGTTTTCAAGGCACCATATGCCTTTCTGCCTTTTTGACAGACAGTGATTTGACTCTGAACACCAAACAAGCTTGAAAGGATATGTAATGACAATAGCACTGGTTTGAATGCATTTATAGATCTTGGAGATCTCTCTGTGGAAAGTTACCAGAACTTGCTTCTGTTCTTGCACTCTCCTATCCAGATTCAGTGAGATATTTGAGACTAAAGGTTAATTAATTGCAGCTGTGAGAAAAGGAAAAGGCCACCGTTGCTAAGATGAATATTTATTGATCGGTTTAAGGATTAAACTGTACGTGATGCAAGATCTTGGTCTTCATCTGGCAGGCCTGTAGCTGAGAGATAGAGCATGAAACTTGCAGACAGAAGGACCTGGTTTCTAGCCTTAGCTTTTCCAATGAAAACAATGGAGCAGGAAGAGAGGGAGAAGGCATCAACTCCACTGAAACCATAAAGCAGTGTTGTCCAAACTTGGCCACTTTAAGATGAGTGGACTTCAACTCCCAGAATTCCCCAGCCAACCATGCTGGCTGGGGAATTCTGGGAGTTGAAGTCCACTCATCTTAAAGTGGCCAAGTTTGGACAACACTGCCATAAAGCATTATTGCCAGTTAGGTAGCAGTTGATTAGTTGGATCAATTGTCCATCAAGTATAAGGCAACCTCAGATGTTCATTCACAGGAGTGGTCCTACCCAAGTCCCATTACAGTCAGTGAACTGACACATTCATGAATCCTCTATTCATTACAATGGAATGAAGCTAGTGCTGAATTTCCAAGAGAAATGGGCGTTCTGCCTACTAAATGTGCTGGTCACAATGCATTCATAATAGCATATTTTCAAAAAGTCCTTAGCATATTTAGCTGCATTCATTTGAGAGATATATTTCTAGTTTCCAGTAATTATATATGCAATGGTAATAAATTTTAATTGCGTGTAATGAAATATAATAATTATTAACTTATGAATGCATGAAATGAGAAATCCATTTCTTTTGTGAATGAATACAAGTAAATTTTAAAAGGCATTTTTGAAAGACACTAACATAATTACTGATAGTTATAGTGTCTCTCTGTGTGTGTCTCCTTGATGAATCGTACCCACAGTGAATAGCAAAACATGAAGGTTTATGCACTGTGACAGAAAGCAGGGTGTTCCTTAATGGCCTCTGATGGCTGATGCCTACTCAATGCTCTTGGAGTATGTGCTTTCATACTCAACCTTCATGGGTGAGCACATGTATACAGAGCAAAACCAACACCTTCACAAAACATGAGCAAAAAGACTTGGGGGTATACTCAGGTAAGAAATTGCTAGTTACAATCTCCATCATTCTCCACAATCGGTTAAAAATTGTTCAGAATTGTTGTTGGTCACATCAGCCTCTTCATTTTGTGAGTGTACCACTTAGTAAGATTTCTCTAATGGTGATGAAAATGTTAGGAATGCCTAGTCAATAGGTTCCCCCCCCCCCCCCCGCCCAACCAGGATATGCTTCAAAACATTCATTTTTCTGGGAGAAGAATTAGAAGTCTGGGACAGTTCAGCAATATGTATCATCTACCATGATTTGAGAGGTTCTTATGGAGCCAGGAAGATAAGCTAGAGATGTAAGCTACAATGCTGTATCCCTTCTACATCTGGAGTTTCCGGTATATAGAAAACTTGGTGAAATTTTTTACAGATACGTTTTCTATGGCACGCCATCCAGATGGAAAGAAGAAAGGAACTCTAAATTGCTAACCAAACTGTGGGAGAGCTTAAATTTAGTTTCAGTCCACTTTTTAAACAATCCCTGCTCAAGTTGGACATCTCCAACTCTTTCTATAGTTTGGAGAGGGTACATAAAGGGGTGCCATAGGGAAGATGGTCAGGAACTCTTTTCCATGGCCACAGAAACTAGGACCAGAAATAATGGGTACAAACTGCAGCTACCTAGATTTCACTTAAATATAAGGAAAAACTTCCTGACGGTTAGATCTGTACAACAGTGGAACAGTCTACCTACGGAGGTTGTGAGTTCTCCATCTCTGGAGGTTTTTAAGAAGAGGCTGGACAGTCACCTCTCGGGGATGGTTTAATTGGTTTCCTGCATATTGCAGGGGGTTGGACTAGATGATCCATGTGGTCCCTTCCAACTCCAAAATTCTATGATTCTATGATTCTAGTGAGACTGAAGAACACACACTAATTATCACTGTGCAGATGATCAAGTTAACCTACACCTGATTTCCCCATTTGATCTCTGGAGATTTCCTGATCTTTGGAAGGACGTCTAAAGGGTCTCCTATATTATTTTGCCTGTTCTGTGTTGTCTGAAAGATCAATACACATGTTTAGTCTCATCACCCTGTTCTAGAAGCAAAGGAAGACACTGGAGGTCTACTAACCATACCATCATTTGTTCATCAGAATTATTTAAAAAAATATTCCAACTTTCCTTGAAGTGCTTACCCTCTAGGAACGTGGACTGACTTCTAGAATTCCCAGGCATTGCTGAAATACATGGGTGTGGAAACTACACTTCTTGAGGGCATCCAGGCTGAGGAAGCCTGAACTAATCTTCCTGAGACCCCAAGAGGGAAAGTGAGATTCCCACAATAAAACCGTAGCTTCTGTTGAAATACAGGTTGCCTTGCTGAGTTCAGAGGAGCATTCAGGCTATGCAAAGGAATAACCTTTTTTTTTTGCAAGAGGGAAAAAAAAAAGACAACGAATGAAAAAGCCGATCGGGTGGGCCCTCTCACATATTGTACACCCGCCAGTGCAAGCACACTCCTTCTCAGCTCTTTTTCTAATAATTAACTATTTAAAATTCTAGCTGCACTAATCGTAGTGGCAGCAAGGCCTGTGTTCTCATTACCAAGAATCAATTCCTGTTGAATATTCACCTCCAGGGGTGGATGCAGTGAGAATAAACTGATGAGCTTTCCCCTCACTCTGCTGGAGCTAATGAGTAGTTGCTGGCTGCCTAGCGAAGTCACTCTCCCATAATCAGTCAAAATAACAAGAAACAGCACCTTCTTGGGCCGCAGGGGCATTCCACATAAATATACATAGACAGCCAGTCAACCCAATGGACATCCCATCTCAGTGAGGCCCCCTGTACATGCTTGCAAGCCGGTGGAAGAACCTAGGGTCCTGGAAGTCATCTGGGGGTGATTCGTGGGAAAATCTGGAAGAATGATAGAACCATTCAAGAGCTTTTCAGACTTGCTTGCAGAAGCTAGCAAATAATATATCTGGGAAGTATATGAAAAGGTGGCAAAGGCAAATACTGCCATTCAGTTTGATTTCCTGTTTTCTTTTCCATCCTTAGTCAGAGCAGACCATGCACTGAACATGCACAGTCCCATTTGTTTCCTTCACCTCTGGGGTTTTTCCAAGCCTGTTGTTAACTCCTTTGTAAACATGTTAGTGATTTAAAACTGTCCATGTCTGAACCACTTTCTCCTGGCCTGGCTAGTGCAGATGTTAATCCACAGAAATGCTGGGCGCTGCCTTGGATCGAGCCAGATCAGGGCCAGCTCTGTTGTCAGGTAGAACAAGGCATTCATTCATTCATTCATTCATTCATTCATTCATTCATTCATTCAATTTGTTTGGCCATCCATCTCACCAAGTGATTCTTGGTGAATTGCTTCTGGTGGGAGATGTTGGGGAGAAGGTAGTAACAGCTCTTCAGGAATTCCTGCTAAACTTGCTTGGCCATTCTCTTCTATTAGGGTTAGGGAACAGAGCTGTGTGTATCATGTGGCTTGTTCTTAACCTCCTCAATTAGCCTGGTCTCTTCAGGTGCCCTGAGGATATTGGCCCTTTAGTACCATGGAAGCATATCTCAACTACCATTCCCTGTTTTGCTTCTTTACTTGGAGCTTACTCCTCTACATGGACAGAATGCAGATCTCCTGGATTTCAAAAAGAGGTGTTTTCAGGCCTAGCTTGGAGATGTTGGGAATTTGTTCAGAGACATTTTGCTTGCAAAGCATATATTTTACCAACCCCTTCCCAGATAGTGCCTATATAGAATGTGATACACTACATTATACAGATTTGAACTATTTATTCATTTAGCTTGGTAGTGTCAGCTGGTCTTCTCCAGCTTGATATCTCCTAAATACTTTAGAACAACTCCTATGATTCCTACTATGACTAACGTTTGTTATTAGCAGTTGCTAAATAGCAATTTGTATCTGCAATTTTTTTTTATTCCATTTGAAAGTGTGACAGAGAACTATGGGAGTGCTGGTCCAATGCATCTAGAGGTCACTAGAAAATGAAAGATTTGAGAAGGCTTATCTGATAGCAGCTTTACAAGGCTTCCTACTAGTGTTGTGCTGAATATTTTTTTCTGCATTTTCCCCAACTCTTTCCATTAGGTTTGGTGAAAAGAAAGTGCTTATCAATTTCCCACTTCCTGTAAGAGGAGAAAAATCAGTGAAATTCTCATGAGTGGGTGGAATTTTTTGATTATATGCCATCAACTCAGTTTTTTGATTATATGCCATCAACTCAGTGTCAACTCTTAGCAACCACATAGACAGACCTCCTTGCACTTAAGCCATTTACGAAAGGGCTGCAGGAATAAGTGACTTGCCTTCATTGTATAGTCATCCCTCAGTCATCAACAGCCTCTGTGGCTTCTTAGCTTCTCATACATACCATAAGGAAATGTCTCTGATGAGGCTGTTTCAGATTAGGAAACATGGGGTGCCAAGGAGGCTGTAAAGCCATGGAGAGATGTGGGGGTGGGTGCCTTCGAGTCAGTTTTTGACTCCAGGTGACTGTCTGGACAAGTCCCTGCAGTTTTCTTGGCAAGATTTTGGAAGTGGGTTGCCATTGCCTGCTTCCTAGGGCTGAAGAGAGGGACTGGCCCAAGGTCACCCAGCTGACTTTGTGCCAAAGGTGGGACTAGAACTCACAGTCTCCCGGTTTCTGGCCTGGTGCCTTCACCACTACCCCAAACAGAGATACAGGACAGAAACACATAACAACAGTAGTGCTTTCTGCTACCATGTAGAAGTCAGATAAGCTCATAAACCCCATCCAAAGGAATACTAAAGCAAACAAAATTAAAACAATCTGAAAACGAGGGGGGGAAATAGAAAACTTTTTTTTTTTTTGCCCAGGAAGAACACTTTTGGAAAATGGAAAGGCAGTGCAGTATATCAGTACCAGGGAATGAATCTGGAAGTTGTTGAATCTGAACCATGTGCTCAGCACAACGTTTTGTTTCTTTTAACACATCGCAATTGTTAATTGATAAAGTACTTGTGAGTTATCTCACTGGCAATCTGCATTTGCGCAACCACCCTGCCGGCTCCCCGTTCTCCCCCCACCTCATCCCAATTTAAATCCTCCACCAGTTTAGCTACTCCATGCATCTGATGAAGGAAGCTGAAGCTCACGAAACGTAGGCCTTTAAATAACATTTGCTGGTTGGAAAAGGTGCTAGCAGACTTCTTCAGATGGAGTCAGGAAAGCACGGATGTGTCACTTGCCTCAGCAAGCCACCATCTCACACGTCAGCCGTTCTCTGCAGCATCAGGGAATAATACGCACCTGTCTTTCAGGGTCATTGCAAGGATAATATATGCAATGTATTTTGAACACACATTCTAAAGCACTGCGTGAATGCTAAACAACAAGGCTTGGGGACCCACCTGGGAGCAAGCCCTGTTGTACCCAGTGGGACTCCTTTCTGAGTAAACACCCAAAAGGATTTCTTGTCTGCGTGGCAGATTTACGTGGTGAAAACCTCTTGCATCCACATGCAGTTGTGACAATCCACGTGGCCATTTCCCCCCAGATTTATTTCTGCTTTTGTTAAACGAGTAAATGGCCAACGTGGTCATCCTTCTACAAGGTGTGGGAATGTTCCAGACTAACTGTACCCTCTGAAAATATCTGGAGCAATGTTTTCATCTGCATCAGGAGTTGTTCTAACCTTTCAAACAAAGGCAATTTCCCCCCCATTTGTCTTTCTCTGAGTTGGCTTATTAGAACACGAGGCATTTGATATAAATGTTAATCCAATATAAATTATTACTGGAAGACTTCTGGGATAAAGTTGCTCCCGTCAGCAGCACAGAAACCTACTAGCAGGTGCTCTCTCTCTCTTACTATATGTCTAAATGCAAGGAGGCTATACCAGTTGGATATCTGACACACAGTTAGAAGTACCACAACCATATCAGGAGAAGAAAATGGCAACAAACGCTAATTTTAACGTCGTAGAAGTGCCTGGAAAACTAAAAGCCAGAACACACTCACAGTCAACGTGCTGCCTGCAATCTTAGATTTGAAAGGCCAGAATTTAGAAATCTGGGAATGCACAGAGCAGAAAAGTTCAAGACTCTTGTTGCATGCTTAAGAACAGGGAAAGGGAGATTTCCACATGCCCAAATTGTACTAATCTTATATATCTTTATATATCTAATATCTTTATCTAATCTTTGAATTATTATCGAAATGTAGCAACCTATATTCCATCTGGCCTGGCCTGTTGCAAAAAAGGTGAGTCTATATTCTTGCAAGGATCCATGTGTACCAGATTCTACAGGCTGGTTCAGTGAAATGTGCCAGCTCTTATGTTCTGAACTGGATTTGTATTGGCAGAGAGGCAAGATCAGACAAAATGATTCTGTATGGTTTAACTCATTGCTTAAAAACTAAATTGGAACAACTTGTATAAATATTGTTTGCTTGATAGTGTAGAAAAGCAGTGGAATTATTTTAAAAATTCAAAATTTTCTTTAATTTCAATTGTACTACTGGCCGTTTCCCACCTTTTTAACGATCTTTAGTGGTTCCCTTTTGCTTCTACATTTTGTTACTTACTTTCTCTTGTTTCTGGGTTTTGTTGTTTAAATTTCTTCCCCTAAATCACCTTTACTTAGCCAACAGGTCATACGTCATCGAATAATTGCTTCTGAGCAAACGGAACAGTGGGTAAGTTGTGGGAAACCCTGAAACTTCTTAATGCTCAAAATCAGGACACAAACATATCACAATGCAGGCCAAAATACCCCTCTCTGCATTTTAAGGATTTGCAGCTACTGCAAGCTTAAAGTAAAGTGCAGCCAACACAGGGGAGGGAAAGACCTTCTGATCTTGACAAACTACACAGCACAAGGCATAATTAAAACAGACCAAACCACATTAAATGGCATTGTTCAGAAATCAGTGGTACCAGCAGACCCTGAGACAAGCAGCCATAAATACTAGCACAGACAGAATGATTGGCCTAATTGAGAAGGTGGGTGTGGAGATGAAGAAATGGAAATAAATTAGTATGCAAAAGGTAGGCTACCCACAGCAGGCTGTAATTAAAGGACTCCTCCCTTTCTACCATCCTGATGGAAAGAAGAGAGAAATTTGTTTCAGGAACAAGTTTCCCTCTTCTTCATCATCTGATATTAGCCTCTCTAGGAGTTGGGATCCATGGAGCCATGAGTGTTTCACCTGGGTGACATACAGAGATGAATCAGTCCTGGCTTAGTGTACTCTCCAGCAACTGAAGGAGGTAAGTGAAAGTCAGGCCCTGGACAATCACAGGACAGCAGGAAAATGAAAACTGGCAACCTGATTTTTCGGGGGGGGGGGGGGATGCATTCTTGATTTGTACAGCCAGTTCAACTCAAATTGTAGGAGAGAGGGCTGGGAAAAGAGTAGAAAATCTAGTTTTTGACAGTTAACATTACCACACAAAAGAAGACATGGGACCATTGGGAAGGCTACCTAACTGACCTGTACTTACAAACTTATTTTATTTATTTATGCCTTTGAGTCAGTGCTGACTCCTGGCAACTGCCTGGACAACTCCCTGCAGTTTTCTTGGCTAGATTTTCAGAAGTGGTTTGCCATCGCCTGCTTCCTAAGGCTGAGAGAGAGTGACTGGCCCAAGGTCACCAGCTGACTTTGTGCCTAAGGCAGGACTAGAACTCATGGTTTCCCAGTTTCTAGCCTGGTGCCTTAACCACTATACCACACTGGCTGTCCGTCCAATATATTGGAGGTTGTTTTCTTAACAGGGGCCACAAAAGACATTCTGGAAGCTGCAAGCAGCATATCTCCAAACTTGAGAGATGTCCAATTTACTACTGTAGACAGTTGATAAAGTAGAATCCCCAGATCTGTGGTCAATATTGGGTGACTTTTTAAAAAGTTTTCTCATAGGCCAAATCAAGTTTCTAAGATAGATAGTTAGATAGATATATCAATTTCTTTGCAACGGTTCAGTACAAACACAAGAAGTTACCATCTACAGAAGCAGTTCTAATTCAGAATCATACAGTAACTCATTTTCTGGTCAGAGTTTCTCTAGACTTATCTGAAAATGCCTAGCATTGAACCCAGACACTTCTGCATACAAGTCAATGATCACCATTAAACCATAGCACAGCAGGTAGATCTTGCCTTCTAGGAAGATGAACAGTTACTAGTCTGTGGATTACACCAACAAGCTTAGCTAGTAGTGTCAACCCCTCTTTGTAATCCCAACATCTGGTACCCAGACTGTATTGGCTATATATTTAGAGGTTGCAGAAATCTTGGTGTGGCAATGGTAACACCAAGAACATATAGCATCATAAATCCAAAAATCTATAAATCTCATCTGTATATCTTGGATCTCCTCTGAAGGCCCACAAAAGCCTGGGACTGGCTTTTCCCAGCCATGGGAAAAGCCAATCTGGGACTATGGAAGAAAGTGAGTGAAAGCAGAATTATTAAGTAAGCAGAATTTGCAGCACTACAGGATTATACGACTCTTTTTCTCTGTGAGCCAAACCATCTCCATCTGTCACTAGCAAACACTTTTATGCTGGAAATGATTCCCAGAGGGTAGTCTGGAGGGGAAGAATGGGCCTAACAGATCTGAATGCCAAAGGCACCATAGAATTAAGCCAGGGGCTGGAGGCTGTTCACATCAAGTTTAAGACAGAAAACCATCACTACCTCTTGCAATGAAAACCATGAAAGTGTGGTGTGGGGGCAAAAAGCATCGAACAGTCTTTGATCCCGAGAGTTAAATAGGTTGTTCATTGCAGTGCAACCACATTTTTATTGCTGCATTTCACTCTTGGCAGTTACAGTTAATGAAATATAGCTGTGTCTGTAGCATTCATATCCCCAGTGACATACATGCGTATAGATGCAGTGGTCGAGTGTAAAAATTCAAGGTGAGCAAATTTATTTGGCTGTGCTCTAAATGTATTCCCCAAAGAAAGGGTATTTGATTTCAGGATCAAAGTTCCTGGGTGTGTTGAGTGTGAGCTTCAGGAAAGGGAATGGGAGGAGGGGAAGGAGAAAAAGAAAACAGTGGAAAAGGAGGTGCAGATGGAATATCTCAGCCTTTGCACAGGAAGGGCACCCTATAAAGAAAGCACTCTGGGGAATTCAATACCGCAAGCATTCTTTGCTAGCCTGTCTTTTTCTGAAGTTTTGCCCCTTCTAAAGATCTGGAGCAAACTGAAAATATGCATATATTCTGCCAGAAAACAATATGTATTGATTTCTTTGTTCAGTTTGTGCATTGGTTCCCTTGTCAATGTCATCTTGAAGAAAATAATCAGCAACTGAAGGCTAAAGCTACTTTTGTCCCAAGTTTGCAGTAAGAACATCTAGCACAATTTAGGAAACCTTTGCTCCTGTTTTGAAAACACGTTGAATAAAAACTTAAAAATGTAGTCGTCGCGCTTCAAAAGCCACACAGTCACTTGGTGCATCATTTCTAGCATTTACTGAGAATGCCTCCTGTGGGATTATGCTCAACAAGCATGTAGTACTGCTTAGTTGGTTAGACCAGGTATAATTGAATCAATAGCACAATTTCGGCAGGGTCCCTAAATCTTAGGAGCAGGTTCCTTGCAAGCTGCTCCAGCGTGGTTGAGATGAACTGCTTCCAGTCTCTGGTGGTTGAGGCATATGCCAGAACCTCAGATACGGTCTAGTTATTAAATCAGCATCCTTGATGGAAATCCTCCCACTGTTCATGCATGGTAGGTTGCTGCCATGTAGAGGGAAGAGGGAATGGTCTTGAAGGACAGGAGGAAAATCTGCTACCAAGGCAACGGTCAGATAAGCAGGGCTTGAGCCCAGGCCAAGAAAATGACTTGAGAGAACATTTCAGACAAGCCCCTCCCTAGTTTGCACAAAGATAAAGCGAGGAATTGGGGAGCACAACCAGACTTGCAAGATTCTGTTATTATGGCTGTTACAATAAAAGCAGTCCTGACCTACATAGCATTGGTTTCTTAATCTGGTCTACTTTGTAGGGCTGGCAGTGCAGCTCTCTTTTTTCCCTGTCTAATAAACATCATCGTTCCTTGGATGAACGTTCTCTAATGTGTCCCTTTCTGGCCTTCTGCAGAACTGTAACACCACACTGGCCATCACAGTGTGCTATCATGCCATTAGAACTGGTCCAACCAGTCTTTAGGATTTAATTTTCCAGGCATGTTAGATATACCACAAGTATCTAAGGGTTGCTGGATACTACAAAATTCCCTTTAAGAGGAAAAGAATAGACAGGACCCGCATCTATAGCTTTCAAGGACTGCCTTCAGAGATTACCTCTTGGCACACATTTAGAAAGAGAATGAAATATTTTAGTTTACATTCAAAGGAAGAGGAAGCAAGCTTGTGTACTGGAGGCTTCCCATCAAAAAAATCTGAAGAAATTTGCCAGCATCTTGGTGCTCTGCTTTTCATCTCCAAAGACACACTGTTGACAAGCAAAGTGGAAATTTAGCAGTCAACACTGTCAATCATCCTCCAGCAGCTTGTCAGGGTAGAAGGAGAGGAAGAAACTTTTGATATCTGAAGGCAGTCTACTTGCTGAAAAACAATCAGTGGCATTTTTTTAAAAAATTGATTCAGCACCCAATGGGAGAGACTGCTCAAAGCTTGGCTATTATTCCTTTGCAACCATCAGTATTTATGGTAAGTGTCTCAGACAAAGATTAAACTTGGATTTAGTGGGGCTATCACTGTGTGTTAATAATCCAGCAATTGATTATTAAACATATTTACCGAAGTTTTTGAAAACAGGCTCAAAAGAGCAGAAGAAATTGGATCTAGAGGCTAGGATATTAACTACACAGAGCTACATTAGCCAAATTATCTGCATGTCATTAAAAATCATTTTAGAAAAGACATTAGCATAATTCAGAAGGTGAGTGAAGAGGCATGAATATTCACAGCACTGGGATAAAAGGTCATATTTCACTTAAAGACTTCAGCGCAGGTAGTATGATGTAGCAACAGATTTTCAGCTGCTGTCCAAGGATGGGACCAGGCAGTGCTAGATTTAGACTTGATGATGCCCTAAGCTATGTAAAGGTTAGAGCCCCCTTGCTAAAAAGTTACACCAGAAGGTCTCACTCAGGTGCGTACCAAAACAGGACCTTGGGTCACCACAGAAACATTGAAAACATATATACGCCACTTAATTATTTAATAGCGAGGCAGTTAAAGTGAAAAATACAAATTATTTTCAAATGAATGCATTTACTGATTACATATTTATCTGTTGGCCAGCTTGATCTCTCTCATATAATATAGCATGCTCTGGAAACAATGCTTAGATGTACATGTTAAAAGCCAAAAAAACCCCACAACAACCTGTAATTTTGTGAGGCCCTGCAGATTGTGAGGACCTAAGCTGTAGCTGGTTTAGCTTATGCCTAAATCTGCCACTGGGATCAGGAAAACACACAAAAGCCACAATACCCTTCCGTTCCCTGTGATGTAATATATAACTGAGCTTACCTTTCAAGTTAATTCCCTACACAGAATGAAAATAGGAAAGTGGTAGCCTAGGGCTCAAATATCTCCTTCCTAAGAGTGTTTCCGTCTGGTTCCTAGAACAACACAGCTCTAGGACCATATTTACACCTCACTGTCTTCTCTTCATGAAGACATTGAGAAAAATGTAGCAGTTCCTGTAGATAAAATAGTGTGGTTGTGTCCCTTGCTGGGAAAATATCTAACAACCCAGGAAATCAAAAGTCAGAAGTGAACTTTGCCCCAAGATAAATTACTAGGTTGGATAGTTGTCAATGGACTCTAAATTAAGCCTTCACTTTTGGTAGGCAGTGCTGGAATTCTCCCTTTCAGTCTGCCTCCAGCCTATTTTGCCCAAACCAATTATCACAACCTTTCATGAATACTTCTGCTATGGGAGCAACAAGCCTGTGCAAAGTGGAGGCAATCTTTGACCACTGGAGGCTGGAGGCTGAACCTTCTTGCTTGATGCTTGCAAAACATGAAGACGGAGTTCAGCTGCTTTGACCAACCGCTTTGCTTGGAGGCAAATGGCTTATAAACACACATAGACCACAAGGGGCCAGAGAAGTGGCCCAAGAAAAGTGTCATAACTGGTCTGCTCTGGTAAGGAGAAGCCTTCAAATGGAATCACCCCATTGAGGCTTTGCAAAGCCCTAGTGAGTTCTCCCCAAAGGTGTAAGGAGAAGGTGGACACGGGACGCTGTAGTTCTTCTGACCTTGCCACCATCTAACAAAAGCCTTTTGCTTTGCCTCTGAAGCTCCAGTTAGATAATCTGTTCACTCAGTTATCTGTTTCATGTATTTCATATTTTATGGTTTCTATTCTACAATGTGATTTCAGTTGTTCAATCTTCTTTCCCTAATGCATGGCCCATAGCAGCACTCTCAGAACCCTTCTAATTTATTAAAGGATGACGGGCTTATCATTTACTGTCCTATACTGAACTCTCTTTAAAGATGGAGACTTTTTCTACAATGAATGCTTATTTCTTTTACAGTAGATATCATCTTTCAGGATAAAAACCCTCCCTAAGTGACTATTCAGTGGCATGAACAACCATAGGTAAAAATACTAGACTTAGTATGTAAAGGCAAACAAAATTCTTGGATCCTTTGTGCAGGGGAATTGGTGTCCCTGGCTCCTGGGTGGGATGGGTGGCAACAGTCCAGCTGAGCAGGCTTCTAGGATGAATACTGTATGTTCCACAATCACCCTCCATCAGTTCTCCAATTCTCCATCCCATCTAAGTGGTCGATTGTGACATCTGCTGCTTGAACTCCGCCTCCCGAAGACCCAACAGATGGTGCATCGCGGAGATTCAACTGCTTATTTGTAGAAGATGACTTTTGGTAGTGGTGTTTGATGAAGTGAGAGATTTTCCCTAGAAAGAGACTGTTTTCTGCTCTGCCACAGCTGCCAGGCGGAAGGTGACAGATAGGGTATGGGAGAGCTTTCCCTTTACCTCTGCTGTCTGCCTGACTGCAGCCAGAATGAAGATAATCTATGAGCATTCTGAAGCATCACCAATGCTCTCTGCTCTGTATAAATCAAGAGAGTGAAAAGCTTAGTGAAAACAATGCTCTGGGGCTTTCTTTCTTCACCCTTGCAATGCTATCCATCAGACTCTGAAGGTCATTCAGAGTAGGGGGATCATTACTGGGGAGGACAGGGGAAAAGAGAAGGAACATGTGGCTAAACGGCAAATAGAGAGCAAAAGAAGATCTGGTTCCAAGAAGCATTTATGGAAGTTCTATGTCGGAGTCCACCAACCAGCTGACCATTGATGGGCCGCTGATGTCAAGTAGGCCCAAGGCAAGGATAGTGTTTTGTGTTTATACATCAAGAAGAGATTATTATATGCATAGAGATGGAAAGATTCGACTCTACCCACTATGGAGGAATGGTTGGTGACATTGACAGATCTTGCTGAGTTGTATAAACTAACTTCTTTGATTAGAGAAAAGACACTATCTACATTTACGGGTGAGTGGAAACCTCTTATGGACTTTTTGCGTAAAAATGAAAAAAAAAATGAACTTGTGATTTATGTTTTTGATGATTAGACAGGATAGATTATAGAAAGAAGAGTGTTATGATGTAATTTTAGAGAGAGAGGTTAAAATATAATTGTACTTATAACTGCTGTGAAGAATATTGGAAGCCACTTGCTTTGCATCTTTTTTCTTGCACTTTTTGCTTTTTCTTTTATTTCTTTATTTCTTTTCTTTATATTAGTTTGGATTAGTTTTTATCTTTTGTTTTTAAAGTTTTAATAAAAACTTTATATAAAATAATTAAAAAGAAGAGACTTCTTTTATGATGTCTATTCTATTTTAGAGCTTACATACAATTTCTGTGTATTTCCCCTGCAGAACTAATGTGGTATACTGGTTAAGGTATTGGACCATGACTGAGAAGATTCAAGTCCAACTCAGTGACTTGGGCTCTTCCATCGCAGGACTACTGTTGTAGAGAAAAATGAAGTGTGGTCCTCATGTAGGAAACTGAGTCACCAAAGGAAAAGGTAGGGGATACATCTAACAAAGAAACAAAATAAATAAAAGGATGGAAAGCTGTGATGCTAGTTCTGGAGAAGCTGTGACTGAAGGGAATCCAGATACCACGACAAAAAGGTATTAGAGGCATAAACAATCTGGGGTCTCATAGAGCAAGCCTCTGCCTTTGACTCATGCCTTTCTGAGTGTATCTGTCTGCAGATTCTGGAGAGCCACTCTTAGCTATGGAAACTCCTGGGTGACTTTAGCTAGCCACTCCCTTAGCCCAACCTATGTCACAGGTTGTGATCATAGGGAAAACTGGAAGAGGGAGTGCACTGTATATGGCCTTGAGCTCATGGGGGAAAGATGGGTTATAAATCAATCTAACAAATAAATAAATAATAAAAGGAGGACACTCGGTAACGCTCATAGACCTATTATTCCAGTGGGATGACTTGTAAAAGCACAGCTTGGATCCTCCATGCATAAGAACATAAGCAGTGCCCTTCTGGATCAGGCCCCTGGCCCATCTAGTCCAGCTTTCCCAGTGGCCAACTATCTGCACAAGGAAGCCCAGTAGTTCCCTAGCAGGTAGGCTTCAGAGGCAGTCACACGGCCATCGAGGCTAATAGCCATTGATCCCCATGACTTCCAAAAATTGGTCTGACCTTTTTTTGAAGCCAGCCAAGCTTGTAGCCAGCACCACATCTTGTGGTAGCAAGTTCCAAAGTTCAATTACTTAATGCATGATAGCAAAGAAAACAAACCTGAAAACCAAATTTCTTTAGAGAGTCATTAAAATATGGCACAGGAAGCTTTTGTAGCCTAGTAAACACATCATTTGAAATGAGGCCCAGTAAATCAAATGAGTTGGCTGCTAAAATGATGACACCTTCTTCCCTCACATCCTCAGATGCTAGAGGCCCAGGTTATGAAATCTTCAAAATCCTGATAACTCATAGCTTTACTTTCCTTTTCTGCCTAATGAACTCAGACAGACTGGTGTGTGGATTTCATTCCAAGATGGATGAAACTGAAACCTAATATATTAAAGATGTTCCACGGTATGGTTTGGAAAAGCAGGTGGATCTAGTATATATAGATGAGTTGAAAGTCCCTCTGAAAGAATAGATTACAGTTTGGGAGACTCTGGATTCTTGTGTTTGTGTGTGTGTGTGTGCCTTCAAGTCAGTTTTTCACTCCTGGCAACTCTCCGGACAAGTCCCTGAGCTTTCTTGGCAAGATTTTTCAGAAGCTTGCTTCATGCCTAAGGCAGGACTAGAACTCATGGTCTCCCATTTTCTAGCCTGATGCCTTAACCACTACGCCAAACAGGCTCTCCTGGACTCATTAGAAGGTGAGAAATAAAGGGTCATAGTAATAATAATAATGAGAGGGAGGAGGAGGAGGAAGAACTAGGCTGCTACTTAAGTGAGCTTCCAATCAAGCAAACTTGCTATTTTTAAAAGCATCATGGAGGGAATCTTAGACTTATTTTTGAAAAGGATTGTCCTTTAGCTTGGGATCTCGACATTTCATAAATTATATGAGATGGTTCTTACTTTTATTTGGAAGTGTTCCAAAATGCCTTTTATTGTGAAGTTCTGATTTGGTAACCGCCAAACCAATCTCCCTCGTTTAATATCAAAATCAAAAGAATCTGTTGAACAGGTGGGCAGGTAGAAACATGTTATTTTTGCTGACTTACTTTTATCGTATTATTAATTATTCCTCTGTGACCAACATCATCATTATTGTCTGTCTGTCTGCCTATCTATCAACTATCTGTCTATCCTTCCCTTGAAATGCTTCTGTGGTTTTGCATGGATATAGATCTCTGGGGGCTGCCGGGTATTTTGCTTGGGGCAAAAATTCACGGCAAGACATTTTTAGATTTCAAAGCAACTGAGTCAATGAAAACGTTTTACAGAGGGAGGGGAAAAAAGCAAAAGAAAAGGACTTATTGTTATTTAAGAGACCAAGCATCTTTGTTTGGATGCCAAGGCTTGACATGGCCATCCGTCAAATCACCATAAAGGCATTATACTTTCCCTTGGATGCTGAGTGCTTAGGTTACTCTCTTCTATGGTATGTTAAGCAAGAAGTCCCTTGTGGCCCCCTGTCATGAGCATGAAATCCTCAGAAAAGATTCCAATTGAAAAATGGAATTGGGTTTGCCTGCACAGAATGCATTAGAATTCCCACAGCCTGGCAATGCAAGCCCCGTTCCCAACAGTATGAGATGGAGCAGAAAATGACTCAAGAGACTGTGAATTGGAAGATCTCTGTGGAATGGAAGCAGCTCATCCCTGCTGCCAAGCAACATGGAAAATGCTTCTAACGCCGGGCTTTTATCGTGTCCTCAGCAGCTGTGCTGTGTGCACATGAAGGAGCTACACTTGAAAAACGGCTATTTATCAGCTCAGATGGCATAATCAATAACCTCTCCCTCCTCCTTGACATTGCCTTGATGGAATACCAATCAGAAGTTATTTAACAATCTGCAAGATGCAACTGACACTAGGAAGCACCTACTTACAACTCCACCCTTGGATGGCCCATCAACTCCCTGAGCTTTTCACCTCATCCAGCCCAACGTCTTTCATGTCTCCGTGCATAGCTGGTGTGTATTTCCTTAGTTCCTTCCTTCAACTAACTTTTCCTGTTTCCTTCCCTTAAGAACCTCTCCCCCCATGCCTCTTTGGCAGGTAAACTTTATAATGGTTATAACGTATCTGCTGCAAAGCTTCATTAAAGTCAATGCCAAGACAGAACTGAGTAATTGAACCTGTTCCTAGGCGATCCTTGTTACAACTTTTCTGAAAGCAGCTTTCCTGAAGCATAGCTTTTTTTTACTATAAGCACAGAGTGGTTAAAAGGGGCTACTTTAGGTTAGACATTTTGTGTGTGTGTAAGGAAGAGTGGACTAAAGAGGAGGTCACAGAATGGACAAACTACATTTCATGTTGGCTGAAAATGACTCCTGCATTTCTTTCTTTACTGTTCTCTTTCAGTGTTGGGTGAAATGAAATTTTCTTCCATTTTCTTTTCCCCACCTAATGATCATTACCTTCTCATGCTTCGCTTTGCTACAACTTTACTTACAACTCTGGTCACTGAGGGCATGAAGTGTTCTGTCTATCAGTGGACAACACTATTTGCAGTCCTTTGCTTTGCACACTTCTGTTCTATCTCAAGGGAAGGCTTCATAAGGAATCTCATTCTTTGGGTTGGAATATATGTATATATTTAGTTGGGAGAACAGCAAGAAGCACCAGTTCTGTAGGCTAGATAGGAAAATTAAAAAGAAAAATTCCATGCAATGGCAAATAATTTCCATATTGTTACCAAGAAAATGATGTGTGCAGGTTCACAAAGTCATCAAGAGACAAGCTCAACTCAGGAGAGACTCTGTCCTTTACTGTATAGGACAGAGGCTACTTTATCTGACCTTGAACTAAGCAAAGTTCTTATTGACCTTGAATAGGCTGCAAAGGATTTGGGACTCATACTGTTCTTGGGGTCATAATATCTCTCAGAATAAAGGTGCACATCATTTTTTGCTTGAGGGACATATTTGATATTTCAGCATTATGCCAGTCAGTGGGTAGAATCAATGATAGTTAACCTACTTAATCCCCATATATGAAATACTGTCCCCCTTTTGAAATATTAACCCTTAAAATTCATCAGCCAATTTTGGAGTTTTTTTGAGGTCTGTCCATGACAGCAAAAATGACAGAGGGAAATGCCATGGCATGGGACACTTAGTTCCCCTACTGCTTCTCAGCCCTGAAAATAAAATCATGGTTTATATGGCTGCCCATATTATTTGATCTCTTTTGGAGAGAAGAATTCAATAGATGGCTGAACTTTATATGCATAACCCAGAAATTACCTGAAGCTGTTATGAACCCATTTCTCTTCTCTTGGCATCATATATTAATGCCAGGTGCCAGAATCCACCCTCTGCACTCCTTTCCTTCTTGTCACTGATCAATAACTGGCTGTACTGCTAATGACTTCCACCGACCCTGTGGTGCAGCCCATCATTTGGACAATGTGAGCTGAGTCAGGAGCCTCCTCATCTCCCTTCAGGACATTGACTAATCACCACCATTAAAGGCAGAATTACAGACAAAGGGTGAAGGCACAGCAATGTTTCATGCAACTGATGACCAAATGCCCACTACTGAAGAAACACACAAGGAATTCAAATAGCAAAGCCACTTCCAAATCTCTTCAAGCTCTAAGCAAGAGAAGATCATGTATTGTATGAAAAATTCCCTTGAAACATTTGTCTCCTTGGAAGACATGCAGATTGTTATCAATTCTGGAGGAGGGTAGGAGGCTACTGGCATGATGGGGTTGGATGAAACAGTGTCATCTAGTGGTTGTCTGGAGTCTTGCAGCCCAGATCTGGTAGCTCTAATGTTACGTGCATCAATTTTTATCATCAGAGATGGAAACATGGTTTTAATAAAGCTATAATTTATCATGGGTCCTTCAAAACTACAATATCATGATATACTATTTGCATACTGCAACAAAATCCACATAACATTTATTCCTCTTTCTCTTCTTCTTGGTAATACATAGAGAGTTGACCACCCAATTCCAAGAATATAGTTGGGGAGGTCTAGAGTCATCACATTTGATCTCTTAACACTTGGGCCAGTGATTCCATACCAAAGAACCTTCTACCGCCGAATTTCTTTCATACACCACTCTCTGACCTCATACACAGAAGCGGAGAGACTCTTGAAACTTCATCTACAGCTGGCCAGCCCCACAACAGCTAGTCTTGAAGATAATACAACTGACCTTTCCACGAAGGCCCAAGCTCATCCATACCACATGTAGCTACACTATAAATGCTTTTGGCCAAAGACTTAATTGGCTGTGGAAAAATGTTGAATCTCTTTGTTACTCAGCTATTGACTTTGTCTTACAGCATAGAATTGGTGGCTTCTGATGTCTTGATATAAACTGTTGGAATGAGTTAAAATATTTAGGGCCATATAGATTGCAACCTAGAGAACAGAAAGAACTCATTAATGATCTGACTGAACTTTATTATCCCTGGGAATAATAAAGAGCAAATATTGTCTCTATGGTTAAAGTGGGGGGAGGGGAGAGGAGTAAAGAAATTACAGACATATCTGTAAGACCTATAAAAATTCTAGAGTGGATCATTGATTGAACTGTAAGCACATTAAAAACAATGTTGTGGATGGATTTGTCAAGAACAAGTCTTGTTAGACTAATCTTATTTCATTGTGTTTGAGTAACACAACAATGCAGACTGTATGACTGCTGTGGACATATAATTTCTGTAAATTTTGGTATTCCGATTGGCACGATACTTTAAGAAGTATTCAGAAAAGCTAAAAGAGCTCCTAAGCTGGGCATGAAGAGGTCCCTACTTCCAGTAAGGGAAGCACTAGAAGATGTGTTTCTCACTGTGAAAGGTGAATAAAGCACATTGTCCCTGCACTTTGACAAGATGGAACATCTGGACTGTCCAGTACAATTGACCTTGTCAAGACTAGCTGTCCCTACTTCCCAGAGCCTTACCACTTACCCAAAATGGTGGTGGGATCCCCTTTGTTGGATGGGCTTAAACAAAGGTTACACAGCTCTTAGGAGAAGACTTTAATTTGGATTTTTGCATTGAGAAGGGGATTGGATTCCATGATTCTGTAATTTTGTGAATTCTGAATGGTCTTGGAAATAGGGAACATAGGCTGCTGATCTGCATGTTACGTACAACATCAACAGTCACAGTATTATCTTGCTTCTGTCACATCATTTCAATTAACCACCTGAAAGGGCTAGCATGAAGTTAAAATACTGTGTCCTGATAGATGCCACTCTGAGATCCTTGGAGGAAAGGGAGGAAATTAAACAAGATTGCATTTTTTGGACTTTGCAACCTCAGATACTTCCTCTCATTTTGAGACCATTTATTGCAGCTGGATAACTCACCCCCCCCCCCCCCCTTTAATACTGAGCAAACAGACTTTGAATTGTCACAGAAAGGAAATAAGTAAACACACACAGTGTCACCCTGGGTCTATTACAGCCAATTTTTAAAATTAAAGCAACATTGTGAAACGGAGAGAAGCGTTTGTAGGCAGTTCTTGTTTTCTTCTCTTTCGTGTGATCTCAGGCTAAATTTCTCTGCTCTAGCTCTCTCTTGGTCTCTGGCTTTCTAAGGCTCCATGGAGGGAGGCAGAGATCGCAAAGGAATGCAAAAGCCGATCACAGATAAAAAACACAGTAAACCAAATCTCAGCCCTGCTAAAGAAGCAAGCAGAAGAAACTTAACAACCCCGCCTTGATTCGGCATGGTATAAGAGAAGACAGAGGGAGACTGGCAGGCTTTCAAGATTCAGTTATTATACCCTACAAAAAGAAAACTGAATTTCAATATCCTTGTGATGTCTGATTTCTGAGCTGGTCCACCTCAAAGGACTGACAGGCTTTTCAATCTGACCAGTTGCACTGTTTACAAATGATAGAAGATCACCTTTACTGTTTGTTCATCCTTGGATTTTCTTTTATTCATCAGCTGGCATATTATCAGTTTTGGATTTTGACTGAAGGTGTCTGTTAGCAAGAGTTAACAACCCTTCTTTTCCTCACAATTCTGGATGATCCATCACTATATAAAGTCATTCTTCCCTGCTAGTTTTTAGTGCACGTGGAGTTTGCTTTCTTTCATTAAAGGGTAATGGTCTTAGAGGACTTGTAATGGAAACCTCAACAGCTTCTATACACACAGACTGTTTTATTTATTGTGCTAAACATAACATGATCAGTGTGATTTTGGCTTAGCATTATCATTATTGTGGCTTATAAACTAAAATACAGTTTAGGGTTAGGTGAAATTAGCTGTTTGTGGTTTACAACATAAATCACAAATAGACCATGACTTAGCAAGATCGGGAGAGAAACCAGAACCGGGTTCAAGTACTTCTAGTGAAGGGGATGAGAGTTCTAGCAGCCAATCCCAGAAGCACCCAAACTCAGCCAATTTTCAGCTGTGGATCATCTTCTTTTCAGAGACAATGAAGCATGACCAGTATAGACCCCAAGGGTGTCCATAGGGAGGGGATCCAAAAAATCAAATTGGCTTCTTGATGCCCATAAAAAAGGGAGGGACTTTGATTGCCTGGTTGTGGCCACCACCTTGACCTTTTAACCCCTCCCTGCCACCACTTGCTGAGATGAACCTGTGAATTCAGTTAATCTCGATCAAATCCCGCAAAGGTATCCGTAAACACTGCAAAGCAGAGGTTCAAGTTGCTCAGTAGCTAAACATTGTACTTAAAGAAGGAACACAAACATCCTAGTCAGACAGTCCCTAAGATGGCAGGTCTCTCTCATTTCCATGATGCGACAAACAAAGTCAACTGCCCCTTCCACTCTGCAAACATCACAGTCCACTTACATCCCTTCTGATTCTGAGGAGATCCTGCCTTAATGTGCAACAACTTGGAAACATTCAGAAAAGACTAACCTGTTTCACCTGTCCCACCGGCAGTCAGACTGCCCCCCCCTCAAATGAGTCAAATCAGGCTGAATGGAATAAGCTTTTCCTCCCAGCGTGTCTGACCCCCCACTGTCTCTACCATTCATCTCTAATCTTCCATTTAAGCTTACATTTAATCTCCAAAGGAGATAAAAGCAGAAGAATTATCCACACCAGCATGACACAAAACCTTCTTAGCTGCAAGATCCACTTTTTCATTCCCCCAAAATGCCTATGTGGATCAGGATCCAACAGAAATGAATTTCTTAAAAAAAGAGCCAAAATTGTCTGTTCAGAAAACAGCTTTAATTCATCACATCATTCTTCCAGCCCACTCCTCCACAACCCTGAGTCATCCCCAGATGGCCAGCTTTATCCCTTAGCCTTCAAGCCTCCACTCTAAATCAGCTGGATTCCATTGGCTTAGTCAAAATGCTGGGTTTTACTTAAGAGCAGTAGCAACTTCCGACAAGGCTGTAACTCCCAAGGGCCTTTCCTTTCAATCTGATGCTTCTATGGCTTTCAGCCCTTTGCCTCTTCACTTGCTACTGCTGGTATCCTTCTTGTGGACCTGAACAGGTCTCAGGAGAGTCTATATCAGAAAATAAGGCTACAGGTAACTTCACACCAGAAACTGGTATTTTGCTGCTTGCCTTCTGGCTCCTTCAATGTCCCAACTTCCCTGAGTCCTCCTCATTCTCTGAGGGCGACCTTTCAACACGAACCATATATGTCTCCCTTTCCTCCACCTGGAAATGAAAGTTGTCATGTGGAGACATTTTTTTACCATCATAATATTAAAAACAAAATGATAAAATCTCTGATTTGGGTGTCTCATCCCACCCCACCACCCCCGTACATGTCTTTCCACTACAGCCCTTCAGGTTACCCTTCCCCCAACTGCAAATGAAAAGCTATTCCTGAGATTTGTTTTGTAGATCATGACTGCACGGGCAGGCTGATTTTGTCAGGCTACGGAAATGACTGATGGCTTGTTTCAAAGGCAATTAAGCTGCAAATGGAAGACCACACAGACACCTTCCTTCTCATCTGCCACCCTTTATATTCTGGCCTGCTCATGTATCTACTTGGGGCCTTTCTCACCAGCAATGCCTTGTTCTTTGGAAAGGAAAGATGGCTGTATATGGTTTCATGCCTTCACATGCATGTTTAGGTCATTAAAGAAAGTTGATAGCATGTCAACTTTTCTCCCGCAACTTTGGGCAAAGAGCTTTAAGTCTCCTTTGCTGTTGGGTCCTGGCAAGGTTATTTGGTAGGGTTAATGCTTACTAGCTCAAACAACAGAGTGAGCATCCATCATGAGCTCTTTCACAATATTCTACAACTTTGCTAGATTGGGGGCAACATGAGTACATTGGGTTTTTAGATTCAACAATGTTCAGAATGTAGGTTTTAGTGATAAAAAGCTGAACTGGAACAAGGTAGCACCTGGCCTTAGGCTCTGGCAAAGTCCAAGGATACCTGAAGCTGATGTTAAGAGTACATTGGCACAGCACATTTTGTCACCCTCTTGTTGACAGGCTTTTAAGAAAAGGATGCTAAGATGCCACCAACAACAAAGCTTGGCTTCCAGTTCTCATTTCTGCTAACAGAATGACAATGCTGTGTAGCATTAAGCCTTAGGGAAGGCTCAGACCCTTGTTAAAAGGGTCTGGATGACTTCTAAGATGGGGGCCTACACAGTCCCATGACTGGAATAGGCTGACTTAGCATGTCCCATCTCTTCAGCCTTAGCATGTCCCATATGTTCCCTGCAATCCCTGCAGGAAGAAATGAGATGTACATACATGCTTATGTACTGAAAATCCAAATAGCATATATAGAGGGCAATATTTAGCTTTGTCCTTGATTTTTCCAATGGCACTTCCTCACACTTGCCTATTTCCCTGTTCCTTGCTCAGTTTCCTTGATCTTCTCCAAACCTGAAATAAGTGAAATCCTTTTCCAAATTAAAGCTTTTTCTTGGGTCAATTGCCATTCATACGTTTAACATGAATGCCACAGACAAAAGTGATCAGGGTTACAATACAAAATCCTAATTTTATTATTTCTAAAGCATTTACTGTACACTTCACCGCTTAATTATAGTCTATTGCTCAAATTAAAGCAACCAGCTGTTTCATACTGTATGGGACACCTAGCCTTACTGGACCAGCATGAAAGAGAATAGGAAAAACAGGTATGGATCTCTTTTCATATCATTAAATGTTGCCATTTTTAAAAGCCTTTAAACAGGTTTCAACTTAAAAACATAGTTGAAATACTGACAATTGAAGTAGATGTCAACAATTTTGCTTTTTCATGTCTGATTCAGATTGATTCTCTGGTCCTCCAACATACAACTCAAGCTGTAGCCATCAGAAGCTGTATTAAAGCCTTCCTTCTAACTTATTAATATATGCTCAGAATCAATGTCTGAACAGGAAAGCAGAGGACTCCATTCCCCATGGTCCCCAACTCATCTCAGGGCAGAAGACATTGCTATGTGAAGGTCACCAGGAGTGAAAGAAATAATACAGCACATTCCCAAAGGAGGCTGCTTTGATGACATTATCAGTCAGTTCCAGAGTCTTGGTGCTTTGGCTCTAGAATAGTTAACACCTTCCTCCTCATTGGTTAGAGGGTATGGTTGGAAAGATCTGCTTCTAAGCATAGAGGCTGTAGACTTCCAAGAAGATATCTGATTCACTTATGACATCACTGAGCTTCATGACTTAGGTTTTATCAAGGTTTCAGAAAAGTTCCCAAAAGGTCAGGTTCGATAACTCAGATGGGTGAGGATGTTCCTATCTCTATAAAAAGTTCCTTTAGAGTGTTTTGGATGAATAGTTGCAAGCATAACTAAAAAAAATAATATTTCTACTGAGAACTCCACAATAGTTGTCACATCTTGGATTTCAAATATAAGGACTATCCAGGAGCAATACCACCTTGTCTCCACAGCATTTTGAAAAGCAGCATGTTCTGAACACGTGAAAATCTCTGGTCTCTGAGACTGCAAAATTCTGACCAAAAGGCCATTCTTGTGAAATAAAAGATGTCTGGCAACCTTAGCTGGAATGCCACTAAGATGCAGTGATTGTTAAGAAGGTGCTATTGACTGGGGGCTTAAATGCAACAGAAACACATTCAGTATAAGCAAACTGTGCCACTAAACCTATTACGGGGTTGCAAATAAATCTTTAATGAATATTCTTTCAGGAAATCTCTTGCTTTTAATTATGTGAAAACTGTTTTTTAAAAGGCAAAATGAAAAACTTAGATTTGCCGCAATGACCAGATGAAGAAAACAAGGGCAATAAGGAAATGAGTATGGGAACTGTTCCAAAATCAACAGGTTCTAAAGAATTCTGCTGAAAGCCGACGGGAGGACCAAGGTAAGGGTGTTGCTCCCACCAAACTCCATGACAGGACCAGGGGTGTCTGCAGGTGTGGTCCAAAAAGCCAAAATAGCAGCCGTACCTGAGTGATCAAAGCAAATGCAATACACAAAAACAAACTGGTGGCACTTCAGTCACACTGTTATGTGGAATGGAGGGTGGCTCCATTCATTTAATTTATTTTATTATGCATTTATCTTCCACCTTTCCTCGGGGGTCCATGATGGTTCCTCCACAACAGCAACCCTACCTAAAGGAATTTACAGGTGACCTTGGGGAAAGCATAAGAGAGCCATGGGGGGGTGGGGGGGGTGGAGAGTGAGCTAATAAGGAGGGAGTTGGAGGCATGAGAAACAAACTCTAACCAACCAACTGTGATTTTGTTCAGTCAAAGATGGGGCAGAGAGAAACTTGGACAGGCTTTCAAGCATTAACCATAAAGTAGCATTCCTGAAATCTCTTAGCCTGCCTTTTCTCGAAGGCGTAAGGCCCTAAGAGGTAGACATATCTGAAAAAGACTGACTAGCTCAGGAACATCCAGTGAATTCCCTGGCTGAATGGGACCTTGAACCTATATCTCCCTGATCCCCTTCCAAGACCTTAACCCAGTGTTTCTCAACCTTGGCAATTTTAAGATGTGTGGACTTCAGCTCCCAGAATTCCCCAGCCAGCATGGCTGGCTGGGGAATTCTGGGACTTGAGGTCCATACATCTTAAAGTTGCCAAGGTTGAGAAACACTGCCTTAATCACCATGCTACACTTCCATTCCAGGAAATACTAGAGAAATTGTCTCTACCACTGTTACTATTTGCTTTTTTTAATTAAAGAAAGACCTCTGGGCCCTTTGCTCATTTTAGATGATAAATGCAGCCTCATTTATTCCTCAGACCAATCTGGAGAATTTTTCTCTGGATTTTTAATTTTAAAAATCAGTCAGATATTTGCCAGAACAGAAGCCCACCCCTAAAAGCAGATAATGAAATGAAGAAGTATACCCTACCCAATATATCTACTTCTGATAGTGCTGGGATTCATACTGCTAGAGCATTATGAACTATAGTAGGACAATTCCTTATTGGGATACAGAATGTAAAGAAAGACAATGAAATGAGCCTGCTCATATCCAGGTTAGTCTGTCAGTCACCTGCAATGTCCTGATATCAAAGAGAATAAATTCAATGCTTAGCTTCTAAAATAGATGGGCTCTAAAACTATTGGGCCCATGTCAATCAAGCTAGAAGCCCTTAAATCTATCTGATTTGCAAAGGCTGATAACTTTAATGCATGCTTCCTATAAAAGGCATTATTGTCTTTACTTTTGTATCAGATGTTTTAAAGTTAAACAACGCATGGGGTTAAGAAGAGTTTCTGGTGGAGATTCTGCTGGGGATACTAGAACTATTTGATAGGATTACAAGTTGCTTTGGGCCTCCCAAGATAGGGATCCTACATGGCATTTTTCCAAATCAGAACAAAATTGGTATCTGGCAACTGCTCCCTGGTGAGAAAAAAGAGAGAACAACTTACTATGATCTTACTATGCTGCTGGCACTTGTTAAGTGTAAGACATAGAACTTGGGCCTCACTGACAGCTACCCAGGGATATACACTGTGTTTATTTGAAGAACAATGAAAACAAATTCACTGTAACATAAAGTCTGGTGGGAGGGCTACTGAAAATTCATTTTGGCTGGGTTTACATGGGATGCTAGACTAGGGTAATGCAAGTTGAGTAGATTGTAGTCCAGGTTTTAAGAACTAAGCTATTGTTTTGACATATTGTATGAACCGGGCCATCATGTCAAGCCATCAGCTGGTTTATTTGGGGCATTGTGTGTTATGTCAACCCAACTGTTGTGTTTTGCTAAGTCTGCTTTAGATTGCAATGGGAACTTAGCCCAAAATGTTTTATGTGTTATACACAGGATATCTTTGGTTAAAGCTCTTTCTTTCTGCCTGAAATCAACACAGAGACACAACAATTAGAAGGGAGGGAGGAAAACCTTCCATTGCTTGGGTAGAACATGTGGGACTCTGCGGGATGAGTATCCAGGAATGGATTCTGAAACCACATCAAGTACTTTGGTTTAGCATGCTATGTGGCTAAAATGACTGTGTCTTATAAGGCAAAGACTGCAATTTGTCAAGCTGTGTGGCCCTAGACAATCTTGTTTTATTCATAAGCTTAACAGTAGTTAAGCAAATCATGGTTTCGTGTGATGGAATCCCAGCACATTTATACCTGGCTTGCATCCAATAAGAACAGAAATGTTAAAATCCTTTCTTGAAGCTACTTTTTACTCTCTACGCTCCCTCTTCCAACAGTCAAGCCCTCTGTCATTCCATGTTCCCTCCCCAGTCCCCCCCCCCCCCCCGCTTCCAATTTATTTTATTGCTTCAAGTTCTCTTCCTCTCCCTTCCACCCCTGTGATGGAGATGGCTTCACTTTCCTCTGAGCTTACACCATCTCTTGGAGGACAAAAAGCAAAGTAATGCTATTTCCTGAAGCAGACCAAGATGGATGAGGAGTTTGCTTTGGGCACGTGCAACAATTTTCGGAAAGGAATCAAACTATTGAGGAAAAATTAATCTGCACACTGAAAGACTTAATTATTCATAACATTCTTTAGTTACTTCCTTAGGTGTTCATTTCCAACTTCAAAGCCTTTGCTAACTTAGGAGGCTCTGCATATTCACAAAGCCACCACAGACAATCGCATCAGAATTTCTTAGTCATTTATGTCTACTAGTATATGGATAGGTGATGTTCCTTGAGTGATGTTCCACAATTTCTTTGGGTATGCACCCTTTGAGCTTGGTACATGTATCAGAATAAAGCCTAATATGATTTGTCTGGTTTTAGTTTAGCATGTTATGTGGACTCATAGCAGTTTATTAAACAAGCCATAGCTTAACCCAATGTGTAAATTCACATATGAATAGACACATACACATATGCATACTGACCCTAAGTCAATAACTTCTCCAATTTTTTCCTTTTTATTTTTAAAGAAGCAAACTGCAATTTTCAGAAGCAACATTATTTTATAGAAAACATGGGACCGAGGGGTAAAGAATTTTCTGCAAATCTCACTGTACTTGCAATTTCTCATAGCTTGTGTGAATCAGCCTACCCTTTCCAAAGCAGCTTTCTTCTTCCTGAGAACAGTGACACGGTTACATGTGTAATCAGATTTGCCATCACTCTGAATTAGCTTAATTTCCCCTTGGTGATGTTCTCCCGTACCCAAATTTGATCTGCTGTGTGATGACATAGTTCTTTATAGGAGGAAAATGACTGATGTGGGGAAGGAAAAACAAGGCAGAGTGCCAAAGCAGCTGCTGATAGGGTCTGAAGAAATCTACTGCAGCATTGTGCCAAGATTTATACCACTGATTTAAGAGAGAATATCACTAGAATGTGGACTAGAGGAATGTTATGGAAAAGATGGATCCCTTTCAGCTCCATCATGGAAAATATGTCAAAACTATTAAATGAAATGGAGAGTCCCCCCCTTCCTTGCAGTCTTAATTAGTACCTTCCACAATCACTGCCCCTCGCAACACTTTTGCAAATATAGATCACTCCAAATTGAAAAAATGTTAATGACTGCCATTTTCTTCAGCTGTCTAATTTCACTTGACAGATGGAGGCAATGAGGTCATAGTTCCCTGCATGATTTTTCTTCTGCGGTGCAAGACTTCTATTAAAACAACTAGACATCTCTCACTTTACTTGGGTTTACACTAATTAAGGTGGTTATTGTTCTGTGGAAAGGGTCTTTGATGTTTGCAGTCAAATTTTCCTAAAAAGATTTAGGAATGAGGTAGAGAATTTGTTCATAGCAAGGACCATGCTTTCTCCTAGTTTTTCAGTGGCTGAGCATCACAGGAATGTGTGGCAATGAAATCACAAAAGGAGGCAGGTTGGAGTTTTTAGCCCTTCGTTTGTCTGTTGGTTTGTCTTTGTCTTACAAAGGATAGTAAAATGGTACACTCAAACTAATGAAGCACACGCACACATCATGCCACCAGTTTGATAAAATGATTTCTATGTATCCAGGACAGGCCATGTAGATTAATGAGTCCCTGGTTTTTAGGCATGCCCAATTTGATTTGGAATTACCAGGGATATCCAGAGGATATGGTCAAAAAAGGCAGCCATCATGGTGTGATTGAACCTGCTTTTTAATAGGCATTGCATCATCATGGCCACCATTCTGACTTTTCTAACCATACCCCGTGGACTCTCCTGGGCATTTTTATGTTATTCATTCCTACCTCTTCCTTCACTTCATACCACTGGATTTGGCATGAAAAAAATACCTGTTGCATTGGTAAATCCTAGCTCAATTTAAATCCAGAAGGTACAATCGGAGACTGAAAGATTGACTGTGTCAGCTCTCGATTCCATCATATCCATATTTTCTCTATCTTTAATTCCACGCAGCATGCCTCTCTCTCCCTTTCCCATCTTCCCTTAGGCAGAATTGTCTGACATGAAGACAGATTTCTCAGCTGATGTAAATGCAATCTCATTTCATCAAGGCCAGGAGAGCAACGTCAACTTATGCCAACTGAAGAGCGGGCTCACGGTCTTTAAGAAACTGCGAACTTGTTTAAACCTGGTTATTCCCTTTCTCTGTTCCCAACCTTCAGAAGATTTCAGGGAGGTGGAATGGATGAATTATACACTAGAAATGTCAACTTCTAGGTAGAATGATTGGTGGAGGTAGAGAGAAAGTGAGAGAGAGAGGAGGAAACGAGAACCAAGGCGGTATGTGTGTCTGTGTGTGTGCGCATGTGTCATACAGATGGAGGAAATATCCTTGCGGGACTAAATTGCATTCAACATAATAAACTATCATCTTGAAACGAGTGCTCCAATTGAGTTTTGATGTAAACGTTAATATTTTCTCCACTCTGCTATTCTCTGCTGGGGACATCTCATGTATATTTCACTAGGTGTCCTACCTACCGTTGCTCTCATACATCAAAGGGTTCGAGGACAAGGAGCCTGATTCTGAAAACATTATTCTTTTAAAGATTTATCCTCTCGTCTGACCACCTTCTCAGCTGAGGGAGACAGTGAAACCTTCCATAAATTATTTTAATGCACTACATTAAAATACATACACAGTACATAGACTCTCCTGCTGCCCCCTAGCAAACTTGTAAGGCAGGGATGAGGCAACCCCCCCCCCCTGCAAACATTTAGGGTGGTGCAAAGAAAAAACAAAACTGTTCTGCTTCCCTGTGTTTGCTAGTTTAGGCCCCTTTTGCAAGAGTACTACTTACTAATTGAAATTGCCATTAGTTAGTTTGACCGTCTTTTGCTTGGCCCAGGCCACCATGATGTCATCAGGTAGACAGGTCTGACTGGCTCTGTTTCATTGTGACATCATCTCAGTCTGTTTTTGGTGGGATCAGCCCTGGCACCAATCCCAAAGGTACTGTCCTCATTCATGGTTGCCTTAATTTACTATGTAATGATAGAATCAAAGTTACTCGTCTATATTATATTTGTATCATTTATCCTTGAAGGAACAGCAACCAGGCAGAGGGAGATGATAGAGAAGAGTCAGGCAAATGCTGTAGTTTACTGTTATCTTTCTAAGAACAATTTATTCTTCTTCACCAAATCTACAACTTCCAATTTAAATGCAAGGCAAACCCTAAAGAACATTGAATCAAATCCTTAGGATAATAGAGACTTCAGCCCACAAAGATCTTTTATATTCTTCTTGTTCTCTTCTCACTCATTCTCTGTGCCCAGAACAGGAGAGAAATGGTTCAATTTGCATTTTAATACAATCCTTCCCAATTCATGTTTCCCAAATGTATATATGAACTGGAATAAACTTTTAGGCCACCAAATGAGCACTTTTCCAGACTTCATGGTGGAGTTCTCAGTTGAGAGAAATAGCTGTAATTTGTTTATCTGATGGAGAAGGGCCTGCAAAAAAGCAAAGACAGACACAGAAAAATGGCAAAGTCCAGGTCCTTAATCTTGCTGTATAAATTGAAAATGTAGAAAAGATGGCAAATTGCTCAAGTTTTTTATTCTTCCCCAAAATAAGTTCCTCAGAAATATTGAAAACTTCGGGGTACGATTCATTAAAAATGAACTAACAAGTAACAATCTATTTATGTGGTCACTAGGAGTCGAAAACGACTTGAAGGCACATAGTCAATCAATCAACAAGTAACAATAGTTCAGTAAAAGTCTAAAAATGCTTAACATTTTAAATTACTTAAGCTGCTTTAAAACATGGGCAATACTACCTAATCTGGCCAAAGTTTTATTGAGAACTAGTTTCTCTTCTTCCTTATTCTTCTGACTAAAGTATAGGAAAACACTTCAACATGATGTAGAACATGGTTGGTGATAATGTAGCAGCTTTTCAAGGCTGGATGCTTTGGGAACTTTTGGTAAAAAAAAAAGGAAAATATTCCACAAATTTTCTTCTACAAGAACTAAGAAGGTGTGGTCACACTGCAGAGGTAAACAAGTCAGTTACAAATGTAACTATCACATTCACTCAGTCTTGTTTTATTTTAACCCAGGTTAGCTTTGTGTGTGTTTGTCTTAGCACAGTATGTGGTGGTATGGTTAGTTTATGATTCAGTCAGAAGTACCTGGTATGAATACAATGATGCAAAAATGAGGAAAGGTTTGCTGTGAGGCCACTTTGCAAAATGCAGCCTTTCATGATTACACCCCAAAATTGGTTACTAGTATGTAGGATTGGGAGGGAGCGTGTGAGGTTGGTGTCATGATGTCCCAAGGCACATTTCACCATCTGCCCCTCTTGAGGACGCTGATGGATTCAGTGTATTGTGGAAACCCAGAAAAGAGCTAATTCACTAAGCAGCTTAAGTGTCGTTGTGTGAATCCAATGAACAAAATCCGGCCTATTCCAAATTAAGAGGGAATAGGTTTCATCCATAATTAACTGCAGTAGAAATTGTAGGAAGCTTAGATACCACAAAAATCCAAACTAGCTTGCATGAAGATTTGCAAATTAAGTTCTCTTATGATGCATTTGGCTTGATTGTTCAAGCAGCCTATATCAGCTCCATTGTTCATGAAAAAAACAGGACAGGGTATTCTCAGTGCAGAATAGAAATGTAACTTCTCAGTCTTCTATAGCATCTTCCAATAAAATGCAACAATACAGCCTTCTGAAACAGTTGGTCATCAAATTTCTATGATATATCAGTCATAGTAAGTGTTAACTTTCTGTGAATGACCACTGAAGATAAAATGTTAACTCAGTGTTGCTGCTAGGGTGTTTAGATATTTTTGGGGGCTTATGCTAAGCAAGGGAATCATAATTAGGTGTACTACAGAAGCCTAATTGCATTTTAATATGCTGCTTTCTCTAGCCATCAGAAAAGGGGGGTTCCTGACATATGATGTAGCCGAGGCTATGAATAGCTGAATGCCTTATTGTGGAATCCAATGATAAAAAGTGAAGTCAAATAAACTTAGTAAGGCTTACTCTTTGGTAAAAATGCATAGAGTTGCAACCTTTGTACGTCTGATATACACTTGCATGCCACACACTAAACAGAAAGGATATCGCCTGTTGATTTAATCTATAGATTCCTTAGCTTATTCCCCTCCAAGTCCGAGGCAAGGCTCCAATCTTGGAGGAGAGAATCCACCATTAGATGCGGCACCTGTGTTCCTCTCCATTAAGTTCTTCCTAATGGGTCAATCTCCCATTGGAGAATTCCAAAAAGGAAGAAGACTGCAGGGTGGCCATCCTACTTGAGGCAAAGCATGGCAACCCATCAGAGGTGTTCTTTTAGAAAAAGAGTTCCAGGAAGAATGGGGAAGAACATCAGAACTCTCTGACTCATCAGTAGGCATACTGAACTCAGAAATCAAAAGGAAGGGAGTCATTGCTGTAACTGCCTAGAGTCTTAGCAGCAGGGCAGTAAACTGACTAAATAAAGAAATATATAACCCCCCCCCCCCCTTTGCAATTCACAGTTGAGATATCTGGGAAAGGCGCCTTCATAAAGCATCTTCCTATCTGCAAATGCCAATGATAAAAAACTTTTAACCCCAAAATAGGGCTCTACTCTAACCCTTTCTTTGGGTAGCCTCTTCATTTGAAGTACCGTGAACAATGCTATGGAAATACTTTTTTTCTTTTTTAACAGTGACAGATTTTTTTTTTTTGAACTTTTGGGATTTTTTCAAAGCTTGACCTGTTCTTTTGCTTTCTTGCATTCTGATAATAAATAAGGACTGTGTATTTGAGAAGAGGTTCAGAGGTCTCTGAACTTCTGTTTCAAGCTTTATGTCCCTTTCCCACCTTACAGGCAAGCTTTCCACTGTATCTGCAGCCTGGTTAATTTAAATCGTTAAGATGTTCTGGTTACCCAGCCATAAGCCATTTTACCGATTCGGCATAAGATTTATATTTACATATTTAACATTTGTTTGCTTCTTTGAGTTGTATCTTGCCTTTCGTAAAGAAGCTTAAGATAGTGGACACCTGTAGTTCTCCCTCCTCCTGCATTTTCATACAACAACAATTCCATGAAGTAGATTGGGCTGAAAGATTGTGACTGGCCCAAGGTTCCCCATGGAGCTTCCATGGTTGAAGGTGGACTAGAAGCCAGATCTCCCTAATGCCAGTCCAACAATTTATCCACTACACCAAACTGGTGGCAATATTTATTGATTTGCATGTTTCTTTGTTTATGTTTGTATGTTTATTTATTAAACTTATATACCACTAGTTTCAGTAACTTGACTCACCGCAGTTGACAGCCAACACATAAAACCTCTGTGGTAAGAAACAATAAAATCTCCCCACTAATAGGACTCAGACAAATGTAGCCCTAAAACATCCAGGGTAGGTTTAAAAATAAAACATTTAAGACATGAAATAATAACAAAAAGGGGGGGGGACTATTCATGGCATCTATACACTAGAGAAACATTGTAAGAAGGGCTCCCTCTTTCGTTGTGACTTGAATGTTATCAGGGAGGGGATGAGCTTGATGTCAATGGAGGAAGCCCTTTCAGAGCATCAGAACGGCAGTGGAGAAGCAGTGCCTCCTGGCACAGCCCCCCCAAACTTTTGGGAAGTGGGTATCAGCAGTCCCCCCCCCCCCCCTTGAAGATAGACAGCTATACATAACATATTTTGATAGAAAAAGCATCTCTAAATCCCAGCCAGGAAAGATTCATCAGTTCACTGCTCTATCCCAAAGAGGAAATGGTTCACTTCTCCAAAGGCAGGAGAATAGTCTCATCTAAGAAGTGGGGGAAAGTAGACACGGGCAGAGCGACATACTTCAGAAGCAGCTGAAATGAGACAAGGAAGCAAGAGGTAGCTGTGGATGAATCAGAGCTCCAGAAATGCCACCTACTGGGCACATGATGGAGCTTCATGCTCTGTCCCTCCCAAAATTGTTCCTAGAAAACTAAGTACAGATGCCTTCCTTCAGTCCTGACCCGTATGACTGCATCCATGCAGTTTTCTTGGTAGTATTATAATACTTTGCCATCATTTTTCCCTGGGAGGCTTTTGGACTTCTGGAATTCCTAAGAGTCCCCTGTGAAGAACTAGCCAAGTCCAATCCTGCTTAGCTTCACCCACAGTCAACTAGGGGTTGCCACCTGCTAAGGCTCATGGGGAAAAGATTCATTTAATGCCATGACACTTTCCCCCAGTCCTTCCTGAACCACAATGAATTACCCTGTATAGTCAGGAGCATAACAACCATTTTCTGCTCCTTATTCTTATGAATCGCTCATAAGACAAAAGGCCTGAAAGAATTCATGAAAATTATCTGTATTGACCTTTGAATGAGACAGTATCATGTAAAGCTTCACTGTGTTACAAATTAAGAGGCAGCCTATATTTTTGGATGCTATTATGCGATCAGGGTTGCTTTCCATTGCAAATCATGGTCAGCTGTATTAAAAGGTAAAGATGATCCAGGGTCCTCAATGACTTGGAGCAACTTCAAAGCACAGCCCATTGAAAGCAATGGGAATGTCATCGTAACTTATTTATCCTATTATTTCAATGTATTCACTTGAAATATTGCTAAGACAGCACCCAAAGCACATTTTTTTCAGGCATCGTAAAAAATGTTTGTGAGTTGGTTTACCATATTCTCATTTGCTCTCTCCTTTTACTGGTTTTGCTTTTCCTCAGTGACTTCATCACAGAGACTTCATCATATTTGTTGTATTCTTCCTAATAAGGTAGACTCATCCAAAAGAATTTTTCAACTGGGAATAAGTCCTGGTAAATTACTTCAGAATAAATAAGCTTAACCTAGGAAGAAAGCATTTTAATGGTGCTGAAGAAACATTAGTGGACTTAATCGCATTGACCAAGATAGAAAAATATAAATATTTGCATGTCCTAAATGTTTTGCATTACGGCAATCTACTGAAATTGCTAATTTCTGCCTCCAAACTGAAATTAAAGAATATTCAAGGCCACTTTAATTAAATGATTTAATTAAACATTTCATCACACTATACATTTCAAAATGCCGCAATAAGAGGTCCTCACACTGTGGAGAAGTCTTACATGCACATGAGATGATTCTTGACTTTAGAGATGAGTTTGCCAGAGTAAACAACTGGTAAAATTAAGATGGAGGCCCAGCAGGCTTTCTATCGTTTTAGGGCTGTAGTATATGTTTCATGTATTCTGGGACCATAATGTAGAATACTTCATTTGCAGAAGAAAGGAGCCAACTTGTGTAGAGCAAATTCTAACGGATCCCACAATTACCACCCTAGAATGGGCACCAATAAGCAATCTTTAAAGCTTAGGAGACCTGTGTCTGCAGCCAGATACACACCACTTCTTCAGATTTTTTAAAGATCAGTTCCAGATTCAAGAGGATGAGCTACAGCAGAGTACTGGCACTACTAAAAGCTGTCTTTATATATATGATCAGACTTTTGTGCAACAACTTATTCCCAGCTCTTAGGCTGACTTCTTAATTGCACAGCTTCCTGTATTTCAGTAGACCACTCTGCTGGACAGCTCCTTACAGACCACTTCAAGTGTAATCGTCAAAGTTGGTGGACTTGGGTAGTTGCCAGGGGAATGGAAGCTACAAGCAATACTCTGTTTCAGGACCACACTGCAGTTTGTTTGTTTGTTTATAAGGCCACCCAACTTAAACAGTGGCTCTGGGCAGTGTATAAGATAAACACACAACAACAACAACAACAATAATTAAAACTAACAACAAATGACCGATACATAAATACGAAATCTATGCCTTCACCCATAACTCTTAATCTAGTTATTGAATTAAACCGTTTTCTGGGTTTCTGCAATACACTGAACCGTAAACAAACTGCTTTCACCCATGATTCTAAAACACACATAGACACTAACCAGAGTTAAAACTGACCAAGAATCAAGGTAGTGACACGTGTTGTGTGAGGACACAGCAATTGTGTGGCTGGAAGGAGGAACTGGAGTCACTGATTCATGAAGGGTGAGATGTGAGTCAAGAGGCCAGACACAACTGAACCTCAGTTGGCCTCCTATTATTTATTTATTTGTATTGTCGAAGGCTTTCACGGCCGGCATATGAAGGCTGGTGTGGATCTTCCGGGTTGTGTGGCCGTGGTCTGGAAGTTTTGTTTCCTAACGTTTCGCCAGCATCTGTGACCGGCATCTTCAGAGTGCAGGAGCACAGACAGGAGCAGTTCTCTCTGTGCCCAGGATGGTGTGACCCTTTTGTGGGTATTTATAGAGATCTGGAGGGGGGGGTATGGGGTGTTAATGAGTGGCTGCTTGCCCAGGTGTCAGGAGATCTGTGTATCTTCCTGTGGGCCAGGCAGGGTCCCTTCTTCTATTGAGTTGTTAACGAGTGGCTGCTGAGGGTGATTCGCATGTTCATTGTGTGAGTTGTTCGCATGTCCTGGTGGTTGAGCTGAGTTCGTTGACCTTTTGCAGGCTGTATTTCTCAGGATTGGTAGCCAGGTTTTGTTGATTTTTAGACTCTCCTCTTTTTTATTGAAACTGTGCTGGTGTTTGTGAATCTCAATGGCTACCCACAAAAGGGTCACACCATCCTGGGCACAGAGAGAACTGCTCCTGTCTGTGCTCCTGCACTCTGAAGATGCCAGTCACAGATGCTGGCGAAACGTTAGGAAACAAAACTTCCAGACCACGGCCACACAACCCAGAAGATCCACACCAGCCTTCTATTTATTTATTTATTTATTTATTTATTAAATTTCTCTCTGCCCATCTCCCCCCAATGCTGGACTCTGGGCAGCTCACACAAAGCATTAAAATAATCATCTTATTTGGAAGTTGTAATGGCAACATGCATTCCTCTTGTTATGAACAACCTGTTCCTTCAGCACAGACTGAGCATCATTTAGACTGGCTTGACATATTTGACTGAGTGCCCATCTAGTGGACAATTTTGAGAAGTAATGTAACCACCACCTGTTGCCTCCAGACCACCTGATCTATCTAAGCTTGAAGGTAGAGGAATGAAAAGTGTTTCAAGAAATCCAAACCAGTGCTGTATTTTTTCTCTAGCAAACAGGTCTGTCCCTGGCAACTTAAGAAATTAAACTGGCAGTAATTTCATTCCTAACAATCAGAACTGAGCTGAAAGATAGCCTCCCTTCCTACTGGCTCTTTAACCACACTGTCTTCCATCATCACAAATTGAGCAACAAGGTTTGCATTTTTCCAGAATAAACGGTAGTTGAATGTGGCAAGTACAGGAAGGAAGAGAGAGGCTAGTGAATAACAGTGTCATCTAGTGGATATAACAAGAAATAGTAGTTCATTGCTACTGCTTTTGGTAGTAAGCAGCATTGCTATATAGCTACAGATAGGAAGTGAATGTAAGGCAAATGTATCAGTATGATCCTTCATTTTAATCTACCTGTTCTCTTAATCAGATGCTCTCTAGTGATGTCTGAATAATAACTCCCTAAGTTCTCAGACAGCAGCTACGGTGATTAAGAATTTGGGAGTCTCAATATGTCCAAAAGCTACTAGAATGGATAAAGTTGGAGTAACCTTCCATTTATGTGAAAAAAAGCTCACTTAAGAAATACACTTACCAATAATACTGTATATAGGGTCTTGCAGTGCATTGATGACGTTACCTAGTCGGGTAATGAAACGTCTGCAAGCAACCAAGCTCAGAGAACCCCATGGACTCTACAGTTCAACCCTGAGCCACAGAGACTCTCTTCTATTAATACTGTCTATAATTTGCACCCATCAGTATAATGCTGAGAATTAGCTCTGACTTTGACATGTGCCTGGTGAAAACCAGGTACACAATCCAAACTAGACAATTGTTGTTGTGGTGGTTTTCCTTAAAGGTAAGAAGCTTTATGTACACTAGGAGTCACTAGCATCTAGCAGAAGCTGTGATGGTGTCAAGTACAGTATGCCATGTGCAAATGATAAAACTTCACTACTTTACATAATTTGTGCAAATGACATAATTATATCATGATGATTGTGACATTACTCCCCCCCCCCCCCCCCCGACATTCAGTGTTTGGAATGATCCTGCATTAGAAATGCAATCCTTCCACCACTTATCCATAACCACAGCAACATTTGCTCCTGTAAATGAGTGTTTTAAATATATTTTGGATCTATACTCAGTGTTGAATTTTATTTTTCTTTTCATTTTTCTTTGTGTTCTTCACAGAAAGTTGTTTCATTACCTTTCAGTGAAGACCGTGAGTTAGACCAGATAGACAAATCAATTATTTTTTAAAGACCCTCTCTAGTGAGTTCTAAATATACCTGGGCATCCATGAATAATCCCTCAGTAAGGCAAAGAGAGAGCCAGTCTGGTGTAGTGGTTAAGGCATCAGGCTAGAACCTGTGAGACTGTGAGTTCTAGTCCTGCCTTAGGCAAGAAACCAGCTGGGTGACCTGGGGCCAGTCACTCACCCTCAGCACTAGGAAGCAGGCAAGGGCAAACCACTTCTGAAATCTTGTCAAGAAAACTGCAGGGACGTGTCCAGGCAGTCACCAGGAGTCAACACTGGCTCAAAGGCACACTCACACACACACACAAAAGTGTATTAGTAGTGTGGCACGTGATATGTATGTTTTCATGGCTCTGCTAATTCATAAAGGTTGGCAGACAGGAATCTTTCCAGTGGTCTCTCAAACCGGTGGAGAATATGGGTGGGCAAGGAGAGAGGAAGGCGAGGGGAGAAATGGTGTTTACAGATGAAGCAAACAAAGGATCACTTGTGCAAAACTGTAAATAAATGTATGAAAATATGTGTGACATATGGTTATTGAAAATAGAGGGTAAAATAAGAGAGAGAGCCAGTTTGGTGTAGTGGTGAAGGCATCAGGCTAGACCTTGGGAGACCATGAGTTCTAGTCCGGCCTTAGGCACAAAGCCAGCTGGGTGATCTTGGGCCAGTCACTCTCTTCAGCCCAAGGAAACAGACAATGGCAAACCACTTCCAAAATCTTTCCAAGAAAACTGCAGGGACTTGTCCAGGCAGTCTCCTGGAGTCAAGACTGACTCAAAGGCATTGTATGTATGTAAGGCAAAAATAAAATAACTTTTTTTGGTTCATTCTTTGCACATCTCTAGTTATCTGCCTTCTGACTTGAGAACAGGGGGTTGGGGGGTTAATATGGGGAGAGGCACAAGAGAAAATTAATTTTTAAAAGCATCAGCAGAAAGTATTGCCTTCATCAGAAAACTCTTGCTTTCAAAACTAGAGTTTGACTTTTCCACACAAGGGGAATAGAGAAGAGAAGTTTCCCTGCTCCCAGTTGTCAATGAAAACCTTCTGTACCAAAGAATTGTCAGGAACAATGATCTATCATCAGCTTAACAACTGGAAGGCAGCCTCCAGCAACCTCCAAGAAAAGAAGCAGGGGTGGAAGTGAAGCTGCTTGGTTAGTCTCCTCATCGTGATATCAACAATGTGGATATCTTCAACTAAATATGCAAATTCAGAGCCAATTTGCACTGACATATTTTGGTGGCCGTGCTGGGGAGGAAGGAGAGGATGGCTGGGAATGAATGAAGTCCATTATAGCATAGCGTAATTTGGGATATGAATTACAAATCTACCTCTCATTATTGGCATATTAAGGGGAAAGGCAGATTCTCAGCAACATGCAAGGCAGAGTTTGTTAGCATAAATTTGCATAATGATTATCTCTGCAGCAAGCAAAGGCCACTGTGCCTTTCAAAAGCCAACTTTCAGCACCAGTTCATGATAGTCTTTTGATTGTCCTATCCTCAACACAAATACACAGGCCAAGTTTTTGACATCTACATTTGTCTGCTAGTACCACTCTAAGTATTTAATATACTCATGTTCTATTTAGTACATGTTAAATAAGAATACTTCTACTAATGCTTCTACTCTTTTGCTCTTTTAGGGCTGGGACAGAGAACACGTGTAAGTAAAAGGCACATATGGATCATTGAACAAATCAGCCCGAGTTCTTACCTGAGGCACAAAAGACCAGGCTCAAATGATCCTACTTCAGACACATTATGGAAAGGCCTATTTCTCTGGAGAAGGCTCTGATGCTGGGCAAGGTGGAAGGAAAGAGAAGAAGAGGATGACCAGATGCAAGATGGTGATGGGGGCACCATTGGAAGACCAGAAGGACCAGGTTAGGGACAGATGGAATAGCGGGGAGCAGCTGACCCATTAAGGACTGCCCAGTGGTAGTCATCTGACTCCTGAGAGGTCAGGGACAGCATATTTTGGATAAAGGAAAATAAAGGGAAAAAAGGGGCTTCTGTCAGGTTTTTGGGAAGATTGTTTAGCTATAGTTAGACTTGTGTTAGGATTGTGGGATTGTTTGTTTGTTTTTTAATTTTTTTAAACTGTGTATTGGTGTAGAACTTTGTCTTCTTTTGGCATCTTTAATAAAGTTGATTTTTGTTTAAATCCTGGAGTTCACCGGTGGCCTTCTAGCATTCGCTTCAGCTTGGCTGAGCTACTGACTCCCAAATTTTTGTTTGGTTTCCTTTTCTGTATGTAGCCAGACCCAGGGCGGGGTGAGGATTTTCCCTTCAGTCCTTTCCTGGTTCCCCAGAGGGCTGGTGTGGAAGGGAGAAACTGGTTTCCAATGGGGGGTGGTGGCGGCAGCAAAGGGACATAATTTTCCAGTTGCTCTTCACTTTTAGGCAAGGGTTACCTCAGAGAGAGGTGCTGGTTTGACCCTGAGGGCACCTTTTCCCCTTATTACAGGTGGTCATGGAGAAAATCTATCTATGTGATTGATAAGAGTCGATGTTGACTTGACAGCACATAATCAGTCAATCATGTAAAAGATGAAGGTTGAACTAGGTAAAAATCCAAAAGAACATAGGCCCAATCACGCCCCTCCCAAGGGTATATGGTGGACATGACTGTGTATTTGACCTCTGTGGTTCAGTTCACACAACATTCTTAACTTGATTACTAAATTAATTATTTTTCTGGGTTCACACAATAGACTAAATGATAAACTAATTTGGTAGGCTGCATTAACACAGTATGGTAAGCCACAAAATTCTAACCCAGATGAAACAAACAAGAACAGGTTAAAATTAACATGGCTTATGTATGTTGTGCTAATGTAGCCACTAGGTCTACTACTGGCCTGGTTAATCACATTATGTGAACCCAGCCATGACAAGCAAAAGAAGCAGTTGCGGTCACTTGCAATAAATCAGTTTGCAAGACGGAAACATGCATCTCCTGTGCCATGTCTACATTAAGACATGGGTTCCTCCCTAGGCCCTTGGCCTAAAATTCTGCAGACACACTTAGGGAAGACCTTCATGGCTCACTATTTGGTTTCAATAGGGGATGACTCATGTTCAACCCCAGCATATTGAGATACATCTGGAGAAATTCTTGCCTTGACTTCTGGAGATCCCTTGCAATCAGTGTTGACCATAAAGAGTAGAGGAGCTAAGAATCTGATTCCACCTAAGGTTGCTTCCTGTTCTTCTTGCTTAGACTGAAATGCATATAGCCAAAACAAGTTGGTGGCCAATTTAAAGTCCAGCAAGGGAGGAAGCAGACCTTCTAACAGATTCTAAGGGAACTAGACCTCTCTGAAGGGACTCTGCTTTTCCTAGGTGGCATGAAAGTATGAATGAAATGCAAGAGGAAGGATGACTACATACATTAGTCTCTTTGTCCTGTTTGGACTTCTGGGTCTCTGAACACTTCAAATTAATCAAACTTTAGTTAATGTCCCACTATTAATGGCAGTTAATCAGTTCAAGTGAGTCTTTTTCAAAGTAATAGACAACCCTACTTTCTAGCATCTCGACCGGTAGCTTTCTGTTAAGAGCCATACCTGCTTCTTTTCCATGGCTTAGCTTTGAAGATCACCAATCCTAAATTTACGCTGAGGAAAGAAAAGGAGGGGAAAAAGGAGAGAACATCAATAGGAGATAGAAGCTAGTCTATTAAAAATAAAGAAACAGAAGAGTCACTCCTGAAAAGCAGATTAAATTATAACCAGAGTGTTTCTCTTCTCACATTGAGAGGCTGTTAGAGGTGAACTTAGGCCTTTTGCTGTGAAGTGTTAATTATTACATGCGTAAAAGCCTGCATGTCTGTTTGGCTTGTGCATCACTCAGCCATCAAGTCATGGGACACTGAGGTCAGGCTACAAATAGATAACAAAAACATTGGGAGGAAAGGGGAGAGCTAAAGAAGGAGAAACTAGCACAGCTGTACACAAGCTCATAAGACTGAAAGAGTTGTCATGTTGGCTCTTACAAAGCATCCACCCTTGGCTTTCCATTAGTGCCAATATGACAGAGACATTGCTTTATACTAGCCAGAATTGCAGAAAAACTGAAGTTCAGTCACGGGCACCATCTTTCTACCAGGTGTCCTTTTGTTGTGCAGAAGACACCTCCCCCAAGATGCAGTTAAGCCAGTTTCTCAGCACTGAAAAGAACATTCTCTCCTGCCATCCACCTCACTTCTTTGAGCAACAGACTGTCACCAGAAATGTGGATACTTGCAAAAACAAAAGAAAACAGAGAGACTACAGTACATCCACGAACACTGACAGAAAACACAGTGAAAACTCCTTAATTTTGCAACCCACTGACAAGTTCAACCCCAATTTCAGTTGGAAAACTATAGAAGTCTTAGACTAAGCCAGTTCCAAAAACGTAGGAGAATTCCTAAAGGCATGGCTCTCTGACAAATTAGCCAGTAACAGGCACGTTGAGTTAAGCTCCATCTACAAGCCATTCAACACAGCCAAGACCAAGGAGAGAGGCGAGCACACTTAAATACACCCTTCCCCACCCAGATAAGCAGAAACCAGCACAAGAGAAACAAGACAAATCAAAGAAGAAATAATACTCCACCCAAAAAGTAATCAGGGAAGAGGCCACATCCCAATCAAGGTTGGCAGGACAAGATACTACATATCAATAGCCAGCCAACTCCACTTCCCCCGTGCACAGATGATGTTACCTAGTCTGGTAATGGAAAAAAAAGCAAGCTCAGAGAATTGTAGAACGGCACCTCGCTTCTAATTCTGTTAATAGAGGATACCTATTTTTGGAGCCGATACTATCCCACGGTTGTCATTCAGAAATGATTTCCAGCACTAGGGCAGGCTGCTTGGGGCATGTAGCAGTGTTCTTAATAAAATTCCCTGTCTTTCTGTATGTGCCACCTGAAGCCTCGCTCTCACCCTGCTTGGCGGCCGAGGTGAATTTAGGATGCAGTGATCCTGACGCAGGCAAAGAAGAGAAACCGTTAAAAGGAAGTGGAATGCAATCTATATATAGTTTGCGTAATATCGTTGACGGCAATTTAATCCAAACACCACTTTTTGGCATTCATTATGTTCTAAGAGTTGAAGGAAACATGGCCACGTAAAGCAAAACATTAGCACCCCAGCACCACCGCTAATAGAATTAGCATATGAGAACATCAGTAACAAGTGACTTGGCTACACAGCTCGTGCAAAAATTCAATTCAGAGATCTAATTTGAAGGTGATTTGATTTGTTCTCAAATCAACTTCCAAACCAGAATGGCAGTTTGGATTTAATCACCTAACTGAATCAGATACTTTCAAATTGGATTGAATCGCCAAATTGGATTGGAGCCATTCTGCACATGCCTGGTTGCTCCCATTAAAAGTACTAAGGATCCTCAGCTCAAAGGCAACAGAGGTTAAATTCAATGTGCTTTGCCTTAAGCAAACCACGAGGGGGAGCTGTGCGACTTTCAGTTCAACGCATTTCTTCACAGTGATCTTTTTTCACCGGTTCTATTAACTAACTTTTTAAACTATAAGAATAGAAGAGCCAAAAAGGTCAATAAATCCCACCGACTCCATTCCTATTCTGATTAACCAGAATAATTTAGGTCATTGCTTGTCACCAACAGAGCAGAAGTAAGCAAGAAGAGAAAAGCAGTAACTCTCACCATGGATTTTCAGCGTGAAAAGCACACACCCATTGTTATTAGGGACTGTCCTGAATAAAGCAATGAATTTTCTCTGAGCCTGAAAATCTGAAATGTGCAAGTGGATGGAGGTGAGAAGGTGCAGGGGACAGAAGATGCCAGCGTTTTGCCTCCTAAAGATTGAAAAGAAATCCATCACATATTTCTTGCCTTTCAAAATGCCGTAATCTACCAAAAGCAGATTTTGCTCTTCCCTGTTCTCAGCTAGAAAAGTCAGTTAAAAACCAACTCAAATGCTGCATATTTCTCTGCAAATATTGGGAAAGTATAAACTCAGGCTAAATTGCACTTGAAAATACTGTGGATAATGGAAGTTGCATGGAGAAAAGATATATCATAAGTCAGCCTGAGTTAATCCATTTTATGGGTTCACAGAAGGATATACTAAGCCATCAAAAACAAGGAATACTAGCCAACCTTAAACTAAACAGCAAAGCCAGCTGAGTGGCTGCAGAAGAGAAGTTTTAATTGACTTGGTTAGCAAGTACAGCCTCTTTCAAGCTTTGCCATCCTCTTTCTCAGGTTTTATTGATGTTTGAATAGCTCAAGGCCTTCCTTACCCTACCATTGTGCAAAATATTTGGAGGGTGAAAGTGTTCCAACGCTGTAACTTTCCCTTATGATCTCCTACTGGATTGTTCCAATTCTCTGCTTGCAAATTCTCAGAATGGCTTGTTTTGGGGTTCAAGCGCTTTCATTCAGATTTTGCACACCTTGAAGATGTACTCCTAAGTTACACAGAAAATGGCATGCCTTCAAATGTGAAGGAGGAAAGAGATTATCAGCCTACATCTGCATCAGGAAAGATCAGAAAATTGGAGTTAGCTGGGACAGATCCCCTGGAAGACAAACTAAGATTTTGGTATATGGTCTTCCCAGGAGCCCTGAATTTCCAGCAGTGATTGTCCTTCACTCTTCAGTTCTCTGCATAAAGGTAGATCCTGAGCTGAAGGGCAACAGATTCCACCAGTCACAGCACCAATTATCACATTGCCATTCGGGCGTGTCAGTGCAGGAGAGGCTGTCTTACACCTGCAAGATTTCTGTCGGAAATACATTCTCTCACAAAGCAATCAGTCAAACGTTGAAAGCTATTTGCAAGCTGCGCCTGTATCAAACCAACAGTCAGGTACCCAAAAGCATTTGGACTGGGAGATATTCCCTCCCCCTGGTCTGGTTCTCTGTTTCTTCCTTCAGGGCCCTATGGCATTGCTCTGCTTGAATGGTTATTCAACCTCTCGCAAATTGCATTGAAATTACCAACATTTCAGCTCTTGGACATCTAGCCCATCAAGCTGGCCCTAAGACAACTTGCAGTGATTTTTCCCCCCTAACACACGTGCCCACAAAGCCTTACAATCAACATCTATTTATAACAAAAATCAGTTGAAACAGGGTAGAAGTAAAGCAATAATTTAAAACAGATATCAATCAGAAGATACATTGCACTTAGGTTAGAACAAAGAGGGAGAAGTCAATATACGCAGTCGAATAAAAGTGTGTGTGTGCGCGTGCATGCACACCCATGCATGCATGTTTTCAAACAGTTTAAAGAGCTTTTCTAAAAAGTCCAGAAAGCAACGGTCGAGCCTTTTGCAAGGGTATTTTCAGATAAAGGACAACTTGGATGTCAAGAGTATAGATTCTCTGTTCCTGACACACAGGGCAATAGCATCAGTCTCCATGCTGATTGATGCCATTTCACAAAACAAAAATATAAACCTATCAACATCACTGTGGATTGACACCATCAGAAAAAGAGCAACTTGCCTGATTCACTACAAAGCAACCCATTCCTTAGTCAAGACAGCAGAGACAGGATCTTCTCAGTGGCTGCTTCCAGGTTTTGTACCTCTAAGGCAAAAGCACATTTTTACTTATGCCGATCTATGACATGCAAAGAAATTTTTAGTTGATTTGGTGGTATGGCAACTATTTCTGTTGTTATTTATGGTGGGTTTTAATCGTATTGCTTTAATTCTTCTGTTAGCTTCTTTGAGTGCCATCTGCTGGTGGAAAAGCAGGATACAGATTGGATGAAATTGAGAGAGAGAGAAAGAGAAGGAAGGAAGGAAGGAAGGAAGGAAGGAAGGAAGGAAGGAAGGAAGGAAGGAAGGAAGGAAGGAAGGAAGGAAGGAAGGAAGAAAGAAAGAAAGAAAGAAAGAAAGAAAGAAAGAAAGAAAGAAAGAAAGAAAGAAAGAAAGAAAGAAAGAAAGAAAGAAAGAAAGAAATCTATCAGTGGTCACCGAATAAGCTAGCCCATTTTACTGAACAAATTTTGCTGGCGAAAATGGAATTAGCTGTCTCGATAGCGTTACAACTCTGTTTCAGGCTTAGCCAGGTTTCCTTAATGCTGAAGCAGCACTAGTGTTTGTATGCATTTTCTTCAGCCTGTTGCATGCAGCTCTGCAAGCTGCTACTTGCTGTACTTGGACTTGGCTTCCTAGAATCTGGACCGTTTTTATCATCATCTATTTTGCCATGACCTAACTGGACTTTGAACGTGCTTGACTTTGGCTCACTTCCTGGCTAGAACACAAACACAAGCGTAGCACTCCTCTTCTCCTAGGTGGTTGACCCCAATCCATCAAAGAACACACTTTCAACCCATGTTGAAAGGATTCCAGGAAAGACATTCCTTGAAGTTCTGGAGAACCACAAGCAGATGAAATCATGGGTATCAAAAGGACTAGCAAGCTGATGGAGTAGTTGTATTTGGATAGTATGACTGATGTGGTCAAGTACTATCCTGGGGACCCTTCCGCGTGAGATGGGCGGTGTCTAAATTTGAAATATAAATAAATATAAATAAAAAATACCTTCACCAGCAACAGGAAATTAGAGATACCTCAGTCAAACAGGAGTGAAGACGGCTTCTCGACTGTTGCAAAGATGGCTGGGAGGCTATCAGTCTTGGATGATTAATAATAACAACAACAAAAACAGCAACAGCAACAATAATACCATTCCTGCAGTGGCACAAAATTGGTGGAGGCTTATCTACCCACAACTATCTCTTCCCATGTTGCCTTCCCAAATGTGGTTGCATAGGTGTCTAAAAAGAAAAGGAGAATGAGATATGGAGAAAAAGAGAGAAAAAGAGAAAAACAGAGCCAGTTTGCTCTAGTGGCGAAGGCACCAGGCTAGAAAGCAGGAGATGGTGAATTCTAGTCCCATCTTAGACATGAAAGCCGGCTGGGGGACCTTGGGCCAGTCCCTCTCCCTCAGCCCAACCCACCTCACAGGGTTGCTGTTGTGGGGAAAATAGGAGGAGGAGGGAAGAGTATTAGGTATGTTCCCCGCCTTGAGTTATTTATAAAAAATAATAAACGCAGGATTAAAAAATCTTTTAAAAAAAGACTCTAGACACTCTTGGATTTTGTCTTTGTGTTAACAGTAGGAAGAGTAGGTGAGAGGGTTAAACCTCCATTAACCCTCCCTTCCATGTTAGTGAAACATGGATGTCCAGGGGGACTTAACTGAGCCACAAACAACTCCAAGGTTTGGGAGGCTAACCCCTATCTCCACATTAGCCCCAGGGTTGTCCAGATTTTAGCTTTTGCATAACAGGCTGAAACCCACCTTGACCCAATTAAGTGCATTATGTGATAGCCGATCTAAGGCAATTCCGTCTGTCTGATTTGTCAAGGTCTTCTTTTCTGACCATGGAGGCAAGATGTTTTACATTGAATTTTCAGACAGCCTAACATCCATGAGTTAGTCCAATCTGCTTAGCTTCAGTAAAAGGCTATATTGTATTCTTAAAGATAATGTTATAGTACTGTGTTATTCAGAATCAATCCCATTGGGTTTAATGGGACATTCCCAGATAAAAGCCCATTGGATAACAACTGGAGTAGAACTGAATTATGAAAACTCAGGTAGAAAAGCAATGCTCTGTGCATAATACACAAGGTCTTAGCCTTTCAATTCTTTCTGTTGATGAATGCCAGATAAGTAAGCAAACAGCTAGGTTTCTCCTGCCGATGGCTGTGATAACTCTAAAAAATAATAATTTTTTTAAAAGCTCATACTTTGGGGCTATTAAAGGGGACTTGCTATCTTACACTCCACCCTCTCCATTTACAAAACTTCACATTTTGAAAACCAAACTGTGGTTGACCAAGTCTTTTTTTATGTGGCAAGGCATCTTGTGGAGGGGGGAGGAGGAGGGGGGAATTAAAGAAGGAAGGCATCCACAGTTGAAAAGTGGAATTCCATCTGATAATTTGTTATGCTGTAAGAGATATTGTACACAAGGTTGAAGACAAACATCACATAAGAAAGTGAAATAATCCATGCATAGAAGGATGATGATGATGATGATGATGATGATGATGATGATGATGATGATGACGACGATGATTCGTACTTGGAGCAGTCATTTCTTTCTTTGAAAGGCGTTATTGCATGGTGGATGTCCCCCTTTAAAGATTCCAGATCCTCTTGTGCTAAAAGTGAATTTCATTCCATCACAGTCCATGACTTTCTCCACCTTTCAGCAATCATCCAAATGCTTGGCAACCCTCCAAAGCTCGGCTACCATGAAGGCAAAGGATGTTCCCATCAAATCCAAACCAGTAGGGGATTAAGGTAGAAGAATGTCACCTACACTAGAGTAATTTCCAATTTCTTTTTTCCCCCCTCCCCCTGCCCCTCCCAATACTGTTAAATTACTTCCAGCTTATTTGTCTGGCTAGAGGTTAATGAAACACTAATGATGTTAATGAGCCATGTGCTACCAAGAGCTTTCCCTCCCCAAGACTGATATATAATAGCTGTTTTCCTTCCCCTTTTAATCTCTTTTTTCGCCCCCATCATTTGGGAATTACAGGCCGAAGCAATTAACAGCTCGCACAACTCTCTTCCCTTTTAGTCACAGCCCAGTGGGGCAAAGAAAAGAAGGCTATTAAACCTGATTTGCCTGCTCACAGGTGAGAGGCGCTTGGAGGCTAATGCAAGACACCATTCTGGCCCGAAAGTGAAAATGCTCATCAATGGCAGAAGCAAGAGTGAAATTCACCATCTGCTGAGAAAGCTTGCAGGGGGCAGCCTGATGTGGAAGCTGACCAAGGTGCTGAAAACTCTCTCACTGTTGATCAGCCTAGATGGCAGGAGAGGCACCAATGTACGAGAACATCTAAACTTAAGCAGACCAACCAAGTGATCATGGCGATTTGACAGCTGCTTGGCTCTCAGCCATTCCAGTAGCGTGGTGCCTCTTCAGAAGACAGAAAAGCAGGCAGGGCCATGTTGGTTGCGTATTGATGACTTACTCCACATTCCCAGCTCCTGGAGGACTACGCCTAGCCTGCCTCCTTTCTGAGATTGGCTCAAGCTTAATTGTCTTGATTAAGATGAAAGCAAGCCATAGTTCATCTTCAGCTACCCCTCTAAAGTAACAATGCCAGTAAATTTCAGTCAGTACCTAATGAAAGGAAATTTGAAGAAGTTTGCCTCAGGCCATGAAGAGCAAACTCTAGAGGAACCAATATGGAAGTGAAATTGATTTCTTGAGATTCTTGGCCACTGGAAGAGTCATGACACTGAGGTAGTGTAGAAATTGTGTCAATAAACAAACAAACAAACAAGCCTGGTGGAAGTTTGCTTGTTTCATTCTCTTCCCAAGGTAGGATGAACTTAAATTAAAGGTTCTAAATTTTCAGTTCAAGAGACAAGAAAAATATATGAGGAAAATGAAAATGGGAATTATATTGGTAATGAGGGGAAAAAAAATCAGGAGTAAAAAAATCTCCAGTAGTAATGCCTTTTTAAACCAATCTAAATTTTATAACAGTTGCAAAACTTTTGAGTCTATTAAAGGTTTTTTTCCAGGCAATAATCCAGTGTCTCTATGTGTTACAAAGACACAGAATCATGCTAATTAATGCTTCATCTCAAAAATCTCTATTCCAGCATAGTGCCATAGTATTAGTACCCATAGTATAATTCCCCTATAGAATGATTCAGGAAGAGGAGTTCTGAAATATAACAAACAGGGATGCAGACATTACAGTCTTTCTTAAAACAACATCAACATCATCATCACATTGATAGATGTGTTGATGCCAGGGGGCATGAGACTAAATTATGAGCTGGCAGTAACCAGGGTGAGGAAGACTTTGGCTTTTGCTTCCATTAGAGGATATCTGTCTACGTTTAAAGCTGTGGTGCTGAGATAAGGGGCGGGGGGGCGGGGAGAACCAGTGACTGGAGAGACCTCCAAAAATTGCCTGGACAAACTGGAAGATAAGACATTTCAGACACAGGGAGAGAGAGGGAGAGAAAAGATTTATAGAGCCTCATCTGTCCTTGACAATTCCACTGCAGTCCTCGAGCTTAGAGGCAGCAGCATTGGAAGTTCCCATCACAAAATATCAGTTCTGCCCCAAAATCTATTTATCCAGACAACCTGTCAGCCAAGTGCAGCTGGATCTCACATTGACATGAACAAGACAGCCCCACAATAGCTTGCTGGATTCTTTATTGCCTTTTCTCCAATCTCCTCTTTAATAGTCACAGCAGTTTTTTTCCCCCCTCCTATATCACAACAAAGACGATTGAGGCCTCAGTTTCACATTTCCTTTGTTATCACCCTTTTCAGCCGGCTGTGTTTATTTATGACCACGACAAAGCACTCCCGTGAAAAGATGCCATTAGAATGAAATGACATGGTCCTGATACTAGAGATGAAAATCACTGCAGAGATTCTGTTGCAGCTCATTTATGGGTTGTCCACTTGCCTGAGGCCTCCTTTTAGGATGGCTATTTCCAGGGCAAAATGCTGTGCCAAAGGGCACCCGCTGAGAAGCATGGACAGGATACAGATGGTGTGGGTCGCCTTCGCTTTCTTCTCAGCCTACGTAGTAAAAGCAGTAATGTCAGCAATGAAGCAAACAGAACCCAGCACACACAGCACAATCAGCTATAGGCGAGCTCCCATTTAGGACAGGAGGTCTACCCTTCAGAATAAGAGGAGGGCCCCCCCTAAAGAAGCCAAACAATAATCAGGAATCCAAAATGATTCGATTCATATGGCTCTAGACCAGTGGGAACTCGGATGAACTGAGATAGGCAGGTTTCTTGACAGAGCCAGCAATGATGGCATTTAGCTACTACATGCCAGGCTTCTGTGCAACTGTGGCTGGGAAGAAACCAAACTACCGTGTAGCACCAAGCAAAGCAAAACAACAGATCTCAGTTGACTATTCTTCAGCAAAACATCGATGTTGATGGCCTTTGCTCTTTTATTATTGATTTAGTGTATTTTTAGATTGCTTCTCCACTTGTTTGAGGTGATGCACAAAGTAGAAACAATGACAAGGAACAAAAAGAATGGATAAATAGGACAAGACCTGAAGCAGGCAATGGGGGATGTTAATGCTGCAGTCATAGTGAGATTACAGTTCAGAGAAGCAATGTTGCCTAAAGTACTACTGACAGAAGGCCAACCTAATTTCACTACACAAAATATCCCATCTTGCGTACCCACCAATCTTCACCCTCACAGTGATGGAACATCTTTGTATGGCTTCTTGAAACTTCCTCAGAGCCTTCAATTATCAATTCTTCTTTTTTCATTCACCCATATTTGTCTCATCCACGGATCATATTCCTATTCAACAGTCCTTAAAAAAAAAAATCTTAATCTATTTGAAGAGGGGGAAAAAAAATGAAGTATCAGGTTCAGCAATATGTTCATGAGTGAATAGATCTGCATAATTTGCACACTCTTAATTTTTTTTAAACATAAGACCAGAGACAATCTTCAAGTGCTGCTGATATTCTCAAAAAAAAAAAAAAAAAAAAATTAATATTACCCCAAATCCAAAGCAAGATTAAAAGATTTCTTTGGTATCATAGAAGAAATGTCTTGCTTTATGAGAAATCTTTTACATTAGCTGAAAGGTAAAGCAATCATTCTTAATGTCATATCTATGCACAAAGGATGACAAGCTACAAAACAGCTTAAAAATCTCGTAGCTGGCTTCCCTGCTTTGAGACACCATCTTTCCTGCTCCTAGGCATATTGGCTACATCAGCTATATCCTACATCTTCACAGGACAAGCTCTTTGGCATTTCTCCAACCATTAGCAAAGATGCACCTTTCCAAAGCATTGATTCTTCAGTTAGTCCTATTGGTTCCAACAGCTCTGTGGTTTCTATCAATATAATATTCATCATCCTGGGGAAAGTACTTTATTCCAATGTTTTTCACCACTTCTTCCCATCTGTTGCACACTTGAATTGTACAGAGTAACACCTGTCTTGGAATGCAGTGCACTTTATGGCTGCCTCACACTGATAAATTCATCTCTGGTGTTGTGCTGGAAGGATGTGGGTGTGATGGAAGGCATGAGCGGGGAGGATTCTGGAATGGAGCTTCAAGGTTACAGGGAGGGGGGAGAGACATTCAAGGAAAGCATCTCCTCAACCCCCAGATGGACTGTGTGAGAGTCAAGAGGAGGAGATCCCCCCCCCCCCAAGGGCATGGTGGTTATAGTTGCTGTCCTTGGGGGATTAGAGTTAGTCTGGCAAGATTCTGTCTATTAGGTGCAAGCTAATAAAGAAGCTGAGCTGAATTCTGGACTGTCTCGTGGTGATTCTTGGGTTGAACCTGACAGTGGGTCCTTCTTCTCCCCCCTGCCCCTTCCTGAACTTCAGTTATTTTATTTGGATTTAATTGCAGGCAACTTAGGAGAAGGAGGAGGAAGAGGAGGAGGAGGGAACTAAGACTTGCTCATAATTGGCAGAATTGAGCAAGACATCAGAAAAATGCCATCTAAAATCTCATTCTCTCTGTTCACTCAAGAACATTTGGGAAGGACATGAGGGACTTTCAGGGAAACAAGAAAACAGGGCCTCCAATCCAGCAAAGTTACAGGTAAAACAGATTCAGGAACAAGACCTGAGGAGGAAGAGGGTCACTGAAGCCAGCAAACCCAGAAGTCCTCTTTTTAGTGAATAACCCTCCTCCTTCTCCTCTTCCTCCTCCTTCTCTTCCATCACCACCACCACCACCACCACCACCACCACCACCATCACATTAGGGCCATCAAGGTACATGGGAATTAGTATTTGTGCCATCATTCCAGATGCAAACACTGGAATTAGAGGGTTTTTTGGTTTGTTTGTTTTTGTCTATGCCTTCTCAATCATGGGATTGTCTCCTTACAGAAAGACATCTGGGATGTTCTGTAATATCTTTTAGGCACCATGCAAAGTAAATTCTCTTTTGATGAGCCTTGGCTTTAATTCTGCTTTTAATAAAGTTGACTTAGCTCTTTCATTTGGCATGTCTCGCTGGCCTGCAGTTAGAGTATGTGTTTCAGTCATTAAAAAAAATGAGGGTACTTTATGCATGTTTACTTCCCATCAGCCACTTAGAAGAATATTTGTAGAAAGGCAGCGTGTATTTTACTAAATACAAATATGTACTGTTTATCTGATAAATATTTAAGGCAGCATTTCTCAACCTTGGCAACTTTAAGATAGGTGGACTTCAACTCCTGTGCTAGCTGAGGAATTCTGGGAGTTGAAGTCCACCTATCTTAAAGTTGCCAGGACAGGAAACCTTGGTTTAAGAGAAAAAATAAGCCAAGTTCACTGATGCCACATTACAAAAATTGCAAGACATTAGTCAGAGTCTGACTGTTTGAGACTCCAAAACTAATCGAATGGCCTCAGCTTCTAACATCATCATTCCCCCACTCCCAAAAAAGATCAAATCCACAGCAAAGGATGGATATCTGAAGATCATCTGAACAGAATTTGTAGAGTCCCACTAATACATGCTTTTACTTCTGAGAAAACCTGCACAATAAGATGAAAGCCAAGGTAAAGTGAGAGTGAAGATCAGAGCACTTTCCATTTTATTTTATATGACAAAGAAAAAGAATGGACCCAATTTGGAGTGGTAGCTGGGAGGGGGGATAAAAAAATCAGCTCCAGCCCTACTTTCAAAGGATTCACTGTCCCTCTATATTTTTGCATAAATAAATGAATGGCTTAAAAAGGGGCTGAATGTGTAGAATTAAATGTTGAGAACCAAATGAATGAATTAATTAATTCCACCTATTCACAGGGAGGAAAAAAGGGCTGAATGTGCAGACTGGGGCAGAGATTTATCTAATCCCATCCCACCCCATCAGACTGAATGATCTGATCTCCATCTTCATAGACTCTGTTGGAAGGTGGAGGATATTTTTGGTTTAGAGAACATAGAAGGGCATATTCAGAGATCTGTAAAATGTGTAGATCCAAACACTGTGTGCCCATCATAATGAGCGGCATTTTGCTTGTCATAAAGGGAGACACTAGAGTCTTTAGACTGAAATAACTATGCAGATCTATCTTTGTAGACCAGTATTGTAGTCCAGTAATGTATTTTTTCATTCATTTATCTAAAACTTGCACACTTTATCCCAGTCCAGGCAATAGTGTCAACTGCAAGCAGAAGTACAAATAAATCAGTTGTCCTTCATTACATTTAGCGCCTAAACCTATCTGCAAGACTAGGTTGCGTGGGTACCTTCCAGCCACTTGCACGCCTCCAAAAAAGCTTTAGCAACCACTGAACATACTTTAGAATAACTGCACAAAGAGACTGTGAAAGAAAAAATGGAGAAGTCAGCAGGGTGAAAGGAGAAACTCCTGAAGGGCAAATCTCCTCAGAACTCAAAACAATAATAGAATCAGGCCCAGACATTATTCTGCAGAATGCAAAAGCCACCACCAAATTCAAAAAGTTGCCCACAATCTGTACACGGCCCAAATTTTGTCAGAATACAATGCCTATATCTTTTTTCTCCCCCTGCCCATGTTCCACTTGCTGGCAGCAAGTAACATTTAACGATGGCGACGTTTATATTTTACAGCCATTCCAGGGGGTATTGACAAGAAAAAGGACGTTTGAATCATTATTCTGTAAGAAAACTTAACTGTCTGACAAGGGCAAAGGAGCTATACTTGGAAAGACCTCCTCAGCCACAAAGAAAAGAGTGGATGAAAGATGGTGCAAACTTTAGAAGCAGGACAGGTTCCCCAGAGAGCCTTTTTACGGTCACCTCTCTTGCCAAGGTTCCTCCTTATCAACTGCAGATTTTTCTCTTTCCATATCAAAGACAGGTGCCTCATCTGAGCCCAACTTGAGCATTTTCCATTGAGATCACTGGATATTCCCTAGTGATATTTGAACAATCAGCTGCTCTTCACCTTTCCCCAAAGTGATCCCTGGCAGCAGATGAAAAGCTATCCAGATAAGTCCCCGTTTTGGACAAAACCTTTTCAGCCCCATCCAAATCCTTGACGAAGGCCTGCTGAGATAATGGCTGGTTTAAAAATAAATGTTTTTAAAAAGTGGCACGCTTGACAGTGATTAACACAGAGTTAGTCCCAGAAGCCAAAGGAAGGAAAGAATTCAATGAACAACCACAAACAATTATTCCTCTTCGATAATCACTGCTTTACAGGCCAACCACACATATAAATATTGCAAGATGCCAAGGTTCCATGACTAATTGCTACAATAAATTCAAACTAAGTCACAACCTTACCAGCTAGGGCTGGCAACTTGTAGATTCTGCAGCTCAAGGAGCACTAGTTCTTGGATAAGGAAACGTTGGGCTACTGGGTAGTAGAATGTGATAGATGAAAGCTGAACAGGCTTGTCTTGATGGACAAATTCCTTGTGGAGTGGTAGTGCAAGGAACAGAGTCACTAAGTTGTTTCTGAAGAAGGCAGCAAAAAAGTCAGAGGGTGGTCAGAATTCTTCCTCTCCTCCCTGAAACATTTTGAAATGCTGGCCAGTTTGCCCCAGCCCAACATCTAAGCTCTATCTGAAAGCTGCCAGGCAAAATTGAATGGATCTTCAGGATGTTAAAAAGAACAAATAGCACATTTTTCTCCCTTATTACCCAACCCTAAGAGGTAGAGATTAGGTATAGTGGGAATCTTCCTCTCTGTTTAACCTTCCTTCCTCCCTCCCTCCCTCTCTCTTTTTCCTAACTCCCTCACTGGTCTCTATCACAACACACATACACACACACTCATATCCATGCTCAGGCAGAGCTCACACTTATAAACCCATCATATGTTGATTGACTGCAGCAAGACATGGGAATTTGCATGGATAGTTAAAGCAGCCCATGTCAGTTAATAGAAACAGAAAGCTCCTATCATTTCAAATGCATTCATACCACCAGACCTGAAGGCATCTTAAATGCACTGTTTCCCAGTGGAAGGACATTCATACCAAGGGTCACTTAGGACATCAAGAGATATATGTGCCCTTGATGAGTGACCCAGCCCTGATCATATGCGATTATCATTCTATGAACACACTCACTAGGGAAGGGTCACATAGCACGATGAATGAACATGTATTTTGCTGGCAGAATGTTATACGTCCAGTGATGGGATTTCCATGAATCTCCAGCTTGAAACCATGACTGTTGACAATCCTAAATTACAAGGCCCATTAGACTGCTTCAACACATGGTAGCCTCTTGCATTTCCACTGAACCAATTACTGGGTCCCATTTTGCTTCTTGTTTTCACTATCCTTTCCAAGACAAAAAGGATACGATAAGACATGTTGCTTGAGCTGGAGTAGAACAATCCACTAAAGACATTCCTTGGGCTGGATAGCGCAGACATGTTTTTCATCAGCAACAGCAATAACAAGCAGGAAGTTAGCTGTATACATGAAACATTGCTCACGCTTGCTATTGGTGCATTGTGAGACCTGGTCATGTTAAACAAATTCCACCAGTTACCTAAAAAGCGGAAAGATGTAGGACATAAAGGCTGATCTCCAGACTTCTTGTCTAGAAGTTAGCAAGTTGATATCCAGGAGAAAAAGGGACACTGTGAAACAAGATTTTTCATAGAGAAAAAGTCAACAATGCAGAGTATTTATAATACGGAGCAAGTGAGGAAGTTCTGTTTTCTTTTCTCAGTGACCTTTGGTTGCCAGAGAAACCAGCTGGAATTTGATTCCCCCCACACCTCACATTTGCTTTGTGGCCAAGAGTAGGTGTGCAAAGATCACAGCTCAAGGAGGATGGTGCAACAGAGAATCCCTTCAATACAGCGAGGATAGAAACATAGGAATGAAGCATCACCTTGCAAACACATGTGAGCTGGGATGATGTGTCACAACTGAATGTTCCATCAGATCAAGCAAAAGGAGAGTTGAACAACATGATCATTGACCTGCCAGCCTTTGTAGGCCTCTGTGCACCAGCAGCAGAAGCAGCAGCCAATGAATGCTCAACACCTCTCCTGGTCCTTGAGTGGCATTTTTAATTTAATTTCATCATAACCTCTCTTGGCCAAAGCTCTGAACTTTGCTTGGTGAGTCATAAGCAAAAATAAAGGGGCTGGGTGATTTCTTACAGCTCAATCAATTTCTATCTTATGAAAGAAAAGTTTATTCTCCCTTTGATCTCCTGTCTTTATTTTCTCATGTGCACGTGAACAAATTTGTTAAGCTTTAGCTGATACCTTTGGACAACACAGACATTGAAGACTGAGAAATTAGATGGCAGGTACAGAAAGCAAAAGGAAATGGAAGGAAATGGATAGGTGTGGGGAGCAGTTACAAAGCAATTGAGCTTTTAATGAGAGATTGATGCAGATTTTAAAAATATTCTGCTGACAGCCCACTTGTGGTGAAGAAGAACTGTCCTTCTTAATCAAATCAGGAAGCTTGGAGATTATAGATCGCACTAAACCATAGCCTCTATCTTTTAGAATGGTATATACAGTACAACATAGCCACAGTGTGTGTGCTTGGTTTCAGTCTACTGTGATATGTGAACCTAGGCATTTATTTGATTGATTAGCTGATATGGCCACACATCTTGCAACACCAACACCAACTCTGGGCAGCTAACATAAGAAAAAAAACCTCAAATACAGTTAAATAATGATAAGTAAACATAATGACAACTAAGCATAACAACAATCATCAATAAAAAAACCACTATCTCTTGGGCCCAGTTAATCTCCCAAACCCCATGCTCAGGAAAAGAGACCCATTTTTAAGGCTTTGCAAAGTGTAGTTCGTGGCTTAGTGTTCACATATATATAGTGTTTGTATATTTCTTTAACACATGGTTAAAATAAGACGTGGATTAAAATGGTATGTAAAGATGGACTGCTCAGAAGGCAAACGACAGAGCGATTTGAAAGTTAGCAGAACATTTTTATGAATACTAAGCAGCCTTGTTTGCATATCATGCCAAACTATGTTTTAACTATACTTTACTGAACAATCACAAGTGACCACCTACTTATATCCCTAATCCTGCTTTGCAAACCACTATAACCGGATCCATACAACACACTGGGCCAATACCACAATTAAATAAACTAAGACTAAACTAAGATTTGAACAAGCTTATTAAAGTGCATGCCTATAGTTGCCAGATTTACTAATGTAGTTAAACATCTATGACCCATCCAGTGTGCTCCATTAATCAAGACTGTGTCATGATGCAAACTCATCATGTTTATGATTCATTGTATGGGTGAGAAAATGGGTTAATTCAGCACACAGTTAACCATCTTGTGTGAAGACAGTTTTGACATCCCATCTTAATCTCTCATGGTTATTATCAGAACATCACTAGTTATTGATATTGGTTTGAGGGCAATTCTTCCAAAGTCTGACAAATAGATTAAAAATATAAAACTTTTAAGGACTGGGAACTCAAGTAATGTACCAGCAATGCTGTGGTCAGAGAAAGGAGTTATAATGAGACTAATCCATCCATCATCAAAGCATCAATGGAGCAAGGCTTGCCAACTTAAGTTAAGCAAGGAACAGCTCCTCTTCTGATCAGAACTGCTTTGATTCTACTCAATCACATATGGCTTCACCTCCTTCCATGTTCTCCATGGCAATGGTAGGAATTAAAACTACAGGCTGACTCAGATGGGAAGATGTTCAGGATCTTTGTTAAGTCAGTCATAGCATCTTCAAATTACAGTTACACTGGGAAAAAGTCCTGGGAATTAAATTCATGTACAATATACTGTAGTTGCAGTTATACCAAATGGATAGAAAGTTAATACAAAACTATATTTTAAAAACACATTTCCTAGACCAGTAGGAGAAAAGAATCACACTAGTTAAGCATGGAAAAGATTATGAATAGTTATTTAATACAGATTAAGCCATTGTAAAACTTGTTATTATAAAGCATGAATAAATGATTTCTTAAACACCCCATGATCCACTCAGTGTAAAAGACTTTGATGAAGTATTTAGGCTAATTTTAACTAGTAACGATACTTCTGGGTTTCTCAGCACCACTCTTATCTTGGGGTATGGGAAGAATGCATAACTAAAATGGTATAAAATAGGTGTCTTTTTGTAGTAAGGCTATACTTTAAGAGACACGTGTTTTCCATCCAGAAGTAACTCATTCATCTTTTCTTTTCAGGATAACAATGCTCTTTAGTCTTTAAGGACACATATGACATGGGTTCTATATACATTACAGTAATGAAATAAATCTAACCCTTTTTGAGTCCTGCAGCTAGGGAAAGGAAGCCGTCCAAATCAATTCAAGACACAAAATGTTACTCTCCAAGATTTGTATACTATTGGCAGCATTCTTACAACATAATAATTATCAAATTAATTCACTTTCTGAGTTTGTTCAATATTGATTGATTAGGGGTATCAAAACAGTGTTGACTCTTAGTGACCACGTAGATAGACCTTCTCCAGGATGATCTGTCCCCAAACTAATCCAATAGGCTGGTCCACCTAACATTAAACTACAAAAGAGCAAACTAACATTAACCAAGCTTAGTACATTAGTGCAAAAACAGTTCCAAGGTCCTTATCCAATCAAGTAAATTCTGGAATTACAGCCATTACATGAATGTGTGGTACATATATGTTTGTGTTTGAGGTTATCTTATGCTTGATTATAGCAGCTACTTCTCCCTTCATTCACAGTTTTTACAATTTCTGGACATTTCCCCAGCCAAGCTAAAAATCTCAACAGGCTCAAACTTGCAACCACCAAGCCAAAAGAAAGGAATCTCTGGGAATCATATATTTTCTCTGAGAAGCTTCATTCCCTCTCTCTTCCAAGGTTGTTTTATAGCAAGCCATCTGGTCAGTTTCAGATGAGTCACATCACAGCAGAGGTGCCCAGATGGAAGGTTTTCTTATAAGTCTTTGCAAAGGCACATCCAGGCTTCATTTTACTACTGGGAGAAAGAGCCATCCGGCCGGGAGAGCTGTCAAGACCAGCCCAGGCAGCAGCTTCTGTGGTGAAGAGGCAATTCCACTACTTCCATGGCACTGTGTCATTTCTTTCGCATGAGGCAGAGGGGGAAAAGAGAGAGTGATGGAAGAACTAAAAGCAAATCCAGATTCTGGGAGCATTTTAAACAGTTTCCTCATTCAGCACCTCCCACAGTCTTAAAGAGAAGATAAGGTTTCCAGGATACCCATGCTTTGGAGAGGGAATTTGGGTCAGTTCAGCTTCAGAGAAGGTGGAAGGAAAGAGAAGAGGATGACCAGCAGAAAGATGGATGGATTCAGTTACAGTGGCAAAGAGTGCACCATTGGGAGACTTGAAAGAACAGGTTATGGATAGATCGTCCTGGAGAAAATCTATTTATGTGGTTGCTAGGAGTTGAAAATGACTTGATGGCATGTAATCGATCCATCAATCATCCTTATCAGTTCACCACCACTGGGGCTGCTCAAAATGGGCTCCATTCTGCATCGTCAGTTCATATAGCGACCAGCCCACTATCTGTGTTCATATACTTAAGAGTGACCTAATTCACACATTTTCTTGATTTGTACAACACATTGAGCCATGTAGTAGCTAAATAGGTTACCAGCATGCAATGTACTATGATGAATGTTCTCTGTAACAAGAGGTCAGTTTCTATCCACGGAGAGTGATGGGCTGGCCTATTGGGAATAAAACAGAAATAGTGGTCCCTCCCCTCCTCACATTTTTCTTGCTCCCTTGTATCCTCTGGTCACCACAGTACTTGCCTAAGACTGTTGTCCATTCCAGAATTCAGGACAAATTTGCCACAATTGTGTCTCACCATCAACTGAAAACAGTATCAGAGAGGACTGTAGCAAGAAAGCTTAATTAAGCCATGGTAACATGCCTGATGCTTTCTCAGTGCGAGGTGGATGGACCTCGTAATCAACTAAGCACAAGTCCAGAATGAGGACAATTTCATTTTTCACAGATGTGTTTATGCAACTTGTTTTCCTTGGCTAAGTTTCAACAGAGGCCCCACGAAAATCCATAATGAAGAATCCATTTCATCAGTTATGATGAGCAACAAATAGTGCAGGAAAACAATTCCAAAACTTTCAAATACTGGAGGTTTCAACCAAGGGATATCAGTGTTATTATATATACTTTGTGAATTGCCTGTTGTGGTTTGAAAGCATTGTCATTAAAAATTCACCCAACGTCCCATTCTTTAAAATATTTTTAAAAATGAGAGGAAGATAGAACATTATCTTGTACAGTAGCCTATTGGGGAAGATCCATATCTCATCTACTCCCTCCCTACAAAGACCACATTATTCTGTTTTTCCATTTCAAGCATAGCTAGCTGTTGTGAGTCATTTGGAATGGCCTATTCCATTATTGATCACATTAGCAGAAGGAGGTAAATCTGGAAATGATACTATGCTATTCATACCAGGAAATCTGGGTTATCAGCATCTGCTTCAGGTTTGAGAACTACTTGAGCAAAAGTTTTCTGATAGACCCCAATCTCAGCCAATGGGGCCTTCAGGCTTTTTTGACTGCAGGCTCCAAACAGACCAGGTGCTAACCAAACTTAACTGCAGAGAAAGTTTATTATTTTTAATCCCATGGGAGCATTCAGAAATATGACACCTTTCCTCTTCCATTCTGCTATCTGAGGATTTTTCCAACTCATTTCCACCTTTCTATCCTGCCATTAACCAAGAAGAAGAGATAAAGCCAATCTAGACAGTTTGCACTTTTGCTAATAGTGTTGCATCCCATTCCCTAAACCAGGTATTTTACATCCTAAATCACAAAGCTCCAGCCTGCTGCAGTCCAGGTTTATAGCCTTCCAACCCACTCAGATCTACAGTAACCCACCCACACCATTCATTCCCCTTGAAGCTAATATTCCATCCTATTGTAGCCGCACAGTTGACTTGTTATATGGCACCCCAGAGGTGGCTGTGTTCGGTACTAGCCAGTGTGATTTACATCAGTAATTTGTGAAGTTATTTGGAATCCTCAGAGACAAAAGGCATGACAGAATATTAATAACTATTCTTATTAGCATGCAGAAGGGTTGCTCAGCATACTGCAAATGCTGCTTCCCTTTTCCCTTCCCCTTCCGTATTGATCTCAAATATTTTATAGGTTCTGTTGCCTTTGATGCATACTTTATACTCTTTTAATCTCTCCACCTGTACCCTCCCAATGAATGGTAGATCACCTTAACAGCACTCCCTTGTGGGGGTGAGGAACTGCTGCTGCTAGGTGGGATAATGAAGAACGCAACAAGGTCTACTTCCAGATAGCTTTTGAAGAATAACTAACCTTGCAATTATCTTTCTTTTTTCTTCTATGTGTTTTCCTTCAATCGGATAAAAGAATTTGCTTTAAGATCCTTTCAAAGGTTTCTTTTTTTGGAGGGGGAGAAATTCTGGTGGGTGGAGTAAGTAATATTTATTTAGGAGACTGCCAAAGAATCTCTCCATGATCATCTCTTCTGTGGTTCTGCAGCCTCCTTGGCTTTCAGAGCTTCTGCTGGGTCCCAGGGGAAACAATAAGAGGAATTGCTACTGTGGCTTTTTCAGTAGTGAGGTCCTACTGTCCCTCACTAAAGAAGACCTTAACATATGGTTGGAATGGTTTTCTTTCACCTAGAGAAATGCAGAGAAATTGTCTATCCAATTTTTCTACTCACACATTGGATAGAGAATTTCCAAAAGGCATTTGTGCCCAGCTCTAAATCTATCAAATCAGAAGAAAGTGGGAATCCAGGTGAGTGGAACATAATTAGTCAGGCTGAGCAGCACTTTGGACTTGATCTCCAAAGGTGTTTTGGAGCATGTGGGAGTGATAAAATAGCACCTATCTGGTTAGTACTATGTTTGAGTTCCCATGTACTCTAATACACCTTTTGGACCCAATCTGAAGTGCTACACAGCAATTAACCAGGCTGGATTTCTCTCATGGATCATAGATACACAAATGCACCATAGGGTGGTTGAAAAGGAGGAAGAATATTGTATAATTCAGGGAAACACACAAGCAAACCACCTCCACAGGGGGGAAAACATCCTCTTTAAATCAGCTCTAGTTCTGAAAAACTATTGATCAGCTTAATGAGGACTATGAAGTAAAGTAGTGATGAGAGAGAACCACAGGGCTCTAGAACATAAAACAAACAAACAAACAACGAGTCCCAGGGGGGTAACTGGCTTTCATTGACTGCCGAGAAGACCCATGTTTAACAATAGCAACAATGATTGAATTCCCATAGAAGGCCCAAAGGTCAGTTCTAAACTCCTTGTCTTGCCAAACCTCCAGGAGTTGTGAAGAGTCTTCACTGTTGCTTTATATATCCAAATATTTAAACTTAGGAAAGTTGATTCACAGATGCACGTTGGTCATGTGTTTGGAATTCGGATAGCATGCCATAGTACTCTTTTAAACGGACTGCCATGCAAGGAACTTGGTTATCCACAAAAATGGGGTCCAAGTGGACATGGAGGGTCAGAAAATACCAGAAGGAAAACTGGTAAGGCAACTCCTCACCACCTCTTTTAGGTCCCCAGGAAGTTCTCTCTACCATCTGTCTTCACCTCTCTCTCTTTTTTTCTAGGCAGATGGGCACACTTCCAAATAGCATTGTTTTCCACTAGCATAATTACATTTGTTCATTTACGTTTACACTCATATCTCCAAAATGTGGGTCAGAGTAAATAATAGAAGAAGGGGAACAGAAAGGAATTAAGTGGTTGACATCAGCTGTCTCCATGAGAATCACATTGCCTACATTCAAGTAAGCATTCAAGGATCAATGCAACAATGGCTCTGTTGCTTCTTGAAACTTGTTGAGTGCTTAGTAATTCTTTAGCAGGGGTGGTTAACTAAAGGCCAAACCTAACAACTTAATGGAGGGCTGAACACTACAGACAGCACATTGTGTAGGATCACACATGGTTGGGTTGAGTGATGAGACTTTTGCCTATTTCTCTAACGTGTCTGTTTTAGACATTATACTAGGTCTTTATAAGTTTCTCATCTCAAAATGGTGCTTTCAATTTTTCCACAGTTATTGTTAGAGGGGGCTTTGAGGGCCATAAAAAGTGGATTCAGGGACCACTCACAGCTTTGAGGAGACAAATCACTTAGCCTTCTGCTACAGGATTGTCCCTTTTCATGATTGTCATGGGGCAAGGGAACAAGTGACAAAATGTTCATCATGACATCATGACCAAATACCATGAATAAGGTACTTGGTTCAGATGTTGGGATACTTAAAGGCAAGATTTGCATCATGATGTCACTGCACATGTGCCACTTTCATCACCGTGGCCTCCTGTGGATTCCACTGTACTTGTCCAGGGATATAAGAGCCACTGCTTTATTCAACAATTGATGGCTCTTATATCAAGAGGGTGATAGGAATGCATAGTGCTCAGACGGTACTCTAAATAATGCCCAGCTAGGTGGCAGAACCTAGACCGCTGGTCACTGATCTGGAAAAAAATAAAATTAAGCAGGGTCAGACTTGGTTAGATGGGAAACTGCTAGGAAATACTAGATATGTTGGTTTGATTGGGAAGTTCAGAAAAAAAAAATCCCAGGTGAAGCCAGTGGTGTGCCACAACCGTATCATTGTTAAGAAAATGTAATGCATCCAAGAAGTCAGCAGGAATTGGATGAGACTTGAAGGACATGTTTCTATCTTTATTTTTATTCTGAATATTGACAGGGAACACTTCACCCTTGGGTATGGAGGGATCTATAAGGATGAACCCCCACCCCCCACCCCACCCCGGCAACAGAGGACTAGTTAATGAATCAAACATAAGAGACTTGAATCAGGATCTGATCAGTAGGAGGGCTCTCACATCACTCCCCCACCGGAATGAACAAATATTGAATCTGATTATCCTCAGAAGTAAAATACTGATGTTAAATATTTATCAGGCATTCAAGAAGAATTTGGGGGAAAAGAATATTCAGGAGCAAAATGCGCAGAGGATGACTTGGGGATGCAAACTCTTTCCAACTTTACAAAGAAAGCAGAAAGATGACATTTGCCTAAAGAGGTCATTTCTGGCTGCTTCTCCCAGACATGATGCTACTCCTTTTCCCATGAAGAAGACTTAGGGATCAGCGAGAGATAGAGGGCAAACATTGCAAAGAAATAAGCAAAGCCCAGCAAATTTCAGAGGAATCAAATAACCATCATCTATTATAATAGTCATAAGTTACAGGAAAGCAGACTCCAGCTGAGTATTAGGAAAAAATTCCTAGTGTTAAGAACCACCCTGGGAACCAGATACTGGAGAGCCACCTGTCATGGATGCTTTAATTTGGATTCCTATGTGGATGGGGAGAGGGCGGCTTGAACACGGTGCCATAAATGGTCCCTTCCAAATTTATGATTGAGCTGTCCAGAAAGACATGGGGGCCAGTTCCAGAAGAAGCTGGATGCACAACCTCCACCCAGCAGCTTCAAACAGCTTGGTGCAGGAGTTCTTGTTTTGCTGGCTGGCATAATTCCATATTCCTTTATTTACTCAGCTTTGTATAAGTTAAAGGACCACACACACAATGTATAATTGGATGTCGTAAGCTGCCCAGAGCCTCTTGGAGTAGATGGCCATAACAAATTTAATAAAATAGTCATAAGTAAAGGACCTCACGCCCAAAGATTTCTACTTCGTTTCACTCTGCAGATGATGTTTTACGTGACAAAGGTTCCAGGGTTATCCATTGTCCACAGTTATTTTATTTACTTGACACGTAGCCTGTTTTCCTTCTGATGTCTCATGTTCCAGACTAAATGGGTCAATTGATTTGGTGGGAGATAGTTTCTTTCATTCTTTATGAATCTAACAGAGCTGAGTTTTCTGAAGCGACAAACTTTTCTATTGCCGTTTCCTGCAATAGCTAACAAGCAACTGCTCATTGATCATTATCTGAATGAAGATTCATTGAATGAATGGTATTTCTAATGTCGTACGCCCAGGACTTGTATTCAGCACTAATTAGTACAAAAGAAATGTGCTGAATCTTGCATCACCATCGCTAATATGTTTTAGCATCTGCCTTCCACTCATATCTATTAATTTGATGGAAAATCTGCCCTTTTGCTATTCTTTAAGTACCATTCTTTATTACTCTGTTGCCAGAGCAAGCATGGAGCTAGGTGAATTTAAAGGTCTTGCAGAGCTACACGTTAGCATTAAAAGTATGCAAATGTAATGTCTGCACACAGGTAAAGGTATTATTCAGAGTCTGCAAACTATGAGGCATTAGCGGATATTAGCAAGCAAGGTTGAATAAATAAATATAACTTTGCAAATTTACAAACCAAATCAACCCCTTCTCTCTGATAATGCTCACATTTGGGCTCTGTCCTTCCTCAGGGATTGCTGGTGAACTTTAAATGCCTTTGAACAATTTGCAATTCAATGAGGAATTGCAAAGGTATGAATTACTTTGCAATTGATACTAAATTAATTGCCCATCTGCAATGGTGGTTTGACAATTAGTTTAGTATTTGAAGCTGCATGCCTAGATGTAGATTTTCTTTGTTTGAATTTTTCCACCACCCAACTCCCAGCAACTCTGGGAGTAAGTCCCGCTTGAGTTTAGTGGTTTTGAAAATCTGAAGTAAACTTGCTTAGTTTTTCATATTAAGGAATGCAGAAACCTTACCTAAAAATTGGCTGTGACAAAAAGGATTATCTACCCATATGGGGGAGGTAGAGGAAGATGTTTTCTTTTTCTGTCCTCCAATATCTCAGGCAAAAATTGGAACACAGAAACTTTGCCTTCCAGACTAAAGACTGGGATGTTATTTCTGTAATGATCTGACATCTCAGCTGCTTTCATATGAAAAATAATAAATGATCAAGGACCAGCTGAGGAAAGAGGAGAAAGAAGGAAAATGTGTCTTTGCAGAATAATGCTCTTTTAACATTGAAGCAAAATGTCACTTGGGGTGGATGCAAATCAATGTTGCATTATGCAGTTTATTAAATATCTGCACCTGATGTGTCACAGTGTATTTCTTAGCAGGACAATGTGGTGTTCCAAGGTGACCCAGCACAAGCAGTGAACTTTCAAGAATTCTAGCAAGCCCTGGCCACTCAAAATGGTTCAGTCAAAAGGTTTTGTTGTTGTTGTTGTTTTGTGGTAAAGTCCAACTTTGTTTACAGGGGCCTTTTGTGGGGGTTGAGTCATTTGAGTCATTGTTGAAGGCCTTTTTTTTTGGGGGGGGGGTGCTTTTAACTTATTGTTGACTCCTGGTGACCCCCTGGACTAGTCCCTGCAGTTTTCTTGGCAAGATTTTTCAGAAGTGGTTTGCCTTTGCCTGCTTCTTCCTAGGGCTGAGAGAGGGACTGGCTCAAGGTCACCCACCTGGATTTGTGGCTAAGGCAGGACTAGAACTCATAATCTCCCAGGTTCTAGCCTGGTGCCTTCACCACTACATCAAACAGGCTCTCTTCAGGAGCCTTTAATTTAGATTAATCTGTTTCGCTTGAATATTTGGCCTTATCTGCCTGTTCTGCTGCTTGTGTGTGTGCGTGTTTTAAGTATTCTAGCAGTTTTTCTCATCATAAAGTTGGAAGGAGCTATTTAGGGCATCCAGTCCAACGTCTTATTCATAGTGGGAATCCAAATAAAAGCATCTTTGATAGATGACTTTGCAACCTTTGCTGGAGTACATTCAGTGAAGAACAGCCCAGCAGTCCCCTTGGTTTTGATTCCTTGTTGTTCTTACCATTGGGAAGTTTTTCCTCCATCCAGCTGGAATCTGCCTTCTGTAACAAGACAATCATTCTACTTCCAGAAGTCTATGATGAAAGAGAACAGGTAATCCCTGATAAGCCTGCTTTCTTGGGCCCTCTTTCCATCTTTCCTTCTCCAGGCTAAACACATTCCTTTCCTCTCTGCTCGTATGACTTGAGTCTCTTTGTGGCTCTCTGAACCCATCCCAGGTTGCCTGAATCCTTCTTAAAGTGTGTTTTCTGAACTGGACACAAGACTTATCCTGGGGTCAACTCAATGCAGAAGAGTGAACTTTACCTCCTTTGGTTTGGAAGTGATATTTCAGGGGCTGCATCTCACAGCTGGGTTCATGATGAGTCCCAATGGGCCAAAATGAAATGAAATAAAGGAGTATCATATACACTTTTAATATAAACAAATAGTAAAAGAAGGTTATGTGCAAAATGACAAAATGAAGAGAGGCAGATCATTAGTTCTCTGACTGATCCATTTGGCCTTCTGTCTGCCCCTGAATACTTTATCTATGATTATCTGTTGCCAATATTGCCCTTTGCAGAGCTCCTTTTCTTCCCTCTTATGAAAGCAACCGCTATTGATCCAGCATAGTAGAAGAACTAAGTGCATTTTATCTGCTTTTGATAATTTGCATATCACTTTGATTTAACGGCAGGCATGTGCCGAGAAACACATACAGAACCCACCGCATCTTACTTGCCAGGATCCAGCAGTTTTAAATCATCCATTGCTACCGTTTTTAATGCACCGGCTATTACAGAAATTGCACCTCACTTCTAGACACAATCAGCTGCTGTCTCGCTCTTCTATTTTATTAACCTACCCCCCTTTCCTCTTCCTCTGGGATCTGCACAGACTTGTGGCCTTCAGGGCTGACCTTTGCGGCCACGTGTAACTCAGCCCATCAACACACTAATCCTCATTTCTGAAGAGCAGATATTCAATTTGGCATCTTGGGCAAAGTAGTCAGCGGAGGATTATCTGGGGAGATGAAGACATTGCTATCTGATATGAGTTAGGGAGGGAGAAAGCTGGGGAAAGTGGCTGCAGTGAGAACAGGCATGGCTTGGGAAGTTGCCCAGATTTGTTTTTCCATTATCAAGCAAAGCTTGGAGGCAGCAGTGGTGAGGAATCATTTACAGAGCTGAAATTAGCTGACATAGTGAAATCCAAAGAGTGACTGCTAAATTAAATAGGCCCAGACTTAGGAAAAAGTACCCAGGTTCTCCCTTGCTTTTTTTTGGGGGGGGGGGTATAGGTAACAGTGTGGCAAGCTGAACTTCAGGTGGCGGTGGGAAGTGACCACCCAGAAAGACCTCTTTTTAATCAAAAGGTGGATGCTTTTCCCACCAACTGTCCACAGAAACAATGTGTTAAAAGTAGGGATTTACAAATTCTACATCACAAGCCCCTGGGGGCTTGTGAGTAGTTTTGACAGGGGCTGTGTAGCTTCTAGACCTGGGATTCAAATGTGCTTCATTCTTGCTTGACTGTTGGCCTGGGGTCCCCTTCTCTGCCCCTGCCTGCAAAGATGGCACCCTGTTACAGTACTTTAGTAGCTTCCATTTTTGCCTCCTTCCTTCTCTTTGATTGAGCTGGGCTAAGAAAAGTTTCAGCAACTGCACCTAGAAAAGGTTGGCAGGGAGGCTGAGCCTGCCTTGATCCAAGGACAAAGATACATATGTTCATGTGTCATGGTTGCCATGTTCCTGCCCACCCAGACACCACCCACACTGTTTGGATTAAAGGCCCTCTGGTCATGCTCAAGGACTAATGGGCCATGTGGTGGAAGGTAAATCTCAGCACAAGGGGGTATTTCCAAATGAAAGCTACCACAAAGATTATTTATGAATGTTAGACAGAATAAGTAAATTAATCCACAGTTTGTTTCCCTCCCCCATTATCCCTCTTGCATCATTGTTAATTATTATTTCCATATCATTTTTATTGGCATTTCCATTATTGTTGTTGTTTTTTGCATATCTTCCAACATGATCCTCTTGAACATATTATACATTTTTGTGCCTGAGTAAACACTCTTGACCATCCCAGACAGCCCACTCCTGCTCTGGCATTAACATTCTGGACAGAGAGCCAAGCTGATTTTCTTGCACCTCTCCTGCCCTTCAGTCATCAGCTCTTATAATGTTGTCTTCTGAGCTCCAGAGGACTGGAAGTTGAGATTGCTGTCCTGGCCATGCCCTTTTTTTTGGAGTGTGGATTAGGAAGGAGCAAATCTGGAGCTGACAACCCTAGGTTGACAATATATGGTAGGTGGATGTCATGCAAAAGTTCTGTCTTCTTTCTATCAATTCTTCTTTGGGAGAGGGGTCATCATAAATTTAGCAGGGGTGTGCTAGTTGGAGACTTCCAATGTGGCATCTACTTTCAGGGGAGAGGGAGTCACACAAATTCATTTTTTTAGGGGATTAAGAGAACCCTTGCATTTGACAAATCTGTGCTTCATTCCCAAGGAATGCCATCTCAGGAGAACCTCAGGGGAAAGTTTAGGAGGGATGCCCTTGGAATCAAATAGGGATTGGTAAGAAATTCACAGTTCCTATACCTGTAGGGGAACTGAAAGACAATTATCTCTCCTGAATTTTTTGCTGCATTTCTGTACACAGTTCTCATGCTGTGCACATTTTGGGCCAAACTCTTTTATCCCTTGAAAGTGGGTACGGAGGAAGGAAGGAAGGAAGGAAGGAAGGAAGGAAGGAAGGAAGGAAGGAAGGAAGGAAGGAAGGAAGGAAGGAAGGAGGTTCCTTTAAATAAAAAGTGGTAGAATCCAAGTCAGAGCAAAAGAAGGGCATTTGGAAAGTCATTTCCAAGATGAAGTAAGCTCATTCTACCACCTGCTTCAGCATCACCTCTATTATATGACCTCTTGTAGTTCAGAGAGGCTTAATGCGTTAAAACTGAAGAATACACACACATGTGCACACACATACATAAATTTTCCTTTACTTCATGCCTGGATGAATCTGGGACCCTCATTCACTTGACTTGCTTCTCTTCTTTCATACATATATGATTCAACAGGTTAATTTGAACTGAAAAGTTAAATTTCCTCTCAAATATCTAAGCAGAAGCTGTACGATGCAATCCTATTGCCTATCTGTGTGAAACATAATTCAAAGAGGTCAGAGTTGGATTAGAGCCTTCTTTTCCATTCTAATGCCATTAATTAATTAAATGCTCTCACTTCTTTAAAAGGCAATAATAGAAGATTTATTTCAGCACTCAGAAAACTATCTGGCAGCCAACTGTGAAATGGAGCCAAAGGAAAGACAGGGGGGAAAAATGGAAGAAGAAACTGTGACTTACATGGATACAGGCCTAGAAAGTTAAAAGAAAACAAGTTTGGCTGCAGGGACATATAACTTTATCAATTTCAAGGTGAAGAAAAAGATGTGAGACCAGATTTGGAGTTAATGCAAGACAAAATCCATTCTCCTTTCCAAGAAGTTGACAATACTTGTTGATCTTTAGCAATCATATCCAATATCATATTGCCATTGCCTGGAGGATCTAGAAAGCCCTCTTAATTAATAACAACACTTGATAGAATACCATAGGTCTTAATGTTATTTTTGACTTAGAGTGTGCAAAATGGAATTGATTTAAAAGTCACACGGAGATGTCCTCAGAACTTACCTGGCCAATAATGAAGTGAGGTTAATGTCCACCATTGGATCATGAACTTGGCTTTTAGAACAGAGAATGCAAGGGTGGGGCAAGAGTACCCCTTCATCTGTTCTTCCCAGAAGCTTTTATGAAAGTATTTATGCCCAGAAATCTAGGACCACCAAGAGGGAAGCAGACTCTAATAATATATTTCTTCCCTATTGTTATGGTAGCCAATCGTATTTAATTTGTCAGCTAAAATATTCAGAAGGAAGCAAAACCTGGAAAAGGAGGCAGTAAGACCCCACTGTATTTTTAGATTACCCTGAAGTTGTATTGCAACAGCTTTCATCAACATTTGCTAGCACATATGTTGGCAAATAGCAGAATTCTTAAATGTGTCTCTGTATGTGTTGGACAACCTTTTAAGATTAGGAGCCCCTCCCCTTAACATTTGGGGGGGTAGTGCAGTGGGTGTGACAGGAATGCAGAGTGGGCGGGGCTGGGGTTTTCGCTCTGCTTTCCTTTTGGTGTTGGTGGGTGACTATGGGGAATTATGGAAAATTCCTTTGTTTTTAAACTCTTTTAATGTTTTTAGTTTCTCCAGGCTGCCTGCCTCAAAATGGTAAGGAACCACCTGGCCAATTTTTGGACAGGCTGATCACGGGGAGTTTTGAAGGATGCAGTAAAAGAGACTTTTGGGAGGTCCAGTTGCTGAGGGTTAACAGAAAGTTTGCACCCTAGGGAAGTTAAAAGAGCACTAAGACTTATTAATATTGACAAGCAAATCCTTTGTAGTGAGTGGATGTGCTAATAAGTCAACTGAAAGGGAAGCAGAGCAGTTGGAGCCAACTCTTTAAACAAATGAGTCACTTTTATTAAGGTATTAAAAAAAAAGAACCAAAAATTCAAAAAGGGCCGGGGGAAGTTGAGCTAACTGTATTGGTATGTGGGAAAGACCTTGGGAGACAGGCCAAGAGATGCTGCTAAGGGAACAGTCAGATAAGAGACGGCATAGCCTGCAGCTGGATAGTGGGCAGGGCAAGAGACTCAAAAGAGACCTTCCCTAGTTTCTTGGGCTGTAAAGGAGACCAGGGGGGTGGGGACTTTATACCTTCAGATTCTGTCAATGTAGCTTTACAATAAAGTAGAATGAGCTCATCTGGTTGTGATTCCTACCTGGTTTACCCACGAGGCCGACCCTGAGTGTTATAATCATGGAAATAGTGCTCCTGCCCCCACTGTAACCCATCTAAACTCAGCGAAGAAAAGAGCAGATCCTACCTCTATTGAAAAGAAAACATCAAACATTTTGCCAGCCTGTATGAAGCATCACAGGATACCTTTATTTTTCCTTTCTCTTTGCTATGATTGGCAGCTCTCCTATTCTCTCTCACCTCCCTGCCACTTCTCATACAATGGAGAGATATCAGCTGCCAATTCTGAGGCAAAAAATAGTTTATATCTATTTTAGATTTTTTTCCCCCCATTGCCAGCCATTATTGAAGTATCTGCTTTGATTACCAAATTAATGACTGGGTTGCAAAGCCCATTATGTGTAATTGAATCAGACAGTTGCAGGTACAATGTGAATGCTCTGTATTGCTTTTAGATGGCTGATGGAGAGATACTTTCTAATGCTATCATGATCCCAAGGAAGAAGGGAGGCTGAGCCAAAAAAAAAATGTATGCCAGGGTTTGATTTCAAACATCATTCAAACATCATCTCAAGCCACGCCAATTTAGCAATGTTTCAGGAAGGCAATAAAAACTATTACAGTTGATAATTGCCATGCAAATTCTTAATGGCTGGAATTACAACTCCCTTTTTGAAAGAGAGTTTTGAAACTGCTGCAGATGGTGAAGTTAGAATGAGAACGGTGAGAGACGATAATTGACAATTGAGCAGAGTACCCAATGGGTTGCTTGGGGGTGACGGAACTGGACTTTTTTCAAGCTTAGGAGCACTTTTTAAAAATTATTGATCACATAATGCACAGAGGAGCCCTGGCATCAAAAATAGATAAAGATGGTGGAAATACCATATTTGCCAATCTGTTTAAAACTAGTTAACTTCTATTTGAAAGCTGTTACTCAAGTAGTTTTAACCTATGAAAACAAACATGGGGAAAAATCCATCTGAAACCTACTTTTCAAGAAAAATCATGGATTGTGACATACAGAGAATCTATGCATTCTAACATGTCTAATATCTGTTTCAAAACCCATTATACTAGGTTCAACCTGTGTGGGACAAAAGTTTCCAGAATTCCTTCAAAGAGCTGTTTCAGACATATTGGATGAAGATGTAATCAGGCAGTTCTGAGTAGTACTAGGGATTAGCAAAGTCATACAATGCTTCTGTGGATCAGCATACAAATAGGGCTTCCATGAATAAGTGTTAGGGATTCTTACAATAAATAATACACTTTTAAAAATCCAAACAATTTACATCTCTCTCTTTTGCAACAAGTACTGTTCAATCTTTCAAGTGTTTCACCTATATCGTTCATGTCTTTCGAGCCAACCTCGACCCTTGGTGACTACAGGAACAAGTCCCTGCAGCTTTCTTGGCCATGTTTTCAGAAATGGTTTGCCTTTGCCTCCATCTTCCTAGGGCTGAGAGACAGGGACTGGCCCAGAGTTCCTTGGCTGGCTTTTGTGCCTATGGCAGCACTTGAACTCACAGTTTCCAGGTTTCTAGCTCAATACCATTAACTACTACACCAAGCTGGCTCTCATTTTACCTGTGCATAGAATCAAACTATCTTCAGGCCAAATCATCTGTTTTTGTGAGTCAAGACAAGAATGTCGTGCTATGCAGTGAGCCTTAGAACTGCTAACCCAATGGTACAATACAATTGCCAGTGAATCTGTCATACTAACACACAAATGCATACAAATGTGAAATTGTTGATGAGAGCAACTAGCACAGTTGGAAAGATGACACTGCTATGCTATTGAGCTGAAATTCCAGTATACATCTATCTTCCTTCCTTCCTTCCTTCCTTCCTTCCTTCCTTCCTTCCTTCCTTCCTTCCTTCCTTCCTTCCTTCCTTCCTTCCTCCCTCCCTCCCTCCCTCCCTCCCTCCCTCCCTCCCTCCCTCCCTCCCCTCCTCCCCTCCTCCCTTCCCTCCTTCCCTCCTTCCCTCCTTCCCTCCCCTCCTCCCTCCGTAAAAAGGATGCTGGCTGGAAGAGGTTACTCACTGCAATTGAAACAAGGGCACAGCTCTTGCTCTTCTGAGAGCACAGCACAAAATTCGGCTCCTTTACTCGAAAGCCTATCTCAGCTGTACTGCGTATACCAAAAGGGCTCCCTATTTCGACACCTGCCTGCCTGTACATGCCAAAGATAATGCTGGAATTGCAATGTGGCACATGTGTCGCTTAGAGGAAGCTTCAAATACAGACCTTGCACTGCCAGTAAAGAGAAGCTTGAGCAGATGAGGAAAGCTTTCTCTGCCAGTGAACTTAGCATGTGGTGCCAACGGGAGTATTGTTGTTCTACAGACTTTCCTGGGTATAAACCTGACTCCTATATCCTCTTACCAGATGCCACTGCCGTCTGAAGCATCAAGGAGGGCAGCAATGGGATACAGGTTTCTTACTGGAAAAATTGGCTTTTGTCTTTCAAGAAACTCTCCCTCTGTCTTGTCTGGTGCCTTAGACTAACAATCTTCAGAGACAATATGCAGATTTTGTTTGTTTGTTTTTAATTTTTCCAGGCTATTTACTTATTGAGTTTTCGCTGTTCCTAATATTAATTTTGAAAAGAAAAAGGAAGTGCATTAAAAAAACAAGTTATGGAAAAAATTAGACAACGCACGTAACCCCAATTCACTACAGGAAATTTACAGTCTGATTGAGGAATTCACTTGTTTCCCTATTCATTCAGATAACAGGATCTCTGCCCTCTTGTGGCTACAATGCCATTAAACTTTTGCAAAGAAAGGAAGGAAGGAAGGAAGGAAGGAAGGAAGGAAGGAAGGAAGGAAGGAAGGAAGGAAGGAAGGCAGGCAGGCAGGCAGGCAGGCAGGCAGGCAGGAAGGAAGGAAGGAAGGAAGGAAGGAAGATAGATTTCCTGGCTTCAGCTGTAGGTCCATGAAGTTTTCTTGTATGGAATGGAAGTGATTCTCCAGTGCCTTCTTGCAGGATATTTCTTAACTTCCCAGTCTAGGGTGCGCTGCTCAGAGTTGCTGTGGTGCGATGGAAGGCTATATAAATTGGTTTAATAAGTAAATAATAATAGTGCACAGGGCTGATTCTCTGGGCCTAATTTTTCTGTCTCTTCTTTCTGCTGTTCCCCAATTACATGATTCCCTACCGATTAAGATAAAACTTCCATGTGGAGTCAGGTTATTGGTCTACCAAGCTTAGAATGATACTGGGATCTTCCTAATGCAACATATATGCCTAACTCCTGATCTACAGCTTTCTTTTTCAATTAGAAACATAAGAAGCTGCTTCATACCGAGTCAGGCCATGAGTCCATCTATGGGTGGGTGCCTTCAAGTCACTGTTGACTCCTGGCAACTGTCTGGACAAGTCCCTGAAATTTTCTTGGCAAGATTTTGGAAGTGGTTTGCCCTTGCCTGCTTCCTAGGGCTGAGAGGGGCTGGCCCAAGGTCTCCCAGCTGGCTTTGTGCCTAAGGCAGGACTGGAACTCACGGACTCCCAGTTTCTAGCCTGGTGCCTTCACTGCTACCCGAAACAGGCTCTCTGATTTCATCTAACCTACTGTTATTAATATTCCAGTAATTCAAGGTGGAGTCTCTCCAAGCCTTACCTGGAGATCAATATCTGAACCAGGGACTGTTTGAGGCCATCTTATGGGTAGTTGGCACATTTGCTTATGTTATTTCTTTATTTTACAACTCTTGTAACCTGCCCCAATCTGCAGACTCTGGGTAATGTACAACAGAAGAATATAAATATGAAAACATACAATTCAAAGAATACTTCCCCACCCTGGATGGTCACCATAAACAGTTACTTTTGGTCAAAAGCACATTGGAAGAATGATGCTTCCACAGCTTTGTAAATCAGTCAAGAAAGAAGATGCTCCATGAACCTGAGTTGGGGATAAAGTTCTAAAATACAGGAACCACAACAGAACGTGCCAGACATTGGGTATATATCTCCTTGACCTCATGTAAAGTAGGGGCTTTCAGCAGGCCTTCTCGCAATTCTCTGACCAGATGGGCAGCTTCAAATGTAAGAGATAAAGAGGGTTCCATTTTCTTGTCTTTTTTTAATGTTTTCCCCTCTACAGTTGTTTTCATTTTAAGATGACTAAAAACAGAGGTGTGATTTCTTCCAACATTTGTTCTGCTTGTCTTGTAAACTTTTAAAATGAATCCTGAAGCATTTTAAACATAGAAATCATGCCCCTGGGAATATATCAGCATTTCAGATTCACTTTGCAATTGGGTCCTGAATAAAATGTCATAAAGTGCCATGAAACGAAATGTTCGGTTTCTGAAAATGTCAAGCCAAACCCACCACCGTCAGAACACAAAAGGATGACTTCATATGCAGCAAACCTCCAAACATGTCATTTTACTAGAGTTTCTTTGTACTAAAAGAAAAAAAAAAAAGACAGAGATTGAATGAACAGACAATATTGTTTCTAAATGTCAATTTACAGTGATAAATTGTGTTTTGTAATTTCCCTCACAAGAAAATTGAATTTTTCTTCCTCTAGACTTTACGTTCTCCCATGACAATAACTTCACCTAAACTTCACTGAACTTTTCTCTGGGCAAATTATGATTCACACCTTGAATTCTAAGGAGAACCTTCCTTAACGCTAGCAAATGCCACGGAATGTAATCACATCAATGTTTTTATGAATCTGTCTGCAAACAATCTCACAAGGGCTCTCATGGTGGGAAGAAGAAGGTGATGACTCCTTTGCAACTGACTCCATCACCACCAACCCCCACCTAGATCTAACCTAGCAGGAGAGACAGATGAGAAAATGGATCTTAGACCCACTGAGGCCCAAGTTTATATTTTACATAAGGTCATGCTGTCCTGATTTGATAAAAACCGTGTGGCCTTTATGTTCGACCTGAAGTGCAAACCACCCAAGGAAGCCGTTTTCCTGCAGCTCTGAAAAATTCTTAAGAAAACTCCCTGCTCTTTGCAGAGGTCTACTTTTAAATTAGTACTCCAGAGGTGAACAGGGGTGATGAAGAGGAGAAAGTGGTGTTGCTGGTATTAAAGTTTTGTAATTAGGGAAATAAATGCTAAATGTAACACCCGATAACGTCAGTTAATTTTTTTTTCACAGCGCTACTCGGGTATTTATGATTTATTTTTAATGTTTGGTTCTACCTTTGGGGAAGGACATTCAAGGTAGTTAACAATGCAGTAATATAATAAGCAATAGAGAAATGAGAATTGAGACAGAGAGAGAGAGAGAATGTACGTGTGTACACACACACACACACACACACACACACCAGTTTGTCTACCTGCTTGTGCCAAGCTGAAAAAAAGGGCAGAGGGGCTTTGGGGCCTGCCCCAGAGCTGACGTTTCTTTTTCTTTTCCATCTATCACATACCTTACCCCATTCAGAAAACACACACACACACAGACACACAAGAAAGCGACTCTTCAGCTGCAAGGGTGGAGCTGTCCTTTTTGCATTTTCAGACTTGTAAACCTCGTGTTCCCCTCAGCTGGCAGCTTTAAGAAAGGATGAGTGAAAGGCAATAGTCAGAGCAAAAAGGGGAGGTAATCAATACCACCCTGAAAAGTGGACACCCTCTTGACATGATTTTTCTGTGATGTCAGGCACTGGGGGCTCATCAGAACAGCACACCATAAGCAGTGCTTTGCTTCGACAAAGATGCCGGGGAAACACTCCTTTGGATATACTTTGGAAGCAACATATTCACCTCCCTTCTAAGAGAGAGAAGAAGTAGCCACACGGCTTCACTTCATTCTCTTTTGCTTTTCTCTCCCGGAGCTTGCAAATGCTGGAAGAGTTTTCCAGCTTTTGTAAGTGATAGAGGAAGCTGTGGAGAAGACGTGGGAGACGACAGGGAGGCCGCGAAGCTCTACAAAGTGCCTTGTCAAGGCAGATTGTCTCATGCCTTTGTCTCAATGAAGAAATGTCATTGCTTTGTAGCATTGAAGATTTCATTGGAGCAAACCTTCTTTCTGTCCTAAGAGTGGGATCTTTCCAAAATAGGATGAGTTTGTTCTGAAATTCAGTTCAGGATTATTGAATTTCAGAATTCAATTAATCTGAATAGGATTATTATTATGATTATTCTGTTTTGGAGCTCAGCTAGAATCCAGCCCAATTGGTATGGCCAATACAGAAGACCTGGAAGAGTTTCATTCCTGGAATTTGGAAGGGGCTAAATTGCCAACCCATAAAACAATGCTTCTCTTTCCTTACTTAGTGAGATTTTGAAGATTTCCCATGATGATTCATATTTTATTACATTTCTCCAACATAGGATTTCTATGTGCATTCAGAAAAATGTACAAAGAACCCTACCTCTGATCTTTTAGACCAATTGGAGAAGGTCAGAAGAGGAGAATTTCAGACTGATGCTCATGGGGATAGCAATCTTTTTTCTTAATAAAAACATAATATTCAGTATTTGTTGGGGGATACAGCAGCACCTGTGTCCATGTGTCTCCAATATACATTGAGACATCGTAGCTCATCAGAAAGAAGAAACCCAGGGCAACAAGCAGAGGAGCTAGTAGGGCTCAGGGTGATGGTGGGACCACCAGAAAAGCAACAGTATTGTGGAGCCCTAGGTGTTCTCTGAGCTTGGTTGCTTGCAGACATTTCATTACCCGGCTGGGTAACATCATCAGAGCTAAGGAGTGTGGAGTTTGCTCTGTTTATACACAATAGCTTGCCCTGCCTGTGTTGGTGGGGGTGTGGCTTTCTCCTTGGTAGTTCCTTAATTAGGGCATTGTTTTCTGCTTGATTGTTTGGTGTTAATCCCTGCTTATCTGGGTGTAGGCCACTGAAGAGGATGTGTTCTGATCTTTTTGTTTCTTTCTTAGCTTTTTTATTGTTTCGTTTGAGTGGATGCTCGCAGTTTCCCAGTTGAAACTGATGAAAACTCCTTAATCTCACAACACATGGACAGACTCAACCATAGTTTCAACTGGGAAACTGTGAGCATCCTAGACCAAGCTAAATCCAAAAACAGTAGAAAATTCCTGGAAGCTTGGCATTCAGACAAATCAGCCCTCAGTAGAAACATAGAGATAAACCACATTTACACACCATTCAAAAGAGACAATAAAAAAGCTAAGAAGGAAACAAGAAGACTAGAACATGCCCTCGCAAGCAACTGACACCCAAATAATCAGGGATTAACACCAGACAAGCAATCAAGCAGAAAACAATACCCTATCAAGGAACTACCAAGGAGGAAACACCCCACTCAACAACATTGGCAGGGCAAGCTGCTGTATATAAACAGAGAGCAAACCCCATACTCATTAGCACTGATGATGTTATCTATTCAGGTAATGAAATGTCTGCAAGCAACCAACCAAGCTCAGAGAGCACCAAGGACTCCACAGTTCAACCCTGAGCTATAGAGATTCTCTTCTATTGGAAGCAACAATATTACATGGTAACAGAAGATTCCAGGTTTGGGATTCAAATGAAATGACAAATGGAAATCAATTCCCAAGGATCAAAAGGGGAGATAAGGTGGGATATATAGCCTCAGCTAAGCCCCTCTCTATCTATCTCTCCATCCATCCATCCATCCTAGATGCAGAACTGACAGCCCGAGCATGTCAAATGGTCTATAAATCAGAAATAGAGGGATGAGCACAGGGCAGCTGCACCAGAGCAGCAAGTGCCACAGTTATAAATCAGAATCTAATTCCATCTTGCAAGATGCCTCGTTTGATTAATTTATGCTGCCATTTTTTACTCCATCAGCTCTCTCCCTCTTCTCCTCCCCCACTTCTCCTACACAGGATGACTTGGAATGGGTGGAAAATACGATAATCATTTTCTCTTTGTATGGGAAATAGTATGGTAATACAAAGAAACCAAGATTTGGGTCTGTAGGGTGGAAAGGAGATAAAGATGTAAGTAGAAGCAGGCCTCACTTGTGACAATAAGATAATAACAATTGCAATAACAATAGTAATACTAATAACACCCGTTCATGGGAACTACAGTTCCATTTCCAGAATGAGAATCTGCAGTGTTTTCAATCAGAATTTGAGCTGGGTTCTTGTACAGCTTAGTAGCCTGTCCACTGCTGCAAGTAAATTTCCTTTCTATAGTCCCCCTTCATTGGCCATGCAAGAAGGGGCTGCTGGACATTGTAGTCTGCAGCATCTGGGCAGCATAGATTCCCAATAGCTCTTCACAGCATTGGGATCCAAAGTGGGCAAGAATGCTTTGTGTGCAAGACAGGCACAGTGTATACTGGATAGCTGATTCTTAAAAAAAGTTCTTAGAAAAAGCCATGAAGTTCCGGGAAATACACATCTGAGTGAAGCAAGACTTAAAGAGGAAGGAACACTTTGTATTTTCTTGAGCCAGCCCCAAAAAACCAAAATACTGTTCTGAAAAGTTTTATAATATTCCAAATTGGCCTATTCTGGGCTTGGAAGTGAAGCAGGCTTAGTCCTGATTAGTGTTTGGATGGGCAACCTCCAGGAAGAGTTACACAGGGAAGCTGAAAATACAAATTCCTGAAACGTAAGGAGGGGCGAGGGGGGCAAGTGAAGAAACATGATTTGTGGTCCTCAGGGCAAATTCCACCCCTTACATGCAGGCATATGACATTGCAACACTCGTTTTAAGGGCAAAACGTTCATCTTGTTGTCACAATGCATGTTTCATCATTTTGGCCTCATTGTGGATAGGAATAGATGCTTATTGTATGTGAAGAAGGCAGTGTCAAACCTCTTCCATATTGTTGCTAAGAAAGTGACACGGATGAATCCATGAAGTCATCAGGAGCTTGACTCCAAGGAAAAATTACTTTAGGGTGATATATTTGCCTGTGGTTTGAGCAAACCACTTCTTCTTTTTTTTTTAACCTATTCTTTTAGAGCCTAGTCAGTCCAGATGGAGAACTGAGTGCCTCTTGCAATAGTTAAAACAACCGAATCCAAAGAACTTCTGAAAACTAGATGCCATACTGCAGCCCACTTTCCTTGCAGAGAAAATTTAGCTAAATTAACACAGCTGAAGGAAGAAACAGCCCGTTATCCTCCTCTGCTGAATCACCTAATAACTAGAATCTAATTAAGATAGTGAGCAGTGGAACAGTTTCATAGAAAACCGAACTGTGATAGCTTGCTAAACGCATACCTGCTCTTTAGCCAGCAGTTATCTCAGATAACTCTCTCCCTTCCAAATTCTTGAGGAGAAATACAGCCATATAGATCAGAGTCTAACCATAAACATTCAGAATCACTTACATCACCCTAATTTGCTGAGAAAGAAGCCTGTGAGATTGACATTCAGATCATCTGGACAGATTTGACTTAGTTCTCTGCATGTTCTTTCCCCAGTCACACTAAATTAATAAAGGTCCACAGGAAGTATCATCAAATGTTTAATTCTGTTTTGCTCATTTTGAGAAGCCATTTTAGGTTTGGTTTATGGGGCATTTCTACTAAAATGAGGCTTTAAATAAATCACCAGGGCAGAGTTTAAGAAACTAGAGAGGCAGCGATGCATACACAAGGTCACGACTCCTGTCAGATAGTTTCTAAAAAGCTTAGAAATGAAATGATCGCTTTCAGCAGGCAGGACTCACCAGCATGGATTAATCTTTCTTCTTCCTCCTGACAGACAGTAAAATTCATAAGAGTCAAAATCAGAAGCCTGTTCTATAAGATGCAAGCCAAAGCATTTTGTTCTATCAAGGCCACTTTGTATTTGAATGAATTGGGTTTTTGGAAAAGACATCTAATCTTCACAAAATTTCCTGTGTCATTTTGCTCCATCACCCCAAGTGATGGAGAAGAAATTTATTCAGTCCAATTTTTTAAAATGCACTTAGCCAATTTTTGCCTTCCAAATATATATGCAAACCAGAATACCCTTGCAATTTGCAACTAAAAAGAATGCCCACAAAGATGAATATGTTAAGAAAAAGTGTGCAGAATGAGACATTTATTAGGGGAAGGTGTTCATAAAATTCCGTCATATTATGGGGACAGTGCATTCCAAAAGTGCACACATTACAAAAGGCACACCCATGTTTGCATGGACTATTTTTATAGATTCACAACTTAATGTAGAAATAAAAGGAAATGAACTTGACCAGCACAATAAGAATTTTAGAGAAACTGAAATGGATAGATCTGTTTTTCCTAAAATCTGAATGGTGGTTCCAATCTATCTCATCCATTTGGTGTGTGCAGTGGACAAAGGATGAAAAAAAAGAGGATATAATGGAGTCCTTGGTGGTCTCTGAACTTGGCTGTTTGCTTGCAGACATTTCATTACCCAACACCACCCAATATTACACAACATTACATAATACCCACCCAATATTACCCAATATTACATAAGGGCAGTGGAATGTCTGCAAGCAAACGACCAAGCTCAGAGAGCACCAAGGACTCCACAGTTCAACCCTGAGCTACAGAGATTCTCTTCTATTGAGAGGATATAATGCTTAAACCTATAGACCTTGGAACACAGTTAAACAATTGAATAGACAACATATTGGTACCATCCTAAGGAACAGCCATGGGGATATGAACCAAAGTTTGATCTTAAAAAAAAAAAAAAAATTGCAGCAATTCCAACCAGGCCCTGGAACGTCTGCAGTTATATTTCTATAATTAAATGTTTGATCTCTATGCCTACAAGCCGCATTGGAGGAACATGGCCATTCAAGCTAATTATAACAATTATTAGCCTAGCAATGTGGATGCGTGTTATCCAGAACACAACAAAGCTGAGATTCCCAGAATGAGACTATCTGCATTAAATCTTAGTTGGGGTTGGGTTAGGTTAGGAGTTGGCCTTTTAAACAAGATGATGTTTGCTACAGGTCATGAAAGTTTAGGAAATGATTCAACAGCTTGTGTAAATCAGCTCTGCTGAATTGTCAAAATGATCTATGGAAAGCTTTGGTGTTCTTTGCCAATAAAGACCAGCTGAAGACTACGTTCTGTGAGTTTGTCCATGCTTATATTCCCATCTATAATGGAGTTTTCATCTGATTTAGGACCATAGCATTGTATGAGTTGTGTATAATCTATTCACGTTCACTGCAGTTTCTTACAATCTTATGAAGTCCCACAGAAGTACCAAGATCAGGAGCAGGACCTCCTTTGAGTCTTATCCGAAGTGAAGAAATGCACACGCAGAGACACAAAAGTAGTGGACAACAGCAACACAAGTAAGTAGTGGACAACAGCAACACAATTTCACAAAGAAGCTTCAAGACTATGGCAGTTACTTTATCTATGTGTAGCATACTTCACTCTCTCTTCAGCCCTCTGCTTCATGGTGCCAACACATTAACTAGTCTCCCCCACCTTTTTCAGACAAGTTTCATCTTGGAGTTTTCAAAGCTTATAAGAGCACAGGGGGACTTACTTTTTTTTTTTTTTTTTTACATCAGCTGTTCAAACCCACTAAAAACTTAGCCAAAACCCATATCTGAAGCTAACATTTATCTCTGCAATTTTTCTACTGTTCTTGCTCTGTTTCCCTCCAGGCATTCTTTACACGTGAACATCCACACCACTTCCTGATGCTTCGATGCTTCGGCTCGTCCCAAATCATCTTGCAAGAGAAAAGGCCAGGCTTCTCTGAGTTGCCAAAATTCTGGGATGTTAATGAATAGTAATCTACACACCACAAAGGCATCTAAGTGTCAATCTATCAATCAACGGATTAGCATATATGTGTCTTAAGGAACAGACAGGCACAAAAAAAGCCACCTATAATCAGAATTCATTTGCCAATTACATTAGGATAATCACAGTCCAGACACATTTGTGTTTGTAGAAGATTATTTGATTTTCTCCACCCCAAAGGGTCTTTCATTACATCCAATGCTGCCGTAATAGCAGCCTTGGAATGGAAAGAAAAGCCTTCGGAATTAATACAGCTCAGCCAACTTCCTTCCATAATGTCGGTGGGTCCCTCATCAAACCCCTGCAGGACTCAGCCAATAGCAAGTGGGGGGAATAAAACCCATAGTAATAGGGATCACAATAGGAGAACTAAAATGTCCTCTTACCCACAGGAGGAAAATGAAAGAAATTAGCCATTCATTGTGTGTGGGGAGAACAATCTAGTGAAAGAATCACGGAGACAGAAATAAGAAATGCTTGCATTTTCATTTCCTCCCTCCTGGTGCCATCTGAACAGGCTGCTTTCTCCAGAAGATGATGCACCAGCAAGACAGGCAATGTGGACTGGAAGTGTGGTTTAACAGCTCCGTCTCTCTGATCACCTGCAGGCTTTTTAGTGAAGGCGCTGATGGTATTGCCCCAACAGATGAGAATGCTGTGTATTACATGACTGCACAAACATACTGCATGCAATGCACCATGGCAAGTCCCCATCTGCATGGGCCTGTCTTGTGTTATTTTGGGTTTCTCCTGAAGTCTTTGCTAATTGGCTTAATGCTAATAGAAAAGGCTGCTAAAAGTGGTGGGTTGAGGGGAAGAGAAAGAAAGAGAAAGAATCACCAAAAGATCTGAATTCATCCCACACATGTACTAGGCAGCCCACAGACCTGATGGTAGCAAAGGCAAATTTTGGAGGACCATTGATGTTCTGAGAACATGAGAAGATGGCTACTAGGAGAAAATGGATGGCGTGACCAGATATACAGTACAACAGGGTTCCTCAACGTCAGCAACTTTAAGATGGGTGGACTTCAATGCTGGCTGGGGAATTCTGGGAGTTGAAGTCCACCCATCTTAAAGTTGCTGAGGTTGAGGAACCCTGCAGTACAACATCCATTTATCAGAAAGAAAATGGTGAGATGGTCCTCTCCAACCCTCATCTCCCTAGGATGCTTTCTACTTTATGTTGGTCCTCTTTTTGGATAGGTGGACATATTTCTAAATAAAGAACAAGGCTTCAGTCCCCCTCATTTTTATTTTCTAAGAAAACCTAGGAAACTTAGGTGGGATCCACAGGCAACGCTGTAAATAATGAAGATGCTAAAAACTGGAGTTTTGTTTCACAGCATGCCATCTTTCCATTTAATTTAATAAAGTCAAATGGGACAGGGACCTTTGCAGGCATCAAGATACATAACTGTTCACATGTATATTAATGTCCACATTGATGCTTATCTGACGGCCACTCTGATTTTTAGAAGGGGTTGCCCAAATCCAATTCTATTTTACAATAATCTGTTCTAGTTATGGATATTCTGTATCTACTGCTCAAGCACTTGGTTTTCGGGATGTCTAGACAATGATGAGTGAGGCAATTGATGTCATTTGTGAATTCTGACACTATCAAATGTGGTACCTTTCCCCTGGATATATGCACAGACTAAAGCTAGCTAGTTGTTGGGTTTGCAGGACTCTGAATGCTGCTGTAAAATACAGCATGAATGTAAAATGTAATGTAAAAGGCCTGTAAAATACATACTATGAGTTAAGATATTTTAGAATTGCTGTCTTTTTAATCTCATCAAGAGTCAGGTTACTTTTTTTGTTCAGAAATCCATAGTCTGAGAAAAAAAACCTGTTTAAAACTATAGTTTGAAAAGACATATGAAGATAGGCCTCTAAGCACATTTAAGTCTTCATATTCATGCAGCTTTTTAAAAAAAGTAAGAAATGCTGATTAACCCAGAAATGGGATTGTATGGCCATGACCAAACACATACAAAAGTACCATTCACCCTCATGTGGAAGCCGATATACACCCAACTGCATATGTGATGGATTTCTTCTTAAGAGTCTGGGTAAGAAGAAATCCATGATCATTTCAGAGAAGGACTGAGATCAGAACCAAGGAATGGGATCTCTTGACCTTTTAGATGTAGTCCAGCTTTTCTTATCTTTATCAAATGATCATCTCCGTGCAAAGAGCTACAGCAATCCATTCTTGGAGATCCTTTTGTGGATTTCTAAAAACCGCCCTAGCATCCCCTGTTCTCTGGGCCTTCTTCTTGAAGAACCTGGCGTCAGTGCACCCAGCAATGGTAATGAGAGCTGAACAAATTAATATTCCTTTGCACATATTCCCATTCTTCTCTCTCTTGGTTTCTCTTTTGCATGAAGGCAAGCACCTACTCCCTATCATCACATATGAGTGTGTTGGGTTACTGCAGTGTTGTCCAAACTTGGCCACTTTAAGATGAGTGGACTTCAACTCCCAGAATTCCCCAGCCAGCCATGCTGGCTGGGGAATTCTGGGAGTTGAAGTCCACTCATCTTAAAGTGGTCAAGTTTGGACAACACTGGGTTACTGAAAAGCAGCTTTGGATTCCCAAAGGGCTTTTTTTCCCCTCCATGGATTAGTGAGATTCTTTAAGGAAGACATAGCAAAAACAATGAATTGCTCCCATTATGCCGGAGAAGGCTTTGACACTCCTTTCTGCTGGGGGTCAAACATAGCTGCTGCTATTTGGCTTCTGGTTAGTCAAACTGCAAATTACCAGGGGAATGCAGAAGCTACAAAACTGGGTGTAAATCTTACTTTGAAACACCAGCTCAGTTTCAGCTCAGACCTTTTGTGCATGACCTGCTCCACCTCCACTTTTGGAGATGTATTTATTATTATTTTGAAAATATTTTTATCCTGCTTTTCTACTTAAAAAGCACTCAGACCACCTTTTTCATCAGAGACTTTTGCATTCCTCCCATAGACTAACATTGGCCAAATAAACAAATGGCTTTTAATGTTACATTTAAAGAGAATTGGATATTACACCAGGAGTCATCATATCACCAGCCGTGTGACTAAAGCAGTGGGAATTGGGTACTTAGTAGCTTTATTGGAGTTAATTTTAAAGTGTGTGCCAACTTATTTTTTATTCATGGCAGAAGTGGATGAAACTTTTGTCTTTCTGGGGGATGGAACCTGCCAAATTGCAGATGGATAAATGTGGCATCTTTGCAAAGGGAGACATTAACGTTTGGAGATGTTTTCCTTAAATAACAGAACCACCAGAATAACTATATGGATGAGAAACTGAATAAATGAGCTAAATCAGTACAATTGATACAGGCCAAGAAGTTGAGCTGTTTTGTTGGGGGAGGGGGAGAAGTTGTGCTACGTTGGTGACCATTTTTAAAAAATATGTTGATGATGTCATATTATTATAGGAACAGAGTACAGAAATAGATCCGCTAAGAAAGATTTTAAAAAGAAACTATCTTTATCCAATGGTTTGTCCATCGATCCCAGAGTTAGATTCCGCTTTCAAAGCACGGCTCAGAAATATGTAGCAGTAACACTAACTCCCTCCCCATTCTCTTTCTATCAGGGTGTGAAGAGGTCATTTGGAAAACTTTCCAACTGTCTTGGGTTGGAAGGGTTGCATAGTCCATGAGGAGCAAACCAATACTTCTTGTAGATAGATGGTTCCCTCCTTTCCTATTTCCTCTGGCCTACATGCAGTTGATTTTGCTTGTTGTCCCAGGTGGCCTCCCATTGCCCAACTTGTATTTTAGTCTCTGACTAACAGGGGCAAGCGATTAGCTGGCTCAACTGCCCTTAAGAGAAGCTGCTGTTGCAAGGGGTAATTGAATGTTATCCTAGTAAAACAAAGAGGAACAAGATGTGATAGCCGTATCATCTTGAAATAGGCTCTGCACACAGGCTGTTCATCCTTCCCTAAGGGCCTTGGCTTTGTTAGAACAAGATTATGAACTCCCTCTTTTGAAGAAGCTTCATCATTTTCCACATATTTCCCATTGGTCATAGGCAGGCAGGATCAATAAAGATATAACCCAAGAAACAGCTGCAAAGACAAAGGTTCCTAATGAATTCCAGCCCAGACACTCAGCCCAAGCGTGTATCTGCTCGGCTGGGGATTTGCATGGAGCCCTTTCTCCAACACCCCTCGTATTTCCCAGTGGAGGGAGGGGGGAAATAAGGAGGAGAAATCACTCTTGTTCTATCTCTTTTAGTACAATGATGTCCCTAGTTCACTTACTGAAGCAGCCCACATTGTTTCAGAAGGAAGAAGAAAGCAAGGGGAGAAGGAAATGGTGGGCCACAAACTACAGAAAAGAAGGAGCAAGATTAATTGTATGGAGCATGCTAGAAGAACGTCCTGTATTGGAGACTTTGACCAGCCTTTGACCAGAAGCTTAATGAACATGAGAAAACAAATACCATCCTGATAAGGTTTTCTAAAAGAAATAACATTCTGCTAAAATAAAGGGAGACTCAGCACAAATTAGGATAGTCCTGCTCAGGAAATGACTGGGAGAACAAGAAAGAGTTTCATGTTAAAACAAGTTCTTAAGGAGGTCTCTAGATTACAGTGACAGAGAGTTTCATCCAAAGTACATTATCAAGATGAATTTGGGGCTTTCAGATTAAGAGAAAACATCTAGGATGGTTGAAAAGGTGTTGAATAAAGGGATGAAGTGATTATGGTTATGTTTAAGAGGGTGGAGGGATAACTGCTGTAGTGAAGGTCAGAAGTCACTTCTTTAATTATCTTTTTTTTTTTCTTTTAACTGTATTGTTTCCTGAACTTTTTTCTTTTTTTTTCTTCTTTCCTTCTTTTATATATTTCTTATTTTTCTTTTCTTCAAGTAAAAGTTCTCAATAAAAATATTTTTAAAAAAGGGAAGGGAAGGGAGGAAGGAAAGAGAGAGAGAGAGAAAGAAAAAGAAAGAAAGAGGAAAGAAAGAAAGAAAGAAAGAAAGAAGAAAGAAAGAAAGAGAAAGAAAGAAGAAAGAAAGAAAATCACTTGCATCAGGGCTGAAGCAAGTAAGATGGAGAGGGGCACTGTTTCCTGATGGTTAGGGTTAGCCTCCCTTGTCCAGCATCAAAGGGAGTTCTGGTAAAATAAACCAGCTGCCATTGTTAGGGTCCACTTGACCAGCATCTGGCTCTACACCTACTGTTCTCTTTGGAATAGTGCAGAGTGTGATTTCATGGGAGTTATGGAACAACGCCATAAAGGGATATGAAACTGGTACCAGTTTGGGCCCCATCCCTTTAAAAACACTTACATAAATGTTTTAGCCTTACCCAAGCCCTCTCTACACCTGTCATAAATCCTACAACAAAATGCAGGTTTGAAACAACTTTGAGTTTCAGTGTTGATTTTCACCTATCGATTGAGACGCTAAAGTCTCACGTTACACTATGTTTGACCTAATGAGGATTCAGACTTGGGTCTTCTGGATTTCGGCCATAAAAGAAGGAGTCAATACATTTTATTGAGTATTCACAAACCCTTGGCAGGCCTAAAGTATTTCTTTAGATCTATATATATATATATGAGGTATGCCATCTTTGCAAATTCCAATATGAGATGCTCAGACCTGCACCTCATAGCCGGAATATCCATGGAGAGTCAATAGCATCAAAATAGCACAACTGGGGCAATCGAAGCCCTGCCCCCTTTTATGTTCATGTGGTGCCCATTAAAAAGGTTTGGGTTTGGATTGCCCACTCATGCCTGACCTTTTGATGCTCTGGACCCTCCCTGTGGAGTCAAGCACAATATCAGTATCAAAATCTATGATCTATTTTTTACACTTCAGTAAAAACAAAAGCAAAAACGAAAGGAAGAAAATATTTTAAACTATCACCATTTGAGACAAAATATATTGAGAAATGTTAAGTAAAAAGTCTCCTCAAAGTAACATTTGTGTCATTTTTGCGTAGATGAAAACGAACATGCAGATCAGCAGAGGAGAGGACTTCTGGGTGAACAGTTGTGACAATGGCAAGGGTATGAAACAGACTAACTCATCTTATTTGGCTCCCACCCATTCTAGTTTACAGCAGCTTCTCTACCAAGCTCTTTCCAGATGTGTTGGGACTGTACCACATGTTGGCTGGGAATTTTGGAAATTTGGTACATCTGGTGTGCACAACGCTGGAGAATGCTGGTTGACATGAACAATGGAAGAAGTTTAGAAATTGCTTGCAAAATCATCAATACTACCTAATTACCCAAACCCATTTAAGTTAATCTAGTGTGTTGTGTGAAACAGCCTGGAACAAAGCCAGGACCTTGGCTGACATCCTTGTACTGTTGTGAAGAATATCACACTATTTTCTTCATTTCCTTGCCTGGAAAGGTGTTTTAAGGAAACACACAGTGACAAGAAAGAGAGAGGATACACTTTGCCTTCAGAAAAGACCCTTCAGAAAAAGTTCCCCTGAATTCTGGAAAGTAACTGCCAGTCAATATACTTAATAATGAGTTAGAAGTTCTGATAGCACATTTTGATATAAGGCAGCTTCTTATGTTCCTAATTCTAACACAATTCATACAACACAAGATAAACTTGTAATCTCTTTCTGGGTTGAAGCCCAAAGATTATGTCCCCATCATCAGAAATGACAGGGCTGATGTAGAGGAGATTACTTTAGGGAAAACAAAAACAATTCAGTAAAATTCACAGTTCCCAAAAATAATATAACTGCTTCGAAAGGAGTTTGGGTTCATGGGTGTTTCTTTCTTTCTCTCTTTCTCTCTCTCTCTTTAAAAGTGTTTTAGCAAATCAGATTTTCCCTGTGAGGAGTTTACAAATTATGTTTCTCATGGCCATGAATCACTAGGATCAATAATTGTATTGCTGTAGTTGTTATTGATCTAATGGAAGCATTCAGTTCTGACAGCACTAGCCTAGCTGTGCAAACATTGTGCGCTGATTGACTTCAGTGATCACTTGGTTAAATGAGAGAATTGTTGGGGTGGCAGTGGGAGAAGTTGCAATATGGAGCAAAGATAATTCCTATTACCCGTCCAAAGTTGTGAATACTCTCAGCAGAACACTGTTGCTAAAGTAGCGTTTATTCTTTCACTGGGCTCATATATTACATTAAACCATTATTAGTTCAAAGAAGGTCTGCTTGGCAGAGAAGCCTCAGTGGCTGGGGTTACCCATGCTTCTAGCCAAGCCAAACCAACACACTGTGAATTAGTGCAATGTGTGAACCTAGCAATTTGGCTCTTTCAACTAAGCCCCACAAAGAACATAATTGCCCAGAACTAATGTGTGATTTTGTGCTCCCAGTTTAAAAGGTGACGTCTTTGCTCTTGCAGGTAAGCATTATGTATTAATCAGAACACAACAACCAAAGCCAACACTAGCCATGAGTCAGACCCATGGTCTATCTAACCCTTCACTGTTGATGTTGAGTGAGAGCAGAATGAGGGCCATCAAATACAGGGCTGCAAGACATTCAGACAACCACTAGATGGCAAATGTGAGATACGCTCACCTCTAACTCTTTGCTGCCATCAAGTGGGAGGTAAGTGAACTGTATTTCTGTCGTTGACCAACCTAAAATAGCATCAGGTGTCTATTTGTCTGATAGCCCTGGATAATTCTAAAGATAGCCTAAATCCAACGGAGGCCCAGCAAATCATCTTAGGTGCATTTCTCAAAGGGAAATGTGTCACCAAGTCTAAATGCCACTGTGTTGTTTCCATCGAAAGTTCCTCCTGTAAAACATTCCAATTGGTAGAGCTATTTTTGCTCAAAATATTTTAGTAGCTTCTCTGCCAGGACTAAATTTGGATTGGTGTGTGTTGCAGGGGGGAGCAGGGAAAATAGCCTTTAAGTTAAGAACGTGAAGCAAATGAAACCAAGGGGGGTTTGGAATGGAAACGCTTGGGTGGCTTTAACTAGAGCTGTCACAGTTTGTAAATGAGTGGCTGCTCCAATTTTTATTAACAAATGACTTCCATAATAAACATGATTTCTCTCAGGAGTTTGCAGATGAAGAACCACAGGCCAAGATGAATTGCTATAAATGTGTGTCTTCCAAGGGGAAAACTCCTTTCTATACATAAAGTATCTGTAATGGGCAAGGATCTGCACATTCAGACACACAAGTTTATGCGTGCAAGCACACACACAGAGAGAGTTCCATAAATACTCCCAGTTTTCCTCTCTCTCTCTCTCTCTCTCTCTCTTTCTTTCTGTTTGCACTGCTGATGAAGCTACGGCTCATTTTGCCAAGCTGTCACTCACCGTTGTGTTCATTAGGAGGAAATGAACTCCATTCCCAAGCATAGCATCCTGGAGACAGAGAGTAATTGGGTTCTCTGAAGCCTTTTCACTTAATTTACTCAAGTTGTATTTATTTCGTACAGAATTAGTTTTTTAGCAGCTGATGGACAAGGCATCAGAAAAAATGGAAGCCAAGTGCATGGGATAATAAACTTCAATGGAGGAAAACCAGTCTCTCTTTTTTCTCTCTGTTTTTTCCCTCTATCCGTGTATGTATACAAAATGCTCTATGGATTTATTAAAAAGAGATTCCTTTCATAGTTTAAGCCATGGGGTACATTGTCAGATAATCCGAAACCACTAATGATTTCCAATGTTCTCCAAATCAGCAGAAACAGGGTGAAAACCAGTGCTGCTTTCAGAATGTGCCCATCCTGAGTTCCGTTGCTGAGATGATTGTGACATGATGTCATGATGTGACATGAATCTTGCACAAATGTGTGGAGCGTGACCTAAAAGGAGTCTGGTTAGTGACTATGTCACTTGGCCTCTGTGGGACTAAGAGGTCACCTACCTTTCAAGAACTATTTCTAAATGCCCTGCAAAAATAGCTTCCACCTTTTTTAAGTTGGCCTTTTTGGGTCATTAATAAGTTCAGTTCAGTTGTATTTTACTTCCTGGACTGGTTCAGATGGATAGACTGCACTAATGAACTTGATATTTATAGATTTAAGTCCAGTTCAGAAATACATTCCTAACTTACCAAAGTAGACAATATATCACAGAGGAAAGCGTGAATCCAGAAAAATCTATCTACTTTACTGTCCACGGTAGAAGGGCAGGATTCTGCTGCCTTAGATGTCTTGAATAATTAAGAAACTGAACTTCAGAGAACACATTATTAACTTCCCCAAATTGATAATGAAGTCTGAAAATGGGTAAATCAACAACAGTAAGGCTAGTAGATCTGGGTAGCAAAAATCCAGTGGATCACAAGATGGTAGCAAAGATGCTATTGTATGGCCACCCAAAGTTTTCAGCCCAGATATGGTAGCCCTAACTATAACATCGAATGTGAAGCATGAAATCATCTAATAGGAGCCAGCAGTCCAGCAAAGGAAAACAGAATCTGGGGGATGGAATGAAAATTCCCCTTGGAAGCCATTTTTGGTTGAGAAATGGCAGAGCGTAATTCTTAAAATTAGACAAAACTAAACATGAAAATTCAGTAAGAATCAGTGGCAGGAAGTGGGATTTCCTGAGACACCCATTCCTGAAAACAAAAAACCTATTTCCTTGTAACTTCACAGTCTCAAAGCCCCATTCATGTAAATCTTTCCATTTTATTTTTGGGGAGGCCCAGTAGGACATATGTTTGAGCAAGTTCTCCAACTGTATTTACCTATTTAAAAGATTTTTGAACCTTCCTATGACATCATTCTTCTAGGCAGCTTATTAATTTAAAAAAATACAGTGCTACATGTATAATAAAATAACCATTGTTTTGGAGAAAATTAGATTAAAACAACATACGGCCCCACCTAAAATAACCAGTCTGAAAGAGCACAAGGTTAAAAAGTATATTCTAAGCAGTGACAGCCTGAAAATAGATTTTTTAAAGGCTGGTTTTGATGGAGCCCAATCACAGTCATCGGTATGTTTTTCTCACTCAGTATCTGTTTTGCTTCTTCTGGAAGACAAAGGAGAATCTTTCATAGAACAAGTCTGCATCCTGGACTGCCAAGTCCAAAACATTCCTTGGACTATCAAACAGACTCCAGGAGGCTTCCAATAATACAAGAAGAAAACAAGCAAATAAAATGAACAGTGAAAAGGAGACTAATCAGAGAAATTAGCACAGGATTCTAAAGCAAGCTGTGATTCTTTCATTTCTCCATCTTAAATAAAAGTGCAATCATAAAAGCCACATGGCAGATTGGAGATGGATGCCATGTGGGCTAATAAAGGTTTGCAAGGCACGTTGGACTCCTCGGATGAAAGAAGTGATTGAAGTCCAGAAGACATCCAGCATAAGAGCAGGAAGTAAATCTCCTTGCCAGTGTCCCACCTTTTCTCAGCAGGAGGGAGGACAATCCTTCTGGCATTCTAATTAAAACCTTGTTATCTTGTCCCCAGCAGGCATGGACTGAATTTCATGGGCACAATGCAAACTTGCCAGTTAGGCCTTTGCAGCTAGAAAAGTGTGCCCTTGAATCTGAATCCCAAAGGCACCAAAATTCTACAGCAACTTAAGGCTGGGGAATCCACAACAGCATGAAAAAGAAAGCTACTGCTGAAGTATCTCACGTGCTTCTTGAAGGGATACTGCCCAATAATGTAACACAGCAAATGAGAAACAAGATAGTTTATGGAATCAGTAATGTGCATGATGAGAGGTTCACAGGGGAGAACAGAGGACAACTTAGTATGGAAATATTACATCTAAGCCAATGTAATGGGCTGTGAGAATAACCTTGGGAGGCAGGAGGAAGATCCGCAGCCTGGACAACAGTCTGAGAAGAGAAATCTGAGTCCAAGGCAGGAATGGGGGGGGAGAAAGCATCTCAGAAGGGATCCTCCCTACTTCTCTGGAACATAAAGGCAGGAGAGGGAAGAAGTGCTTTCAGACTTGCAAGATTCTGTTACTGTAACCTTACAATAAAGGTAGTGTTAGTACTCATGGTTGGTGCTTCCTGTCTAGACTACCTTGAAGGGCTGACAGCCAACCTATTTCACCTGAAATGAGGCAAAGGTGTTTGGAGGACATTGTTCATACAGACCCTGCACAAGAAGTCATGGTGCTAATAGGAAAGTCCTCCGTGTAAAGACTTACAAATCTAGTGATAGGTAGGTGCTCTCCCACTTGGAAATGGATTATAAATTATATTTTATTTTTTTGAGAAACGTTTTTCCCCATATCCAGCAAGAAAAGTGACTTGTTAAGTTGACTACAGTATTTTAGGTTGGCCTAACAATCTGCTTTGGTCCAAATTCTAGATACTAGCATAAGCTTGGGCAAAACTATGCAAACACCTGTTCCCAAGCTGAGAAGAAAAGTAGATATGCAGTCCCAGAGTTCATCTCACCCAATGTTGTCACTGAATCCACAAAAACTATTACTGGGGTAAAATCTAATTTTCTCTTTCAAACAATAAAACAGCATCTGGGGGAAAATAATCATTCCGTTAATGCATGCATTAAGAGGTAGGCAAATGTATATTTTTATATTCCGAACCAACTGAAAGCATTTATATATGTGTGGGTGTGGGTAAAGGTAGATACTGATAAACGTTTCTGTGGGTGTTGATATAGATATGGATATTACTGTATGAAATCTCTAGAGAAAAAACTCAGAATTCCACCCCATTTGCTAAAAGGAATTATTAGAACCAGTTTCCCTGCAGAATGTCAGATAGGAAGACGCATGAGATTTAGTTCATTTCCAAGTTACAGGGAGGTACCCCAAAAATCATGTAGCTCTGTGGAAGAAAGCAGTTTTCTTTCCAAGTAACTAATCCTTCTTGATGGGACAATTGCAGCAAGGCCAACAATCTGTGTGCATACATACAAACAAAGCAATATTGTTTTTGGTTTCTATACCTGAAAAATGCCAGGGTGGATGGATGTAAAAAAGAAGGGATTTCAGTGATTATGAAATCTACTCTCTTATCAGCACTACTAAAAGGGAGTGGTTTACTAGGGGCTACTGAGGAAGTCAATGAGAGACAATTGTTGGTGGCTGATTGTGGTGCATATCCATAATATCATTGGTGGCTTGGATTTAAGTGGCTTGGATCCCTTTCCTGTTGTTCTGTTGTGTGTGCATATTTTGCACCCACTCTCGCAGAATGCTTTGTGCTTTTGCTGGATTTGAATTGAGTATATAATCCACAAACAGCCATTTGTTGTTTCCGTGAATCCATCCTGTCCTTTGAGTATAGATCATGTCTAGCATTTGGACTGAGAATAGACAAAGCCCCTGTCTGACCTGAGGTCCAAGGCTAAAGACAATGCTTCCATCTTTGACTCAGACTGTAGCATTATAAATTATGCAGTCATTTCCATCTATTATTCAAGATAATTTATTTGGAATGTTTAGATCAGCAGTTTGTGAGCAAAACACAGAGCCCTTTCCTAGTTCTGTAATGAATACATTGGAAGAGGAGGGGCAGAACCAGGAAGAAATATTGCAATGAAGACACCAGTAAATTAATCAGCCATAGGCTGCAACATGACAGCTTAAGAGGAGGTTATTGTTGTCGTCATTCAAATCCTACTATGCTGACATCAATGTGCTGTGTTTCCAATTACTTCGGTGCCTGCATATGTAAGCCTTCAAACTGTTTTGCAAGATGTTTTATTGCCCCTTCCTTTCTATATCTCAGATGTTCTTGATCAGTGAAAAGTTACTAAAGATATGTCATGTTGATTAAGTTCTCACTGAGAAATAAGGAGATATTTCCACCAACTGTTCCCCCCCCCCCAACATTTCCCAAGACTGACGTCTACTGGAACAATAGACATCCTCATTTTCTTCTGATATTTGCATTCCATCTTTCTTTCACATACATAATGGTTGCATCTCACTGCCTGGGTACCACAACACACTAAGATGTGTGTGTACCCTAAACCTTAAACCTTGATTATCAATACACAAAGCCATGTCCAAGCAAACAATATGGTGTCTTAGCCTGATTGATATTCTTAAGGATGATACCTTTTCAGAGTTTTCTTCACCCTCTAACTGAGATACCAGCCTTCCCAGAAGGGCTGCTACAGTAGGAAGTCTGATTCTTTAAAAAGGTTGGGATCCAGGATGTCTAAAAGCTAAAGGTGCTCTGGAGACTTTATGGACATGCTCATACAGCTTTATTAGTTAAAGGGCAACAGTAGTTTGCTATGCCTCCTTCAAGGTTTTTTAATTTTTTAAAATTTTACTTTCCAATCTAACTTACAGCCCTAACCCTAAACCAGCAGTAGAGTTTGATGAAATGTCCTGGAGATTTTTTTTAAAAATAAATAAATACCTCCACCCATGGACAGAGATTACATATTTTAATACTTTACCCAGAACTCAGTCCCAACATCATGAGGACTGAAGGTTTGCAGAAGTCTGTGATGAGTACTTAAAAATTCCCAGCACATATATATAGCAAATGTTAACAGAGGAAGGTTGCTTCCTCACAGACACCTTATAGAATCTGCTGCTGGGAGACATAACCTGCATCAGACAGATCCTCAGCTGGAAAAGTTTTAGTGCCATACCCTTTGCTGTTTGATATTAAATATAGATCTGCTTCAGAAAAAGTTTAGGCAAAGAGAATGGGGAAAGTCAGCTCTAAAGAAGATTGTCGTCTCTTATTTCATGCAATTCCTTAATCAATTCCTCTCCAAGAAAATCAGAAAGTGAACCCAAGCTGAGATGTGCTAAATAAGCCTCCTGCTGATTTTGGTCCAGAAAGTCTATCTTTTATTCCTCACATGAGTCATGCTACCTATGGACAACAGAGATAACTCATTCTTGGTTCTCAGAATAGGAATACAAGATGTCCAGTGAAAGTATTGCAAAAGAGAGTTGTCAGCTGCTGAAAACTCCAGAGGCTAGGTAAGAAAGTTGAAGACTTTCTTAATGGCATAGTGGTGGTGATGATGAAAGAAGACGACTCAGACTTCATGCATCAGCAACTTGATCTTTTTTACAGTACCACTACTTCATTATGGAGCCTATTTAGGAAACATGTTTTCCTCCCTCCCTCTCTCTCTCTCTCTCTGTTGTACCCCCACCCCTATTTCATTTTCCATGCATGGTGAGTTATCTTCATGATTTCATATATTCTGAAGAACAAGCATGCCCACTAGCTGTTTGGCCAACTTGTTTGAGGGAATCTTCATTGAGCATGTATGGGAGCAACAGGAACACTCCTTGAATTGTGGTTCCACAGCATCCTTCCAGTAAGGAACTAATTGAGGCAACAGCGAATATGCATTGTTAAACTGTTGAATTCATTGGAAAATTGGTCCAGTTCATTTCAGTGAGTCCTGAAATATCCACTACAGGTACAGTTCAGATTCTTAGCAGCTTTCCTTATCTCATCATTGCCATGGCAATTTGTGGGGCTTATGACCTAATGGTTGGGTCCTCACAATGCACTTAAAATAGTTATGGAATTGACCTATTTTCTGGATTTCTGCAATGTATTAAATTATAAGCCAACCAAAGAGGGAGGATATGCATATTACACTAGGCCATAAGTACATACACACACACACACATACATACTGTTAGTTAACCAACTCAATAGGTTGTGTGAATGAAGTCTTTAAGATCTTTAAGCATTCTATTTATATATGCTATATGAACTCAGGAGCCACAGAAAATCAGGATAGACACTAAACAGCACAAGTGGCAAGAAAGAAGTCCTAGAAGTCCTCATTCTGTGGTGTTGAAGCAAAGTTTGCTTCTCTGATCATAAAATAATGTGCATGTATTAATTAAAGCGTCCTCACAAGGCAGAGAAAGAGGTCCAATTAATTTGGTTTAAGACAAGAGCAGATTGGGTCTTCAGACTTCAGGGACAGTAAAGGGGCAGAAGGGTTCTGTAGTGGAGTAGAAACATTTTATAGAGGAAAGCTGAACTATTATTATCCAGCAGAATCAATAAATGTTCAATTCTGTATTCTTCAATACAGGAGGGAATTGCTGGGACCAGTTATGAAGAACTAGTTTTGTCTGCTGAAGAAAAGATGTTTCTGTTGGCTGATTATTAAGGCACCTGAGGGTCTCAGGAAAATATCACACACACATAGAGGCACAATTTGCTGCCTTATCCCAATTGCATTAGAAAACACAGAAGCCAAAGAATGACATGGTAACTCTTCTCACACCAAGTCACTGAGACTGATGATGGGTATTCTTCAAAACCAAATAAAATAATTCCAAATATCACCATTAAGAGACCATGTAGGAAAGTGGGGTCACACTATTTCCAAGAGAGGGAGCAGATGCTTGTTTAATCAAGTATGTGTTTGTGGTCAAGACTCATAACTCTTTGCCAATACTCCTGGAGTGGGAAAGAACTGGGAAATCATACAACAGTTCCTTTGCAAAATCCTTACCTGCTCCCCCTCCATGCCCCTCCTTCACCCAAAATGCTGAAATTGAAATGGGAAAGCTCCAGCTTTTCATAACACTGCAGCTGCTCTTGGTTAAGAATCCTGTTAGCTGGAAGTTAGCCGAGGAGTCTTAGTCCAAGCGAGCAACAAAGTTGCCTGATTCCAAATTTAAACTCCTCTTCCCTTCCCTTGGTAAACAAATAAATGGAGGAAAAATCATTGGGGGTTACAGAAACTGGAAAAACAGCAGTGGTTGAGAAAATGGTGGAAAATGTGTTGATTCAGATAGGCAGTATAATATCTATGACCCTCTGAGATATGGTTGACTATGGGATTGGCTGCAGCCAATAATGTCCTGGAGCAACTCATTACATTGCCTGCCATGAATGGTATTTGTTCTCTTGTTCGACCATTTTTCAAGCTGTCATTGCTGACTCCATAATGGCTCACTCCCCACACCACCCTGACTTCGATAATCCCAAAGGTTATGGTGCCAGAGGAAATTTGTTGGGCTTGTGCATTATTGATAAGACTGCCAGGAAATGCGTGAAACCAAGATTGGCAATAACCAACCAACAGATTGACGAGGCTGTCTTCCATGGGGACCTCATCTCCAGCACTCATTGTTACAGCTTTTCCCAAGCAACATATAGACGTTCCATTTCAAGTGATCACGTTACCTTCACTATTCAAAAGCTCCTGTCTATTCAGCTACAACAGAATTGGCTCTTTCTCGATCCCAACCAAAGTTTGCATAAATGAAGCAGGGTTTGGAAAAAAAAAAAAAATGAAAATGAAGAAGCAGACCAAGGGGTTCCACAAAATAAAACCATGAGAATCAAAACATAACATTCCTAATAATGAATTTTGGATATACCTGGCCCACGGAAGATTCAGCCAAGATGCATTTTCACCGAGATGGTTCGTTATTATAGCTGTTCGATTGAGCCTTCTGCAATCCAACATTTTCTTTCTGTCACCATCACCGATCTTTAATAAGAAGATATTAATGCTGCTCTACCTTAAAGGATTATAATAATCACTAGAATAATAAAAATGAAGTTCTTTGTCTACTGAGGTTTTTTTTAATATCACATGCATCACATAAATTGGTACTGAAGTATATTCGCAACAAGCATGCTCTATGATTTTCTTCCATAACAGGGCTTCCTATTAAGATATTTGACATCCTGACCCTTCTTTAATGAACGTAAAGGAGAAAAATACATTAGTGGAACCTGCCAAAAGAATAAAATTGGCAGCCTGATTTCTTCTGATAAAGGCACTGGGAAGGTGCAATTCTGCCATCATAAATATCAGTTTAGCAAATTATTCTGTGCTCGGGGGAAGAATACAGGTAGTCAATCATAATATCATTGACAAGGGAGATGATTTCACAACATTTAACTGAGTTATACAGAACCTGCCTACATTTTTTAATACAGACTCCTTTAAAGGAAGAAAAGCAGGCGGGTTGGAATGGCTAGGTAGACAGCTGAGGTCAGTCTACGATGAACAAATTTCACTAGTCAAAATATCATTTTTCCATTCAGTATAAAATAGGGAAGAGAGACAGTCTGGAGTAGCATTAAAGGCACTGAGCTAGAGGCTGAAAGAATGTTAAGTGCTAGTTCCACACAGAAGCCAGCTGGGTGATGTTGGGCTATTCACTCTCTCACTGCCCTAGGAAGAAGAAGGCAAGGGCAAATCACTTCAAAAAATGCTAGCTAGAAGACTGTTACCTCTTCTAGGTAAGTAAGTAACATGACCCAGAATGTTACTTCAAAGGCTGAAGCAAAGGCACCCCCCAAAAAAAGGATATATGAGAAATGCAAATTTACCATTTTGGAACTGCCTGAACTGCCTGAACTTATAGGAAAGCCTGAGCAGATAGTATGAGTAACATCTGTGCTTTACAGAACTTGGCAGCTTAGTTTGCTGCACAAATGTATGCACAAACATGCAGCCAAAAGTGTCCACTCTAGGAAAGGTGTGGACCAAAAGTACATATATTAGAAATGCACAAGACAATTTGCACTGATTCCTCAGTGCAAAGGAAAGCACCATTCCTAAATTGATGCAGAGGTAAAGATAAAGAACTGATTGATAAACTGAGTAACTCAATGAAACCCAAAGTGTCAGATCTGCCTTCCTCCTCCTCCTCCTCCTCCTCCTCCTCCTCCTCCTCCTCCTCCTCCTTCTTCCATCATCATCATCATCATCTCATCCCAGGTCCTTGGGAAGGACTTCATGGATGGATAAACATATCAAATCCAGTCTAAACATCTGGCTGACTGTGCAACCAACCATAATAATAATAATAATAATAATAATAATAATAATAATAATAATGCTAAAGGCAGCTTTACTTGGAACAGCTTCCATCTTGTGACGATACCTTTAACACCTTCAAACAACATCTGCCTATCCCAGGTCCGTGGGAAGGACTGATAGGATAGGTGGATAAAAATGCCAAATGCAGTCTAAACATCTGGCTGACTGTGCGATCAACCATCATCATCGTCGTCATCATTTAGGATCAGGTGAGTAAAAAAAGATATACACTGGGAGAAATTGCTTTCTTTATTCAATTCAGCAAGGAAGGTGTAATTTAATTGGCAAGAACCCAAGAATTAACATCTAACTGTCATAGTGGAAAACACTGTCTGCACCAAAGATAATAATGAAAAAAGGCAGTCATGGTGTATTAGGCAAGAGAAAAAAAGACTGAACCTGAACATATTACATTGTTGTTCAGTCGTTAAGTCGTGTCCGACTCTTCGTGACCCCATGAACCATATTGCGCCAGGCCTTCCTGTCCTTCACTGCCTCCCTGAGTTTGCTCAATTTCATGCTCATTGCTTCAGTGATGCTATCTAGCCATCTCATCCTCTGCCGTCCTCTTCTCCTTTTGCCTTCCATCTTTCCCAGCATCAGGGTCTTTTCCAAAGAGTCCTCTCTTCGCATTAGGTGACCAAAGTATCTGAGCTTGAGCTTCATTATCAGTCCTTCCAATGAGCAATCAGGGTTGATTTCCTTTAAGATTGACTGATTTGACCTCCTAGCAGTCCAGGGGACTCTTAAGAGTCTTCTCCAGCACCACAGTTCAAAGGCATCAATTCTTCGGCGCTCAGCCTTCTTTATTTTATTATTACATAATTACATATTATTACATATAACATATTACATAATTGTTATAAAAATCAAGGGAGAAACCACCCATGTAGTTTAGCATTCTATTACTGGCAGATCAGAAAAGAAAGTACAGAATAACAAGGCAAATACTGTGAACTACTAATTGCGTTCTTGGGAGTGAGAATTAAAACACCACAACCACCAGAGTAGACTGGTATGAGTTTAGATAAATTGCCTGTTCTTAAACTAACACCACTTTGGTATTGACTTAAACAAATCGTTAATGATTTGTTGAACTGTCAGTGCTGCACTGTGGTGTGTTATTGTTTCATATTATTTTCACTGTTTGCACTGTCTATTGCAAATAGTAATCAGCACTATCATGATACTCAGATTGCCACCATCCTGTTTCCTAGCTGTTGTGAGCCTGAACTATGTCTATCACCAATCAATTCCATGTGTGTGTGCAAATGCACTTCACTGAGAAGCGTTGCATGTCTGAAGGCAGCTTCATGATTGTAGCACAAGACCAAAATCTGGAGAAAGAAGAGGATTAAGATCACTGATCTGTTTATTGACAAGTGACGCCTTTGAACCGACCTAGATTCTTACAGTCTTACAATTCTTACTGTAAGTGGCATGCCAGAGAGAACATCAGGTTTCAAACCCATCTCCGTGTTCTCTAGCATGGAGGGTTACTGCATGAAGGAACATCGATAGCTAGCAGACGACAGCTGAATATTTTATTAATATGTAAAATGCTTCAGCCATATGATCCTCTTCTTCAGGGGAAGGACCATCCGAGAGAGGATGTCAGCAGCTTCAAAGTGGTGGGTATGACTGGGTGGTCAAAGTCCCACCCTTTCTTAAACTTTGTGGGTTAAAATTGGGCAAGGTTTCAATCACCCAGTCACATCACACCTGCCATTTTGATGCGGTCTACCCTCCCTGCAAACAGCCCTTTCTAGGAATGCAAAATAGGCCACTTAGGGACTACTTGCAATCCAGTAGCATCCCTTTGGAGTGAGGTCAACAGTTTTAACCTTTTTTTGCAATTCTTGGGGAGCAGAAGGCTTAAGGAGCAAACCAGATGCACTAATCCTTGAAGAGGCTTGGGGCCCTCACTTCACCCTTTCAAAAACTGATCCTAGCCCCTCCTTAATTGGTTGTAGTCCCTCCTCAACATGCTGAACAAAACCTGAAGCAGCCCTCAAGCTGATGGACATTGAGCTGTACAATTCTCGGATGGCCAAGAGAACTTGAGGGCATACTGGTTTACCAAATTCTTGCTCATCTCTTGTGGGTGCTGTCACCTATTGCAGCCAATTTTGAGATGTGTAGTGAGATGGCCCATATAAGACATTTTCCAGGCTTGAATGAAGTGAGAAGCAGCCCTGGGCTATTAGTACTGCATTTGCTGCATCAAGCAGGGTGTTAGACTGGGGACCTGCAATAGTTCACCTCCAGCTGTGATTCCAAGGACACCCTGAATTGTTGCTTGCTTAGTTATATTCACAAATGCTCAGTTATATTGTCAATATAACTGAGCATTTGAATAGAAAGACTGACATGGTGATGGCCAAGTTATATTTCGAGGAATCCCATCTGACATTACATTCTCTTTGCTATTGTCAATAAGTGTAGTCTCAAATATCTGGGAAACAATCAATTTGGGAAGGCAGCATTAGAGTGATATGGAATTAGGATTGCAATATTATATTGTATATATTATATTGTATATATTTATTATTATATTATATTATATTATATTATATTATATTATATTATATTATACTATACTATACTATACTATACTATACTATATTATATTATGCTGTTGTGTGGAGAGGTCTAGCAAAGCTGTGTTTCAGGAGAACAGTTTGATACAACAATATGGTAGAGGATTGGATGGCTTGCTGAGGCCTGCCTTCCAACATGCTTACTCTGAGACCACAGGAACCTTGCTTTCTTCTTGGATCACAAGTAAATCTGCTGGTCTCCAGCTACAATTCCCGTAAGCATGGCTAATGGTTAAAGGTAGTTTAAGACATCAGAAAAGTATCATATTGGTTAGCTCAGTCCATTGATTTATTATGGAGCCCAGGGTCTGCAGACAGGACTACTAGCAGCTTGCAATCCATTCTTTGCCAGTTTTTCTCCTGAACACCTTTAAGTAAAGTTAGTCTTGAGTTTCAGAAATTTAGAACTTGTAATAGTGAATTTATTAGTTGCACACAGACACACAGATTATGAGGTGCTAAATCCACTTCCAACAACAGCAGCAAGACCTTTCTTTATATCCCCTATAGTCATCCTTTTCCCTGTTCTGATGTTGCTAATGAAGTGACAAGGTGGTGAAGGTTTTGTTGGCTGGCTTCTATTTCTCCCTGCTTTCCTCCATGAAAAGGTACTGGAAATTGTAATTTTGTATGGAGTCGAAATGCTTAGCTTGGAGATTATGCTTTCTGAAAACAAAACTTCAGGCTTCTTTCATGAGCCAAGCATCAAACTGAGTTAGTGGATTTTTGTCTCTATTTGGAAACACTAAGCTTTGAGCATTTTGGCCAAGAACCCACAGGAACACTACAGCCCAGGCACTTCCAGGACATAGATATGAATATATGGTTTAGATGTGGGTGAAGGTTACAAAGAATCCATCACTCCAGTTTATTTCATATCATTTATTGTGTAGCAGAACTAAGTCATTTCCTCAAAATGGCTAACCTACTTTTACTGCTGTTGGAGTGTAGACTGCAAAGACTTCCCATTTTCACAGTTTGGTGTAGAAAATCCATGTTGAAAAAAAATGCTTGACAATCCTGTTGCAAACTGTAGCTTTCTGATTCCAGCAGAAACAACATGGATGGACTGTAATGTGAAAGAGTTGTGTTAATCTCCTTTGAGTGAACAGATCTGACCAGCTAATCGTTGTAGGGGAATTAAACTGTGTGATGCTCACATCTTCAGCAGCCTTTTTTTTTTTTTTTCCATCTTCAGCCTCATGTTGTTCAACAACCATGCAGGTGGCCCCAAAAAGTGCAGTGATACTACACCTGATAACTCTTCACAATTCATTGCTAAAAATCACAGCCACGGTTTACAGATATTTGCAATGGAGCAGAGGTGAAATGTCAAGAGGAAAAAAAAATATTTTCCCCAAACCTCACAAATAAAAACATTGCTTATGAAATGGCACATTTAAAAATGTGATAAGATGATCAGAAGACCTGCATTAGATGTCTGAGGATGTGTCGTCTGACCCCGGGGACAGTCACTAAATCCAGAAGGCATGAAAAAGATACAGAAAAATCTAACCCTTTGCTACCATCTAAAGATCACTTGGAATTTTGGTAGCCCTAGGCTACAGAGTTAAATAAACAGGAACACTGGCAATGCTTTAAAAAACCTTTTTCCCCCTCTGAGTAAGATTCCCCAGAAAAAGAAGATTAGTCAGACCATCTTGCTGAGCTTTGCATCAGCTCTACCTAATTGTCACTAACTTGAGATTCACCCTCTCAAACTTTCCTCTGCATTCCCTGGTCCAGCTACCTGGCCCTTGAGAACAGTAGCCCCATAGATCAAACCTCAGAAAGTGGATAAATGCGGACATATAGGGGAGAGTGTCATGGGAATATAGCTGCACGCAAGAATAGCTTTATACCCAGATGAGTCTTGATGAGTCTTAACTAAGATGAGGGAACTACAGCTTTGAGTACAAAACTCTCTCCTTGGAGGCAGAAAACAAGATCTATTACTTGTGAGACTGTCTGGATAGCTAGTTTTCTGTTTTGGACTTTGAATGCCTGATTAATCTCTCTGCTGTATCAAGTCTTTACTGCCTACGCCCTAACTTTCTCTCTCACGCTCTCGCTTTCTGGAACATGGACTAGAGCCCAGCTTGCTTTGTCTTGGTTTTGACTTCAGCCCCCCCTTACTGACCATCCACCTCTGTGTCCTTCTGGGCATTCACTTCCCCTCTGCAATTAGATTTTGAAATGTATGACCAGGTGTTGCTGTTTCCCAACCCAAATCCTGATCCAAAGTTTTATTTATATTTTAGACCTATCCCAAAATGAAAAGCTATTCACATTCTAGAGACCAGCAATTTCGATCCTATGTGCACCCAGGAAGGGAAAGTTAAAATTGGGGGCATTAACCAATCTAGATAATTTTATGGATACTCTTAAAGGGACCACCTTTATACCAGTAAAGCACCAAGAGGGTAGTTTGATTGAATAAATATCCCAGAGAGATGGATTTGAAGGGGAAAAAATTGGGGGAGCAGTTGAGCCCTTGCACGTGACACCTCTGAGCAACTCCTTAAAAAAGCTGCATCATGTATTTGTGCATTCCCAAGAAAAATACGTCTGCTTTAAGAAGATGCCCACAGGTATGACAAGCCAGTGTCCACCTGCTTGCTACACACACCTAAGAGATATATCTGCAGATACTAGTAGAAGCAGCAGGGGTGTGTGTGTGTGCCTGTGTGTGTGTGTGTGTATGCCAACAACCTAGACTGATCCTTCTCCAAATAAGCCGGCTGCCTTTGAGTGAATAAAATTACCTCCTAATCAAATGCACCATTAAAACTACAGACATTAGAGCTAGACACTGACAGCTTTATGAGTGAGACATTTAAAGTTAATTAGGATATAGTGCCTTTGTAGCTGATGTAGCACCGAGAGGGTAGTTTGATTGAAGCTAAACAATAGCGTCGTTCAATTCTCTGCAGCCATCATTGCTGTCCAGGGCCATTTTTGGAGTACCCGTTGTGGTATTCATGCCTACATGAGCACACATTGAGCTAAGCCTGCCAAATCCAGCTTGGCATCTCAGTTTGCATTCTCTCTAATGCAACCAGCTGGCAACTTCAGCCCATTGCATCTGGTGGAAATAGCAGGACATTCCCATGCTGAAACTTTGGAGAGCTTCAAAAGCCCGGGGTGGACACGACACTCGTGTGTCGTGTTTTTGAGGAGCTGAGTGAATTAATAGGGAACAAAGTAGTCTTAACAAGCAAAAGCCACTGATGCAACTCTCTGAAACTACCTTTAATGGAACCCCTAGATTTGTGATGCCTGCTGTTCCCTCTAGCAGCTGGCACTTAAGAGCTGTTTATATTGTCAAAGCAATGAATGGCAAAGTCCATTAGTGTCCGCAGGCAAGCAAGTCATGCTTTCTGGCTAGGGGACAATATAAACCACTGAATAAGATTAAAAGAAGTATATTACGATGAGAGCCATTGTGCATGTCTGACTAGAATAGCCTTCCCCAATTTGATGCAATGCTGGCCAGGAAAGGTGGAAGAGATTGTTCAATGTATCAGGAGAACATCAAGTTGAGAAATAAGGTACTGGAACATTGCAACCTTTACCCATTTCCTTTACCCATCCTCAGCTCAGCAGAAGTGAAGCCCCTTATCATCTTGGTAGCTACCTTCTGAAGACACTCCATTTGTCAATGTTTTTCCTAAAATGTAGTGCTTAGAACTGGACACAGAATTCCACAGCAAATTTCTTTTACATCTCTACCTTGAGCATGGTTCCTTGGAAGTTCATCTAGTTGAGGTCAACTCCAGCTATCCTGGAGCATCTTCATAAATATATTTTCCTGTCATGCTCATTTTTCTCACCCCATTCACACTTTGCTCCAGCTGGATTTCTTTTCCTCACACTGCTGTACCCTCATTGTCTAGCCCAGGGTTTCTCAACCGTGGCAGCTTTCAGATGGGCGGACTTCAACTTCCAGAATTCCCCAGCTAGCTTTCACCCATCTGAAAGCTGCCAAGGTTGAGAAACCCTGGGCTAGTCTTACATTTCCTTTGATTTTCTGCTTTCCTAACCCCCTGTATCTAACTTCCCTTTTCATCAAAATCTTCTGTCTATCATCTGTCCCTCTGATGATATTGTACCTTCTTTACAATCACAGCAATCAGTCAGACACTTTGGCTAGAATGTCATAATAACTTCTTGGGGCCTGTGCCAACTTGGAAGCTCTCTGTGATGTTAGAGAAACATTACAAATCATTGTTACTAGCAAATTATTACTATGTTCCTATCACTCCTCTTTATATCATCCTTCTAATTTTTTAGTGTAATCCCTCTCTCCCAGCAATTACCTAATCAGCCTTTGATAAGGGTGACATCTGTCCACTGAGGACGCAATTTGGTCTCATGTGATATTCAACAACAGCAATTTAGTTTGGAAATATCAAGCAAACAATAAATGACTCGCTTTTCATTCTATCTATCTATCTATCTATCTATCTATCTATCTATCTATCTATATCATCTAATCTCCTGCTGGATAATTAACAAATGACATTATATTATTCATTTTCAAATATTGACAATACAAAGAGAAACAAAACGCTAACATTAACACAGATTAATAAGTTGATTGTATCCTATTCAATTCAGTTCATCATTATAGCTGTCAGGAAGACGGATCTGGTTTCACACAGAATGATTTCTGAAAGCAAAATATATGCTGTCGTTTACCAAAGTTCCAAATGAAAGTCTCTGGCATCTCCCTCAAAAGACTGAGCAATTAGCTTGAGAGCCACCGCAACTTGGATACCCCCAGATATGTCAGTTTGAATGTCCAGAAACCTCTGTAAGTGACCATGCTGTCTGGGAAACTCTAGGACTTGAAATCCTCAGCATTGAAGAAGACCTATGGAAAGGCTTGGTCAAGGAATGGATTCCTTTAAGGGCCAGTACAGGAACATGATTAATTACAGAATGCAAACCTAAAGCTAGTATTTTCCAAATCCATCTTTTCCATGAAGGCTGAAACCTTGAGGGCAGAAAGAAGGCCTCCTTGACCTGTTAACTAGACTGAAGAAGACCAAACTCATATTTCTTTTAGACCTAGACAATTTAGAAGCTTGCTTTCCAGGTTCTCTATATAAAGCAATGCAGGTCCTGAAGAAAACATTTTTTTCCCCTCTCCTTGCTAATGAGAGATTCTGGGAAAGTAGATGTTGCAGATGGATTCTTTGCCCCTCCAGTGCATCGCTGGAGTTTCTTACTCCCTGACAGGGAAAGACAAGGAGTGACAAACATTATTGCTTATAGCATATAAAATCTGTCACTCCCCATCTTGTAAGTATTAAATCACTGAGGACCAAAATTGCTAAATTATGCAGCGGTAGGTGGAGAAGAGCGTCAGGGGATGGTAGAGAGGAAGGAGAGATGGAATGCCCTCTTCTCAGAAATGCATCTTTGCTTTGTCATCAAAATAACCATTATTCAATTAAAAGTCAGAGGGCTTCTGACTTTCAGTAATATGAGTAGCTGAATGCTCTCTTCCAGACGCAAAGCCTAGTTCAGCGTGCCAGCAATCTAACGTAGGCACAATGTGGACTTGCTGTGGTATAGTTTGCACTTGGAAATAAAAGGAATTACTCAGAACAAGGCTTAGTGATGGACACACCTAAGGTACACAGATGGAAGATAAATGTTCCATCATCATCATCATCATCATCATCATCATCATCATCATCATCCATAGAACCTTCCTGAAAGGCAAATAAAATCCTTCTCTTCTCTTCTCTTCTCTTCTCTTCTCTTCTCTTCTCTTCTCTTCTCTTCTCTTCTCTTCTCTTCTCTTCTCTTCTCTTCTCTTCCCTTCCCTTCCCTTCCCTTCCCTTCCCTTCCCTTCCCTTCCCTTCCCTTCCCTTCCCTTCCCTTCCCTTCTCAATTTAATTATGGGCAAATAAAGTTTAAAAATAAAAAGCCAGCTATCTCTGCTGAAGGGTGTTTCCTTCATTCAGAGGATGATCTCTTCCCAGTCTGCTTTTCTCTGCTGTTCCCCTGGGGCTGGAGATGCCTAAGGGAAGGGATAGCAAGCCTACTTATTTAAGGACATGCCAGGTAAAATATCTCACAAAGATTACTATCCGATGGAACCCACAATAAGCAGGAATCTATTGGGAAAAGTGCAGTTTGCTATGGAAAGAGACTTCTACAGTCAGGCAGGTTATACCTCTCTTACCCTTAAAGGTGGTGAAGTGGTATTGCCTTAGCAAAACAATGAAGCTAAGTAAGGGCTTCTTCTGAAGTTGTTCCAGCTCTTGGTTATATTCTTCAAAGGGCCTTTGTGTGGTTTGGCAACCACAAGGTTCTATGAGGTGGAAACCAGAGCTCGTCCTCTGAATCCAAGGAAAGGGGAAAGAGAACATTCTCAAGAAGAAAAAAATGAGGTAAGATACACAGAACATAGTCCATCCCATCCAAGTGAAACTGCCAGCATCTCTGTCTTGAGAGACATCTTTGGGATAGTCCAGAAGTTTTGTGTCATTGTACCTTTTCTCATACACAGTAAAATCTTATATTCCACTAATGACTATATGGGCATTATAGGTATATAATGTGTGCATATGTGCAGTATGTGCAGTATAGTTTCTGCAAGAAGCAAACTATTCTTCAGTGAGATTTTGGTGTATTTTTAAAAAAAATTAATTACAACCCTGTAATCCCAATTCCCATATCAGAAGTAATCTAGTTGCAAAATGTCATACATGCACACACTCAAAGAAGTTAGAAGGAACAAATCTAGAATGCAGTGACTAATTTTGCAGTAACAGGGAGGGAACTGTATATATGCAAAATACATCGGCATTTATAGGCAAATGAAACCAATTATTTAATATATTATTGCATTTTTAGAAAAAGATTAAATTGCAACAGAACTAAGGGCTAAAATGAGAAAATCAGACTGCAGCAAAGTATAGCAGATGATTCAAACAAAACCAAGTTATGTTTTTTAAAAAATAAAGCCATTTTTATCGCCTAGAGGAAATTCTCTTCTGGGACCCAGTATAGAAATTAACTAGATTCTTAAGATAAATGTAGGGTTCATACATTCTGTTAAGCCATAGTTTATTTAACAGACAACAATTAATCAGATTTGCAGAAGGCATTAAGTCAAACCAAGGCATAGAAGCTACAACGGTAGTGTTCCTATGTTGTAATAAACTAAACCAAACCAAACCATATTATATCTTAGCATGATGTCCAACTGTAATTGTGCAGATGTATAGATTAGTACAAATATCCACCCGTTTGAAGTGTAATTGTTTAAATTCGCCTGTGTAAACTGTCACAGTAAAAAAAAAAAAAAAGGAAGGAAGGAAGGAAGGAAGGAAGGAAGGAAGGAAGGAAGGAAGGAAGGAAGGAAGGAAGGAAGGAAGGAAGGTCACATGAAATTATATTGGCATGTTGAACCACGCTCTAGGTGGCTCCCCATATTGAACTTTATAAAGTTACTTTCACTACACTAAATATCTGAATAATCACTGAATTTGATAAGGAAAAAAAAAAGACAAACCTTCTTTATGTCTCTGGAGACAAACATGCAATTTAAAGTCCGTGCAGGCGGCTTCATTGCAAACATGTTCTTACTTCAGGGGAAAAAGCCAAAGAAAAGCTGGACTGAATGGACAGAGGTTAGCATGATGTACCAGGCAGAGGGCAGATGTGATGAGGCTGGGAAAGTAATTAGAAGCAATTATTGGCAGAAATTGTCACGTGGAAACATTTGCATTGTTTAAAGGTTGACCTGCTATGCAAATGCTGCCACTTTCCACAACTTTTTGCCTTGATGGCGTTCATTTTGCCTCCACCTTCTAAATCTAAACAAGTCTGCTTTGAAATGTATGACCATCAAGGATACTGGGTTGCCTTAATTATTAAAAATCAGTTAGTCAAACCATGCCATTGTTGGGTCACTGGTTCAGATCTCCTTAACGTTTCCAAGAAGTAAAACCATCTCCACCTTTATATTATATATATATATATTCCATCTTTCCTCTGAGGAGCTCAAGATGGCCCAAACATTCAATACAGTCTCACAAAATCCTATGTCTCAAGGAGAACAAGCTGAAAAATCTTAGATGGGTTGTAGCGATCCAGATAGCATTCATGAGAAATGAGAGATCTGAATCCAATCTAAACCTCACAGTTCTACCCTAACATTTGAACGATATTTGTGGACACCTTTGTGGGCAAGTGACAAAACATGTACCATGGGATAAAATCCATGATGTACATACTTGGTTCAGACACTGGCATGCAAAAATGTAAGGGTGGTATTTGCATCCTGGTGTTCACTGTGCACCTGTCATAATTTTGACACAAGTTTGACTCGGTGCAGATGTATCTGCCTGTATGAATTCTCCACTTTGCCATTTCTTCTTCCCAATCAGACCCTCTATCAGAGGCACCCACAGAATCTAGCACATGCATTAAAATGATGGCACTGGCTTCACGCTGCTGAGGTGCACGTTCTGCCCCTTTTCTATGTGTCCATGATGTCACAAAGCCTTGTGCAAAGGGGTGGTGCTTGTGTCGTGTTGGTGCGACCCTCCTTTCTGACATTTTGCCATCCCCAGCTCCCCACCCCACCTTACCCTACCCCACCTTACCCTACCCCACCTTACCCTACCCCAAAGGCTTTGCCCTCTGACCTTCTATGAGAAGTGTTACTGACTTGATAACAAACTTCCCAATTTTGCCTGCAATGGTCTCTCCTACCCTCACTGACTTATTAGAGAACAAGGGATTGTGAAAAGGGGGGGAAATCCGTAGAAAGAGGCACTGCCTGCAGCTAAAAAATGGCCTGGGGTTAAAAACATCCATGTTAATTTCAGCTCTATTTAAATAAAAATAATGGATCAAAGTTTGCCCAACTGAAAAGGACAAAATCAGCAGAGAATTACTTTAATTATTACCTTCAAGCCTGCAAAAAAAAAAAAAAGATATTACAACTGAGAATACCCACAAAAGTGGGAGGGGGAACTATAAAGAAAGTACTTGACAGTGTCCCTTTAATTAAAATGGACTGAATATCATTAGCAATGAGCTGCTTGGAATTTAAAGCCAATTACAATCTAATGATATTAAAAAAAAACAAACCCAAATAGGTAGCAGAGCATCTGTTAGTCCAGAGGAACATATCTGTTAGAAAGATACACATTTAGTAGGACATCCAATTAAACATGTACATTGTAGACTGAGACAGAAAGTATGAGAAATGCAGATATTCAGATGAAAATCAATATTTATTTGCAGGTAATAAGTATTTAGGGGGGCAGTTCACAAGCTGACCATTTGGAAGAGAAGGGAATCCATTGTGATGAAAAGGTCTAACGTATATCAAGTCTGCTTTCCCGTGTGCTCCAGGAATTACAGAAAAGTTCATTTTGTTAATTAACATGTTCATTAGTTTCCAGCCCTGAGTCCATCTTTCTTTCTTTCTGACCTCTCTGTTTTGTAGGAGTTAGTTCTCACATGGTCAAAAGCAAGCAACCTGATTATAGATCTGGCCATTACCAAAACAAGGAACAGATGGAAACTGCCTTTGTGATCCAAAGGGAGTCATTTCTGAAGATTTAATTCAGGGATGTTTGTGTCTGATCCATGCCTTTCCAGCTCTGCCATCATGTTAGAACAAGGGGAAAACCGCAATTACTTGTTTGCATATTCTGAATGATGGAAATGTATGCATTTTTCAAATGCCCATAGACAGAATGGAAGGACAAGTTAATTTCAGGTGCATCTAGAGGACTGTTGATTTACTGATGATAAGCAGCAATTAAGGTGATTGCAGATTTAGCATCAGAGAGAATTCAGAAAAAGAGGCTTCCGTTTCATGTGCTAGTTTGTGGGATGTAGGCAAAGGCCCCAGAGATTGCAGTAAATGTACTGAAACATTTAAGGAAGCGAGTTTTGTAAGGTGGCAGCTCTGTTGAATGATTTACAAGGGCAGGCAGAGATCAAAGCATTCCTACAGATTATACTTCTGAACGTTTCTGAGAAATAGGTTAGGGGAAAGGAGGTCTGGCGTGAGGTGGGATGAGATGAGGTGAGGTGGGGTGGGGGGACAAAGCTAACCTGAATGCAGGAAAATTCAGCATGGGCCCAAAAATGGTACAAAAGAAGGCACTATGCTTGGCATTGTCTCTTGATAGCACCACTTAAAGGGGAAGGTCACTTTCCCTGTATTCCACTCAAAGTACAGTAAGTCTGTCTTAGTTCATTATATATCATGCTCAATTGTTCAGTTTCAGGAGGTCAAGAGACATTTGCAGTACCCGAAGCGATGCACTGGATCTTGTAAGTAAAGGCAACGGAACATGCAGAAAATAAAGTAACTGAAGGGTTGCCCAACAAAAATAAGTGTAGCCCACATTATATGCTGATTATATTTTACTATGAAAAAAAGAGCCTGCAATGTGAATGATGAGGAGAACCTGGGTCTTGTCACCAAAAAGGGCAGACTAGAATAATCAAAATAATGCTCAACACGTATCATGATGTTGCAGGAGTAAGCCACAACGTCCACAGGGGCTTTCCTTGTAGCCAAAATTACGTAGCTACCCCAAAACTTCAGTGCTCAGTCTTACCTAAAAGGAAGCTTAGGTATAAGGGCTCAGCCTGTGACTTTTTTCATTGCTTGGGGAAAAAATGGAGATACTCAAAAGTAGATCAAGACAGAGCAAAGCAAAACAAGCTGATGATACATTGCAGGGGATAGTGGGAGGTTGAAGGCAAAAAAAAAAGCAACCTGGCCACAGGTAAGCTTGCATTCCGAAGCAGGATGGTATGAGCTAAATGCAGTAAAGAAATGTGTCTTGTTCTGATGCGCATCTGCATCGACAAAACCCAGAACTTAGAACTCCGAACCTTTCAACATGCATTTCCTAAATCCCAACTCTTTTTCTGCATTCATACATACTTGATAACAAGGTCAGAAAAGATTCCTCCCCATAAACTTTTTTTCCCCAGTTTTACCATTCTAGATAGACCTAAGCTTGGTACATTGCCCATTATTTTTACAAGACCTGGGTTCATTTTAAATCTTCATAATATTTTTTTAAAAAAAGAGAGAGAGATAAAGGGAAGGTAATTAAAATAAAAACAGCCAGAGGTTTGGGGATTAATGCTGATATATTGTTTCAGATATTTAATATTAACATTTTCATTTGATTAGGTTGTTAACTAATTAGGGGCTAGCTGAATGCCTTGAGGTAGAGGATGCCATGGAGACCAAGATTGTGGTTTTCTTGCCTAGCATTGTACGTTGTGCCTCTTCAGCTTTATTTGTCCTGAACTGAATCCACCAGCCAAAGATCCTGTCAAAGGGTGGTACTGAACAGTACAAGGAATGTGATGAAAATCATCTAGGAGCACAAAAACAACAACAACAACAACAACACCCCAGACTGGCCATTCTCACAATGTCTGCACAAAGAATCCAAGCATGATTATGAGCAACCCTTTTCGGCTTGTCTGACTTTCTATCACGTCCAGTGTATTAAAGGGTGTTACAATCTTTTCACAAGCTGAAAATACTTGCTTGGTATGAAAATTCCATGATGTCATTTTAAAAAAAAGACAAGATAAAGTTCTCTAAATATAGCTCTCCTGTTTCAGTTAATATTTATACCTGTCTCTGCCCAAGTTACATGTTTTAGGAGATTGATTTGCAAAGATGCTTAATGACACATCCTTTCCCACTCGGAATTCTGATCACCTTGCCCTTGGGGTAGTAAGCGATTGCCCAAAATATTATCTGTTGTACCATTTTTGGTTGTCTGACCTCAGTTTAACTGCATAATAGCTTAAGGAACAGGTCTTTACACATACCCACGCAGACACACAAATATGCAATAAATCATTCAGAATTACTTTTATTACTGCAAGGTAATTGTACTTCTAAATATATGTATTTCAGGATACCAAAACATGTATTGCATCCTTACTTAAAGGACTTTCAAGAAACAACTCGTGCCTTACAGGACATTTAACGTGAACAAGGGTCAGTTTATATCCAACCACCAATTCTCTTCTAAAATAGGAGGACTTGCACATGTGAAGGGCGTTCTTAATTCCAGATGATCACAGCAAGCTCTTGCACATTTAGCATGTACAAATGAGAGTGATGTGATTTCCCAAGAATTATGGCTAGTAGCAAAACACCATGAAATCCCGAAAGGGAGCAAAATCTGTTTGTCTGTTTCTAAAAATACAAGATTGCAATGTTACACTAATGTGGACTCAACCAAGAAATAATGGGTAATATGATATCTCCAGGCACTGGATCTCCGTTTCTGTTCTAAACAACAATATTTGCTACCTCCCCTCAATCAAAGTCAGTGGAACAGGAATACAAAGGGTAGCAGTGCATAACATAATTATATGGGAAAGAAAGGAGACAGGCATAAGATAAGCTTCGACATCAAGCACAGTATTTTAAAGACCATCAACATCAGCTGTTCAGCAGTCATCTATTGCAATCCCTAGAAACCACACTGAAGAACCGCAGTGAAGATTTTAAACATCTTCATTTGTCTGCCATGTAGATCTTCATATTCAGCTCAGACGTAACATTCGGAGCCCATAGAATTCTCACTGGATAAAGGAAGGCTGAGCAATTTTGAGTTTAAGTTCAGTTCATACATGAATGTCAATGTTGCATCATTCCCCCCCCCCCCCCGTATCACTGGATTACTAAAGCATTTGATTCACCTCGTTGCACACAATTGATCTTAAACTGTAGTACATATTGCTTATTTGAGTAAGAGACCACAGACTGAAAGCCACAAATGATACTGTTGTGTTGGCACATTGTTCCAGTGTACATACCATGAGTGATTTGGTCTCGGGGGGCACACTACTCCATCTTTATATAGGAAAGTTGAGAGGTGGAGTTGATCAGCCTCAGTTTCAAATTCTTAAACCTTTCTCCCATGCCACTCTCTGCAGAGAGCTACAAGCAACTCTGTCTTGGGTGGGAATGATTGCTTCTTGTTTGGTTAATGGCCAGAATTGCTACCAGGCTGCTTGCTCGTGACTATGTGATCATTTGCTCCCACTTGATGCTTCCACCCCACCCACCCCCATATGGACGCTGTATCCCTATGAAGGGGGAAGGGCACTTACTAATTGGGTTCATACAGATTTGCTATAACCATTATTTGTAAAATACAGGGAACACTTGGGCAGGTTCACACAACAGCTAAGCGAGACAGCCATGGTTTCTTACCCATAAGGGATGGATTCACTCACATGGAGTCATGTTGGAACTGGATGAGAGCTTACAAGTAATGTAGTACAGCTGTCTGCTCAGTGCATCACACTAAGCCAGAACCAAACAAAACATGTTATGTTTGGTCCTGCTTTTAGAGGGCATCTGCATGACACATTCCACAACATCTGAAGCTTATCTACTTTTTGCTTCCCTAAAGACTGAGAGGCAAGTTTGCAAATCTTTGAGGTCCCTCCAGCACTGCTCTGACTTCCACGTTATGCATGGATTTGGGCTTTTGAAACAATTATACTCCCAATTGTACTCTGAAACAGAGAGAACGATAAACCTGGTCTGGTTTTCGACCATTTGGTCAGCATCCCAAACAAAACCAGAAGACCTGTTTTGTTTTCAGCTAGTTCAGAGCTGGCTGCTGCAAACCAAATGACTGTATCATCCAGACAGTGATTCGGAGCTTTGGGGAACAGATAAATATACAGTAGAGTGGAGGGTGAAGTTTCAAGGAATGGTATTTGGTATGTGCAGAAAGGGATTACAAACACATTCCAGTGCCCCTAGTTTCATCTATTAAAGGCTGGAGGACATATATTGCTAAGTACATATTACACCTTTAAGGAATGGATTGCAACAGAACAAAGAGCCATAGAGCTGCATCAGTTGCGCCTGCTGGTCTTTGCAAACCAGAGAATCTACCTGGATGTCAGCAGGCACATTCTTGTGAGGTGGTTGGGGAGAATATGGTAAGAGAAACCAAGCACGCCCTTTGCTTTCTGCACTTTTGCCATTAAGGCTCAAAACGTCTTGTCTTAACTAGTATGAGAAGCTGATTCCATAGCTGTATTTAAGATTACTTTCAGTCTGAAGGCTAAACCTAAAAGAAGGTGTGTGTGTGCAAGTGGGGAGGGAAGCAGCAGTTATATCATTATACAGTATAGCAGGTAAAGAAAGGAGTTTAAAGAGTGGAGTTCCTAGCATTGCCAGAGTGCCATGGAAATTGGGAACTATCCATACTCCATATACGTGCTAGTGGTGGTTTGGAACTGGCTAGTTTCATGATATTTCAAGGGCTATTGATGGACTTCTCTTCTTCAGATGGGAGGGATGTACTAATGGGAAAGGCTTGCTATGGCAGAGATATGCTTTGGTGATTCCAGTCCATGACTATCATTTCTTTACCAAAGAGGAGACATTACCATAGATTCAGTGATTTTATTTCCAGAGACACCTGGGGAAGGAAAGATGGTAACAGACAGAGCTTTGCTCCATCTTCCTTTCTTTTTCTGTGCTTTGGGATTTCTCATTTGGTTCAAACTGTCTTCTAGAAGAAAATTCTTGACATGTGGGGAAAGCTGTGGGCATTTCTTTACTGAGATCCCACAAAACATGGGTTTGGAATATTCATGCTTGCACAACAGGAGCTAAGATTGAAAAGAAGTTATTTAGAAAAGACTAAATCCTTCTTGCTTTTGCACCACGATAATGCAAACTAAATGTGGTGATGAATGCATTACTTGCCTTTAATGATAACATCTCAGACAATGTGTAGAGCGGGGCTTCAGCCTGCCTGAGTTTACAACTCATGTCAAATTGGCTCCTGTTTTTCATTCTTCCTTCCAACATTAATTGGAACTGGAGTTAAATATAAATGTCCATAAGTGGAGGCTGTTTTCCAAGATTGAAACCTGGAAGGTCTTATGCCTTTGGGGATGATGGAATGAATCCTTGAAAATTTCATGACATTAGGATGAGAAATCCACCAGAATAGAAACACAAAGGACAAGCTGTATAGTGTTGCCATTGTAATTAATCAGTGCAGAATCAAAACCAATGAGATAAGAAATGGAAAACAAACTGTTGAGATAGTATAATCAACAGAATAAAAAAGAATAAAAGGAAAAAAAGTTCCACATTGTTGCTAGGAAATTAATAAGCAGAACATGGAAGTAATAATAAATCTACTTGTGTTGGTCCCAATATGCTGGTATTTTAAAGATATAGGTCCTATGGAAGTATGGGAATTTGGTGCCAGAACACCTCATTTTCATGCAAAAAGTCACAGTTTGATCACTGCTAGTGGCATCACAAGGTAGGATCTGTTGAGAACCCAGAAGAGCTGGTTCTGGTGACTATAGACAGTTCTGAAGTAGACATTTAGTAATGAGTTATTGGTATGGAGATTGTACTAATGATCCATTAGTAAGGAGATGTGGCTAACAGCTGTTGATAAACTTCATGAATTTATCTAACCAGTCTAAATCAGCTCTCTGGGATGGCCTCCCACAAGAAGTGTGTTTGGCTCCAAATCTAGTCACCTACCAGAAACTTCTGAAAGCTACCAACTCAGGTCTCTTTCTTTAGGTTACTAAAAGAATTGAAGATTTCTGTCCAGGGTGTGAAAATAGATATACAATATATAGGAATGCTTAGGGAAGAAGCAGACTGTCATGGCAGTGATTTTCCTCATCTCATTCTCTACTTAGGTTTCCTTTGCTATCATGTCATTCACAGCTTGTACTAATATTTTAGTCATTTATAGAGAATATGCACTCTCAGTAAAATCATCCCTAAAGTGGCTCATGACAAGGTATAAAATGTTTTAAAATACAGTAACAATAGGGTGACCTTGGCAGTTTCTATGGCAATATCAAGGAGGATTCCAATGAAAATAGATTCAGAAAATCAATTTCATCCAAGTATGTTTAGCTAAGGAACTGTCCAAGCAACTTTCTCATTGTTTGAGAGTTGTTCATATTTTTTTGAATGCAGAGCAGAATTCTTAAAAAGCGACCATTGACTTGTTGGCTGTGTTCATACAACATATTTAACCCAGTTACCTGATTTACTCATTCTGGGATTTTTCACAATATATTGAATTATAACCCAAAATGCTGGGTTCAAATAACAACTAAGCTAAATTGTAACCAAGCTTAGTCCATTGTTCTTTAACAGAACTAGTTGAGTGTATTGTATGAGATCAGCCAGCAAAGAATATGTCAACTTCCAAGAATGTGTCAACTTCCAAAGTCAAAGAGGACACCCCTTTCTGCTATATGTAAGAAGCCAGCCTTCCTCAGTGTGGTGTTCTTCAGACAATTTTGCATGAAAATGCATATAATTCTAGGATAGTCAGTGAAACTGGCTGTTTTTTTTTTTTTAATAATCTCAAGATATCTGAAAAGATTCAGTTTGGAGAAGCTTGTAATGAACTAGGAGATGCAAGAATAATACATGCAATTGATCAATTACTTCATCCACGTCCTCTGGCCTGAGCAGATGAAAGTCACCCAACAAAATTAAGCCAGATGGTGCTTTGGATGCTTCCTTTGGCTGATCTACCAAGGCTGTGGTATCCAGATCATGGTGGATATGAGCAATTCTATCTTCAAAGTGCCTACTGAATAGGTCATAGTGTTCTGCCAAGGATTCCTTCACATCTCCTATTTGAACTGAACGTAATTACTTTTTCACTCAGCAAGGTTATCTTGGTGAAAATACCATAATGGGTTAACTGTTTTAGAGAACCCCCAAGTTGTGAACCTGTTCCTTCATGGGTAGTGCCACCCCATCAAGAGTCACCATTGGAGCAGACAGAGAACCCCAATGGACAAACAGTAACTCCGTCTTGCTAGGACTCAGTTTAAACCTGTTTTCTTCAATCCAGATCCTCACAGTCTCCAGGTCTACCTGCTCATCCACCACCAAACCATGAATGGGCATGGACTTATTGCAGACCTGGCATTCGACAGCTGTACCCCAAGGTCAGGTGTGCCTACAACCTGGCCCCCAGAGTGCAATGAAATAAACTCTACAATGCAATGATATGCAATAAAATGAATCTATGGAACTGTAAAAGCTATCTGACCAAATTAGACTACAGTGTATACTGTATATATACATATACACATATATATTTACATACCACAATTAATTTAGAAAATAACAAAGAAGATATGGGCTTTGAAATATAAAAATGAAACATGCAGTAATTTTTTCCCCTTGTAAAAGATATAAAATCAACTATTTTTATAATGATTCAATTATAGATTGATGGGGCCATCTCAGAAACCTAGATAAATGGTACTTTTTTTCCTCCTGAAATGAAAACTCAGTAAGTAAGGATGAGGAGAGAAAAGAAGAGAAAGGACATAATGGGAAGCATTACTATTCCCAAAATTATGATTAAAGTTAAGTAGGTTACATTCAAAACAGCATAAAAGGGAATTTGAGGATCTCCCAACTACATTAACCAAGCATAAATGGAGATAAAGGAAGTTGAGTGCTATGGTAAATTGCCTTCCTTAAATATAGGAGAAAAGGGAAAGAATTTCAAGGAAAAGGTGCAAATGAGATGATGTGATCTAAGTGTCATAGAAAGGAAGGGTTGCTAAGATGCCTAGGTTCTTCAGAACTATGAGAGATCAGGGACTTTGAAGATGATATACACCTTGACACAACTATGACAATTTACACTAGGAAGACGTGCATTCAGCATTTTGCTTGTTTCATATATATATATATATATATATATATATGAATGAATTTACAAACCCTCTGATGAGCTGGGGTTCAAAATGGACCTTTTAAGTCCCTGGAGGTTGATTACCAATTCTTAGCACTTTATTTGCATTTGAAGATAGCAGCTATTAAAATCCCTGAATATATTTCATTATGTTTTTTTAAAAAAAAAAAAACAACAGAGTTCTTCATTTCTCTCCTGATCCTTACATATTTATCTGCAGTGGTGGGCTAGGATTCCTGAAAAGTGCAACTGGATTGTTCCAACTTGGTCCCCCTCCTGGTGGTGTCAACCAAATCTGGATGTTTCCATTGTGTCCAGTTATTTTAACTAGCAAACTAGGGATTCTAGCTTGTTCTTTTATTAACAAACAAGTATCAGAAGCCATGGTTTACTCTTGGTTTCTTATTCTGGCTAGCTCAAAATGGAACGTGTTGAACCTTCTCAGTTACGTGATCTTCAGTCACTTGACTCAAAGAGTTATTTTTTCCCCCTATATATCAAAATCACATTAACATCAAACCAATGATAAATAGTTTATGTTGGAAATATATCCACACATTATGGAATACCTAAAGCAAATTGACTGTATTAAAAAGAAAATTAGCATGATTTCCTGCTTTTCTGGGTCTCAGAACAAAGAAGAGCTGAAGTCATTTGTTACCCAGAAGACTGCCGTACAGAAAGGTAAGATGCACATACCTGTGGGGCCTCAGAGAGCAATCTATGCTGAAAATGAAAATAATAAATGAGAGGAGAATAGCTTCAAGGGAGGTGAGTTTATGTAGGTCTGTTTGAAGAGGACTGCAGAGCCAGAGATGCTGGTAGATAAAAGAATTGGGGAATGGAAAAACAGAACCCACACAATATACTTCAAACTCCGTATTGACACCAGCATATTTAATGCACATTTTTCATTCTGAGTGCCCATTGTGTTTAGAAGAATGGACAATGACATTTGCAGTCCTGGGTTGTGAGACTGCCTATCCCACATATCAAAGTTCAGGGCAGCATGCGCCAGGCAGAAACAAATACAAAAGCATTCACAACAAAGCTTTAAATGCAACTTTTGAAAGGAACCAAAGCTGCATCTGTTAATAGGCTGAATTCTAGTAAAATGTTTTGCTAAATAGAAAAAAAATGTTGTGATAAATCAGGCATATATTTCGGGGTGGGGGATTTTACAACTGGGGTACCCCTACTTTCCTTTGTAAATAATGGAAGAGTCCCATGCAGAGAAGAGAATCATGGAGTATGAAGAGACAATTTAGATCAGTGCTTTTCAACCTTGGCAACATTAAGATGAGTGGACTTCAACTCCCAGAATTCCCTAGCCAGCATGCTGCCTGGGGAATTCTGGGAGTTGAAGTCCACACACCTTAAACTTTCCAAGGTTGAAAAAAACTGATTTAGATCATGAAGCCCTATCCTTCTACTCAGGATAGAAATCCAAATTAAAATATCTCCAACTGACAGCTGTCTGGTCAGTCTCTATAAGAACCCATCCAATAAAGGGGAACCCTAACTAAAGGACACTGGAAGATCATCTTAAAAACTAGAGAGATGTATATGTGCAAAATTTACACTGGAGTGTAACTGTACTCTCTGTCCTCCGCTAGAAAATGGGAAGAAATAGGCAAAGTGGCATATGGCCAATTTTCACACACAGCATTTATGTCCAGATTTCATGTCAAGGAGAGCAATTAAATAGAAGAAAAATGGACTGTATGGAGAAAAAGAAGCGGTTTTCCATTTTTGGAAGGAGACCGAGGGGGGAAAAAATACAAAGGCTTCTCTCTGAGCTGAAGGAACTTTTATCACAACATGAATGGACCACAGTTAACACTAATGAGATATTTAAGCTTTTAATTAAGTTCAGGCAAATACAGGGCTCAGTCAGCTGGTTCTCTGAGTGGGCATGAACCTTTAGCATTTTGAAAGGGTGACTTTTATTTATAAATTATTGTAAAGTGGATTTTTGAAGGCTGTAAATAAAGGTAGGGATCAAGAAAGCATTCAAGGTGTATTGGAATGGGCAAAAAGAATGCAAGAGCTAGTATTCCCACCTGATTGCACACATCAGGGTTTATCTTCCTTTCTCAAGGCTCCCCCCCCCCCCCCCTTCTTAGTCTGAAGGCACTTAATGCAACAATGGAAGTCAAGATTTGGGTCAGGTCAATACTTAGAGAAGAGCCCTGATAGGTACCTCAAAATTATGGCCTTCAGATCTCCTAATAACAATGATGTCTTCTCAGCCAAAGAAGCTTAAGATGGAGCAGAGGTTCTTCCTGATAATTTGGGGGGAAGAGGCCCAAACTGCTGGAATTCACATGGGCTTCTAGGCTGAAGGGCCACTCTTTGAAGAAAAAGTGATCTTCTGAAAGAGCAGCAAAGGCGTGGTTTGCATTTTGTAGGGAGGGAAGAATATTCATTAGGGCCCTCTGAAGCTTCAGTCTGAGTATTTGATTCAGTTGTGCGCTGTTGTTCTCTTGGATCAATTAAGAGATCCCAACTGAATTGAATCAGTTCTCCAACAGAATCAACCATCTGAACGGATTTCATTGAATCAACAACTGGACTCAAATCAGAGCCAGTTTGCACATCCATTAGGTTAATTAAAAATGCCATTTCTTCTATTATAAGGCTAATTCCTAAAGGGGTAGCTGTCAGGTTCAGCCCAAGAACAACAGCGAGACAGTCCAGAATCAGTTCAGCTCCTTTATTAGTTTACACCTGATAGACAGAATCTTGCTAGACTAATTCTAATCCCCAACAACAGCAACTATAACCATGATGCCCTTAAGGTGGGGCCAGTCTCCTTCTCTTGACTTCCCCACACTCCAGCTGGGGGGCTGAGGAGGTGCTTTCCCTGGAACCTCTCTTCCCCCTCCTGGCAACCTTGAAACTCCATTCAGGATCTTCCCTGCTCATGTCTTCCATCACAGTAACAAGCTAAATTTTACATTAAGAAGCATTTTTCACAAAGGCTTGTAGATTCCAGCCCCATGCCGGTATTCCACTTAAGATCACAACAGACCCATGGCAAGTTAAGGCTAGCCTTTTCCCCTTACTGTTTTCAGTAGCCACCTTTTTTGCTTTCCACAAATTAAGAATGAACTTCCTTATCAGGAACACTTTCATATCCATAAAGATTTAAAACCAAAATTTTCCAGATAGGGTTCATTGCACTTTAACATCGAACCCCCACTTAGGGCTTTCATGATTACTAAGCCACCATATTTCTTGCAAGGTAGGATGAACGGCCTTACATCTTTTCTATGTCTGACAATTCAAACCATTCAAATTCTGTAGGACACTCCTTGAAACGATGATCAAAATAAGACCACATCCAAGCTGTTCCTTCGAAAAAGTGAGCAATTAAGCTGCCTCAAAATGGTGTAACATGTGAGTGGAAGAAAATCAGACTGGTTCCTCTGCAGCATCTAACTTCTCCCATGAGTATTCCTGTAATATTCCCCCCTTCATATTCTGTGGATCCATCCAATGAAGAAACTGAATGGCACAACTCAGGGGAAACACCCTAAAATGCAAATAACAGAAGATTACTTTGAAAGCCAAGACTTCTGTATGCTGCATGGTCAGTGAGCAACAGATAGGATTGGCTCAGCAGCTTGGCAAAAATAAAGAGCCATTGGTTGAACTCAAGCTTCTCCCTCCCACTAACAATGATGAGAACCAAGGCTACTTGAATTATGGCTGAAACAAGAATTCCTTTTTGTCTTTAGCTTGCTTAAGTGCTCAGAATTTAATGTCTGATGGTTCTTACTAGATTCAGCCTCTCACTCTGATGGGTACAGCTGCTAGAAGAGAAAGTAGTCCCCATGGACCTCAGTTGTTTGCCACCTTCTTCATGGTTACAAAAGCTGCTTCTCTACACATTTCATTCCAGCAAGACAAAGGGTAGAAAGGGGGGGGGGGGAATCTAGGAGGAGGGAATCAAATGTGTTTTGCATTGAGAGAACAAACAGCAATTCAGAGACAGACCATTAGTAAGAAAGCATTTCTTTTTCTATGTCTGTGCTTGGAAAGATTGTAACACAAATGGGGATGAATGGAATATAGCTGGCTGTGAATGAAGAGAAGCAGAGTCTCCAGCCTTCCATTTCCTTTCTGTTGTATTGGTTGGGAAAATGGTTTAAAGAGAGGAGGGGGAAAAAACAGCATGATTTAATACACATTTTAGATATTCCTATAGCTCATTTGTTTGGGGTACACAGCAGTGTTGGATGAAGAATGCTTTGGCAGCCCAGGTGAAGTGAATCTGTGTTGCACACTCAGTAGAGCTCTAGATGGTCTTCTGTAACTTGGTTTCTGACCTCTGTATAGCCAAGAGGCTTGCTGGCCAGGGGAAATTGATTTGAAAGCTTTAGAGGAAGTGGGCGAGACAGATTGACCTGATTTTGCCTTCTGCCTAACCAATCATCATTAGACATCAATCATGAAGGTGTTCTTTCCTTTCTTATGAATAGCCCACTAGCTTCTATTTTGGAAGCTTGCTCTACTTATGGAGCCCTCGTGACCTGCCATCCTCAGTTCCCCTACCATCTCTGTTCTCCACCTCTGAATTGCTTTGCCTGTTCAACATGTCTGACTGGATCCACACCATATCCAACGACTGAATTATGAAGCAAGAAGAGGGGTACTAACAGTCGTCTTATCTTTCATGGTTTTCCCCCTTAATTGCTGTTGCTTTAGCATGGTAGAGGATGGAGATCATGGATTTCCTAAGACCTCCTATCTCCCTTTTCATTATAATTTGACCCCTCAGTCTCCACATGCTTCATGCTAGTAAAGGCCCATCAAGGTTGCATATGTGAAGCATGCTTGGGGAAAAATTCTGCACACACTCAGTGTAACAATTCAGTAAACTGGAATAATAACATTACAAAACTGCAAGAAAATGGTAGAGATCAGCATACAAAAGATGGCTTCCAGTCATAAACTGATGGAAATGGGACAAGAATAATTTCAAGGATGGACATTTGTTCATCTCTCACTGCAGTGCTTTTATCTTTAGATTCCAGATGGTAATTGAACTTGGGCCTTTGCATGCTGAACAGCCATTCTCCTATTGAGCTATACTGTTTTTCCCTTGCTTTCATTTTTTGTATTAAATAAAACAAAATGTCATATGAATCTGGCCTGTTACAAGTACCAGGAGAATCACAGATGAAAAGGTCCTCTTTCCAGATAAATTTAGAACTAAAGTCACTGCAGTGAAATGCAGTTCTCCAAAGTACACCCAAATGTTGTATGGTGGTCGCATGGAATGATGGATAGACATTTCCCAGTCACTAGCGGAGAGGATACGTCATTTACCCAGCCTTGTCAATCTGAGCAGGAGCAGCAGCATATAAACGTGTGCTTAATGTCAGATTTATACACATTTTTAGTCGCTAGTAAATGGTTGCATTACATATGTTGTGTCAATTGATTTCTGTACTCTGGCTTTGCACATATTTGCATAAAGGCTGCAAGGAGACATGAAATCAATGCAAATTACTAGCTTACACCTGGCACGAGCCGCATCTTGAATTCAAGGGGGAAGGGAACTTTGCCACCAAATCCTGTGATGTCAAAGACATTTCAAGTGCACAGATTTGTTCACAGACTTTTTTTTTTCCCTGGGATGTCATGAAGTCCTGCTACCAAACAGTGGTACGTGCATTTATATTAGTATTATTCCCCTATCCCTCCTGTTTCCTGCATTCTTTTTGTATGCAATGGGTGCTTCGGTGCTGAGAATCAGGGAGTTTCAATTAGAACATTGTTATTCTGGTACAGCACTAGCCATGAAGTGATAGAAATATCACTCCACCCTTTCCCATTTCACTAGCTAGATACACAATCCACCAGCTGGAACGTAACTCGTGCTGTTTATTGGGAGGCAGGTACGGTATGTTGCTAAACATCTGCTAAACTTGCTCAGGTAGAAATATGCAAAGGAGCTTCGTCTCGTTGAAAAGGGAGCTGTCCCAGCATCTAGTGGAGGGTGGGAGACAAAGGACTGGGGAAATCAGTATGTGAGTAGCCCTACAAAGTAAGAGGGGGAAAGGGAAAACAATGCAACGGGATAAGGAGGAATTGATTTTATACCTTACTGTTCAAACAATCTTTAATCTTCTTCAACCCCTTCACTAAGCCCCCATTTCCCATTATGTTGCAGACCACAGCATCATCTATTCCTCCAATATTATCTTTTTTCAGCCAAAGCTCTCCTGCTCCATTAAACCATACTTCTTATTCTCTTCTGCTGGTTCTCTGCGCATTGCATTCTGTCTCTGAACTTTTATGTGGTGTTGCCTCTCCTCCTTTCTTCATTGCCTTCTGTATAAGGCTGCCTAAAAAATGCAAGCATAATCAGGACCCTGTTATATATCTCCAGCCTAGAAAAGCTAGTTTGCCAGGCATCAAGGGAACAGTGTTGTTTTTTTTTTCCAGAATAGCACTCCAGCTGAGCAACTCCATTCCACAGGAGGTTAGATAAAGTATCTAATGACTTATCTATCCCAGTAGGCTTTTCGTTCTTCATATTTTGTGGCTGTTCTAATTCAGAGTATTTTTTTTCTTTCCCCTCCTGCCATGTTCCTTAATGTACTCAGGTTCTTGGAAATGTTTATTGTTAATTTTCATTCTTCATTGCCCTAGGAGCCTGGCAAACAAAGGATGGATGGATAGATAAATGGATGCCCTTCTCAAAAGCCACGTTTCCCAGAAGTTGGACTGAGGATACCTACAATATTTAAAACATGATCTGGGAAATGTGGCTTTTGAGAAGGGCATCCATTTATCTATCCATCCTTTGTTTGGGCAACCTGCAACCTTCTGGACATAATTGGATTTGCAAATATAACCAGGCCAGACTAGACTTTTTGAACTGTAGTCCATGGTGTAGTGCAAGACTCCATGGAAAATATTCCATAATGCAACCAATGAGATGGATTTGAAGCAAATATTCAGAAGCTGTTACATAAACAACCAGGGCAGAAGCATTCCTTAAGGAGACAGTAATCAGAAGAGACTTTCTGACTCAATGGGATGTAAGAGGGAGTGGAGGAAAAACACAATCAGATTTGCAAGATGGTATTCCTGTAGCCTATCTCAATAAAGTATAATTCCTGATCCAGACTACCTCATACAATTGGGAATATATCTAGAAAGGAAAGGTTCTAGTCCTCCTAACACAGAAGAAATGTTGGTGCCATGGTTGGACAAACACAAGCCTTCAGCACACAATGAGTATTTGGTGTTGAAATAAATGTCAAGCTCAACTTTATTTCCTCCAACCCTTTTCCTTTGCACAAATGACATCAGAGGTTAACAAAAAGACAACTGTGAAAAAAAAGTTATGGTAATGCACTTTCAGTAGACTGAAGCCCACAAGAGAAGTTAATGAGAAAAGTACTCAGATGAGATGAAGAAGGTGGGATGTGAACAGCAATGTATTGAAGTTTCCACATTTAACCTCAGAGGAGGTCACATTATTTAAGGCAGTTCTAGGTGACCATCTTTCTTGTGCCTTTCTTTTTGAAATTATCAAGCAAGACCTCACAGCAAGTAGCTGAATGCTACCACAACATGACTCCAGCTAATTAATGGCTCATAAAGAATAAGGAAACATTTGGGGTCTTTAATGAAGATTGATCCCAATCTACTTAGAACAGCTCTACAGAAACCTCTCTGAAATGAAGGAAACATTTGTTTATGTTTTTATCCTCCATGGTGGCCCAGCTGGATCCAAGTCAATAGTTGTGTGCTCTTTTATGGGTAAAGAAAGAAACAGAGAACAGAAAGATAACTACATGGAAAAGAGCATCTTATCTTAACATTCCCAGACATCCACATGGATGAAGGAGAAATTCAAACTGGTTCTTGCAATGAGAGTTTGAATACTTGGAAAGATGCACATTTGAAAAGGGGAGTTGATTTTAGTTCAATTCTGGCCCCATTAAAATAAAAAGCCCACCACGTTGGAATCAATGGAATGGTTAGGCCAATTTTTTTTTAAAAAAAAAGTGGGGGGCTTTGCCCAAACTGACCTTTAGAAAACAGAGGGGAAAACAAAATTAAGAGTTTAATGATATCACTTCCATGTGTTTCATTTGGGGGGTCATTACTCAGTTTGACCATGTAGAATTAGACAGTGAAGTAGGTCAAAGAATATACATAATGAGATCAGAGGTTGACAGTTTCATAAATTAGTCACTGTTGGCACCACCCACCCCTCTAGATGCAGACCTTTTCTGAGAAGACACGTAGCCCTGAATGCTGTGATCTTATTGTCGGAAGAACTGTAGATAATAGGAAATGTTCCTTTACTTGATGCATAGCTTGGTGGTCTGATTTGCCCCTTTAGGGGCAATATATCCCCATGACAGTTGAATGACATAAATGCAAGATAATGGAATACAGTTTTTGATGGACTGTTCTATTTTAGAACTTAACAGGAGCCAGACTTGCCCAGTGATGAAGAACTGTAGAGATAATGAATATGGACAATTGTCTTAGGTTCCCTCCATCCAGGTAGGCTGTAATTGGCATATCACTTTTAGTTACTAAAAGGTCCTACAAGCTATTGAGGACACTGATGATAATGATGACCCAGGGAATACATCAAACTATGAGTTGGATTCTTTAAAGGACATGGAGGCAGTCAAGCTACAGGAGTATAGAAATGCTTTCTAATGGTAAAAGTAGTTTAACAGCAGTATGAATGACCCAAAGAACTGATGACCTTTGCTTGATATGTTCAGTGAGAATTGAGAGCGCAACCAGCTAGGTGTGTTTTCAATTATCTGGATTCTTGTATTAAACTAAGATAGCTAGTTATAAGGAGCCAAGTGGCCACTTCCAACTTTGTTGCCATAATTCTAATAAGAGAATGGCTGCTATCTTACAGAACAAACCAGAAACAACCAACATGTCTGTCTTCTGAGGATTGAACTTCCATTTACTGATCTACATCAAGTCTATATTCCTGCTCAATGAAAGGCTTGGGAATCAATGCTTAAACATCAAGATATGACTCAATTTGGACTCCAGAGCAGTCATTTATTCTTAGAAAAATGAAAAGCTAAGCTATGTTTGGGAAGGAATGGTTGGAGAGACAGCCTGCAACCCCACCCAGTTGGAAGTCAACTATATTGAGTTATGATCAATTAAAAAAAATAACCCACACCAATGCAATACAGAGTAAAAGGGCAGTTGGTAATAATACACTTTAATTGGTAATAATACACTTGATTGGTAATAATACACTTTAAAAAGGAGGGGATAACCAGGCAAGCTCCCACTGTCATAACATTCAGACCCCAAACCTCCTATCAGCAATGATGATGAAGCAGAACTTCATTACTTTCTTGGAGAAGTTCATTAAAGTCTGGGAGGAGGAAGCAAGCAACTTCCAATTCTGACTAACTCACGCAGCAGTGGAGAAATGGGGGATGTCAACATTGATTGGCTTAAACCACTTAAACATTAAATTGTTAATAATTTTTAATCAGCATTGTATAAACACCAGGGTATCAAAATAATACAATGCATGATGCAAGTTTTGCAATAATAAATAAATAAACAGTGATTGGTCATAATGCCAAGAGAGATGCCGGGGATCTCTCTATATACCTCCCTGGTTCCCCAACTTTTGAGAGTGAGGAAGTGAACCCTCGCAGAGACAGGCCAGATCTATTACCAAAGAGACAAGGAGAACAAATGGGTTACGTCCAAAACAAGCAGAAAGTATGCGTAAGCTGCTCGGATAGACACCTCCCTAATTCATATGGGCATAAGAAGGGGAGGGGTAGAGCACAAACAGACTTGTAAGATTCTGTTGTTATAGTTATCCATTCTTAATAAAGTAGCCTTAACCTTCCTGCGGAGTTGATTCACAGTCTGGTCTACCTGGTGGGGCTGATACTAACCCCCCTGTTTTAAACAGCTGCCTGTTTTCTTATTGCTTATCATGGACAGATTAATCTATCATGCTTAGCTCCCAGTTCCAATCTATCAAGGACCAGATGGCTGCACTCCAGTAAGAACACAACTAGAGGTGCAAGTAAAAAGAGAGACAGACTGTAAAATGTTTTCATTCCAACAGGCAGTTTTTATGAACTGGTAGTATATTAGAACTGTATTTTAGTGCTTTAACATTTGGATTTATAGAATCAGTTAAACTCCTTTACTGGTTTTATAGTCCTTATTGAAAGTTATTGCTATATACAGCCCACAGTTTGTGGAATAGAAAAACTGGAAATGGAATGAAATGATAACAAAAATCATAAACAGGTATGGAATAATAATAATAATAAAAAAGAACCTTTCTATCAAGTATTTGGAATCCCAAAGCTGTTTAAGGCATTCAAGAGAAAATTGAATTAAATTGAGCTAATACAGGTTTCCTGATATCTAGCCTTGATGGTTTTCAAAGGGGGTGATGCAAATTCATGGAAGCCAGGAGAAGGGATGGGAGAGAGGGATGCAAAATTTCTTCCCCTGAATTTTTGTATGAATTTATGTATTTTCACATTTTGAAAATATGGTAGATATGGCATGGGTTGTTGAAAGCTTCACTCTTCAGCAAGTGACTTAGGAAGAGGTCGATAGTGTGCAGTTATCTGGAACTGGAAAACAGGATTTTGTTAGTACCAACATGACTATCCTCATATTTTTAAATTATAGAAACCAAATTTTTTTCCTCTAGTACATGGCTTGTTTCTCTGATTAATCAGATTTCAGAGTGAAATGGAAAATAGGATAGATACATAATGTACTAGTTAAAAAAAAAAAAACTAGTATCCTAATGTGTGTGTGTGTGTGTGTGTGAGAGAGAGAGAGAGAGAGAGAGAGAGAGAGAGAGAATGAGAGAGAGATACAGATACAGATTGGGTTATGTTTAGAGAAAAGCCACTGAAATCGGTGGGGCAAATAAACCATGGCTGCCACTGATTTCAATCAGCTTGAAAACCTTACTAGAGTTTGGTTTGGACACTTTGCCCAAACTATGGTTTCCCTGTTGAATAAATCTCAGTTGACTGGGTCCATACAGTATGCTAAGCTGCAAACAAACCACATTGTAGCTTGATTTACTGTGATGTGTCAATCTGGTTTACACTGGGATCCAAGTGTATTAAATTAGGAAGAATGAAAAAAGTCAATCGTTTCAAAGAGAAAAGTCAAGGGAGATGAAAAGATTATACAGAATAAAATGTCTGGCTTAAGAAACCCATAAATGAATATTATAAGTTAGAGCCCCATAGGATCTTTAAGTAGGTAGTAGGCACACCCCTTTAGTGGAGATCTATGAGACTACATTTAAAAAAAATGTTTCTAAATCAGATGTAAGATAGATGGAATGATCAACAGATTCTAGGTGCAACTTAGTGAAGTGAAACTTTTACTTGCAATGCCCAGCAATGTGGATATAAAATGCTTGTTGGACTGAGCACTACAAGGCAACAAGACTCCGTGGCTGTTAATTCTTGGAAGGGTACCATCCTGAGCAGCTGACCTCTTTCCTCCCTCTATTACAAAAGCCCAACCACTGCGTTGATGTAAAATCCACTCCCTCCCCCAAATCCTGCACACGATACAGCCGCTAGCGCAGCAGGGGTGCCATTTGATGCAGAGAGCTAACAATGTATTAATACGAAGTCAGAGGAAACAAACAGCAAAGCATACCTGCCAACTGTTGGAGGAAATCTTGCCTTCAGATACAGAAATGTTTTATTATGCTCTGGGGGTGTGTAGCACACCGCGTGTGAAAATCAAGTTGCCACAGCAAAAGGAAAAATAGAAATGACAACAAGATGGAGGCCGCTGGAAGATGAGAGGCTGTACTCTCAGCTGGTGACCAGCAGAAATGAAGTACGATGTTGCTGGTGGGTATGTGTGGACCTGAGAAATGGAAGTCTAGAAGAAGAGTGCAGAACTAAGTGAAAAGTGCAAGCCAGAAGCTTCGAAATGGTTCAGTCCCTAGTGTTAACATCTTTGTCTAAAGAACAATGGATTTTTTTCCAAATCTTCCCTTGAAGAAGTCATTTTGAGGGCTTGCTGTGCTGAAAATGCGAGACTGTGTTTCAGTAGTTAAACACCTTGCTATTTCATCCATCTGTATGAAAAATCAAGGAATGATTCCCAAGAAGCATTCTACCCATTTATCTCCCCTAAAATACAACCATCTGTCAATCATCACTGACTTGTTCACACTCGTGTTCATAGCATTCAATGGTGCCAACATCCAGTTACAACAAATTTTACAACTACTCCAAATGTTTGTGTCATCTTGCATATTCTCAAGCATGAATGCTTTTTGATCAACCCAGTTCATGCATGCAAATGCTGATAGGTTCAGTCACTCTTACACTCTGTGTACATCTGTGGGAATCAGATGTCTGATGTGCAATAAATCTAGAAAACAAAAGGAGCCCTTTGTAGTAACAAAACCAATACCTCAGCATGGCAGCTCATTTCAAAAGAGCACTGCGCCTTAAAAACGGTGCTATTTTCAAACTGTTCAAAAGACAAGCCCATCAACACTTTTGTGATGTTGATTTTGTTCCTTGAAAAAGTGCCAGAAACTTTTGACATCCTCAGTCTTTTTAGAAACATTTGATGGAAGGCAATAATAACATGGGCTCAAAAAGCATTTCTTGCAGTTCCTTGTTAAATGTTATCCTTGGTTAGAGTTAGAGATGCTAGTGGTACCAAAAGAGCATGAGGGGAATTCATTCTACTGATTCTTAAAGGCAGAAAAGAGATGCCCAGACATTAGCTATAGACATTACTAGACAATAGGGTGAAGGTCTGTTAGTAAAACAGAGAGCACACATTGTTATTCTGTGACATTCTTATAAAACAGGATAGAAAAAAAATCAGTTTGAAAAAACCTTTCCCCTCCTCGATGAATCTGTGCCCCTTGGGTCCACAAATCAGCAAAATACCAAGACCCATCATTGGCAGACTACTCAGACACAGTTGGGAGAATGATCCCACCATTTTATAAACCATTTAGTAGCTCCATCTTGGTGAGCTACATCAATAGAACCATCGGTGAAGCAAAGCAGAGGCTGTAAAAATGCCATCTATCCAGGAACAATCTTCATAAAAAGCAAATGGAACCTTGACTCTGTCTGGGATGAGAATGGGTCTTTGACAGTTTAAAGACTCTCTCAATCTTTAAGATAGTCCATTAAATACTCATGTGATTTTTTTTGGGGGGGGGGGGGTATATGGAAGTCCAAAGCAAAACAAAGGGAAATGTTTCTTTTTCTCCCAAAGTAAGTCTGCAGAGACCTCGGCTACAAATGCATGCTATATTTTTTCCCCTTAACTTCAGAGGTTATTACTAAGACTTCTTAAATATTTTAGCCCCAGGGACTTTGGAATATCTGGTAAGATGAAGGAAAAGGAGTTTCACAGAGGTACACAGCTGAGCTCCCCAAATAAGTTTTCTTCTTTTCATTAATGTGTATTAGGTCCGTGCAAATATTTCAAGCAGCATTTCACTTTGACACAGGTTCAAATGAAGCTTGCACTCAAAGTTGGTTAGGAAGCACCATGGCCACTACCCTTCTATGAGTGATAAAATAAACTGCTTTGCTTTGACAGCATTAACCAATTTCTTCTGCCACCTCCACACCATTTGCTAGTGTTACTTGTCCCCTCCAGCATGGCTCACCCCCAGCTTTGGTGAGCTACAACATGCTTTGCCATCTTTGGCATGTTATCATCAAAGCCTGAAGAGGTTTCTGTCCAAGTACAATGTATGTGCAGAAGTCTCTTCTCACTTTGGCAACTGACTGGTAGAAGATAGGGAGAAGCTCTGAGGCATCATTAATGGCTCTTTGTGTTGATGAAGAGAATCATGTTGTCTTTACAGTGCCAATTTCTTTGTCGACATCTTCTATTTATGTCATCAAGGGATGCGAGCATTAAGATTCACCTTTGGAAAATGCCATTTGAGATCTGTTGAGTGGGTGTGAGAGAGAAAGAGATGGATCTTCCAGATGAAGGCATAGTCTTGGCACTCAGGTGAGATGAACTCCTCTTGATTACATGATGTCATAATAATCAAGAGCTTTCAATTGCAGGCAATTTCAATTAAGGCTCAGCAAAGGTTCAAGGATATGCTTCTCTTCAATAAAATTTCCAGAAGCGAACCCCCTCTAGGCTGGAAAACAAAGTAGTGTCTTTCCTTTTAAGAAAATAAAAATAAAAATGAAGCAACCACATTGTTTAACTTGTAATACTCAGGAGAAGCTTCAGCACAGCTGTTGCCGGGTTCTGTTGGGGGCTTATATTATGCTATGAAATATGAAACCTATTACCTATTCTAAACAAACATATACGAATGGGTGGAGTCACACATAGCTTAATACTTCAATTAAAAAATCTCAGGCATCCTGATCTGTGGGAGAAAATTCCTTCTGGAAGTTCATTTGATTCAGACTACATTAGTTGAATGAAATTGAATGAAATTCAACTAATGAAATCAATAGGACTTGAGGAATTTGTCATACTGTTTTCAAAACTTTAAAAATCTTTGCCACTTTAAAAAGTTTATGACAGCAACTCAGTATATAGAACCGGAAGGCGGAATCAAAACAGTTATAGATGCTACTGAGGAATAAATCCACATAATCTGAAAAAGAGCTGTGGAAGTTAAGTATTTCTAAATGCTATCCTTAAGACTATCTAATGACTGAAACTTGAACTTCTGTTACCTGAATACTAGAAAATGTAGGATACCAAGTAAATCAAAATGATGCCAGATAGCAGTTAATCTGCAGTATGGATAAGACCCCACTTTGGGTATAAGCTGGAGAAGACAAAGTGTACTGGAATTTTTTTACACTGATGGGATCTTAGTGTGTAATGATCCACTTAAGTCATTTTCATTCACTTAACTTTATCCGAATCCTTTTCACAGCAGTTATATCACTAGCCAGATAATCCTCAGTCAAACCAGTCCCTTTCATTGTTAATATTTTCTCTCCTCTCATTTCTCACAACAAAAACAAAAGCTTATAATACTGAGAAATTCATTTTTCAGAAAGTGGGACACAGACGTATTCAGTGAGTGAATCTGAGATATTACACTTGCTGTTAGACTATTATGTATAATACAGCTTATTTCTTTATATCGTGCTAGGTGAGATACACACAATCACGATAGCTTAAAAACTTCTCAGATTAAAAAAAAAAAAACATTTACATCACCAAATAGGTTAAACCTTCCAATGAGCTATGATAATAACCTATCAGTCCTGAAAAGCAAGTTGTCAGAGGTTATCAACTCTCATCTTTAGTAACAGCTTACTTAGATCAATGTCTAGAAATTCTCTTTTAAAATTGATTCAGCATCACTTTTCTAAAGGCTCTGAAGCCAGATATTCTTCTCCTTCCTTATCCCTACTAGCCCCACCTTAAAATCAATGCTGGGGGAATACACACACGCACACCAAAAGTCAGGCCCGTTAGCCAATCACAATAAGTTATATTAATTTTTTTTCCAGAAAGACTATTACTATACTTAGGAAGGTTCAAAGGTCATGTGTCAAACAAGTAAGGACGTGTTTAAAAGAAAATAGCAACAATTTGAACACTTAATATAATTTATATAAATTGACTATTGGATTTATAAATATCATAACATATCATATCAATATCCCATTCTGACAAACGATGAAGAAACTGCAGTCATTTTTTGCATTCTCTGATCTTGAATGAGTTCAGATCAAATGTTCAGTGTCTTCAAATCTCAAACCACCAATCTGAATCAGCTTTCAAATTTCAAATTCAAAACTTGGCTAATTCACACCCTCCCATTAACCTTGTGACTGTTCTAAACTACAATACTAATTAGTAGTAAATGAATAACAGTAAACTCAGCAGGATTTACTTATGAGGAACCCTGTTTAGCATTGGGTTGCAAGACATTACTCGTTTTATATTTATTGTCTTCTGAACCTCAGTCTCAAACCAGTCTCTAAGCCCAAGACAAAGTAGACCGTGAACCATGATTCAGAGCAAAAACTGTGAAGTAGTGGGGGCAGATTAGGACATAACTGTCAAGTAACTGTTTACAATATAAGCAATATCTATAGACAGCAATTCCTAAGGTCCTGAACTCTTCCACATTCTGGAGACTTGGGCTCAGTATGACACAGATATAAAAGACAGCTATGCCAGTCTGCAAGTCCAGCCCTTAAGCCGGTGAACTGTGAACGAAGCCTTTCCTTGCTCGTGCTCCCCTTGCAAATCAGGAGGAAGTAGGGAGAACAAAAGAAAACAATTGTACACAGGAACAAAGGAAGCTAAAATGTGTGTTTTACCTGCCAAGGAACCACCAACAGAGGTGAAATGGAGGATGTTTATATCCCTACATCTGGACTTTGCAAGAAGTTCTACAATAAGTAAATGCCACTTACCTTAAAAAGTGGGGAAAAAATTAAAGCAAAAGTTCAGAGAGTTTTTAATACATCAGCATGAAGCACCTTTTTTTAAAAGCAATTGGTCTTTTAAAGCAGTTCCTGGTTCGAGAAAGCACAAAGAGAAAGCTGAGTTTTAAATATACATAGGAAAAGGTCAATGTGAATAGAATATATACCTGCAAAGGCCATTCTGTGTGTGGTTTTTTCCCCCCCTTATATATTTCACAGGGGTTCATTTAGTTGCAGATTCTCCTCCCTCTTCCTTTCTTTTCTTAGGAGGAGAGTAGGACACCTACATCTTTTGTTGGACCCAAAAAGAAGCTTATCTTGAAGCCAGCCAAGGGTTTACACCCCTTCCCCATGTCCTGATGTCATAACCTTCTATGTTTATCCCTCTCCCTCCCACATCATTGGCTACTGCTGGCTGGGGAAAACACAGAGAAGAAGGAAAGGTTGTGATGTCATGGCCAAGAAAATTTTGTTTAAAGGGGGAGTTGATCATGACACATGCACACCATTGGCATAATTTCCAGCTTGGCCCTTTTCTAGTTCCATTTATTTGCTTATTTCACATCACAAAGTCTCGGAAACACCTTTTTGCTTATGTGCAAAAGAAAAAAGTGCAGGAGTCCTCACTCCAACTCCAATTTAAAGAGCTCACAATTAATGTTAAAATGAGTGCACTTTCTGTACATTTATTCGGTACTTGCAGTGAAGTAAATGGGATGCCCCGAAGAAAAGGAGAAATGTGACATAGAGATGTGAAGAAGCCAAACTGTGTTCTCAGGATTTGTGTTTAGAACCCCTCCCTAGTTCACACAAAGATAAGATGAGGGAGGGAGAAGCACATTCAGACTTGCAAGATTCTGTTACTATAGCTGTTACAATAAAAGTAGTCCTGACCTATATGGTGTGTGGTTTCTTAATCTGGTCTACCTTGTTGGGCTGACAGTAAGTTCACATCCTTTACCCAGACTTTCTGGTCTGAGCTGTCTGCGAGCAGGTAGACTTTCAGACAAAGCACTGGGCTGAAAAATCAGGTAAGATAGGTGCCAAAGGAAGTCTCTGTGGGCACATTTGTGCCCATAACTACCATGCTACCTACCTCAGTGAAAGATCTGGGGTAGATAGCATGGGTCACACAGGAAGCCTTCCTCCTGCTTTCTTCCAAAGAACAGTTCACCATCTGCAGAGCAGGTGGGAAGAGAAGAGAAGAGAAGATTCATAACACACTGACCATGCAGAGAGATAATTTTACTTTTTCATCAGTTTAAGGGAAAGGCTTATTGCAGTCTTAATGGTACTTATCCCAGTGTAGGAGATTGCTGGGGGAGAGGGCATGTTGAAAAAATTGGTAAGATAATTGATACAAAACAGTTAGGAGCTATTGAACAACATTAGTTTGGAATGCCTTCACATTTACCTGTTTTGCAAACTCCAAGTTTTAGCAAAAACCCAGGCATAGGCTTACACTAAACTTTGGCAAAAAATGGAAAAGAAATAATCCCCAACAGCTTTGTCATAATCCTTTAAGGAACCATGATTAAGAAATATCTGAAGCAAAGAAAGCTCATTTGGCACAGGAAGAGTGAGAGAAAAGGATGGTCTGTGCAAACAGAGAGAGGGGGCTTGATACTCCTCAAGTACAGGTAGATGATACTACTGGAAACTTTTTATATTTTTTCATCCTTCCAGGAGGGGTGGGATGGAGGGAAACCCTTCAGTGTGAAGAGTTTTTGCTGGTGAGGAATTAATCCTCTTGGCCTTGTTTGAATGTTTAATTCCTGACCTCCCTCCTCCACTTTTGTGTGCAAGACAAGATGCAATTTCACACTCAGTAGTAATCAAGGACTTCTAATGAAGTCTTGGCTTTTTCCCCAGGCAGTTTTAAGAATGTGAACTTCAGCTTCTTTTCAAGCATTTTATTTGCTGGGAGTTAAAATGTTTGACTGACACCCCAAAACTACTCTATATCCTCCTCCTTAAAAGCAAGTTGGAGAGTTGGCATCCATGGGAAAGCTATGAAAGCCCAAAAATATGACAGAGTAGCATTGAATAAACTTTTGGTCAATTCCCAAGGTTGGGCCACATTTCCAGTCCTTATCCATGCTTGCTTTGGGGGAGGAAAAGCATTGTTTGAGAGGAAAGGGTTTCCCAGCAATACAAAGTAAAAAACAGAGGTGACCATATGATCCAGTATTGACACATGCCCATGAGCATCAAAGTAATGGCATCTGAGAAATTCTCTTGCATTGTTTTCTATTGGTTTTCATTTAGGTTGATGAAGAACCATTTGCTTTCTAAATTCATTTCAAAGGACAAGGGCATTTTGGTGAAATTCCCATTGGCAAAATGTGGTGTTCTTGTATTTTTTGTTTAATTAAACTTTTTAGAGAAGAAGTAAAACAAAGAGAGATCGGAACAGCTGCAAATAGTTGCTAAGAAATTCCACCAAACTGAATTTTAGAGTGTTCTGCTGAGAAGGAAACATCAGCTAACAGAAATTTGGTGTGTGTAGGGTTCAAAATGTTTACCAACCTTATTTATTCAGTTTCACTTTCTCAGGGGTTGTTGAAAGGTAAAATCATTGCGGTCATTTTGTTCTGCAGAACATAGCACTTGGAGGCATGCTATTCCTCAAAAGCTTAGCATGGGAAAACAAGGAAAGTATTCCTGAATTGCCAAGGCAACTGGGTGACCCTATCCTGTTTTCTCTTCTAGGGGCTCTCCTCTGCAGAAGAAAGCAGCCGCAATTACGATGGAAGTAAACAGATATGAAAGAGAAAAAGGAATCTGGGGTAGTCATGCAAAGGGGGTTCTAACAATGTGATGGATGAAACTTAGACCCTTACCAAAGATGAAATGAAAGAGGGAAATACAGCTAAGTATTTGGTTAGGTTTCCAGGAATGTCTGACTCATTACTACTGTTTTTTCACATTATTGATGTCTTTAGGCATCCCTGTACCCAGCAACACTTATCTGCCCCCATGTCATGGATGCTTGGTTAACAGCCATAACCCTTTCATGGAGAGAGGAAGCACGATGCCAATAGCTAATGCAACATATATCAGGTAAGCCCAGAATCACAGAAGCACAAGCCCCCACAGCTTATCCATCATGGTCCAAGTGGAATTTTGTGAAATACAGCCTATTCACCACTACAATGCACAGCCATGAAGAAATATTTAGCCTATCTCAAGTTGCCCACAACTTATTCATTCAAAGAGTGTGATACTCAATAGTGTTGGCAAAGATAATCCAAAATACCCTACCATGCAGAAAATAATGGAGTTTCTCGGCAGAGCTGTAATAATGTAATGTCCTTTAAGGAGACACCAGCTAGATACAAAGCATAGAACTATGTAGCTATGTAGCTACAAACAGCAAGGTCTAAATACCCCTGTTGAAAGGCTGAACATGACAGTTAACTGAGATAACACAAGCTTGGACAAGAAAACAATTCCATACTGTGGTGGTGTTCATCAAGATGACATTTTAAATACCTTAAATATTTCTTAAAACTGATGAAGGTTTGTTATCAGCTGATCTATTTCATTACAGTAGCAGTGTGAGGATGCATACACTCACTGAGAGAGATCACTGTAGAATGATATTTCAGTGACAGGAGGCATACAGATACTTCCCAATTTTATATAGTTTTATTATTGTTTTCAGTTAATAAAACTGAACAATAACCTTCTGATCTCATGCATAAAATAATAGAATTACTCTACCCATTTGCTGGATTTCTTCCTATAACTTGCAAAATGGCTGCATATGTGTTCATGCATGAACCTCAACGCATTACACTGCTTGGTTCCTCATTGTGCTTTTAGTGTATTTTCAGTCCTAAAGGAAAGGTCAAGGATTTTACAACATTTTGGGAAAGTGCAGCAGAACTACAAAACAAATTCTCTTTCTCCTTCCCGGCAGCCACTCAGAATTCCAACTGTTTAAAAGCTGGAAAAGAGATAATATAATTAAATCCAGTTTAAGGCAGGATTTATAAATCTTCTTCAGAACTCTTCCCATTCATATCCAAAGAGTATTACTTCCTGTGTGCGCCTGCACATCAATGGATTTAACCTAAAATTAGACCAAAATGAGAGCAGGAGAAGAAGCTTTCTTTCCCTTCCTCTGTAGATTATGGTAGGGGAAATAATTGAAAGTAGCTTTTGCTACCATTCCATGATAGCCTTCGAGTTAGATTTAGTCTAGAATTTCAGATGCTATGTTCCAAAGGTTCCATTCCTACTTGGATGGCCACATCTAGAAGATTATTCTTGAAAATTATTCCATGTATTATGGGTTGCCCATTGTTTCTATTCTATCCTCCCTGATATTTTAACATGGTGATTCAAATACAACCATTCCATAATTAAAGGGGCCACATAAGAAAAAGGCCAGTAGCCTCCCTACAGCTACTTGGTGAATGACAAAAGATTTGAACTGGGAACTTCTTGGTTGATCATTCATGTTGTCACATGTGTTACTCTACTTTATGATTCCATGCATAATAAACCGGACAGCACTTTCCATTGATCTGACATTACAAAGGATAAAGGGGAGGATTATTATCCAAAGTCAGTTGTGGTCTTCACTGCAACTTTCTGTTCCCTCTTCCCTGTTTTCAGATGAGAAAATGGAATTCATGGAAAGGAAGGATTTTAGTCTTCAAAACAGTCTGAGCCCCCTCAGGAGTCCAGTTGCAAACACACACCTAACACTTTCTTAAGTGTCATTTCAATAGTTTTGCCATAATGCCCTCTGCACAATGCATCATCTATCCATAGCACTTCCCTTTTCCTCCCTCCTTGTGTTTTCACAGTTACAAAGGACCTAGCAGACTGGCTGTCTAACAAGGCTATAGAGAGCCTTAATGATTGACTGGTGCTTTAAAAATATTTTGGATGAAAGGTGTTATGTAGGTACAATGAATTGTTGTTTGGCATGAACAGCTCTTATATGCAGTGCTGGGGATCCAAGCTGTCTGTCCTTCAACATAACAGCTCTGGGCTGATTGCAAAATCTTTATTATTAACAGCAAGGTAAGAAGCCAAGAGAATGAGGCTTGATTTTGAAGCTCTGGGTGAAGGGTCAGAGATGGGAGTAGGGGAGCTGACTTCTTTTACCTACTAATGCTAGCAAATTTTCTGTGAAAATCACTGAATGCAAATAAATAAGAGGCACCACAGGATCCCTCATTAGAATAAAAATCTGGTTCTAAAAACTTATTTCTCTTGCAATACATTGTATCTGACACATTTAAATTGTTCTTCTTTACTAATGCACATTGAAATTCCTTTTTCCTCATGGACCTCTCTGACTGTGAGGAGGTCTTCATGGACCTCCCCCACCATCATGCACACTGAACACTTGACCCCTCTGCTGTCTTTATTTATTTATTTATTTTCAATTCCATTTATCATATGACAAAGCCAATGGTGGCTAATTTTCTTCTTCATGATTCAAGCCCTACCTATGGGCTTGGGAATCATAAAGCCTCTAACTGTGTATGAGGTGTCCAACTGGGCTGGTGATGGTGATGTTTGCAACTGGACTGTCAGAGGTTGTTCCAGACTTAGGCAAGGCAAAATCCTTCTAAGTCCTTGTGGTATTGCATCTAGTATTCCAACTGAAATCACTGTCATCTTCTTCCAAATATTTGTGATCTCTATTTGTAAACCTCAGTATTTTGTAATCTCTTCCAATTCCTTGTCTTCAATATTACTGTCTTTTGGAATGGCTACATCAACAAACACAACATGGTTCTTTCCAATGACAGTAATGTCTGCTTTGTTATGTTCAGGTGTTGATCAGTTTGAATTTTAAAAACCCATAAAAATGTTGACTTTCAGTCATTTTATCTGAGATTTTATGTTTTCATTAACTCTTCCTGACTGTGAATCTATAGTTTTTATATAAATACCAATGTGCTTGCTAATCTTCTGAATACTGGAAACAAGGGTCTTTATTGGGGGAGCCAATTCCATAGGAGGGGAGCTCCTGCAGAAAATACTCGCTTCCAGGCCCCTTCTCACCACAGCTCATGGGTGCAAGGACTCTTAGCACAGTTTCTTTACTGCAGTGTTGTCCAAATTGGCCACTTTAAGATGAGTGGACTTCAACTCCCATGCTGGCTGGTAGTTCTGGGAGTTGATGTCCACTCATCTTAAAGTGCCCAAGTTTGGACAACACTGCTTTACTGGCATGACTTGGATAGGCAGATTCTATTTGGAGTAAGAAGTTTTGTAAACTTTTGGGCCTCAACCCATGTAAGCCTTTGTAAGTTATTACTAGCACCATGAATATGTTTGAATATGGTTTGAAGCACTTTATTTCCCTAAATCATAAATTATTACAGTACTAGCAAGAAAGAGCCCAGAGCATAGGACAGGATGAGTTTAAGTCACTTCTTTCAGGATTGTGTGGGACAAGAGCCAGAGGGAAGGGGAAATCAAATTCCCCAGTGATTTCACTTTGCTAAGTCTAGATTTTTCGGTTCTTTCCAAGGAGGATGACCAGGAGTGCAGGACGCTTACATGGATGAGATACCTTTCTTGGAATACAAAGTGGATTTTTTCAAGCTGATGAGGTGATAGAAATAACACTGGGGAGCCGTGCCAATTCAAACACCACCTGGGGCACAATCCCTTGAGAAATTCAATAGGGTAAGCCCTATGGAAATGAATCTACATGCCACAAGAACACAGCTGTGCTTGTGGCCTATTTTCCTTCATTGGATTTTGCAGAGTTGAAGTTTCCAGTTGATTATAGCCTTGCTGGATTAGTTTACCTATTGGCAGCACAGCGTGCGTCCGACTAGCATTATTTATGATGGCGACTATTCAGGATGTATGGCTGTCCATGGTCCTGAATGCAACAATGGCATTTTAAAAGAGGCTTTGGTCCATAAATGAGATCTGTCTATACTTACTGCATGATGAATTTTAAGGATTATGGTATTAATTGTTATATTAATATGATGAAGCTTTTTTATTTTTTTGCCAGAGAAAGGAACTACATGGAAAAAATCCAGCCAAACCCTTAATGACAAAGCAGCTTATTAATAGTCATAAATCAGAAAGGGTTGTATCTTAACCCTTTCCCAGCCCCACTTATTCAAAGGCTTCTTCTGTTCCTATTGCAGAAGACTGACAACTCAGTGGTAAAGTACATTAATTGCATAAAAAGTTGCAGATTCAACCCATGACTTCTAGGAAGATCCCTTGGGTGAAATTGCAAAAAGCCACAGCAGATCAATGTAGATAAGGTCAAAGCATCTATAGAACTCTGTATAACAGATTCCTATACTTCTGCTCTCCCTATTTTTTTCTCCGATTTCTTGGGTTCACCTTGCCCCAGTCCTTTGGCAGGAGGTGATTCTCCCTACATCAATTTCTGCCTTTCTGCAAATCATTAAATATAACCACCACCACCACCAATATTGGAAGTGGATGCACATTTACTACTGTGGTTGTTTATACTGCTCTTGTCATTGTAACTACCTACTTTTGGCTTGGGGAGAAAATCTGGATGTAAATATAAGAAAGGAGGAAACTGAGAACCACGTGGAACATTTGGGGAGAAAAGCTTTCTATCTCTGATGTGAAATGAAGTACAAACCACAAAACAACAATCTCAATAGTCCCTTTTTAATACTTCATGGAAAATATCTGTGGGAAATAGTTGTGAGGGATCAAAGGCATCCAGATCCTCCCCCCCCCCCCATGAAAATTATCAACTCACATTGTTTCTCTTCTCCTCTTAAGAATCTTCAGAGAGAAGACAGAAACCATGGAGTGAAAGAAAATCTAGTGTCTTTGGCCAGAACATATTTTATCATTTCTTCCCTTATGCTGTATGGTTCTTCTGTCGAGAATTATACTCTTGATAGACTCTGCTAATGTGGGAAATATCCCAGTGGTCAAGCTGTTGGGCGTGCTGGCTGAGAATTCTGGAAGTTGTACTCCTGATACATCTGGAGATCACCTGTTTGGGAAAGACTGCCTTAGCTTCAAGTTAAAAAGATCATAGGCAGTTGTGAAAACCATATAAGTTGAATATCATGAGAGTATAAGGCAGCGTTTAACAGAATACTTCAGTGTAAATTGGATATTGGCTTATATATTAAAACTCCTGATAGAAAACACTTTTTTTTTTTCCTGCTGATGACTTCCTGACTACAGAGACAGATTGGATGTTGATTACTTCTTAACTCCCATGGATCAGAAACCCAGATTATTGTGGACTAAAGACTGTTCCACTAAATGTCATTCATTAAGTTATGGAAATTCTAAGAAGAGGCTGAAATATATTAGCATAACACATTAATTACCTATGACAAGCTACCCAAGAGATGCCAGAAATACTTGTTCATAAGCATCTGTAATTCAAACTATGGCAAACTCATTTCATTTGCCAGGCAAGTATTTTCCAGTCATGGAGCAGAAGTTCCATGAGAAAGAAAATTGTCAAGAGTTTGGGGCTTGCTGTAACTGAAACAAATTGGAGGAACAGTTTCAAGCTTTTCATGGTTCAAACTTTACGTGAAACTGTTATGGCCTTCTGTCTTTGGTGTGCGCTTAACAAGTAGGTCAACTTTTTAGCATCTGGTTTTTCATTAGATATATTTTGATCTGAAATGTTAGGCTCCATTTCATAGCCAATTACTCCAAAGGAATCATTTATTGGTTCTGAATATTCGCTGGATACAGAATACAGTCACACCAATTTTCTTCCTTTGATGACTTGTCTGTTTGCCTACATATATTACTCAAAAAAATTGAGCGAATGAGTTCTGATGGCACTCTGAAAAAGAAGTGTCTTGGAAAGCCTATTAGTGACAAAAGACTCTTTCAATAGAAGACAAGTTGGCAAGGTGATTGTCAGTCTCCCCCCTCTGCCCCCCATGGATGCTACTTAGCACTCAACCTTTCTTTTGTGTTTCCTGTAACAAGTGAGTCCACTGCCAGACCAATATATCCCTTTGCTAAGCTAGCTTCCCACTGTTTTCTTTTTAATAAAACAAAAATAACATCAGGCAATGGTTTTGTTTGGTAGCATGAAGGAAGTGTTTACAAGCATGACAAGGCTAGATCCTGGTTTGCAAGAGGATTTTGAATCAGCCATCTTGTCTTCATCACCTACCAGTGTTTCCTTGAGTATTCCAATCATGCATAAAATATCAGCCTCAGCTTTAAGCATCATGCATGAACAAAAGCTTCTTGGACATTGTCCTAGCTCTGGCAATTGAGAAATGTATCTGTGCATGTGGGAAAGTATTCCTTGTCTGTTTATCCAGGTGTTTATGAAGATTTTTCCACCAAATAGAAGCTCCATATACAGTGGCAATGCATCTCTGACTATCAGATACTGGAAAGCGGTTTAAATAAATAAAGTGATATCGCAGATTAGTTTAGTCAAGCGACAGCTCTGATTTTCTCTTTTGCCTATATTAAACAGCTAGCTCATAAGTTAGCAAACTTTTTTGAAAAACAAAAGCCCTTGGACCCTTTGATGAGAATTGCCCCAAGTACTTATCAACATATTTTAAGACCTGGCATGATGCAACCAGCAATATAAAGTGGCTACTCATGAACTGCGCCAAAGAAAAAGGAATTGCCTTGATAATTTATTTATGTATTTAATTCAATTTAGGTGCCACCCAGCTTCAAACCAACACTCAACGGCTTACCATATAATATACAGCAAAAACACAATGCAGGACAAAACAAGAGAAACAAAGCAATAAATAAAGCAAAACAATAAAATGGGAGTAAAACAAATCCAACAGTGGAGATGTGTCATTTAAGTAATTGAAAGTTTTGATTATTTCCTCTTGCTGTTTTGGTTGCCCTTCTTCTCCCCACACTTTCTCTTCAAATTTATTTTTATATCACAAAATGGGGGGGAAGCCTTCACACTTGAAAGGCATGTTTCAGAGAATTTGGTTGATAATCCTCATTCTTTCTCCTGCCCCTGTCACTTAACAGGAAGCATATTTGATCTCAATCCATCCTGATTCTCCATTTGATCAGCTTTTCATCCTCTCTGCTGTTCTTCCAGTGGAGGCATTTATTAAATAAGGAAATCAGATAACAGAGAGACTTAAATGGAGTTGTAAGTCTGGTGTTTGGGTTTTGGACCATTTGTAAAGTCATTTGGAATGACTTTACAAATCACCAGCTATTCTTAGAAGGGGGGACATTTGTCCCCAAATGGCAGATAATCCTGAAACCTTCCACCAGATTGTGTGTGTAATTTCATCAGGGGTTCATTATTCCAGAAGTATTCCAATTAAAAGCCCAACAAATGTTTATTAGCAAGCTGGTTACATATTCTGTAGAAATTCCCTGCTTTAAATCCTATGGCCTGCCATTACATGACTGAAGTACCATATTGGCCAGAACTGCATGGACCTGTTTTTGTTTCTATTTTGCATTTAAGTTGTAGATTAAAAAAAAAAAATCTTGATGGCCCTCTTTCTGTCTCCAGACACCTTGCCCATCTCCATTTCCATGTTCTTTCCTATACCTGAAAATGTCATCTGTTTTATTTCCTTAAATTCTCCTCGTATAAGTTCTGACTTCCCCCTACACAGAAATGGACAGAAGCTTCTCTCTGTTCCAATAAAATTAGAGACTATCCTGACAAATCAATCCATCCTTGAATCCTAGAACAAAAAGGGTACATGGAACATGAACATTTGAGATGCTACCTTCTACTGGGTCAGGCCACAGGTCCATCTTGCCCAATATTGCAGACACTGACCAGCAGTGGCTCTCCAGGGTTGTAAGACTAGAGGTTTCCCCAAACTTACTTAGCTGGATACTCTGGATTGAACATGGGATTTTATGCATGAAAATAAAAAAAGGATGTTACTGCAGTTTGTTCTATTCCCATGGCTTACTCAAGTCACTTCCAGAAATTTCCAGAGTCAGTTCTGCCTTGCTAGAGAATGCAGCAAGGCCTTTCTTGGCAAGCTTTTTTTTTTCTTTTTAAGAACCTTGTTTGTGGGCTTCTCGTCATTTTTGCTTTCACCCTGCCCAATACAAGACTTGCAATGCAGGGTTTTTGAGAGGGGGTCACTGAGCAAGAACCATTCCTTCCAGAGAGATTGTTTCATTGTCTACCAGCCTTACCTCTTCATGCATTCCATTCGGGAGAGGTATGAGACTGGCCTGTGTAGGCAAACCTTCAGAAAGGAATGATTGATTTTGAAGATGGATCTTCGGACTTTCCCATCTCAAGCCTGTGGAAATCTGGGGATGAAATGATTGATGTACAGCAAAAGAGAAAGAAGGAAAGAACAAGGCTTGTTGAAGCTGTGATCTATTATCCCTCACAGACAGATCTCTCTTTAACTACCACCCTTTCAAGAATGCACGTTTCCTCTAAAGAGGAACATTTGAAAGAACAGGCCCTTCTCTGTCTGCAGGTGATTTCCAAGAGCTGTGCAAAAGCTGAAGGGCAATAGCACGAGAATTCTTGGCTGTGGTCATCAGCCATGAGCAAGGGATGAGATTCTGATCAGCATGACTTGTGAATATTTCATAGCATTTCTCCATGGTGGGAGAAGTCAGTTTACAGGATGCAGGAGAGTACAGGATGAATTATTTTCATTACTTGTTCACAGTTACATTTTTCAGTACACTTACTTCAGATTTGTTGGTTAGTTATGTTAATAGCTATTTGTTTTAGTTCGTTTTTAGCTTAGCCTGGTTTTAATTCGTCTTCAGAGGGTTGACCACCATTATGAAAGAATGAAAAAATGGCTCTTGAAATGTTTTAACTGAATCCTAAACAAAGTAAAAAAAATTTTTTAAAAGGGACAAGTTTGTATGCTAAACATTTCTATTGTTAGGGATGCAAATTTTACCAACATCCTTCCCATTTTACTGCTTTCAATAGTAGGGTAATCTTTTCTTCTTTTTTAACATGAAAAAAAATCTGGAGGAAATTTCAGAATGACATATACTCAGAAGTCAATTTGACATATAGAGCCTTTTAACACAACATCCCATAATGTACAGGTAGTCCCCAGTTTAAGAATGAGTTCCGTTCCCAAGGTCTGTCCTTAAGTTGAATTTGACTGTATGATGGAACAGCATTATTGTATAATACTGCATAAGTAATATTGGGTAATGAACTCAAACTATTGTGTATGTAACTTGAATCACTGTGTTTTTAACTCAAATGTTACTACAATAAGCTCCATTCTTAACTATGGTCGTCCGTAACCCGGGTGTTCTTAATCCAGGGACTCCCTGGATATAATTTTTAAGTGAAACTTCTGCAAGACATCTTTTAAAATGCTAATTGGCATGTCCTTTGTAAATTTATCCACTATAGGCTCTTACCTCGCTTATGCGCCATTCTTTGGGGATGCATTTTTCTTTGAGAAATAAAAAATCATTTTGTGAATGTTTAGATGATGACAAAGCAGAACTCAAGTGGATTCTGTCCCACATTGCCATCTAAGTGATGGCAGGTTCCACTTTTTATGAAAAGAAACCCACCACATTATCTTTTCCACCCTTAGGGACCAGCGTGCTTAAATACAACAGTAAAGAGTTTTCCATTCTTTAGCAGATGCAGACAATCCGTTCTTGTCTTTAAAGAACTAAGACAGCCTTCTTCTATGGTTTATTATTCCACAGACTTCTCTTAGGCAGAAATTTTGGTTGAATTTCCTTCCTTCCCTGCTTAATATCTGATACTGTATGTGACACATTATCACACATAGCAGACTACTCTTCCTTCACTTGAATAACACTTATTGCAGGCAGCTGTTCTTGGAAAAATAATTTCTCTCCATCCAATTCCTAATATTATACAGTTTTTCTTTCCAGCAAGCAATGGAGTTTATTATTAGTTCTGCCGAGGAACCATCAACGGCAGCTGGCTGCAATGCTAATGCGCTGAGATTCCACAGCTTGGTGTAATGGACATTGCAGCTTGAAAATTAACACTGCATCTGCTTCTCGCCACAGACGTTGGAGTGGGAGGGCTGTAATTTCATCTCCAATCCCCCAAATAATGTTTGTTGTCATGCTGTAATCTTGGCAATCAGGAAAACAGCTGAACAGATCGTTTCGTCTGAAATATTTGCTAAACACATGAAGACCTTGAAACCACACCTCAGCATGTGTGTACTGTGAATGATGGTATCACAGGCTGAACCAAATGAGAATAAGATTCTGAAGAACAAGGGGAGTGTGACTCTTAGCAGCCTATTTAAAAAGTAGCATTTCCCCCCACCCTCCTTTACTCTTTCTCCCAACAGGAATCATTCTGTCCTCTTTGGATGCTGATGAATGGAAGCTGAGCATTGCTCTAAAGCCAATCTCCTTTTCTGGAAATCAGATAAAATGCATGTGCTGGGTTTTGATTTTTCTTTTAAAAGCAGAACATAATAGCCACTGAAGTCAGTGGGCCAAAACATATATGGATTTATCAACTTTATCAACTTGTGAATCCCATCTGACCTCTTCCTTCTACTTCAGATAGCCAGAAGGATTCTGGTAGCACCTTTCTCTCTCTCTCCGTATATGTATATATGTATATATGTGTGTGTACATACACATACATACATACACATATGCATATACATATACATATATATGTTGTGTGTGGAGAGAGAGAGAGGCTTTCACGAGCTGCAGCCTTTTAATAAAATGTGTTAGTTGGAAAAGGTACTACCAGACTACTGATTTATTTATTTTTTTTTTTTGGCCACTATCATGATTCTCCTCCTACATTGTCTTCAAGCATTGAAGCAGGAATGTCTTCCTGAACCGGGAAGTGGATGAGGAGAAAAGAGGAGTAGATCTGGCTCTAATAGAGGTAACAAAATAAAAGCATCAAAAAATGAAGCAAACCCAGTGGGATTTAGACTAGATTTGCAAAGGGCGACATGATTAAAACAGCTTTGCACAGTGATAAAAGCCAAGCTTACCTTGGCTGATCTTGGAAAGCTAAGCAGGATTGGACGTGATGATTATTTGGAGGGGGGATGACTACAGGCTAGACTGGAAAAGTTGAAAGTTGAAAAACAATTGCAGAAGAAAGATTACAATGGCAAACCAAATAGATAAATATGGAATCTGAATGTTTTTCGGTATTCTGATTGATAGTAATCCAAAACTGGTTGACAGATTGGGCCAGTCCTGTTCCCATTTCTCCAATCTATAGTCTGAACTGGCTATATCTCACTGTAAGAACATGGCGTTGGCAAGATCACTTATAGCCACTCTAGAAATCCATGTTCACGTGATGCCTCTCACTTGCATACTACAAAATGTCATAAGTGACTCAGTTCTTGCTTTCTAAGGCAGCCACGGGGTCTTTCTTGCTCATGTCCATTAACACAGCCCTTTATTTTGCTGGCGGTCATTCCCTATCCTTCCCAGTCTTGCTTACCTTCTTCCATGTGTAGAATTCAAAGCCTTCTGAACATCTGTACCAAATTTAGGGAAAATCCAGAGGTGGATCTTACTTTCTCCTAGCTGAGTAATAAAAACCATTGTCCTAATAAGCAGAATCCCACCATAAATCACCCCCATCTTCCATTTAACGCATTTGGGGGCTAAATGGAATATAGTGCCAAAACCAGACCCCTGCAGAATTATATCATAAAAGCCATAAAACCTTCCCCACTTCTTTTTCCTGTGCTAATTCATGACACAGAGCAAGGGCAATCTGGATTAGGATCAATGATGGAAAGAAAAGAATTAAACTCTTCATGAGTTTCCCATTCCATACGGAGTCCCTCTCTTACTTTTAAGCAAGACCTCATAGTAAAACTATGGCCTGATTCACAACATACTAAGCCACAATGTGGCATGATTGGTTTTGGCTGGTCATGTTGCACGAAAGTAATTATAGTGGTTCAATAAAACATTGTTTATAGCTTGGTGCATCATGTGAACCCAGCAAATTGGGGCTTATTTGGCTAAGCAAGCCATGACTTAAGCAAGCATAAGGTATGAAGCAGATGCAATTGGCTGCCAGATCCCTGTAGGACAGGAATTAGACAATGCAAGAGGGAACATATCTGCAGACAACTGTTAAATCATGATAATTAAATGAAGCCTCAAGATGCAGAGATAGGATGTGAGGGGAGTCAAAAGAGGGTGACTCCATGCCCTTTCGGGGGGTGCACTGGGGAAAGGTAGTGAAGATGGTAATGACAAGAACTCATGCTTCATTTTTTTTTCCTTTTTAAGAAACATAGTTGAGCTATTTTCAGCCAACTTGCTAACTGATCATCAGATGCTGGATATCCAGAAAATTGGACAGACTTCTCTGCAGATGAAACTAGCTGTAAGTGGAGCATTTACCAGTGGAAGACAGCTTCAAAGTCTTCCCTTCCACTTATATTTTAAGCAGTTGTACAAAAAAGAGCATTGATTCTGGGGTTAAATTGACTGATTTTATTCATAGCTGACTCATGCAGTCTGTTGCAAAAGACAAATTGTGCAAGATTGCAAGCTGTGTATCAGTTCTGATAAATCAAAGTTCTGTTATCTCCTCTTTTTTCCCCCTGCGACATGATTCTCTCACTCGCTCTCTTGGCTCTAAATATTTTCTGCACACATAATTTGCTATTATTTTGCCCCTGCTTGGACAGAAAAGGCATTTTCACAGCATGGGAACTGTAGTGTGTAAGCCAAATTCCATATTTTCATACCAATTATATCAGAAGCAGAAATCTAAAATTCTGTGTTTCTTTTGGTCTCCTGCATAGTAAAGCGTCGATTTTTTTGTTTGCACATTTTATGTTTATGCAAATTGCCCATTGACTCCAATTTATTTGACAGATAGTAATAGTAAACATATATATCAAGTGCTAAGCACTTGTGATAGGGGTCAGGTTTGAACCCTCAGGTGTACTGCGGCAACAACTGTTACAGAAAACACTATATGAATGCATTTTAAATGCATCTCAAGCCAAGAATGTTTAAGTCTATAGTAAAAAAGTTCCCTGGTCTGGTCTTCCTCAGCAAGGAAGCCCTTGGATGCCAACTGAGTTGCTAAAAACCTTCACCTATGAACACAGAATGGTTTCCCTCTGCTCTGTGTTTTCCAGCACGCCCATGAATTTCTCATGTGCAACTTACAAAAAAGTCAGGGGTATTTTGCTTCCACCCCCAGCTTCTTTGGTTATTCTGAAGCATAGAGCCCACTGATGAAAGGTGACTTCACTTGCACAGATCGAGGGAGAATGTTCTGATTCCAGATGGAAATGAATTTGGCCAAATGGCAATGGGTTCCCACCAGGCTGATAGGAACACCCTGGTTCTTCTTCCATGTAGGCCACGGTGAAACCAAATTAGAATGGCTTTGGGGGGAGAAGACCAGCAAACTACAGTTGGGACCCAACAGATTGCGGAGAGGGCTGTCCTTTCGCCTCTCAAATAGTGGAACTCACTTTTGAATGCTTCGTCCTGGTTAGTCTGGAGGATGTAAATATAAATTTAATAAATAAATAAATAAATATTTTGCTGGCTCATTTCAGCCTTGGGTACTGCCTTCTGGAGCGCTGAATGGGCATACGCAGATCACTTGTCCTCCCTTCTACTTTTGTGCATCATTTCAGCAGAGAATACCAACGTGCCTAAAACTGCTGTTTTCCCACGATAAAATAAAAACAGCCAGGGTTAAGGTGTCGGGCTCGAAACCGAGAGATTGTGAGTCCTAGCCTTCCCTTACGCATCGAAGCTGGCTGGGTGATTTTGGGCCAGTCGCTCTGTCTCAGTGGGAAAAGTAAGCAGGAGCTTCATGTGGGCTGCCTTGAGTTGTACAAAGTACTGTAAAGATGGGATATGAATCTAATCATAATGAAGCCTCTTTAGATTCAGGTTTTCACTATACGGAAACTTCCATTTATTTTTTTTTTTTTAATGTCTCAGCAGTAACACTGAAGTGCTAGCTGAAATGTTTGTTTGTTTTTTAAACTTCCCAGCCTGGCCTACCACCCTGGCTGGGTGATTTCCTCTTGGTCTCCTCTCCAGGTTCTAACCAGGTTCAATTCTCAAAATCAACCAAGGTCAGCTAGGTGTCACCAGCTGCTGTGATCATACACCTAAACATATTGCTGAAATGACCCCCGGCAGGGCTTCACATTCCATTTGGCCTGGCTTTGGCAGTTTTCCAAGATGTTTGAAGGAGCTAGGCATGTTGTCTTTAATTTCAGGGATTCTAATAATATTAATTGGTACACCCTGCTTTTCATTTATCCATTGGCTGGCCTAAGCGTTGATAATTGATGGATTAGCAGAATGATGGCTTTGATGTTTTGCAAATTAAAGTCTAATGTTGCCCAGCATAGAATCCCTTCACAAGATGCAAGACAGTTCCGAAATCACCCCTTTTACAGCACGTACCAAAAGTGCTCAGTGCCTTTCAGCATTGGGCCTTGCACACATGTACTTGCTTGCTCCTTCATCCCCATGGCTATGCTAATCTGTTTCTATTAATATGGGTTTAATTGTGATTTTCTTTCTCTTTTCACATTTCATTTGCAAGTAACAAAAAATATAATTGCAACCAACAAATTGGTGCCCCTCAGGGAGCTTCGTTGACTTTATCCACCCCCACAGGGTTTGCAATGCACACTTCAAGAACAGGAAAGAACAGAACACTGAAAAGGAAAAAAAAAGGGGGGGGAGAGAAATATTCACCATGCACAAACTTGCTATTGGCAGCCTGCACATATGCTAGAAAAATCACATACGAAAATAGACATACTAAGAGAAAGGAACATAAGAACCCAGAAACATTTTCAACAATGCTTTTTAAAAATGTGCACACCAAGAATGATGTGTAAATGGGATGGATCAAACTTGAGATGGGAAAAAATAGGAGACTGAGATTGACAGACTCATCCGTATCACAATTTGCTTCCTTGCTTATTTATTTATATTCCATCTTTCCTCCAGGAACTCTCTCCCTCCCTCCCCCTTTATTTCGCTTCTTCCTTCCTTCCTTCCTTCCTTCCTTCCTTCCTTCCTTCCTTCCCTCCCCAACAACAGCCCTTCAAGGAAGGAAGGAAGGAAGGAAGGAAGGAAGGAAGGAAGGAAGGACAAGGAGTGACAACCCATTAGGCACTGCAGAACCCATTTAGCACAGGCAGCTGTAACTACAGCTACACTCGATTTGTTCCTCTGGTCTTGCCTCCGTAGGAGCTCTTGAATGCCTGTTTTCAGTTTTATATTTTTAACCATATAGTCAAGCTGGAAGCAATTAAATATAAGGGGCCTCCCACCGTCGCCTCAGTAAATCTGTTTTGCCTGTCCAGCTCCAGCAGATCATGAAAAGAAAGATTTCATTTTAATCAAGCCAACATCTGGGTTTATTTTTTCGCCCTCATTAAAGTTTTAAAGTAAAACCTATCCGGTTGCCAGTTTATCTTTCAGCTTTTGCATGTATGCAAGCTTGGCTTGCTCTTGCTTTTGAACTGTCTGTCCCCTGTACTGAAATGCCATTGGGTATATGTCTCAAAAACCTTTCAGGGTGTGACACACACCCTGTTTTGCTGATTTCACACACACATATAACAAGAACTAAAAATGAACACAACAGTCAGAGGGCTCCATTCAAGTTCTTGGCCAGTAGAAAAGTACGCTGGCATGAAATCTGTTGCCCGGCAGCCAAGCCTTATTCTGCCTCAGTAATAAAATCACTATTGTCAGTAGTATCAAGACAGTTTTAATGCAGGCCAAGTTAAGGAATGTGGTTGGTGGATTCCCCTGCCTTGATTTCCCCTCCCACAGAGCAGTAGCTGTCAGTGGGAAAACCAGCCACCAACTGCTATCCTTAATATGTGGTGGGGTTGGGCTAGGCAAGTAGAAGCAACTGCTTTGATGAGTGGGTTTAGTGATCTTTCTAAAGAGCACTGAATTCACACCTGATAATAGCCCAGCTGTCAGACTGTACAAGGCATGGAGGTGCAGTGTAGAATGAAGCAGGAGGGAGTTCAAAAGAGTGGTAGACCATGGTCAACATTAGCCTGATTAACAAGTCACAGGTATAGAGGAGAAGTTGCAAGAAGCACTTCCTCTCACTTCACCTCTACTTCTCCTCTGATCCTGTATCCCCTCAGTCTGGCTAACAGATGTGAAGAGGATCATGGGGTGAAGAGGAGATAGTGAACCCCCCCATACACATAATAAAACCAGCAGCAAATACATTTTGGCCATATAAAACCAGCAGAAGTAGCAGAAAAACTGTGAGGCATTCAGTTGTGACAGAACCAGCACCCTACAGCTGTCAGGACCTGGAACTCCTTCCTGGTTTCCATTGGTCTTCTGCTCAGGACAGGATCAGCACCCTCTAAAGCAGTGTTTCTCAATCATGGCAACTTTAAGATATGTGGACTTCAATTCTGGGAATGAAGTCCACATATCTTAAAGTTGCCAAGGTTGAGAAACACTGCTCTAAACAGACCTCTCATGAGTTTACTTTTTTAAGACTCGGGTCCAGAGTGCTTTCAAAAGACTACTTTAAGCTGGGGATGAGATGAAGACAATGTGAAGTCCCATGATAGAAAAATGTGAGGAAGTTAGGGGGTGACCTCTAATCTCCAATGCTGTTCTATTTTAAGAAAACTGAATTTAGGAAGTGGGGACTTTAAACCAAATTGCGTGCCTTATGGGGAAAGGCCTACTTTTTCTGTTGCCAACCTAGAAACAAGAGAAAGATTCAGAGAAGTTGGGGCAGCCTATCACAGGAAATCTCTGCGTTTTGAGAAGTAGGGCTCTGTGTTCAAAGTTTTTGCAGTGGTAGAACAGGGTGCTCTAAACAAATTCACCTGTTCCATCTATGACTCCCCACCACTTATCCTGTTATCTAAAAGCAATTGCTTTTGGAGCACCATTCAGGAACAAGGAGGTGAACCTGAAACTCCCATTTCAAAATAGCCTTTCAGTGACTAACTGTAGAGAATTGCTCTCAACCTTACATTGTTCTGGGAAAGGGGGAAGATGGCTAGAATTCTCTACACAGTCACTTGCAGTTACCTGTCTCTGCATCTTGCCACCTGCTCTTGGCTTCACTCAAGATATTTGTTTACTTCTTGATTGCAAATTGGGGGAAAGCAAGCAAATCTGCACTTACGTGTCTCTGGCTGCAGCTTGCTTTGCATACTTACTGTTTTTTAACACCTCCTTAATGTTAGATTATAGAGAACAGACATGCCATTGTGATGCGGGAAAGATAGGAATAAAAGTGGTATATTGTAACAGAAGGTGAGCTTCACAGAGGCAGACCAGGCAGGACGTTGGCCTCCCCCTTTGTCAAACGTTTTACCCAAAAAAATCTATTTGGGGGACATCAACAGTTTATTATTTTCTGCCCCAGATCAAAAAGGACTACTAGGAAGCAAATGGAGGTACAAAAGAGATGATTAATGAAGGGTTTCTCACTACCCATGTGGCTTAGCCAGAGCATGAAAGACACACGAAGCTGTTTGAAACTGCGAGTGTGCAAAACATTTCAAAAGCGAAATGTTTTGGCTTTGAAATGCTCTCTTCTGAAAAAAAAATGTTCTGGGTTTTGAAATGGTTGTGCTGATCACATTGGAGCTTCTACCTCAGATGAGATCTAATCTGAAGGGGGGCATAACATCCTGAAGAAAATCATAAGGTATCTGTACAGCACTCGCTGAGCTTTTACATTTAAAAGCAAAACATCCTTCAAGTCAAGCTTGACTACTGATAACTTCATGGGTGCATCCATACATTTTTCTTGGTGATTGATACAGAAGTGGTATGTCACGGCTTTCTTCTGAGATATTTTTTCAGCTTCCCAGTCTGGTTTATAGACATGGGAATTCCAGGTAATCATCCAATTACTAAGCATGTCCAACGCAGCTTATCATTTTGGGGGTCCATCATAGTTAGCTAGATGCTGTCACCTGCTGTGGGCGTGTGGAGGAAAGAACTGGCAAAGGATTAGTCTACAGTCTTGAGATTTTCTTGGTAGTCCATTCGTGTACAACCTTCTGGTTAACCTTCTAAAGCAGCCCAGTCTGGCTTGGTGCTGCCAGCTAGCTGACCTCCAGTGCCTAGTGGAATGCTTTCAGCCATGGCATTCACACTTCCCTAGTTGTTCCCTTGATTTTTCTGAGTTGCCCTTAGGAAAATGTTTCATCAGTAATGTTTCTACTCACCCATCCTCAGCTTTCACTGCCATTTGTTCCCCTCTTCCCACCTCCTTTTAACCAATCAAGAAGTGGGAAATGAACATTCTCCAGCCCAAAAACATGTCAGGTTGAAATCCACTCTCCTTTTAAGTGTTCCTTACTAAGTAGAGAACTTCCCGTTATTAAAATAAGGTCTCGCTGCACACTTCTCTCCTCTCTCCCTCTTCTCTTCCAGATGAATGCGATTTCCACTGCCCCATATTTTTTTTTTTAAAAATTCTCCTTTGTTACTTGATGAGTTTGGCCAGCTGGAGGAGAAGTTTGGAAAGTTCCTTCTTCTGCTTCTGAGCTTGAGGATAGAGGGGATGTGTGTCCAGGACATCCTGTGATACAGGGATCCCAGGTACTGACATGGTGAGCCTTGGATCATTCTCACATCAAACTCAGATTTTGTTACCTATCCTGCACTGACTCTCTTACCCTTCCTGGAGAGGACTGAGTATCATTCCTGGAGAGTAATCAAGACCTGATGTTTGGGACAAGCTATGCAAGGCTCTTCCTTGCCAATCCCAATATGCAGAGCGATCATCATTCCCCAACCTATGAAGAAGTTTCTGCAAGGGTTAACTAAAGTTGGCTGTATGTTCTCAGATTCAATGAAAGTCCCCAAGTTTCAGCTGCTAAGATTCACTGGGTTTTCTCCCCAGTTCTCCTTTGAAGATCAGGCACAGAACTTTCACACACACACACAGACACACAGAGTAAGCACAGCTGGAAGCAGTGATTGACCCAGAACTGGATTTGATCTGTATTCTGGTCTCATCCCAGCACTTAGCTTGCCTTGCGGATTCCGTGGTGCAGAAGATAGCAACCTCACAGCAGGACTCATCCAGTCTAATGCTGCTGAATTCTCTGGGCTTTTATTTCTCTCTTCTCCTCCCCCCTCCACATACACACACCCCAACCTTGCCAACACTCTTTCCACTTTCACTTTGGGCTACCTGGGGATCCTTTTCACCTGAGGATACTTAATATTCTCCAGTACTTCAGGCCAGGCAGCTTGTTAGCTCAAATACACCTCGATCATGAGCTCAAGACAAATTGCTACTTCATTATGGACGCTGAGTCTCTAATCCATTTCGTTACATTTCCGCTCCCTTCCCACCGCAGCCTCCCCAGGCTGTTTAACTTGCATGGACAACAGAGATGGTGCAGGAGATGGATTGACAAATAAAGAGGATTGCTTAAGAGCCAAGGTGGAAAACAAATTATACAAATCAAAACAACATTTCATATGATGCCCATTTGCCCCTTGCCCCTTTGCCCAGAAATAGCTGGTTGAGTGAAACCAAAGTCCCCAATAACACACAAAAGAGCAGTGATCGTTGTCTTGGTCCATGGGAAAAAAAATGGTGGTGTGGTGGTAAAAGGAACCCCTCCATACACAGGTGAATACATTCACTACCATACCTATAAGATGCACCCCCCATACATGTAAACTGCTGAAAGTACCCTGGTGAGAAAGCATTTCTAGCAATGGTTGATGTGGGTCTTCCGGGCTGTGTGGCCGTGTTCTGGAAGTTTTGGTTCCTAACGTTTCGCCAGCATCTGTGACCGGCATCTTCAGAGGGCAGGAGCACAGACAGGAGCAGAAGGGACACAGAGAGAACTGCTCCTGTCTGTGCTCCTATGTGAGAACTAGAGCTGAAGGGGTTAAGCGCGTACTCTTATCCCCAGAACAAAGAGGAAGAGATAAGAGGATGAGACTGGCACCTCCCTGAGGAATGCAGGATGTTTGTGGGGTGACTCTGGGAATTGCTTTCACTCTGAGAAGATTGATGTCAGGATTAGCCCATGATACTCCAGGAGACAGTACAGATTCTATCCAGCAAGGTTTATTGGCTTCATTCCCGTTACAGAAATCTTCTCAGAGTGAAAGCAATTCCCAGAGTCACCCCACAAACATCCTGCATTCCTCAGGGAGGTGCCAGTCTCATCCTCTTATCTCTTCCTCTTTGTTCTGGGGATAAGAGTACGCGCTTAACCCCTTCTGCTCTAGTTCTCACATCCTGTCCTCTGAAGATGCTGGTCACAGATGCTGGCGAAACGTTAGGAAACAAAACTTCCAGAACACGGCCACACAGCCCAGAAGACCCACATCAGTCATCGTATTCCGGCCATGAAAGCCTTCGACAATACATTCATAGCAAGTTAAATTGACCCTGAGCAGCAACAAGGGGAAGAATCAAACAGGGACCCAGGTATACAAGCTATGTTTCTGCTTTTGCTCAGGGCTGCTAAGCAATCTGTCAATGTTCAGTGTACACTGTATCTGGTTTGCATGCTAATAAATGGGTGTTGTATCTTCAAAGTTATTTGTTTGTTTTAGATGACCCAGTTTTGGGCCACAACACTGGGCAACGTCTTTATGAAGTCCAACCCAAATGCCATAAGAGAGGGTAAAAACTTTCAAGTTCTGCAGAAGTCTTCATCAGGAACAATGCTATAAAAAAGAGGAGGTCAGCCCATGATGTTGCACTCTGCTGCTTAAGGTGAAGAACAACAGAAGACCACCCCTAGGTTTCTGTGCACAGGCCATAGCAACTCCAGCAACTATTATTATGGGGACTACTTACACCATACCTGAAAGCTGAAGTTTAACTTGAGGAATTAACCATGTGGCATACAGCTGTCTCTTGCAAAATCCTCTCATTTCTTCCCAATGTCCAATATAGACTTTTTAATGATATTTTGCATTCTAAGTGTTAGATCTGTGCAAATATTCACTTCAGAAATTTCCCTTGAATGTGATTAAAAAAAAAAAATCTTCAAATCAGACTGATTTTCTTAGCTGAATCCCAAACATGTAAAGCATTGAATTGAATCAAATCTCTCTGAATCAGAAAGACCCAGATTCAATTTGATCAGTTTTTCAGATGAGCACGCATAATTTTTTCTAGAGCTTCTCAGGCCCAAATTGATGGATTTTGCAACTCAAATTGCAAAGTCAGATTGATTCAATTTCAACTGAAATTTCTTTTAGAAATTTGAACTGGATCAAGGATGATTCTCACTCCCTCCAGTAACAAAGTCAGGTAAAAATCCATCCTCAAGAGGATGGGAAGAAAGCTGTCAGGACATTGCTAGGCAGATTTTGGCGTAGTCAAAATATTTCACTCCTGGCAACAATCTCTGAAAAATATAAGACTTTGACATTGCAATGAATAGTAAACAACTTCAGCTCAGTTAAATACCTTAAATTACAGCAGGCAGAGTATGAAACAAAAATCCCCACTCTTCCTCATTCTCCAGCAAGGAATCTGCTCCTCTGTGTCTGCCCACCCTCCTGTTTTTCAGATGTTTCAGCCAAGTGAAACTCTAAATATGTTTCAAGGTTAAAAAAAAAAAAAGGAGGGTTAAGCTCCATATTATGTGTTGTTTTGTGATTGCATGGAAGTTTTAAAAAGACCCCTGGGAAAAAGCAATAACACAATTACACACAACATGTAGTTTGGCCCACAAGAGACTCTATGAATGATTTGTCTGCCAGGGGAAATGGCTTCTTTGTTGCTCCTATAGCAGCAGTTAAGCGGTTGCCTTCACAGCAGCAAAAGTGACCAGGGAGAGTTTGTTTTCTCCCAGTGAATGCAGCTGTGGAGATGACAGACTGACAATGCTGCAATTTCACAGGTCTCCAAGCTCTTAATTCATCTCAGAGGTGATACTTAAAACAGCAGGATTGGCATATCATCAATGACGGGCTGTCTTTGCCAGAAAGAGCCTCTCTCTTCAGCCCCAACCAGCCAGGGAACTGGCAGTCACACCAGCTGGCCCAGGTTGCCCCCCACCTCCCTACGACGAAGAAAGGAGGAGATGAGAAGTTCATGGGTGTCGGTGATGCTGATCAGCATCTTTGCTAATGTGACAAAATGGCTCCCTTCTCCCAGGCTGGCACATGAATTTTTTAAAAACAGAGAGGCCATTGAAGTAGTAATGCACTTTCCTAGAGCACATAGAGGGGTAAAGTCTAGGAAAATGGTCTTCATTAGTTCAGGAACAATAGCTGCTTCAGCTGGCAATATTGTCCCCAAAAGTGATTGTCAAAAAAATTGCGCAGGGCACGGGAACTTGTTTTCCTTGTTTCTTTATCCCACATCTCCAAATTCTGTGAGAGGGTTGCAGTATTGTCAGATATGATTTTGACATTTTGGGACCACAGGAGGCTTAAATTAGATCTTACAAGGCTTGGCAACCTCCTGAGATTGCCTTGATTTCTATAAAGCAAATCAAAATAAACAAAGAAATTGGGGGGGGGGGGTGTCATTGAAGCCTTTTAGGGCTTCAGAAAAGGTCTTGGCTTACATAGACATTCTGTTACCACCTCCAATTTACCAAATCATTTATTTGTGCCTTTAGATTAGAAGGTGAAAAATGAGTTATTTCATAAATCTATTTCATCCCATTTCCATGTTTACCCTGGGATTCCTTTTCTTAAAAAGTATAAATCTATGTCTTTCAAAGACATACTGAAACCCATACATTTAAATCTATCTTTTCTATAACTTGCGGGTATACGAATGCAATTTATCCTAGAATAACGCAGGCCAACTACATTTTGGGTGTTTGTTTAAACTGCACCACAACACAGGAGTGCAAAAAGTATTTTTAAAAACAAACAGTAATTGCATTCAGCTTCACACTTCGTCCAGCAATCTCAGCACAGGTCAGTTCTTCACAACCATTCCCAATGACTGAATCCTTGGTGAATTCTTTCCTTGAAGCTATTATCTTATGCTTCTATGGAAGAATGTTTCATAGTATTCAGTCAGCAGAGAACTGACTCCTGCACCCAAGTTTCATGCAGCGTGCAAAGGATTCCTTGGCGGGCATTCAGGTTTTCAGTGACAGACAGTCCCGTGCAGAAAAGGTAACATCTGTGGTTTAGAAAGGGGAAAGCCAGCATTGTGACGGAGCGTGTGTCACAGCAATTGCGTCCTGCTCAGTGGAGCTTAGTGTGTGACCCAGCACAAGGCTGTTCATAGGGCAGCCGTGGCTGATAAAGAAAAGTGATCTCTCATTTTAATTAACTGAGCTTTCATTGAAGAACAAACAAAGGCCACATTTGTGTGCTGACAGCTGGCCTCCCTTCTGGGTCAGATAAGGCAGCAAGTCATTGTCTCAGAGCTGTAAGACTGGCCAGGAGACGGTCCAAGAAGTGGAGATGGGAGGAAATTCAAGCTCAGCTTAAGCATCAGCTGCCACAGCTTGCTTTTCTGGGCAACAGCAAAAACACCGCCATAAGCTTGGTTCCTTGGTTCAGTTCTGATGCTAACGGATCAAAGGAGAAAGACCTTTGGGAAGAAGGATTCCTCTGCTACAAATCTAAGCCCTCTGAGGAAACAAAGTAGAACTTCAAGGGTGAGATAGGAAAGCACCAAGAATAAAGCGGTTGTCTGAAGATATTAAACCTGATAACATTTCCCATTTAATTTGCAGGTGCGAGTACCTGCTGGACTTATAGTGCAAAGTAGCCATTTTCTTCTCCTCTCCCTAGTGAAGCAGAGCGCAGCTTGCATTTCCACAACTATGAATTTGCTGGGAATAAAACATACTTTGGCACAGCCATCTGTAAAAGGAGGACACCAGAAATGCAAGGACTTGGCTTACATGTCTAGGCAGCTAGGCCTCACTTTCTTTAGTCATCTCCCCTCATTTGCTTCTCCACCATCACCCAAAGGCCTTGCCCATTCAAAATGGAGATAGGCTGAGTCAGTCTTAGGCTACTCAGCTGCTTAGCATAAGCTGTCTGTGCTGTGTGTTGAAAACTGAAAGAGATTGACTTCACTAGTGGACCCAAAAAATCCACAACCAGCTCGTTCTGAGCGATGAAGAAATTGATTGTGCTGAGAACTTGCTTGAGACAGGAACTGTGTTCCTCCTAACAAGAGATATTTTTGAACAAAAGCATATCAGTAAGGAGAAAGGGTGATGGAGGGCACCTAAAGGAGCGAGCTACATAGCTTTGCAGAACTTTCTAACTGCTCATTCCTTCTCTGCATCTTCCACATGCACTCGTAGATATGCATGTTATGCCCAGAAGGTTGGCTCGGAAACAATAAAAGTCTTGCCAGCTTTGGAAATTAGAATACTGTACCACCGATGGCCTAATGAAGCTAATCCTTCAGCAGAGGACCTCCACTTGAAATGCGTACAAGCTTTTCTGAGTATGTGAACAGGACCGTAAATGGCTTTTTTCCCCCCATTGTTTGACACCTTGCCATTTTCTCCATTTCTGATGCTCCACAGAGCAAAGAATCAACAGGCCTTTAACACAGAATCTGAAAAGGGCAGGAAGTTTTTGACATATTTTTTTCTTCTTTCCAGCATTTTTCCCCCACCTTTAAAAAAAAAAAATCTGCACTTGTCACTTTGCCATTTAAACATGTCACACCGAAGCTCTCTCCCATTAGGTGAAAATTGGATTTTGTTAATGAAAGAAAAGGAAATCAATTAACCTTATCAGTATATAGGAGAGTTATTTTCAAAGCAAGGAAAGAAATTTTCTCTTTCCCCATTTCCTTTGTTGATAAGAGCAGTTTGCATATGGGGGCACACATGCCCAAGCAAAGTCAGGTGGGGAAGCTAGAAGGGTTGTATATATTCAGAGCCCTTGGGAACAGATTTTAAAACAATGATGCTGCAGAGGATTTTCTAGCAAAGGATGATGTATACAGACACATAAAGTAGCCATCTTGCAAAACAAAAGGATGCAATTAGCATTCTTTTTCCTAAGCAACTTCAGGAAAAGGATTGGAATTTGTGGCCAAAGGAGAAACATGCCATTTAGCAGCAGCCAATTTTGGAGGAGGAGGAGGAGGAGGAAGAGGAAGAATAATTAAAGGTACAGCTTGTCCTGATTTGGTTTAGTTTTTGTATTTTGCTTCTTCCTTGCCCATTTTTCCCAGGCTCCTTTGCTAGGTACTTTGTATGTCCTAATAAAACTTGGAAACTCACCAAGTTGCATAAATAAATTGGGCAACAAAAGTATCACCCAAAGCTTGCAGCCTGATCTTTTTATCCCATGCTCAGGGTCGAGAGACTGGGGATCCAAGCTCATCATTAAGAAAGGTGCGAGCCCCGAAAATTGAGTTTTCATGCTTTGCAGTTGTGCAAAGCTACAAACCAACTGAGGCTGAAAGGTTAATATGGAATGCAGCTGGTTTTGTGGGTTTCCCCAGCCTGAACTCTTTTATTTTCTCCCTAGCTGTGATCCTTTTCCATTTACAAAAGCAACACACTGGCTGGCCTTGAATAAATTATAGCAGCATGCTACACCATTAGGGAACTAGGTTTATCCATATTATCTTGCCATGTAGCAAAAAGAATGTCACTACACTTTGTAGATGCTGGTGTAGAAAAATGAGTGGTCAGTTATGAATTGGGTGCCTATAGCAGGTGGCGACCCCTAGCCAACTTTGGTTCATCCAAAAAGCTAAATAGGATTGGACCTGGATAGTACTTGAATGGGACAATCCAAAGTTGGAGGCAAGCCTGGGAACTAAAGCAAAAGAAATCTCAGGAAAAGCAGTAGCAAACCATTTCTATACTCTTGCCAGGAGAGCTATGTGGACATGTCTATGAGATCACTAGAGTCAAGCTGAACATGAGGGGGATGGTGTCTTCTTAGGTGGCCAATAGCTATGGCTTCAGCTGTGATAACCCACCAGAAGTGGACCAGAAGATTTTGCTGCTTGGCACATAGAACAAGGCAGATCCCCATTCCATAGGCTGGGGAAAGCTGAGTCAACTGACAGCTGACTTGTATTTTCAGGGCTGGCAACAGACCAGCCATTTTTCTCCTATCTGAATCCAGCAGGCTTTCTTAGGTCCCCTTCAGCATCTTTCTGCCCGGGACAACTGCTCATTCTGCCCAGTGGGTATGGTTACCCTTACAATCCTTATTTTTGTGTTTGTTGGTTTATTTACATTTATTACATATATTTGCATACTGCCCACTCCCAAGACTCCAAGTGTTTTATAACCATGGGGGTTAAATACACATTCAGTCAGAAAATCACAGTATAATCAGAATTTTGAAAAATCCTTCAGCAGCCACCGGAGGGCGGGGGGGGGGGGGGAATAAGTGGGACCCCATAAACATCACATAAATAGCCATCAATCTCCAAATGTCCACAGAAATATAACCCTTGCAGATTATCGGTAGGGATGGTGCTTGGCAAGATGTTCCATGGTGTAGGGGCCATCATAGAGAAGGACTTCCTCTGGGTCCATGTCCCCTTGGTTCTTTTCAGGAACAGGATCCAAAGTGTTTCTTCCATGAATGTGTGCATGGCCAGGCAGATTCTACTTGGAGGAGCTGATGTCTACAATAACCTGGGCCCAAGCAATGGAGGATTTTACAAGTCCAAAAGACTGAGGCATTGATAGTATGAAGCAGGAAAGGGAAGTTCTAATAGAACTCACTGAGGCTGAGATTGAAAGGGGAGTATTTTGAAACATCACTAACAAAGAACAGATAAATGTTTCAGAATCAGACTCATCTGGGAAAAGAGGAATTCGCCTGTCAATTTTGCAGTCAGGGAAACAGAGGTTCAAACAGCTCGCTGAGACTCTGTCTTCATAAATTCACTCATAAATTGGAGGGGGAGTTTGGCTTATTCACTTTCCAAGATTGTTCATCCTAATCCCTGATTTCTTGCCACTGAACCTGATTAAGGAAACGCCATGTGAATCTTGCTTCCATGGTCGTGGTCTGCTGTTAAGAGACAGAAGGATTTTTGATAAGGGCTTCTCATTATTCACTTCTCCTTTCTGCCCATGCAGAAATCTGGAAAAGTGTGCCTCATCTACACAGTTTAAAAAGTGCTACCTGGCACATAGGATCTGCATATGTCATGCAAACAAAGTGAGCACACACGTGCTGTATAATTGAGCATGCTAGTCACTCTGAGGAAATTTAAAATTCTGAAACACCATCTACTGCCCATTAGAAATTTTCCACATTCCCCTCTGCGTTCAAGCTTCTGACTATCTCTGGCATTTTCACCTTTAAGCATCTCTTTGCAGTTACTGAGCCTAAGAACTCATTAAGAAGAAAGACTTAATAAATAACTGGGGTTCTGCAGCTTTTTTTTTTTTTTTTTTTGCCATTTCCTTTAAGAATTAAAGGAGAAAGGAGAAAAAAAGTGAACTGATTAGGCACTTAACTGGAGTCCTTCCAGTCTCGCTAAACTAGGGGAAAAACAAGATTGACCATGAGTAGTGTTCTCATAACTTCTTTGGAACACAGCATCCACTTCCTTCCACAGTCCTCCAGATGTTTCACTCTGACCCTTTTTCTAAACCTACCACAGTTGCTTCTATTTCACAGCAAGGCACCACTAATACTTCAGAGAAGATCCCTGGAGGTAGCCCAACCTGGAGTTGACCGCTCAAGTGTTTCAATTGCTTGCATCTTTCACAGTGTCTTCTCTTCCTTCAGCTTCTATTCCAGTAAATCATGTACTCCCTCCTTCTTCTCCTCTCCTACTCCACCTCTTGGGTTGCCCTAAACAACACATTTATGGGTCATGTACGGATTGTTTCTCTCTCACGTCTACGGTGATGCGGTGAAAGACTGTCAAAGCACAAGTGACTTTTCTTTTTCCTTTCCTGGGTGAGACTTCCTGGCAATTTTGACAGCAAGGCCTGAAAAACTTTGAATGGTTTACTGCAAATGTTTTGGCAGAAGGATCCTCAGCTGCCACTCAAAGGGAAGAAGAAAAAGAAGGTGGTCCTGACTTTTTAACATTTCACACATGAAACAGAGGCTCACTCTTGAGTTATTTTAGCAGTCTCATTCTCACTTCACTGCTCTCGCTGCCTCTGCTTGCTTCCTGATTTCCCACTTTGGTACAAATTACTGAACACTCTTGCTCATCTATCTGCAACACTTTCCAGTTTCTGCCCCTCCACCCCACCCATGGCCACAAACTTAACATTTCATGGAATGAGCCATCCCACAAGCGCTTGTTCTGCCTCTGGGATAAATTCAGCAGAGTCAACAGCATAAGCGAGAAAGAGACCTGCGACATCTACTCAGTCTTCTTATGTTAATGCACTGTGTTCAGTCACCTTTGACTCCACGGAGTCTTTACCTTTGTTGTTCTTGTTGTTGTTGTTGCTCCTCATACATAGCGGTTGGTGAATTCATGAATTCCCATCACTTATGTCCCTGAGAAGTAAGTCTTTCTCTGTGCCTGAACAGACAATTGTTAAAAGCAGAGGAGCACACCTGATTAAACAAAAGTGGCAACCTTCATTCAAGCCAACTTTCTTGATGGCCTCCCCCTGGCTTGCCTGATATGTGACTTCCTCCACCTACCCACCCATATACCCAAGTAAAACTGGCCCATTATTCAGATCCTCCTTTCCTGTCTCTATTACTTGGCTGGCTTTGTCTACAGCTGAGTAATACTAAGCAAAATAAATTATTCATTGTGTTTGTCAATCAGTGGATAGACTATTCACAAATTACACCCCACTCATTCCATTTCTCCTGCTCATTTTTCTGAATGCAAAAGACTGAGGGAACAGCTCTCACTCTCTCAATTAAGAATGAAGGTTGTTTTCTTCCCACAAAGGAAGACGTTTGATGATGTGTCAGGAATAAATTTTTCCCCATAATCCTGTTGAAAAGACTGTTGTGTAGAATTTTCTCCTTTCTCTCCCTGCCCCCTTTCTTCCAGTTTGAAGAAAGAGATTTTGGTTTTGGACATTTCCTTCAAAACAAAAGGAAATTTTGGTTAAGTCCACAGAAGAGGGTGGTGTTCTTTCACTTACTGAATTTCAGGATAACTGATGGACTGAGGGAACTACTAATTCACTGTGGGCCAGATTTGTTCTACATCTTGCCATTTACAGAAATGGAATCAGCTGTTTATACCTTAATAGAACCACTTCCTAGCATGGACTACTTTGTAGGGCTGTAAAGGCCTTTCACGGGGTACTCTGCTTTGAGAAAGCTTCAGAACATGTGGGACTTTTTGCGGAAAACAGAAAAAAAAATGAAATTATGATATATGGATTTGATGATCAGTAAAATTCATAAATTATATAAAAACTGGATGTTAAATTGTAATCTAGAGTAAGAGTTTAATGTATGCTTTACATGTATTAAAGAAGTCGGAAGTCATTTTTTTTGTATTTCTGTTTCTTTTTTCTTTTTTCCTTCTTTTTCTGCACTTCTACTTTCCTTCTTTCTCTTTACACTTTTCTTCTATTCTGTTTCTCAGTTATTAGTTCTTGTCAGTTTTTATTTTTCTGCTTTTAAAATTTAATAAAGTTATTATGAAAAAAAAGAGAAAGCCTCAGAAGAAACTGGCCATGGAAGCAAATGTTCCTGATACATTAAGGAGGTGAAATGACTCACTTCCATGAGGTACTTTTGTCACATCCAGGTGGAGTGGCAAACCCCTACACGGGAAAGCATCACATTGCACCAAATCAACTATGATCTATATAGTCCTGGACTTTTCATAGCTATTTGTCATTTGTGCTCATTTAGTTTTATTACCATTAGTATTAGACACTAATTAAAAAAGGGGAGAGCAAAGGAAGGAAACTGCTATCCTATAAAGGTTGGATATAAAAGAGATGGTGTGATTTAGGAGACACATGGGAGTAAGTTGCAGAAAATGGGAGAAAATTGCAAGAAACTGATTTTAGCTAACATGAAGAGAAATTTTGTGATGAACAACTCAGCAAGGGAACTAGTCAGCATGGTGACCTTGACTCTCTTTTGCTGGAGGGCTTCAAGCAAAGACATAAAGAAAGGCTTGCCATGAGCTAAGTCTTCTGACTAGCCCTGGGAATGGTTGAATTGGTCATCTGTCTCTCTGAATCCCTGTGTCCATCTTTCCATTTCTCTCAGTGTGAATAGAAATAGCCCAAGTGCTAGAGATTTGCTGTACAAATCTAACTTTTTTTCTGTAGACATTTGTGGTAAATAAAGATTGTTTCCTCATGTAGTAATTCCCCAATGTTATTGGCATGCAATATATGACCTGAGCAAAACAAATCTTCTCTCTACAGAAGTTCACTCAGTTCTTGAGTTCACAGACAGCATGTGTGTGACTAGCCGTACAGTATTATGTGAAATTCAGAATGGGCAAGAGATGAGTTTTAGTGGTCACTGAAGCTCATACAGGAGAGATGGGAGAAATAATAGGGTTTGGGGAAGCAGCACCGCTATGGACAAGTGAAGTGCTCCAACTCCACCAGTCCAGCTGAAGTATCAAGATGGGCAGCTCTTCTTTCACCGTATCTCTCATTTTTTTTTTTTAATGAAAATGTGCTGGATACCCAAGTTGCTTTCCAGCAGTGCAGAAGCTCTGCTGAGGCACCTAGTAGGGTGCTTTGCAAAACCACATCCAGACACTGCATTGGCCTAATGAATAAACCACGCTTCCATAAAGGAAAGCCACTGCAGCTGCCAGGGCCAGAAAATTTGTGGGCCTATCACTGTGCTCAAAATTAGTGGATGTACGTGAATGCATTTCAATGCAACATAGTACAAATATGATTTTAAAAGAGGGAGGAAGTCTGGTCTAACAAAATAAATAGTGCACTTAGAGGGAAAAAAACCTATTGGAGGCTTAATGGCCATCTATTAAACATAAATCAACACAAAGGTAAGCCACCAGGAAGAGGAAAGATACGTCAGTTTGGGGATTAAAGCACAAAAAGAGTATAATATTTACTCAGTAAATTAAGGTATTTATAGGAATGAGTTATTGCCATTCAAGTACTTTGCTTTACCCAGAAGATCATTCATGTCACTGTTACACAGTTTGCACATTGCACAAAACCATTCCCGCTTGCTAAATTAAGTGAACAAATGGTTTCTCCCCCACCTTTTTTCTCCAAGGCACTTCAAAATGGGAACACGTGCACCCCAAAACTTTCTTTGTTGACTCAGAAAGACATTAATTCCACTGGAAGCTGGTAGGGCTTATTTCAGTTATTACAACTTGTGTATTTGTGAAGTACCTTCAATATATTTGGCATTTCAGAAAGCCAAGGATTCATGAAAAGGGAGGTGAAAAGCAGGAAGAAATGGCACCACCGCTTTCAGAGCCTTAAGAGGAATAAGAACAAGGGTTCTCCAGGTCACAGCAAATTCAGGGAGGACATGGTTCTCAGTATCTACAGGTTATAATGGTTCTATATTAGTTCCAGGATGAGTCTCTTGATATCGTTTGTGGAGAAATATGAAAGAGAATATGCAGCTGCACTCATGTTGTCTATGTGATCTTCCCACAGATACCAGCTCAGCTGCAGTGGGAGCAGAATGCTGGACTAGATAAACCAATTTGATCCACTTAGACTGACCATATGTTCTACCTCAGCGTGCATCACAATGACTCCATTGTTCTCGGGACTATTCTCCTTCCCCACAGAAATAGTGGGCAAAAGCATACTGTAAAAAGAATTTCAACACAATTTATAAATTCACATTTTGCACACAAATGCTCCAAACATCTGGTGCCAGCGTATGGGAATAGAAATATCCATCAGGAAAAAAAGGTCAAACTGCACATTTCCTTAACAAAAGCCCACCATTTCCTTTGTATAATATGATTCCTGTTTTCTTAAAAGCAAGGCCAGTTTTCCGTCCTCACGCTCCCCCCGCCCCTTTGGCGGATTTTTTTGGTCCACGCGCTTGTCACTTTTTGAGGTGACAGTAGACAGAAAGACTTCTCAACTTTGCTAAGTTAAATTGCATTCCAATTTTATTCCGCTGCACTAAATGTCGTTGCAATCAAAGAGCAAATATAATTTAACTGCCATTTGAGTCTTCCTACAGGTTCTCAGCTGTTCACTCTATAACCGCACCTCAGAAAGCTGCCTGCAAGTTGAGCTATAGTAAAAGAGAAAAACACAGCCAGAATATTACAGTACCAATCTCACTTACAAATGTTCTGCGGTCATGGTTCAAAGCAATTAGAATGTCACAATGAAAATATAGTGGGAGGAAATAGCAGACAAGCCAACTCTGTTGGGGAGAAGAAACTTACTGAATGATGGAAGGAAGAATTATGAAAGCAAAGTGAAACTTTACTGCACAAATCCCCAAAGTTCAATGACTCTGGCCTAAAAGGCTTCAAATGTCTGAAAGAAAGCAAATTTATTATTTGCTTGCTTGCTTGCTTGTTTTTTGATCTTTGGCTAAACTAAGCAGCCAGTTTAGCCTAGCATATGTGAGAATTTGATTTTTTCGTTTGTTTTTGAGTCAGTTATCCAAGCATCTATTAAGCATTGCACATGCTGGGTGAAAACTAGATGGATAAGAGTGGGGAAGGTTTCTCTTAACACCTAAAGAGGACAAAAATTGGACTGCTTTCTTCTAATTCTGTTAATGTTGGGTAGTATAATCACAATCTGATGTAAACTGTATTTTATTAGCCATCTTTGCACACAGTGCTAAACCAGAATGTTGGTCAGCAAAGAAAGCTTAACCTGCTACTTTTTGGTTTAAGCAAAGATTCCTCACTTCCAAAAGCTAGCATTTCTCTCTGGTTTCACAGCTTATTCATTTATAGCAACATTTTTTGACCCTCGTCATGTCTAATAAACCTTTCCCAAAATAGTTTGCAATGCACACTCAGTAAAAGCAGCAACATAAAACTAATCTTCATAGAAGACAGAGATTGAGAAGCAATTGCAATAGCATAACTAAATATAATCAAAGTCCTGATCCCTTATAATCACTGCAATTACTGGTAAAATAAAGTTTGTTTTGTTGGTCAGCAGAGAAAGCTACCAGGGACTTAGACAAACACCAATTTTGGTGTTTCTAAGATTCTAAGTTAAATTTCAATCTTTTCCTAGTTGATGTAAAAGATCAGATCTGCCTCCCTCTTACTGTAGTAGAAGATTTCTGGTGGGAGACGCGAGATGCAGCTTTCAAGTTGGCTGATGACAGGGGCCATAATTTTTTTTTTGCCTGCCAACAATATAGTTGTAGAGCTGTCATAAAAAAAAACACAAATGAAAAAAGAAAATAAAAATATATAGAAAAAAAATATTGGTTCTTTTCAATCATGGAGTTCAAACAAGAATTTGGTGTAATAGTGTCATAGTAGGCAAGCATCCAGGGATTCTCTGATTTTAACTTGGTGCTTCCAGTACAGAAGATGGCATTAACAAGCAAGTCAACTTCCAAACCTTGTAAGACTTTATAATGTCAAACGTTCTCACCGAATGGAGTTCCAGCTATTTGTATCTGGACACTTCGGTGTTTTGTTGCTCAAAGTGTTAGAGAGCCCCCAAGATTAAAGCATCTTTTTGCTCACAGAATAAGAAAAAGTCTAGGAGGCCAAAAGAATGGGTCATGATTTGTCTTAAAAAAAATATTCTGGGTGACTTGCCTAAGATTCTAAGTCACAACCTATGGTCTATCTAAAGCAGAGGAATGAAATAATATTTTACTTGATGGTGACAGGCTAGGATGGTAAGCCGTAGTAAGTTTAAGTGAATAATACTCAAAATTCTACCATGGCATATTTATTTGGGTTTGTTTCCAAATATATTTAGTTTATATTTAATTTATACTTAGTTGATACAGCTCTCTAACAGATTCTCTGTCTTTCTTATAATGAGCTGCTCTGCATATCATGTATTTTGTGTTACATGCAGAAACCCCTGTGAGTCTGACCCAATTCTTATTCTTGAGAGCTCTTTTTTCTTCCTCCTCTTCCTGCACAATCAGGAACAGAAATAAACCATGATAAATGTATAGATGTCTTTACATACAGACCAGCAACTGGGCTTTAACATGAACTCTAACTTTTTAAAAGATTCATAAACCATCGTTTGAAATTAGCTTATTTTCAGTGGCTCTGTTCAGCCAACCTGGTGCCTGAAGCTTCCCATTTTCTGCATCCACATGGTACACTGAACCATAAACTAACCAAGCAGCCACAGAAAACTAACCAAGATGAATGCTAAACGTAGCCTGTTGGATATGTCAACAAGTGCCCTAACTCAGGCAGCTATTGGCTAATAATTGACAGGGACATCTTTTGGACTTTGTGGCTGCAATCTTACATTCCCTCCCTTTCTCTTTCTACTGGATTGGTAGAACTGTCAATGTCATTTGGTGACATTCACTGTCACTAAATAAACTTCCAAATTAAACTTGAATGAAAAGAGGGCACTCACTCTTAGTATTTGATTCCTGCTTACAGGCAGGTTTTCTCGAGCACAGTTGGAATTCTCCCTTGGTGGCTCAGTTGCTTGGATGACCCAAAGATCTTTGCTCAGAAGCTAATTGCTGAACTTCCTTGCTGTTGCTTTTCTAACTTCCCCCTTACTTTCAACCACTCTCTATCTGCCTTAAAAAAGAGAAGAAAAGAAAAAGTAATGATTCCAGTACAGGGCTATCATTAAGGTTGGACTTTTTTTATAAACCCAGCCTTTTAACTGAGATCTTTTCAGCAGGTTACAGACGTTGAAACACACTGTTGGTTGACATCATACAGCAGGAAATCAGATACAGTCGGTTTGCTTTGCAGTTATACAACATTAAGGCACCGTGCACACCACATATAATGCTAAGTGAAGGAATGTGAATAATTATTCCCAAGCCACTGATCCCTTCTCTATATGGAGATGCAGATACCAGTTTCAACATCCAAGCAGACTATGCAGCTACTGGGAATGGCTCGAATCAAGGGAAATCCTGAATGCTGAATGTGACAGTGTGGCTGTCAGGTTCTGCCTTTTGTGAAAAGTTTTTGCATAGTCAATGCTCTGAACAAACAGTCACATCTGTGATTCAAAGATCAGTGAGTAGTCAACGTTTTCCGTTTCCAGCAGGGAAAGGAACTATTTTTCTTCTGCTATGGATAAAAAGGCAATAGGTTTGTGTTGAAGCACAATCTTGAGAGGAACCCCGAAAGAAGATCAAGACTATGCAGGAAATCTGCTACTCAAACACTCTTGATAGATGGCCATGCTAGTTCGTGAAAAACACCACAAAATGGAGAGTCTTTTGCTTCGAGGCAAACTGTTTAGTTGACAAACAGCTTGTTGGAAACAGGTTATTCCTAATATTTATCCAAATTCTTCCCCTCTCCCTTCCTTTTTTTTTTTTTTTTTCTAATTTGAATGTAGCATCTCAACTCTTATTTCAGGATTTCTAAACAACTGTTTTGACTCCCTCCCCTCCCCCCCCCCAAATTGCCCAAATTATTTTCTAAAATTATCCCCTCTTCTGTTTAACTGCTGCAAAACTCAACAGCTCACTCATACCTGAGCGACATCCTTGCTCCACCTCATATGTTGGCCCCATCTCTCCTGACCTTCTGGAAGTCCCTTAAAACCTGGTTGGGTCAACAGGGTTTGAGTCACAAGGAAACAGTAATTTGATTAGTTGGCTCCATTGTTTATAATCTGATGCTCTCTCTTAGCCTTTTATAATTTTTTTTTTGTACTTCTTGAATGTTTTTGAATGAAAAGGATCACACTGCCTTACATCAGAAATGTCTCAGAAACCACCAACAGACTATTACAACCACATGGCATCTCTGTAGCACACAAACTAATAAAATCACTCCAAAATATCTTAAGGAAACCAAAAGACCCAGTAGCACAAGGAGAAAAAACGAGTCATCTACAACATACAGTGTAAGGACTGTAACAAACACTATGTAGGGCAGACAGGCAGAAGACTGGCAGAGCACATCCACGAGCACCAACTAGCAGTCAGAAGACGTGATGAAAGCTCCTTAATCTCACAACACATGGACAGTCTGAACCATAGTCTTAATTGGGAAACTGTCAGCATTTTAGACCAAGCTAAATCCAAAAATGCAAGAAAATTCTTGGAAGCTTGGTATTCAGACAAGGCAGCAATTAACAGACACACAGAGATAAACAGCATCTACATACTATTCAAAAGAGACAAAAGACCAGAAGGTCGCCTCACCAGCAATCATCACCCAGATAAGCAAAGGTTACCACCAGGCACACAATCAAGCAGTAAACATTTGCTAATCAAGGAACTATCCTCTCCCTCACGATTTCAACCCATCCCACCCAATCACACAGAGAAGGCATGCTCCAGACCCTCTCGGCAAAAGAACTCCAACTAGTGGGGTCCAGAAGGCGGGCCTTCTCTGCTGTAGCCCCCGCCCTTTGGAACATCTTGCCCCTGGAGGTTGAGACAGGCCTCCTCACTCCCGGCCTTTCGGAGGGACTTGAAGACCTGGCTCTGCCATCTGGCCTGGGGTGGGGAGGGAGGTCATCAGATGTGCTAGCCCTCTAGACGCCTGGTGTTGCTGCCATCAGCCTCCTGGATTTCTTTTCCTTTTATTTTTGTAAACATGTCTTGTTATAAATTTTAACTGTATATTTATTTATTGATTTAATATGTTATGAGCCGCCCAGAGTCCCCCATTGGGGGGAGATGGGCGGGGACAAGTTTAATAAATAAATAAATGAATAAATAAATAAAATTACCAGAGGAGCAAAACAAAACCCCCACCCCCACCAGGCATGCCACAGTATATAAATAGAGAGCAAACCCCGTCCCATTCCAGCACTGAAGATGTTACCTAGCCGGGTAACGAAACGTTTGCAAGAAAAGAACCAAGCTCAGAGAACCCCAAGAGCTCCACAAAGAAACGCATCTCAAGAAGCGACTTCTGTTCTTCTTTGCAGTGGCTACAAACAGCAGTTGCCACCTCACTTTGACAAAAGCTGTGGATCCTGCCGTTGCCTATGCACACATCCAAATCCAGTACTGGTCTAACTTTCCACTAAATGCCTCTAGTTAAATCTTACATTTCACGTAAGTATTTTCATATATATATATATATATATTTAAAATTTGGTCACTGCCCCTCTCACTAGGAAGTGACTCTGGGTGGTTTACAATAAAAACAAAAAATGAATATGAATTAAAATACAGTAAAAACAGTAATAAAAATACAATAAAACCCAAAGACAGACATAAATAATAATATCTTCCAAGGTGCTACTGGTAGAAAAGTTATTAACATACAAGAGCATCTTCAAGGTACTATTTTCTTCCTTAACTTGTCATATGCAGTAGATCATAACAGTAAGAACTGTTATCTAAAATGTTTTTTCCCTCCTCTTTCTTATACACACAGACACACAGACACACAGACACACACAGACACACAGACACACAGACACACACACACACACACATATATACATACATACATACATACATACATACATACATATATTAGATTGTAAAACCAAGGACAGGGTCTCCCCAATCTTCTTTTGTTTTACCTGATTTTTAAGATGCGCAGGGGCATAATAAGAATCAAAGCAAAAACCTTGGGAAACGTTCAAGTTCTGAGAGTTCAAATTCATTATCAAGGGGGCAAGCTATGCATTTCAATATGTAAAGACCTACAGCCAAACCGCATCCAAGTTGATAGATTCCTGATTAATCCATTTTTTTTCTGCTGAACCTTTAATAAGTACCAGTCAAGTTCCCAGTTGCTTGCCAACCACCCCCAAAGGTTCCCAAGAAGCATTTTTTCTGAGTAGCAGTTTAGAGACAGCACAGATGGCATCTCCAAAGCATGGCAGCCTGTCCACCAGTCACGGCCTGGCACCCACCCGTTCTATGCAAATGTCATGCAAATTGTGTGGGTTGTGTATAAAGGCATTATGCAAATCAACCGTTCCCCCCACCCCGAAACTCCAATTCATGATAGATTTCTACTAATATGAACTCCTGGCTAACAAAAGAGAAGCTTGTTAGAAGCTTGCTTTTGAAGCAGAAGTGAAAAAGAGAAAATCAAAATTCTCCTTGGAGTCAGGCTCAGTTCCTGGACACGTATAGTTTCTCAGCAGTAATACAGAAGAAACTTGCCATTGCCTTCTTACAGGAGATACTAAGACAGACAGATCGATTTTCCAATCTAGCTTACTTCCTATTCAAGTACTAACCATGCCTGACTGCTTAGTTTCCAACAAGGTCCTCCAGATGCCACCATCAGGTGCTCCATCATTTAAGCAGAAGGAGATCATTTGGATTATATGAACTTTGATTTACTGGGATATAGTTAGGCCGGGGTATAAAGTGAGGCTGGGTTTCAAACAATTCTGTGTCATTAATTAAGCTAGGTTAAGTAATGCCTACATTTTCAAGCGTAGATTTTTACCATCCCAGCTCCAGTCAATTTTACCTGAAGCATCTAGGTATAGGCTAATGGTATGAATATGCACTGGGTTTACAAAAAGAGGAGGCAGCATGTCAATGCTAAAAATCTGAGTTTCCATCCCAAGGATATTTCAGTCCAGAATTTTCATTTCAGGTATTGATTTCCTAGTCTATGCTTCTTAAAAATTATGTCCTCATAAAAGGAGGCATTCAAATCCATCAAGCAAATGGCACGGTTTCTAAAAGACAAACATCCAAATAAAATAAAAATTTTAAAAATCTCAACAGTAACACCTGAAGTAAGGGAAGGACGATAGAAATAAAACTAAATAAAAGGAGATGAAATGAAATCTACCATCATCACTTAAGTTCCTCATTTTTCAAAAAGAAAAAAATAGTAATTTCTCAGACAGAGACAATCCCACATTCCTTGTAACTACTTTTGCTGTGACACATCTGAGTTTAACCGTCAATGGACTGCAGTTGTATTTTCAAAAACAATTCCTATTCATCACCAGATTTTATTTATGCCCGTCGTGAATGTGGCTTGGAAAATATGAATGAAAGTTGAGGATGTATATATGTGTGGGCTGCCTAATTCCCAGCATTCCCAGTCAGCTTGCTATGCCAGATATATAGGAATGCTTTTGGCTCATGAGGACGCATAGACCAAAGTCATGCTCTTCCCAACAGACTAGCCTCAGACCAAGTTGTGCGCTCAGGGTATTGAAGCAGACTTGAACATTGGCTCTTTCTCTCTGCAAAGCAGAGTGTGGTTCTTTTCAACAGAATCTGCCTCCGAGTCTCATTGTACATCAGTGTCTGGGGAAAAACAAAAATCCAGACAGTTGCATTACTCACAGGGTTTTTGTTTCAGCTATAAATGTCATAGCTTGAGCTACTCTCTGCTTTCATCTTCTCTGCCAGACCCAAACTTTCTTCTCTTGGATTTCAAAGATTGAAGAGATGGGCAATTCACAGCAAATATTTTATGCCTCTCTCAGTTTGGGGAAGCCTGTTGCTCCTACCTGCTGTGGCTTAGTCTCAGACAATGTCTGCCTCTGTTGGCCCATCAGCTGGATGAGGCTCCTTCTCCCTCAATGGATAACTCCTTCCTTTTGTGCCATGCAGGAAATACTTCCTTTATAGGAAGTCAGCTTTTACATTAAACTCTCTCTATGTCAAGCCAAACCGTGGCTATGGTGGTAGTAGTGATGATGGTGAAAGTAGGTCAAGAAGCAGCAGGGTTTCTCCTGATGAGGAGAAGACTATCTGTCCTTTTCACCAGCTTCCATAGAGCAGCTCTCTTAGTGGGAGAGGGGGGAAAAAATAATGTTCAAAACTAGATCTAATAATGGCTGGAATGGTCTAACTTCTGTCCTTATTTTCCCTGGCCAAAAATTCCATGCAGCCCCCCAAATGGTGGACTTATCTATCTACCCCATTGCTCATCTCATGCTTTTGCTCCCTCTTGCTTGGGCGGGGGGAGGGGGGTGTCAGAATCCTCACAAGATTTTATAATAGATTATTATATGGCTAGTTTAAAAAATGGCTTTTTACATGCTGCGGTTCTGCCATTGTAAAACGGGGGTGGGTGGGGGAGAAGGAATGAGAAACCGTTTAAAGCAGATGGCTCCTTATCACAGGCTCTGGCATGCTCAAGGCCATGCCAGCGAGGGAATCAGAAGACCAAGAACTAAGGGCGATGGGGGGGGGGGGTAGTAAGAAAAACAGCTTTTGGCGCGCTTTTGCTCAGTCTTAGCAATGCTTTGGATCTGTACACTTATTCTCAATAAATGAACTTTCTTTTGAATCAATATTGGTTGCAAGGAAAGTTACTGGATCTGGGATCAACAGGTGGCAGCTCGTTACAGGGGGTAACATCTTTTGGAAAACCTTGCAGTAAAACAGATTGAAAAATGGATCTGGAAACCAACAAAAATGCATTTTCTAAGAGCTGGCCGATGTCCAGTTCCCGTAATTACATTTTGCTTTCCCCATTATTGTTCCACAGCTTCAGCAGGATAAATGCATGAGTCATTAATTTTTCAGACCTACTGTGTAAATGTAACAAACTCGATAGGAGTAGAGGATTTGTTTCCTTTTGGCTTCAGGCACCTGACAGCAAAATTGAAATGGGCATAGCTTGGCCCTTCATTCCTTCATTGTCGGTTTTTTCCCCTTGCAGCTGCATTTATTTATTGTTGCTGGGAAGTGGCTTCACTTGGAAATGCTTGGACTAGATACCAAAACAAATAACATGTTGCATTCCCCCCGCCTGCAAATTTGTTCCTTTGCAGCAGTTGTACGTTCTTAGAAATTACATCAAATTAAACTATGGGTTCACCTCTAATTCTATTTCCAAAGTGTTGTCCCTAATTTTGCATGCTTCTCCAAGCCCAAGAAGTGTGTTTAAGTGTGTAAGCCCCACTCAGTTTTGCTACCTGCAAAGCTATCTAAACATTGTGTGCAAAGACTCGTTCCAACTTAGCTTCTTTATACACAAGGCTGGCTTGTATTTAATTTCTTCCTGGCTTCGATTGGTGACCTACAGACATTCCTCACCGATGGATGCAGAACCAATAAAGGCATGTCATTCCAATCAGACAAAAAGCTGCATTTCTTTAAAAGTTTGGTTTTGTGGGAGAGAAAGGAAAAAAAATATTCTAAGATTTAAAAAAAACAAAACAAGGGGTAGGATGTCTAAAACTTCATTAAGAAGGCAGCTGGGAGTGAAAGCAAAGGAAGAAAATGAAGCAAATGAAGTGGAGGCAGCAACCTTTACATAACCACACAGAGATCTGTCTTCATTCACACCCTTGCAGCAAGCCATCTGCCAGGGAAATGGCTTTCTTGAATATATTCCATTTTGGGTGGCAGCCTTTGTCAAGTCTTGACAGATATTATTATGGTTGGTCACACAATCAGCCAGATGTTTAGGCATTTTCCAAGGACCTGGGATAGGCAGATGTTGTTCTTCGATGGTGTTAAGAGGTATCATTGCAGGATGGAAGCTGTTCCAAATAAAGCTGCCTTTTGCAATGGACTGATGGTGGTTTTGTCAATGCTGATGGTGTTCAAGTGCTGCTCCAGATGTTTTGGGATCGCACCCAAGGCACCTATTACTATTGGTACTATCTTTGCTTACTTTTGCCACAGTCGTTCTACTTCTATTTTCAGGTCTTTATATTTTGTGATTTTCTCCAGTTCTTTCTCTTCTCTTCTGCTGTCTCCAGGTATTGCAAAGTCCACTATCCAGATTTTTTTGTCTTTCTTATCAACAATTGTTAAGTCTGGGGTGTTGTGTGGCAGGTGCTTGTCTGTTTGAATTCTAAAGCCCCCGAGCACTTTAGCTTCTTCATTTTCTCTTATTTTGTCTGTTTTGTGGTCCCACCAATTCTTGCTTGCAGGCAAATGTTATTTCTTGCAGATATTCCAAAGCACCATTGTTGCTATTTTGTCATGCCGTTGTTTGTAGTCAGTCTGTGCGATCTTCTTGCAGCAGCTAACTAGGTGGTCCACTGATTCTTCAGCTTCTTTGCAGAGGCAGCATTTGCTGTCTGTTGCTGCCTTCTCAATTCTGGCTTTGTATGCATTTGTTCTTAAGGCTTGGTCTTGTGCAGCCAGAATTAGCCCTTCTGTCTCTTTCTTCAACTTTCCTGCTCTTAGCCATTGCCAGGTCTTGTTGTTATCTGCTTTGCCTGCTAGTTTTGAGTGTACTGGCCATGTAATACTTTGCCTTCCTATCTCTTTTCTATTCTTCATTTGGTCTTTCTTATAGGCCAGTTTGGTCTCTTTGGTATTCAGTAAGTCTTCCTGGTGTACTAGTTTCAGTGCCTCTTCTTCAGTGTCCTTCAGATATTCTTCCAATGCCCTTTTTTCTTCTTCAGCTGTCTGGTGTACTTGCAACATTCCACATCCACCTATGCTCCTTGGTAAGTAGAGTTTGTCAACGTCGCTGTGTGGATGAAGGGCATGATTCATTGTCATTATTTTTCTGGTCTTCTGTCCAGGGCTTCTAGTTCAGCTTGAGTCCAGTCCACTATTCCAACTGGAATTGCCCAGGTATTAATTGCCTTGATGGTATTTCCTCCACTGAGTTCGGACTTTAAGATCTTCTTCATTCTCATGATGTATTCACTACTAATCTTCTTCTTGACTTCAGAGTGCTTGATGTTGAGAGCCTGAGGAATGCCCAGGTATTTGTAGTGATCTTCTTCATCCAGACTCTTAATGTTACTTCCATAGGGCACCTTGATTCCTTCAGTTTTCACTATTTTTCTCCTGCTGATGGTAAGGGTGGCACATTTGTCCCGTCAAAACTCCATTGCAATATCTTGGCTGGCTCAATTCAGACAGTGTTGAGCAATGTTTCTATTTCAGATGGTGCTTTTCCATACAGCTTCAGATTGTTCATGTAAAGGAGGTATATGTAAAGGATATTATTATTATTATTATTTCTTATTATTATTTCCTGAATTTCATTTTTAGTTCTACCCCATCACAGTTCTAGCTTGACATAGCACTGGACATGGCAGCCACAGAAGTGGGGGAAGAAAGGTAAACACAAATACTGCAACAAAACTCTTCCACCTTTATTCATCAGCCGAAGTCTATATAGGTTAAAAAAAAAAAAAAGAAAGAGAAGTGTGTGTGGGGGGGGGGAGGGGAGATTTAAAAGAAAGAAATAATTACTATATGTTTTAATTATTCCTGGATTGTTGAAAAAATAGTTAAAGATAGCAGTAACCCCCCTCCCTTTTTTTTTTTGACTGAATGGTGGATTATGTCCCATCAAAGATTTGACATAGATTTGATTTGATTTAATTTAATTTAATTTATTCAATTTAGGTACCACCTGACTCCAAATGAACTCTGTGTGGTATACAATAAAACTGAACAAAATATGAAAATACAATATAATAGAATTGTTTAAAAAAACAAAGGAATAAGAAAAGAGTAGAAAACAAGAACAGAGGGTGAGTTTGGCTAACAACACTCATACCCCCAAGCATATCTGAGAGGGGCTCCAACCACCCTAACCCACCACTGCCCATATCGCTGCATTCTTGACCAGTTAAAGATAGACCTTTTCCAAGTTGATCTGTCCCCAACCTGGCCATTTAGATCTTCCAATTGTGCATCTATAACCACTATAAGTGAGTCCACTTTGCTGTTGGTTGTCTTCTTCTTCTCTTTCCTCCCAGCTTTCCCAACATTATGCATTTCTCAGTGGAGCTGGATATTCCAAAACAAAACAATTTGAGCCTGACCATTTGTACCTTGAGTGAGAACTCTGAATTGACTTGTTCTATGATCCATTTATTTGTTTTCTGGGTTAACATATATTCTCAAGAGTGTTCTCCAACACAAAGTTCAAAAGCATCTCTCCTGCTTCTTCAAAGTCCAATTTTTGTTTCCATAGAGTGACACCGAGAAAACCATTGACTACATGATTCTGATATTTGTAAATATAGACCCATCACAGCATCTGAATATCTTTTCCAAGACTCTCATTGCTTTTCAGCCAAGGGCTGGTCTGCAGCATATTTATTGACTGCTGGTTCCTTTACTGTTGATAGGTGATAGTTGATAGTCAAGGCAGAAGCCTTGGTGATACCTTTATTTTGAAATGTAATTCTCCTCTTCCCACATTTTGTCTTTCACACATGTAGCATTTGCAACCTGGAAGGGGGGGGGGGGGGGGGAGACCCAGACCTCACTGAAAACTTCAACAGTCCTAACCCAAGATTTGGTGATAAGATGCAAAGCACTTCTGAATGTTGGAATAAGTGAATATTGCCTTCTCTTGCCCCTTCAGGCTGTTCCCTATGGAAGCTTCATGCCTCCTACAAATAACCCCAGACATATCGGCTTCTGAAAGCCACAGCAGGAAAACAGAATTTCGTCCTTGGCCCCCATAAAGTTACTTGCTGTACCTGTTATCACTCTCTTTTATATTAAATCTTCTTAGTCCCATTTTTTCACTGTGCTCCTTGACTTTCATTACCAGAACTTGCAGATCATTTGCATTTTCAGCTATCAAAGTATAGTCATAAACACAGCACGAGTTATTTATTTATTTATTTATATTTCAAATTGGGACACCGCCCATTTCACAAGGAAGTGACTCTGGGTGGTTTACAATAAAAACAACAAATACATATTAATTAAAATACAATAAAAATTGTATAATACACAATAAAAACCAAATACAGACATAAATAATAATATCTTCCAAGGTGCTGCTGGTAGAAAACATATTAACATACAGGAGCATCTTCAAGGTGCTAGCCAGGGGTTGGTTGCCCCTTTTCTTGCCCCATGCAAGTTGGCAGAGCCACATCTTAACTGCTTTCCAGAAGGTCAAGAGAGTAGGGGGCGAGTAATTCATAGGGCAGGGGCCACAGCAGAGAAGGCTCTCCTTCTGGGCCCCGCCAGTTGGCATTCTTTCATTGATGGAGTCTGCAACATACCTTCTCTGCTTGACCGGGTGGGTTGGGTCAATATAATGGGGGTGAGATGGTCCCTCAGGTAACCTGGTCCCATGCCATGTAGGGCTTTAAGGTGTTAACCAGTGGATTGATGTTTCTTCCTCCAGTTTTAAAACCACACTCATCCTCTTCCAATCCAGCCTTACTCAGTATATACTCAGCATATAGACTGAAGAAATAGGGAGAGAATATACAGCTTTGTCTCACTCCTATGCCAAACTGAAGCCATGTTCTGTCTGGACTGTAGCTTCCTGTCCTGCAGATAGGATTTCAATGAGGACAATGAAATCTTATAGGATTCCCAATTTCCTAAGGACATTCCACAGCTTGACAAGGTTTACAGAACGGAATGCCCTTCTGTAACAAATGAAGCATAAATGGACTTCCTTTTTTCTTCAGTCTATATGCTGAGTATATACTGAGTAAGGCTGGATTGGAAGAGGATGAGTGTGGTTTTAAAACTTTTGGTATTCTTTGGCTTTCTCAATTATCCAGTGTACATCAACAATAAGGTATCCTCTTTCTCAGCCTTTTCTAAAACCAGCTTGAACATCTGGCAATGTTCTGGCAACATCTTCCTTGCCATATAATGTTCTAATCTGCATTGGATGATCCTAAGCATTCCTTTGCTAGTGTGTGAAATTAAGGGCATTATGCAATAGGTTGCACACTCTGTTAAGTCTCCTTTCTTTGGTATTAGTACGTAGCTTGACCTCTTCCAGTCGGCCTGGCCATCATCTCGTTTTCCAGATTTGCTGGTATAATTGGGTTGGAGCTGTACTGATTCTTTTTCTGTTACTTGCTGTATTTCTGTAGATATTTTAATTTTAATTTTATCCATTTCTACAGCCTTCCAACTTAGCAATGGAGTCCTGATCTAATTTCATCTTCTAGTACTAGAGGTTATTGTATGTGTGAAATAGCTTCTAAAGTATCTTGGATGTGGACATCTTTAGTATATAAAATTTCAGTATACTCCTTCCATCCTTATTTGATCTTCTTTCAGTTACTGTCTGTCCATTGGCATTCTTTAGCATGTAAGTTCGAGGTTGAAACCTCCTTCTGAGTTCAGAGATCCTTTGGAAGACTGTCCTTGTTCTTCCATGTCTGTTTCCATCTTTGATGTCTTTACAGTTATGGTTGTAATGCCGCTTCTTGTGTCTTCTAACAGCTCTCTGAAATTCTTTGTTAAGTTCCTTCCTGAGATCTTTGTCTTTCTTGGCTTTAGCTTCCCTTCTTGGCAATTCTATCATCTGTTCTGACATCCAGTTTGTTTTCTTCTGTTTCTTGGTCTTTGACAGTCTCTTTTCACATTCATCCATAACAACTTATTTGATTTTTTTCCCATTAGCAAATGCCAAAAGGGAAACTGCTGTGATGTAGTTCATTCTCATCTTGGTCCAGGAACATCAGAAATTCATGAGCAGAGCTACCAACACAGATACTTCTTAAGCCACTGCCATCAGTTTTAGATACTTGGTTGAAGAGTTGATAGAGGAAAGAGAGTTGGACTCAACCTTCCTACACCATCTTGAGCTTTAGAGCAACACAAGTTGGACCTTCATGGTTGCAGCAGGGTCCATTCCCTAAACCAGAGGTTGCTCCTGAAAAAACTGAATATTGTGCCCCCCACATCCTCCAAACGTTTGTCACCAAATACTTAATATTTCATTTGAGATATTTTATTTACTTCTTATTCCCTTTCTAACCTGTGTACTTCTCTTGAACACTCAAGGTCTGTGTGTGTGTGTGTGGGGGGGGGTGGTAGTTAAGGTTTTTCTTTAGTTTTATCCCCATAGCAGCAGCAGGTGTGTGAGGTTGTTGAGTTGAAAGAGATTGTGCCTAGCCCAAAGCCCAAAACCAATTCTGTGGTTGAGGACAGATTTAAACCTGGGTCTCTGGTTCAAGATCAACATCTTAAAGAGAAGACTGAATAGTCATATTAACTATAGTTAATTAAATGTAGATGTACATGACATGGAATCAAATTTAGTTTCTCCCCAGTTGTACATAATTTCTCAAGTGTATCTCTAAAATACCACTCAAAGTCAAAGGTGCTTTTGCCTCAGAAAAGGTTCCATGCCTTTGTTCTAAAATAAAATGAGAAAATACCAGAAAGAAATAGGGGAAGAATCTTAAGGATGTATACTAAAACTAATGGGCAAAATGCAAATATATGAAATGCTGGGAAAAAAAAAAAAAAGGAGGGAGAGGGGAACCACTATCTAAAAGCCCAAAGTTAAAGAGTTTTAATATAATCCTACCTACTATAATTACAGTATTAGCAGCCGCAAAGTAGTTATAGCTATTAAGAGTTGGTCTAACATGGATGCCCATTTTTCCTTTATTTAAAAAAAAAAAAAAGTTGAAAAAGAAGAGGAAATGTTGAGAAGAAATTTATAGCCATATAGATGCATGAGCTTCAATAATAAAATTTCTGGGATAATTTGTTTCATAGCCATAGAAGAAATATCTTACATTCATCATCCTGAATTTGGTATAAGGATCCCGTTTCCTAATGGAATGTGGCATTTATGCATAGAATTCACACAAAACACTCTTGTCTCATTATTTTGGATTACATGTCATTAGCATGCATTAACAAAGTCTTTCAATGGTTTTGTGAAACTTTCTTATCCCTCTTTATTCCAGTTTTCTGATATTCCTTTGTATCAACATGCAGCAGTATAAGTTGAGTGGAAAGATTATAGCTTCATAGTATAGCATTGCCTGTGCACACAGAACATCCCAAGTTAAATTTCTAGCATATTCAGATAAGGTGAGAAAACCTTATCTTGGATTCCTTAAGATCCATTATGGGTCAGGACTGGATTTCTCTTGGAAAGCGGGGCAATGGTCTGATAAGATGGACACTACAGCACAACTGGCTCCATTGTTTATAGCGTACACATACACATATTCCAGCTATTGAAGTAGATCCAATGTTCTTTGGTTTGGGTGAAATTTGTAATAAACTCTACTGCTCTAGATCTAAAACATTAACTGATGACACTACTGGTGGAGACTGTTGGGCGCTCTGGTTCCACCCCATTGGGAAGCCCCAGTTTGGGCCATAATCTCTCACTTGATAAAGATAACTTTGATCTCCCTACAGTTCCAGCAGAAGTCAGTTAGAGTTCTGCATGTTTGAGAAGTCCTTGAAAATGCAATATTCTAGATGAAAGTGAGAAAAGAGGCAACCCCTCAGGGAGGATCATCTGGGGTAGCAAACCTATGAAGTAGATAACAGTTCTTTGCCACCACAGGACTAGCTGGTTTGCCAAAAAGAGAAATAAATGTGGACAGGTTTTCAGGAAAGGCTCTGGGTAAATATTTGCATGTTTCCTATGAAACTGCAGAATGGTGAACAACAGTATCTGCCATGGCAGCTTTTTAATAATAAAGGATAACCTAAAACCATATTTCAATTGACTACCAAGATTAATCAGTTCTTCCAATTTAAGATACAGATTCCAAACTCAGTTGCAGATAAAGAATTGGTCAGACAATGTTGGTATGCTCTGAGTCCCATCACTCAGTATCATCTGATGGGACCCAGGAAGCAGACCTTCTTTACCATTGTGCCTTCCCTCTGAAACAGCCCTCAAGAGTTGTGTATGTCTCCTACCCCGCTTTAATTAAAAAAGGTCATAAAAACATGGCTTTCCCCACAGGTGAGTGGTGAGCCTCTTATGGGTTTTTTTCCCCCCCTCCCCATGTTGAGTTGGATGGTTTTCTCTTCCAGACATCTGCTGTAAGCTGCCCAGGGTTATCATGGATTTCGGCAAACTTAGGAATCAAATAAACAAACATCTGGAAAACAATACTGTCTATCAGACTTTCCCAACCTGACCACCCTTCAGTTGTTTGAGTCCAACTCCTAGAATTTCCCAAGAACGGATGGACCTTGCTGAGAATTCTAGCCACTGAAGACTACATACTCAAAGAATACCTGAATGAAGAAAGTTGATGTAGGTGAAAGGCAAGGGAGACAACATTGATGGGGCAATGTATAGCATCCAAATCTGGCTTTTCTCTTAACCTTCTGTGCCTCCTTCCTCCTTTCCCTTGGATTAAACAACATTCTGTGGTGGGCTTGTTTTTAGACTCCTGCCAGAATTATTAACTCCCTCTTAGTGAGAATCAGAAAATCAGAAGTAAAAAATTCAACAGACAATACAGTTAAAAGTGGTATTGATTTTCGGTGGCTGGAGGCATCAAAGATGGGGAGAAAATTCAGCTTCCACATGACTTCCTTTGACAGTGGAACCATCTATGAAGGGAAAAGTTGAACATCAGCACCAAAGGGAACTGCACTGAATGTGTGCAAGTAGAGATCTGATGGGCATTTCTTGTGGATCCTCTAATTTTATCCTGCACTGAGCAGTGGATTAGACCTGGTGGCCTAAATGTCTTATTCCAACTCTAGGATTCTAAACATGTCCTGAATTTACTCCTTAGTTGCCAATCATAAGTGTATGGGTGCTATTTAGTTTTGCAAGAGAAAGGCTGAGACTTATTGCATACAGGTGAAACTCGAAAAATTAGAATATCGTCCAAATGTTCATTTATGTCAGTATGGCAACTCAAAAGGTGAAACCAATATATGAGATAGACGCATTACATGCAAAGCGAGATATGTCAAGCCTTACTTTGGTATAATTGTGATGATTATGGCGTACAGCTTATGAAAAGCCCAAATTCACAATCTCAGAAAATTAGAATAGTGTGAAAAGGTTCAATATTCTAGGCTCAAAGTGTCCCACTCTAATCAGCTAATGAATCCATAACACTGCAAAGGGTTCCTGAGCCTTTAAATGGTCTCTCAGGCTGGTTCAGTAGGAATCACAAGCATGGGAAAGACTGCTGACCTGACAGTTGTGCAGAAAACCATCATTGACACCCTCCATAAGGAGGGAAAGCCCCAAAAGGTAATTGCAAAAGAAGTTGGATGTTCCCAAAGTGCTGTATCAAAGCACATCAATAGAAGGTTATGTGGAAGGGAAAAGTGTGGTAGAAAAAGGTGCACAAGCAGCAGGGATGACCGCAGCCTGGAGAGGATTGTCAGGAAAAGGCCATTCAAAAGTGTTGGGAACTTTCACAAGGAGTGGACTGAGGCTGGAGTTAGTGCATCAAGAACCACCACAAACAGACGGATCCTGGACATGGGCTTCAAATGTCGTATTCCTCTTGTCAACCCGCTCCTGAACAACAAACAACGTCAGAAGCGTCTTACCTGGGCTACAGAAAAAAAGAACTGGTCTGTTGCCCAGTGGTCCAAAGTCCTCTTTTCTGATGAGAGCAACTTTTGCATCTCATTTGGGAACCAAGGACCCAGAGTCTGGAGGAAGAATGGAGAGGCACACAATGCACGATGCTTGAAGTCCAGTGTGAAGTTTCCACAGTCTGTGTTGATTTGGGGAGCCAGGTCATCTGCTGGTGTTGGTCCACTGTGCTTCATTAAGTCCACGGTCAACGCAGCCGTCTACCAGGAGATTTTGGAGCACTTCGTGCTTCCTTCCGCAGACGAGCTTTATGGGGATGCTGACTTCATTTTCCAGCAGGACCTGGCACCTGCCCACACTGCCAAAAGTACCAAAACCTGGTTCAATGACCATGGGATTACTGTACCTGATTGGCCAGCAAACTTGCCTGACCTGAACCCCATAGAGAATCTATGGGGCATTGCCAAGAGAAAGATGAGGGACATGAGATCGAACAATGCAGCGGAGCTGAAGGCCGCTATTGAAGCATCCTGGTCTTCCATAACACCTCAGCAGTACCACAGGCTGATAGCATCCATGCCACACCGCATTGCGGCAGTCATTGCTGCAAAAGGGGCCCAAACCAAGTACTGAGTACATATGCATGCTTATACTTTGCAGAGGTCCGATATTGTTCTATTTCCAATCCTTGTGTTATTGATGTCATGTAATATTCTAATTTTCCGAGATTGTGAATTTGGGGTTTTCATAAGCTGTACGCCATAATCATCACAATTATACCAAAGTAAGGCTTGACATATCTCGCTTTGCATGTACTGTGTCTATCTCATATATTGGTTTCACCTTTTGAGTTGCTATACTGACATAGATGAACATTTGCACGATATTCTAATTTTTCGAGTTTCACCTGTATATCCTGTGAATTTTACAATCTCCCTTCCTCCTTCTCTCCCTCTCATCCTTCCTTCCCTTATTTCTCCTTCCTTCCTTCCTCCCTCCCTCCCTCATGAATCTTTCCTCCTTCTCCTTTAACTTTTGCCAGCAAATGTATACACTTCCTTCTTTTCTGATCTACGTACATGCCTATTTATAAATGATGAAGCAATGACGTTTGGAAGAATATGGAGAAAAGCGAATTTGTCATAGAGATTCACAGGAGTAGCAGTTTCCCTAAATCTGAAAATTAGGCTTGCAATAAATTCCTGTCCCCATAAAACCTTAAAAGAACCCAGGCAAAACATTCTTAGTGTTACTATAAAAGGCAGGGCACATGGAGGACCTGGAGTGAGGTTGGAGCTGGAGAATGACTTAGTTGTAATGTGCTGGATTTAAACTTAGCTCAGTCAGCCTTTTATTAAGTCTGGTCTTCTCCCTTGACCCATAATTAGCATAAGGTCCATTAATCAAATCATTCTTCTCCTTCTCCAAAAGAAGTAATACTTTACCTTTTGAAAATGCTTAACTAAGAGAGAAGGGGGAAATTTAATCATGATGGATTCTCAGCTCCAAAGCATTTGAGCGGCTCTGTCCCTCCAAGCATACAAAGTACATCCAGCCCCATGTCAAGAGATCTTGAGCACCTGAAGTCCTCACCTTTGACTTACCACAATTAAGGTAACCTTGCCAAGGGGGGATATTCCAGGAAGAAAAAACTGCTTGAAAAAAATGGTCTTCGGCCTGGTCTGAAGACAGAAATATATGTTCTGCTTTCCCTCCCACCTATCAATAAATGTCTTTCAACTTTCAGCCCAGTTTGTTGTAGTCTTTTAAAGAGATAGATTGATTTACCAGCCACAAGCCATTGCTTTGGTATTTATCTTGGGGGGATCGATGCCTCATCACCCCCACCGTCCAAAGCCACAGAAGGAATGGATCCCAAAGGAGCTTGTAAGGCATCACTTCCAATTTATTATGCTTGATATGATCATTTTCTTCCCAGCCCCACTAACTTAAGTAAAATAGAAATAAAGACAGGGATATAATGTTTTGTAAGGATGGGGGAAATAATCTGAAAAGAGGTTTTTTTCCCCTTAACTAGTAATCCAAAGTGAAAAGTAGCCAATAGCATATGAAGCTATTCTAAGTAATATCTCCATAGGAACAGTAATAATAGGAAGTTATTTAGGGGGTTATTGTTTAAAGTCAATTAATAAGTAGGTTTAACCAATTAATTGGCTTAAACATCTCCCTACTGAAGAATGCAATCATACAGGGTTCTGCATACCACAGTGATCAACAGAATAAATAAATGTGTATTTTACATGAAAGTTACCCAATACCTGTACCATTCAAAGTTTAGTATTTTTATATTTGATTATTTTTCCCACTTTTGCACTGTGTTGTTGTTGTTTTTTTGCCTTCAAGTCAGTGTTGACTCCTGGTGACTGCCTGGACAAGTCCCTGCAATTTTCTTGGCAAGATTTTGAATGCAGATTGCCATTGCTTGCTTCCTAGGGCTGAGAGAGAGGGACTGGCTCAAGGTCGCCCAGCTGGCTTTGTGCCTAAGTGGGAGTAGAACTCCTAGTCTCCCAGTTTCTAGCCTGACTCTTTGCATCAAACTGGCTCTCTTTGCATCGTCTGAAGGAATAGCAAAGCAGCTACGCAATGAAATCACTTCCTTCCTTCCTTGATGTGATCCCTGGAAATCCTGGCACAAATGGCAATAGTGTCATTTTGCGACTCTGTTGGGTGTTCTTAGGGCTTCCAGGCCTGAGCTGCAAAACTCAGAGATACAATTTTCCAAAAACAAAAGACAAGATTCTCAAGCTCCATCAAAATGCTCCAATTCTCCAACCAGCCCGTTTTTCACACTCCCCCGATCTGTATTTCACTTTGCATAATGAAAAGATTGCACAGTGTTTTTGTCACACCGTTAGTAAAACAGAAGGAATACTGTTTTCATGTTGCAATTTATGGGAAGGGTGTGTAGGTGGCTACACTACTAGAAAGAACAATATATTTTGTTTTCTAAGCCCTTTGTATTTTCAGAGTAGCTCTGCTGAGCCTTTAACAGGATATAGAAATCTCAACACATTGAGCAGCAGGTTCAGAGGGGTGCTTAGTCACATTGCAAAAGACTGTAACCCAGATGATAGATTAGACAGACAGATGATAGATAGATAGATAGATAGATAGATAGATAGATAGATAGATAGATAGATAGATAATCTTCCACATGGTGTCATTGCACAGCTCTAGAATCAACTCTGCATCTGTGTGATGTTAAAACGCCATCTGCCTTTGGTAGCTGAGACAATGTACTTCTAATTCAGCTATGGGCATTTTTAACTATAGGAAAGTTAGCCTTCATTTTTAAGGATGCTGGTTCTGCTGAGTTTGCAGCAGCTGGTTTCCCCACTAGCAGGAATTCCTGTCTTGATTCATTGCCCAGTTCCTTGGCTTCAGGTGCCTGGGACCAGCTACCCAGGTCTTCCAAGGGGAAGAAGGACTTGTTGGCTTTGCAGATCTCCCTCCAGGAATTGCTTGACTTTTGGGGGTACAATTCAAACAAATGCACAAAATATGAAGTGGTTGGAATGTATGTGGGCAAGCAACTTGTTTTATTTTCGTTTTGTGTGACATGGGGTTGAGGGAACCTTAATTATAACAGGATCAAGAGCAACTTGGGGCAGAACAGGGATTTGTGCTCCTTGTTCTCAGTGTTTCACAAATAATTTTCAAAGTGCTTTGGGAAAGAGAAGCAGTGGCAGGATAATGGTGCCCTATATTTCATTTCCTCTTTTGTAGTAAATCATATTCTCTAGCAAAATACCAGCCACATGGGTAACCTTTGACTTTTCCTACCAGCTTCTCCAGTGGCAAAGATCAACCAACTTACCAGCTCGCTACTGGAAATGCCAGATTCTTCCAGCAAGGTGACTGAATTAACTCTAATGTATTCAATTTCCAGGAAGACGTTTGACACAATTTTTCCGACAGCCACAGAGATTAATGCATCAGCCGACAGCAATTTTGTTACTGCAGCCAATAAGTCAGGCCTGATGCAATTTTGCTGCTTTTTTCTTCTCTTCCTCCCTTGCCCAAATTCTTAATATTCCACAATGTCATTCTGTTCAAATAGCAGATCGGATAGTTAGCAGGCTCATCAGAGAAGAGTTACCTGGGGTGGGGGTGGGGGTGGGGGGGAGAGGCATTGCACCTTCAATTCCTTAATTCTTCCTGGAAGCTGGGGTTTAGAGTTGTTCTTGCTAAAAACGGACTGGGAGAAGCCAGATGAGAACAGCTAGTTAATTAGACTTCCATTTAACACCCCTGCCTTCACCTAGCCAGCTTTCACAGGCATCAAAAATCAAATTGAAATGCAGGTAAAATAATTTCATCTTCAGAAGCTATATATTCCTATAAAATCTTCCTAATCCAGCTTTCGCTTCATAAGTGGGCTGGATGGAGGGGGGAAGGAAATCACTTGCTTGCACAACGCTGGGGAAAATCTTAATAGACTTGGCAAAACCATTAAATATGGGTGGTTTTGAGAGATCCAGGAAACACGAGGTATGGGTAGCAGTGAGAGATCCAGGAAAGTTCTGGCTGATACCCCAAGTAGCATTTCATGATTTCTTGCTCTATGTGATCAAAAAAAAAAAAAAAAAACACGAGCATTTAAGAGTGCTTCTGAGCAAAAGCAAAATGGGAAGACCCAGGAATGTATATAACTGTTTACACCTCCCCCTCCCCTCCCCTCCCCCACTACTCTGTTGCTGCACCTGCCCTGTGGAGCAGTATTTCCCCAAATATCCACTTGGGCCCAACCCTGGTGGCCTTTATAAGGTGTTAAAGACTTGGATTGTCCCACAGGTATTTGCCTTGAGTGATTGAGTGAGCCCTGTTGGTTGGTTGGTAGTTGGTGATGAAGTGGAACTTTTTTTCTCCTGATTTCAGGCATCAGGTATATTACAGTTTTGCACTATATTGTTTAAGCTGTTGTTTGTTTTGGTTTTAAGGTTTTTTTGGTGGGGGGGTAGAGCAGCTATATAAATGGTTGAAATTAAGAAATAAATTTGCAGCATTCAAATTACAAGCTTACAATCAAATCTGTACCCTAAAAAATGCATTTTTGTATACCTGGCTTTATGCACTGTGAATGATACCACCAGGTATCATTGATATTTTTTAAAGTTTTTTTTTTAATTGATCTTTGAGTCAGTGTTGACTCAAGTCCCTGTAGTTTTGTGGGCAAGATTTCAGAAGTGGTTCACCCTTGCTTTCTTCTTCTTAGGGCTGAGAGAGAATGAGTAGTTCAAAGTCACCCAGCTGGCTTCATGCCTAAGGCAGGACTAGAACTCATGGGCTCCCAGTTTCTAGCCCGGTGCCTTCACCACCGCACCAAACAGCTTGATTGATATTAATTCAAATTGGCTCTTTTAATTTTAAACTGTTTTAATAATTCAAACATGAAATACATATTTGGGAATTTTATTTGCCAAGTTGGAGACAAATAAAATCTTCTGCAAACTTTGGAGTTCTTCCCCCGCTTTCAGTAACAAGAAGAAGAAGAAGTAGGTTGCTGGTATCCATGACATACAGACTATATTTACCTGCAATCTTAAAATAATGTGGAAGGAGACTATAGGTACTTAACCTAGGCTATATCAGGTTCTGAAAAGATAAGCTCTCTCCTCTTTTTTGCATGTGAAAGATGGTGTTGGACTGCCCTGGTTGTTTCTGAGACAGCCAATTTGCATGGTGCCCCACATGAAATAACACCAGTAACACTGTTAGGGCCCTGCTCAGCACAATCTGGAGAGCTGTTCTGTTAAGACCTCTTGGCAATTGTTTTATTGCTTTTGATCACCTTCTATAGTTTACTATCTTCTTGTTCTTCATATTTTACATTGTTTTGGGATTGTTCCAATGTGCAAATTGTTCTGGGGCTGCTTTGAAGAGAAAGGTGAGATATAGATTTTATTCTAAATAAATGAGATCCATCCGTTTACAGCACCTGTACTTCCCTTTTCCCTGTGGTAAACTGAGCCTAAAGTAGCTCACAGCTTCAGCATGAACAACTGGAGGGTATAAAACATTTTAAAACATAATATAAAATATAAAAGCAATTCTAAACAAAGCATGAACAATTCTTTTCCAAGATGTAGTAATAAAGAACTAAGTCAGCAGAGCCACCCTCCATAACAAGATTGGTTTCCCTAAAGAAAGGGTTTGAGCTTTGCCAGCATTCTTGTCACAAGACTTATACCTCTTCTGATATCTCCAAAACCTCCCCAATATTTTTTCTGTCCTCCTTCTACATTTTGCAAGCTTGGCATTGCTGTTAATGTTATTTAGAAAGGCCAAGGACCAGAGTGAGTGAGATGGTGACGCAAAGGGAGCAGAGGCATGTCAAAAACAGAGGTAGAGCCAGAATCTTCTACCTTTCCTTGAATTGGGGAGTACAAAAAGACTTCCTTCCTTCCTTCCTTCCTTCCTTCCTTCCTTCCTTCCTTCCTTCCTTCCTTCCTTCCTTCCTTCCTTCCTTCCTTCCTTCCTTCCATATTTTGGGACTTCTATTGCAGATTTCATGTTGCCCACTCCAAAGTGGGAAAAACAATGCTGATTTTCAAGGGGAACTTTGAAGGATAGTAGAAAGGGGACTAGAGTCTCCTGTAATTTTGGGATCCCATCTTGCCTCCTCTGAGTATGACATCTCCAATAGACAATAACCACTAGTTCCTAAAAGATACTGCAATTCGTTAAATAATTACGCTCAACTAAAGGGTGCCTAGAGAAAGGAAATATTTTCACCAAATGCAGTATAATATCATTATCAAAACAGTATAATCTATGCTCCTGAACTTCACAGCCCAGATGATAGGTATAGGTATTTATCTATCCATTCATCCATCCACATATGCATTCTGACAGGAGAAAAACATTATAATAATTGCAAAATCATTACTTTTTCACTGACATGATCGCAGAAATTTGTTAATGTTTATGAAATAATGGGAAGTACAGAAATGAAAACTATAAACATGCATTTATTGCTCATCTCATCATGATTTTCCCAGTTATTGCATGAGTGATAAAGTAGAAAAGGTTGCTTGCCTTGGATTGGATTTGGTAATGATCCTACCAGAGTGCTGGGAGAGATCTATCTATAGATCACTGATCTACCTACAAAGGCAGCTTCAGGGATTTCTGCCTTATATCATGCATTCCATATATGATCCAGACTGAAGTATCTCAAAAAAGCTTCCATTGAAGATATACGAATATGGAAATTCCTCTGCAAATACAATTTCAAGAAAATGCAACTGTGCCGCAAAAACAATGAGTCAGAAAATCAGCCCAAGCAGCGCGCCAACACTTCAGCTCCTGTTTTTGACATTTTATTTAAACCTTGTTGATAATGCACCACCATATTTAAAAATTGCTATATATTTCTGATCTTTGGTAGCTTCACCCTGGAGACAGATATTTGGTCACCTAAACCATAGAAATACAATCACCATTGATACAAAACCATCAACCATCGGGAACATCATGTCCACCTTTCCTAGGCTTTGAGTTACAGATGTATTAGGTATACTGGCTAAGAATAATAGAATCCAATATATCTTGAGGATGCCAGCTTGGGGAAAGCTGGTCTACAGAGGCTGGCAGTGGACCTCCAGATTTCAAACTTGAGCATTTCCCACATACTTGGTAAAACTTTGATTCATTCTGGGACCTTCTTAACTCCTGTCTCTTGTGTCTTCTGTTTTGTCCATAATAAACTTTCTATGAACTAGAAAAGTAGATTTCATATAAAAGAGGGTTTATCTGATAAAATGCTAAGTTCTCTCTTCCTGTGAAGCCATGAAGAGGCTCTTCATTCTTCCCAGGAGGTACTTCTTAGTACAAAGCCAAGGAATTGCAGGTGGGGGGGAGAAGCAGTGGGGGAGGAAGACAGAGGAGGAGGAGGTAGTTCAATTATTTAGAAGTGTCACATTGAATTTATTTATTCTGATGGTGCAAATAAAAAATAATGACAATGATGCCCAGACTGCTGATTTAATACAATATTGGTGAGTCTCCTAGCAGCTAGCAGCTGAGGAGTTGTTAGGGATCATCTGAGAATCTTAATTGGGCTCTTTTTAGCACCACCACCAAAAAGAGGAGAGAAAATAAATATGTAAATAAAAAAGACCCCCTGACTTGCTTCCACACAGTTAAATCTCTTCTCCATAAAGGTGCCTATTAGCAGCTGAGTTTCTCTTTGCACCCAGGATAAATCTGCTATCAAAAGGTGGAATCAAAACAGCTAGCATAGTAAATGAACTAACTCTGCAGGGGTAGATTAAGCTAGAATCCCCAGAGACAAACCCTTCCTTTTTTTTTTGTTTTTGAAAAATGCCCAAATGGAACAAGCATGAATGGAGAAGGGAGAGAAGATAGTGAACAATGAATAGGGAAGATGTATTGTTGAGTTCCACTGAACATGGTTGAGATTAACACTGAAAACTATGAACCTCAAATAAGCAGCTGTAAGTGTATCAAAAAGACAGAAGACATTCAGAAAACTTAGGGAGTCTATTTTTTCTGGGGTAAACAATATAACTGCCCGATCAAATTAGGACAGTTCAAAACCATGCCCAAAGAACCTTCTAGATTATCAGCCTTGGCAACTTCTAAGCATCTGGACTTCAACTCCCAGAATTCCCTAAACCAGCATGCCGTATCTGAGAACTGTGGGAGTAGAAATTGCCAAGATTGAGAATCACTGCTCTAGAGAAAGTTTCTCAGTTATAGGTCAATCTGCACATGTTCTACAGGCTTTTAAAAGTAAGTTATAAGAAAGGGGTATTTTCAGATATATGTATATTCTGTACATTATTTATGTTTCATCAGCAGGAAGATAGGCTGTTCAAGTTGGGGACAGGTTTACAGACAATTAGAGGCATCAGTTGGGAATAACAAAATGGCTGTCACACTGTCATGATGTCAGCTCTGCCTCTTTTATGCATGCATCTTGATGTTACATACAACCCACGTACACAAGGGACAGAGTTTACATTGTGAGGTCACAACACTTACTTCACCCTTTTGACAAAAACCATTGGATTCTGCAAATGCCTCTGTGGTTATGCACTTCTTCAGTAATGAGGTGGCCAGGTTCTGTGTGTGGATGTTCTGTCTTTCATTACACAATTCAACTCACTAGATCTCAAGGAAAGAGATCTCAAGGGAGCCTTCTCTTGGGCTTTTTCAGACAGTAGTCCTATACTTGCCGCCAGGGTGTGATCTTCAGATATGATTAGAGATATGTCCACCCAATTTTTCTGCCTGCTAATTTGGGGGTGAATTTTGAAAGGCTATTTGTACCAGCACCTTAGTAAGCATTAAAGTGAGGAAGAACTGATTCATAAACAGCAGTTGGTGCTGGTGATTAAGAACTTAGGTGTGATGGAATGGAATTATGAAGGCCAGACTCAGGGAGGGAAGCATCCTCTTTCATCTCCTGAAGCGCGGGGAAGAGATAAGAGGATGAGGCTGGCACCTCCCTGAGGAATTCACACTGTGTTTACTGGCTGACCCTGGGAACTGAGGTTTCAGTCTGGGAAGATTCTTGCTAGAGGTTGTAGCTAATAAACTTTGCTGGACTGAATCTGCATGGTCTCCTGGAGTTCTCTGGGCTAGGCCTGACATCAATCTTCCCAGACTAAAACCTCAGTTCCCAGGGTCAGCCAGTAAACACAGCGTGAATTCCTCAGGGAGGTGCCAGCCCCTTCCTCTTATCTCTTCCCCGCGCTTCAGGAGATGAAAGAGGATGCTTCACTCCCTGAGTCTGGCCTTCATAATTCCATTCCATCACATTAGGTCTCCTAAAATCTTGACAAGAGTTTGATATTATACCTTGTTACAAATTCTTGATTTCACTCATATGCACAGTCTGGAGCTGAAAAGCATGGTCTTTAGCCTTAAGATGTCCCAAGACAAATTGATTGTATCTTGGTATCATCCCAAGAGATGATACCCATTAGAGGGATGTGTGTGGGAGACAATGGGGTCTTTTCCACTAATGAATTATAGAGCTATCCGCCCATCCTGTGGTGGTACAAACATTGAAAACTAGAGCTTCTCAGAACAGAAATGCCAGTTTTATCAACCTCAACTGCCATCTGTCACCAAAAGAGAAATGCAAAGCAAAGTGTCTGTCAAGCCATGAGAAAGGGAAAGAAAATTGTGTTGGCTTTAAATTGCAGTGGGTATGTACAGTTTCATGTTGACAGAGGACAGTGAACTGCTTAAAGTGACTTCATCCTAGAATACAGTGAAGATGCTAATCAAGCCATGCTGTTGGCAGAAAGCTACGGCTCAGTTCCCATTTTCACTTAAACATGGTACAAAGACGAACTGGCCATATCTCTTTTCAGCTATGTCCCCATGATGTTGCCTTTATCTTGCACCCAGCCCATGCATGAACAGGCTTAAGTCACCCTTAGCTGTAATGGTGTTAGTTTTTTCCCTTTTATTCCAACACTGTCCAAGGCAACCTCAGAGTGTGGAAAATCTGTTAGACTTTGTCATCCAGAACCTTTGAGTGAAGGCAGGAAACTGCTAGTGACTGGAAGTGAAGGCCATGGAGATAGGGTAGGGATCATCAAGGAAACAGCTAGTTTCATTGTAACATAGTTTTGTGAAGGTCAAAATAGGTGGACAACACTGTAACTTGGTAGTATGGAAAAACTCCGTGATAAGGAGTTGATCACAATCAAGGAGGAGGTGCAAGGGAAATGAATAAACAGCAGCCACCTCCCCCCAAAACATATGCAACCTGAAATAATTATTTCACTCACTTTTGTATCTATCGTGCAATAAATTTAATGTAATTCCTAAAGGCCAACAGATTTCCTTTCATGCTATCTTCTTCTTCTTTTGTAATAAAAAAAAGTCTTTTTACAGTTTGAGAATTATGCTTTAATTAGCATAACATTTAAATTAGCAAATGGAATCTTAATTAGCCGAGGAAATAGACATTTGTTGGAGTAGCTTGCTAAAACAAATAAATTCTCTTCCCTCTTTCAAGAGCCATTTGCTTATGGCACGTTAAATGGCCTGGTATACCATAAACAATTTGAGACAAGGATAAGTAATTAAATTAGAGAACATGCTGGCAAAACTGCCGGCTCTCAAACTATGCAGAGTTCAGGAAGAAATCGCAACCCCCTTACCACTGTGGAAGCGACTGAACCCTTTCCTTCTGCCATGCTACAACATTTATGTATATCAGACTTGCGTAAGAGATGGCTCATGAACCCAAGCACAGCCTAATGGTAGAAGTCGAGTGTGAAAGCTGGTTCTTAAACCAGTAAGAAGTCAAGCAGCCATTTCCAAACAATCAACTTGATGTAGTCTGTCCCACCTTTACTCAAGAGATAAGGCTCCTTCTCTTTACGTAGAAAGCACATTAGAAAGAAAAAAGCCTTCTGCTCTAATTTGCCTATATATAGGCTTCTCATTTGAAGGTAGAGTGCTTGCTGGAATTCTTGTGTTCTGCTGCATCATACTAATCAGAACTCAGGGAGCCCCCCACTCCACCCCGCCCCAGGATTAATAGTTTCCAGTCCAGGTGGCCACCAGAATTCTGACACTAAGTTGGTTGTCTTCTGACTTTGGTTGTCCCACTGGAAGTGAGAAAAGAAGACATGTCTTACTGCTTACAGCTAAAACTTTGCTTGTGATAGGCAATGCCCAGTGGAGATGTCCTCCTGCATTTGTTCTAGCAGTTTTCATTCCATTTCCTGGAAAAGAATTTGGTTTAGAAAGTCATTCAAAGGACACATACGCACGCACGCACGCACCAGAGCAATTTTTTATGGTTGGAGCATGGTGCTCTTGCACTTATTTTGTCCTGCTTTTCATGATGTTTTTTCAATAACATTGCTGTCACAACTAAAAGGCTGCCTTGCCCTTGAGAAATCATAGGCAAATCTATCTTTCCCCTGGAGAAAGTTGGTAAAATTATCTACTTGATTTCTCAAAAGGTCCAAATGTGGTGGACATTTTCAAAAAACTATTTGAGCCCAGCTGTTTGCATAACAAAGGGATATAATACTTTTTAGAACATCTAAAAAAAGGTAGGCCACTAGCTATGCCTTTTGGCCTACCCAAATGACCTCTCTGGCTTGAGAGCCAGATTTATCGAGCACCTTACCTGGGTCGATCACATAAGAGTTAGGAACTCTGCTTGACATACATAGCCACATGATATGTATGCCTACTTTCAAGCCAAATATTTTAATTACAATATTAAAGCAGCTTTCTCCAAATTTGGTACCTTCCAGATGTGCCTTCACATCCTATCATTCTTAACAATGGTCATACTGGATGAAAGATTCTGGAAGTAGAAGTCCAGACAGAATAAGGGTGGGATACTACCACTTCTGTAGAAAATGGAAAAAATATCAAGGCAGTCACTTGGTATCAAGTTATGGAATAATCTCTCACTCAACTGAGTTCTACTTGTCTCAGTTTTCTGGCACCCTTGCCTACTGCCTGTCCTTAAAGAGTTGCCCTGTTAAGTATGAACTGCTAGCCTGGCATGCTTCTGAATTCAACTCTCTCTTATGGTCTCTATAAGCTAAATTTGTAAATGGAGGCTAAATGTATATTGTCTCAAGTGCAACCATCAAAATGTGCTATTATTTTGCACTCTGGAGATGCTGCAACATATACTGTTCTGCAGGAACCCAGTTTCACAAACATGCATTTCTTTAATCAGTAGAATACAAAGTAAGTGTTGAAATGAGTAGAGTAAACACTTCCCTGTATTAAATGTAGTCGTTCCAATTCTTGGACCCTTATGTGGCACTAATAGGTCTTTCCATATCTACTGGACACAACCAGGAAAGGGTTTAAATTAAAATGAACCTTTCCTTAGATGTTCTTTGTTCTTCTTGATGGTAAAAGTTGGATCTGTAAAGTGCTGCGTGGACATAGTAATGAATTGAATAAAGGTCAATAGACTGAGACTCAATCCAGGTGATGCCCAACTGAATGGTATTAGATGTACATTCCCACTAAGGAATCAAGTTCAGAATTTCAGTATTTTTTTGCACTGAACGCTTTCACTAGAAATAATCAGTATCGCCTTTTATTACCTTAGGCTGATTTCCCAAATCCATTTGAAACAAAGGGCTTTGGTGCATGTGCAAAACATATTCTGAATTGCCAAATTGATTTGGAGGCATCTGATCCATCAATTTAATCTGAATCATCGATTCAGTTCAGAAAGTCAGTGATGGATATTTGATGGAGTCACCTTCCAGTTTTCAAATCAAAGCTTCACATAGCCACAAGAATTATATTGTGCTACAGGCTGTCCAACTGCATAGCTTCCACTCAGTGTTTGGCCCAGTTCAAAGGGCTGGCATTGTCCTTTAAAGTCCTAAATGATTTGGGGCAGATTGCTTGAAATATGTCCCATGTCCTATATCTACCTAGTCCTTAAGATCTTCTTTGGAGGCCCTCATCTAGGTGTCTTTTGGTCTAATAAGTTCCCTAAAAGAGTTACTATAGAAAGGGTTTTTTTCAGTAATGACATTGCTACCAGGGAATGATGACACAGAGATCTCATAGGGTTCACTGACAGTCTTTTCAGTGCCACGTGAAGATCACTATATCTTTTCAAGATTCTATAATATTAACATTAATTGTTTTTAGATTCCTTGGACTTACATTAACGCACATTACTTTTATGTTCGTAGCCTGTTTTAACTGTGATATGATTTTTATTTTTCCTCCAATAGCCCAGAGAAACATGGTCATTAGGTGGCAGAAAAATAATGTAAATAAATAAATAAATATCCAAGTGGATCAGGATTCAATACAGTCATAAAGCATTCAGGTCGGAAACTTAGCATTTACAGTGGCCATCTACTCTGTTCTGTTCCAGCCAGGGAGCAATAAAATTTTAATGGCTCCCAGTGGGTCGATTTGGAAAAGATGAAGATGCTATAAATCCAGCATAGCGCTTATGTGGAGCTTAAAAACAAACTATTCCAATCACACTTAGCAAAGTCATCCGGCCCTTTCACAAGACTGGGTGAGGTAGGGACAAACAGAAGGGGAAGAGGGAGGGGTGAGGGTAATCACTGAAGGAGGATAGAAGAGATAATCAAGAATATTTAGCAAATGTATTATGAACATAGTATCCTTCCTTGCAGTGAAATAGCAAAACAATGCATTAATCCACAGTCAAACTGCACAAGATGGACAATGCTGAAAAGTTGCATCAAATTTTCATTGATGTCCTGCTACATTGTTGAGTCAGACAAGATCTATCTATCTATCTATCTATCTATCTATCTATCTATCTATCTATCTATCTATCTATATATCCATCCATCCATCCATCCATCCATCCATCCATCCATCCATCCATCCAGTTGTGTCTTTCTGCCCCCCTTTTCCTTGGAGAGCTAAAGGGTCTTCCCTCATTTTATGCACACAAAAACCTTGCAAGGTTTGACTGAAAGAAACCCATTTTGGGGCTGAGAGACACTCATTTTTCTCACAATTCTTCTCACAATTTCCTATGTTTACTCCAAAGTTCTACTACTGTTGCTCTCTGTCTCTGTCATACACACCTAGATTGGTGTTCACACATCACACTAAGCCATACATGAGGCTCGCTGGCTTTCATTTAGCATATTATGCAACTCAGTCATTATGACTTTAAACCATGGTTTAGAATGTGTGAACCCAGGCCACTATGGCTTATTCAAAAAGCTATAGTTAAAACAAGCCATTACTTAGCATAATGTATGAACAGACATTGTGGCTTATTAAACAACAATGGATAAACAAATATTGAGTTATATATAAAAAGGTGGGATAAAATATATATATATAAATATATATATATATAAATAATATATATATATAAAAAGGTGGGATAAAAATATAACAACTACAATAATAATAATGCAATCCCAAAACATCTGGAGCACCACTTGAAGACTATCAAAACCACCATCAGTCCATTGCAAGAGGCAGCTTTACTTGGAACAGCTTCCATCTGTGACGATACCTTTAACACCATCAAACAACAACATCTGCCTATCTCAGGGCCTTGGGAAGGACTCAGTAGGAGGATAAAAATGCCAAATCCAGTCTAAACATCTGGCTGACTGTGTGACCAATAATAATATAAACTTAGCCACAAAAAGAAAGAAAACTCTCAACACCTCTCAAAGTGGGTCTATACAAAAAAAGGAAGGACAGCTAGCTAATTGTTTAGTCCATGACATTTTCTTATTCTTATGCCTATAGGTGATAAAAATCCACATGGAGCATACATCATGCCAAAATTCTACACCTATAATATTGTATGCAAAATGGTTGTACTTAAGTAAAATGCAAGGGTTAATGTTTTATTTCCAGTGACTGTTTGGAATTAATCTGCCATAAATGTGAACAAACCTGAGAATTTTAACCACTCTTCAGGAGAACCTGTCCTCTGAATCCAATTATACTTGAATTACTTCACAACCCTTCCATACAAACACACACTATTTAGAGGGTTCGTACTGAGATGATTACTATCATATTTACTAAGACTGTCCTCATCCAGACTCTTAATACTTAGACGCCAAATGTTATGTGTTAGTTGTATCCTCTGGGGTTGATTCTTATGACAAGTTTATGACTTTGAGAGAGAGCTTTCCATGAGCATGACAAAAACAAGGGGAAAATATTCCCATCAAATGACATTTCTGGCATTAACGACATTGCATCCTCCAGACAGATGCGCTTTGGGGAAATCACAACAGTGAGCTATGAATGAATAGAAGAAACAAGCGCCTCCCTACAAAAGGTGAGTAGAGGACTAGAAAAACAGATTTTATTATTATTTATACAGCAATTTAAGAAAGGCAAAGAGACAGCAAGAAGGGGAGGACAGAAAACCTTAATTCTGACCAAGGGAATTCATGCCAATTGCATTGTACTGCATCTGATCAAAGTCCCAGATGAAACACATTGGTTTGGTCCAATGCTTTCCTCATGGATTGACTATTTTGAATCTCCCACCCTTTTAGGTTCTGTTTCTAAAGATTAACATGCATTTTTGCAAAATTGGTATTCCCCGTTAATATTCTATTCTTCTAGCTTGATGGTGTTATGTTGGCTCTGTAAGCAGCAGTGTGCACAGTATGACTACCAGAAATTATTTGTCTCAACACCTGAATGATCACACCTTTTCTGCCCTGATTCATATGCCCATCTTCTTGGCATCCCAGGCCATGGTTTCAACAGTGGCAAACGCTCTTGGAAAGCTTGCCTGGATTCTTAACACTTTCATTCTGAAGGCTTGATAGCACCTTCCTCATTTTCTGCTTGCATAGCTGCTGAATTTGCTCACAAAAGGCTACCACACATCAGCTCCTACTTGTCAATGATGGATATAGATATACTATTGGGGAAGGCAAAAGTTATTACGTTCTAGTACAACAGCTCAGATCTTAGCAACAGATAATGCCCATCATCAGATTAGAGCAGCCTCACCTAATCCAGATTTATCTGAATTTCAGTTTTAAGATTTCCCTGGATGTTGTGCTGGCTGGAATTTCTGGAAGCTGCAAATCTACACTTCTATGGGGTGTCAAACTGGCAATTATTTTACAGCATTCAGTATTTGTCAGCAAAAAGAGAACTTAGTCAGCTTGCCATCTGACGAATGGACAGAAGATTGAGGACAGCCAAGTGCAGTAGTATAAACTTCACAAGGACCTACAGTAGTTATGGCTGGGAAAGCCTCCTGCCTGAAATCTTGGAGAACCACTGCCTAATAGTGTGGAGAAGACTTCTGCAACTTTGTGGCCTCCAAATTTCTCCATCTACAAAACCTGCCAATCCAGACAGACATGGTCCATGGTCAGAGCTGATGAGATCTGTAAGCAGAAACAGGTTGAGCAAGACTGCTATAAATTGTGAGTCAATGCTGTGCCATAAGATAAGAATGTATTGCTGGTCATCCAAAACTCACCTGGGTTGAATCTGGTGGAGACTTGGATGAGAGACTACCAGGACCGTAGGCGAGACTTAGAAATTAAGAAAAACAAATCCAGAAAAAGGCAAAGTTAAACCATTTTCATATTGCTGCCAAGAAAAGTATATGGGTGTCCAAAGTTAATCTTGACCTGAGTGAGACTTCTTTTGTCTTGTGTTCTTCTTTTCTGCCTTCAGTGTTCTGGGTCATTTGTTTTAGGAATCATGATAGGCTACATTTCTCAAGGCCAACTTTTCTTCTTCCATATTACCCCAAAGGAGAAGGAAGGAAGGAAGGAAGGAAGGAAGGAAGGAAGGAAGGAAGGAAGGAAGGAAGGAAGGAAGGAAGGAAGGAAGGAAGGAAGGAAGGAAGGAAGGAAGACATTTACACCAATATTCCAGCTGCAGAGGCTACATCTCAGCTGCTGGAAGATTGAAATACAAAATCACCTTCCCCACTAGGGAGTTTGTAGATGAAAAGAAAAATGCTGTGTTCCACAGCGGAGAAATACATGCATCTTGGTTTAGATTAATTATCCCTGAGACACTGCTTGGTGTATGGGGGCAGAGCTGGGGCTTCCTGGCACTCTGAATGGTCTAGGTCCTGCTACCCTAACGATGAGAACTAGCTTTGGAATGTTGTTCTCCATTGGACCAGTTCCTTTCTTGTTGCATTCACGAAGTGCACGTCTGGAACAAATTAAATGCCAACCTATTTATCTTCCTCTCCTGTAGCACTCCATCAACTGCAGAGACAAACATGACCCATTTCACCCACCCCTCATCAACAGGCTACTCTCATTTTGATTATCATCGTTGGTCGTACAGTCAGCCAGATGTTTAGTTTGGATTTGGCATTTTTATCCACCTATCAAGTTCTTCCCAAGGACCTGGGATAGGCAGATGTTGTTGCGTGATGATGTTAAAGGTATCGTCACAGGATGGAAGCTGTTCCAAGTAAAGCTGCCTTTTGCAGTGGATTGATGGTGATTTTGTCAATGCCGATGGTCTTCAAGTGGTGCTCCAGATGTTTTGGGATCGCACCCAAAGCACCTATTATTATTGGTACTATCTTTGCTTCCGTTTGCCACAGTCGTACTGTTTCTGTTTGCAGGTGTGATTGTGTGATTTTCTCCAGTTCTTTCTCTTCTCTTCTGCTATCTCCAGGTATTGCAATGTCCCCTATCCAGACTTTTTGGGGTTTTTTACTCTCATTTTGATTATGGTTGGTCACACAGTCAGCCAGATATTTAGACTGGATTTGGCATTTTTATCCACCTATCAAGTGATGATGATGATGGTGATGGTGGTGGTGGTTATTATTATTATTTCTTCTCCTCCTCTGCAAGAATGCATGGAATTTGTTCATTTTTGTTTTCAGTTCCGTATATATTAGCATTGCATGTTTCAAGGATTTATCTATAAAACAGAAACAGGTTTACAGTTTTCATGAAACAGGTCACATGCAATTATGCATCACATTCTCTGTTCAAACTATGGGCATCAGTGCAGTTTTGAATCACAGCCGTACAGTGGCGATATCTTAATTGTGCATCAACTTTTCTTTTCAAGCATAAATCTAAATTAATAGAGTTCTGAAATGTAAATTGTGCATTGCATTGCAAATTAAGTCATTGCATTATTACTACTACTACTACTGCTACTACTACTACTATTATCACTGCTCCAGGTTCAGCAATAACATTCCTGCTATGGAAAACCAACGTACGATAGCATATAATGTGTTTTTCATTTCAGGTGTAGAACAATATTGATACTAGTGGAATTCCAATTTTTCCATCTCTTTAGGGGTTTTTCTTCTGCCTCTTTTTCTCTTTGACAGTTCTATTTCATTGCCTTTTCTTCTTCTTCTTTTTTTTCCCCCTTTTGTTCATGCCCAGAATATCATTTCTTCTTTCCTCTTCAGCACCATCACCCATCATGTGGGGGGGAAATTCTTTGACTTGCAATTCCCTGCTGTCTACTGCACTTCCCAAGGTCCTCTAAAGTGCTGGATAATTAAGCAGAACTTTACAACCTTTGCTTGGTTATTAATAGATCCCTGTATTTTTCTAGGACTGGCAGCTGCATTTACTGCAGAAAGAGAGAAGCACTGCCAGGGGGAACCAGTGCCCTCAACATGTATTTTTAAGCAAGTAAATATGTCCAAGATAGTCACTTAATATTATGGAAACAGAGAAGAATAGATATTTAAGCATCAATCAATATATAGCCAGTCTACATCAATTTTGCAAGTATTCACTTAGTCACAATTCTGTCCCATCCAATTTCAGTATCAACTTCCATTAAAAAAAAGAGAGAGAATGAATCATGCAAATTTACATGCGTTTTTCAGATGTAGTTTTTCCTAACATATATTTTGTATTCATCCCTTCCTAATTTATCTATTTTGGTATATTTGAGCTGAAAACTGTGTCACAACATTCAGAGAGGAGTACAGTATGAAAGATAGCTCTATGACAGTCTGCATATTAGTCTGGGAATTAATGCATATTAATCTGAGAACTAGAAGGGCAAGCAAAACAGAATTCTGCCTATTTCTTAGGAGAGGGGAAGCAACAGAGGACGAAAACATATTGCAGAACTGCTAGTTGGATATGATGCATTGCAAGGCAAGCCAGATTTGTTTAGCAGGTTGGAGAACTTTTAAAAAATGGAACACAACTGAAAGAGATTGGTCCCAGAGGATGAGTAACAGGCTATTTAAAATACCATAGGAAAAGAAAAGAAAATGCTGTGGAGGCATTGTTCCAGCTCAATTTGCAAGCTGTACAGAAAGTTTAAGCATGGAGAGAAACAGCCTTGGATACTGCTAGGTTACGCATATAAGAAGCCAGCTATTTCCAGAAGAAAAGGCAATGCTTCTGATGAGAAGGCTGAAATCTAACACTATGAGGAGGCACATCTCACTCACTGCAGAACGTTCAAGAAAGAAGAAGGAGAGGTGAGGAACTCAAAGCAGAAACAAGCTTTTGAAAGGGAAATATCACTCGTTTACCATAGATTGCAACAGGAGCTGACACCTAGCTCACCACGGCTGATCTCAAGAAAGCTAAGCAGAGTTGGACAGGGTTAATATTTCAGGGCAAGCCTTCCAGCACATCCCAAAGGCATAGACATGAATGGAAGTAAAACAAGCACGCACAGCCCTGGAGGAATGCAATGGGAAACCACCTGTACATTTTTTGCCAGAAGGACAAGGTGGCCATGACCACAAAGTCACTAAGAATTGAGCTCACTCAAAAAGAGTTCACCTATTATTATTTTGTTTGTTTGCTTGTTTATCCAATTTGTCAACGCCCATCTCATTGAAACGACTCTGGGTGGTTTGCAGCAGAGATAAAGTTCATTAAAATAAAATATAAAACAGTCCTAATAATAAATAAATTCCAAGGAAGATGGAGAGTTGGCAAATAATTCAAGGGAGAGTCTTCAGGGGGCTAACCACCCCCAAGGACGGTGAGAGCCCATATTGCCCCATGCACACTGGCAGAGCCAGGTCTTTAATCCTTTTTGGAAAGCCAGGAGGGTAGGGGTCTGTCACACCTCTGGGGGGAGAATATTCCAAAGGGTGGGGGCAATGGCAGAGAAGGCTGTAGGTAGACCAGAATCCAGTAAGAAGCTTCTGCTGCAGAAAGCACTGGTTTTGCAAGCCAGATTGAAAAATCGACTTTTTTTTTTTCTTTCCCTAACAGCAAACTCCAGTTTGTTCTAGTGGTGAAGGCACCAGGCTAGAAAGAGGAAGCTGTGAGTTCTAGTCCTGCCTTAGGCATGAAAGCTGGCAGGATGACTTTGGGCCAATCACTCTCTCTCTCAGCCTAACTCACCTCACAGGGTTTTTGTTGTGGGGAAAATAGGAGGAGGAGGAGCAAAGAGTATTAGGTATGTTCACCGCCTTGAGTTATTTATAAAAAATAATAAAGGCAGGATTAAAAAAAATCTTAAAAAATGGTCATAGACTATTTCCACTAAAGCAGAGATGTTTCTTATATACATAGGCAGGATATAAATACCTTGACTTTTAGAACTCAGATGCTATTCTAGGTGGATCAGAAAATCTAAACAAAAATTCTGCTGATGGGAAATAACCTCAACTAATTTTCTTGGCAGGCAACTGTCAAAAAAATGATTCATGAGCTGACTGCAAAGCTGTCCAGAACAGAATTTCTCTCCATATGTTTCAGAAGGTTTTGACTCAAAGCAACTTTGGGGATAAGGAACCCCAGTGAGTCATCCAGTATCAAGAAGGCCTTGTCATTCCTCACCATTAATTTGGGGAGTTTTCAATAGGGCCAACAAGGAAGTTATTTAAAATTAAAATTAAAATGAAGAATGACCCAAAAAATGCAATATGAGCAATTGAGTTCTACAAACACTTAAATCATCTTGATACCTATGAGATGTTGATATATCTGATTATACCTGAATTCTCCATGATCATCTTGTTACTCTGATAACCAGAGATGAGAAGACCTGTTACTCACTATAGGAGATCAATATGAATACTCAACCCAAATGCTGGAGTAATGCCTTAGAAAGGGTATGGGAATCAAGATGCTACTAAAACATGTATATAATAAAAAGGGGAAAGATTAGTATTCCTCTTAATTATGTATAAATAGAACATGAGCATGTGGAAATTATTTCCTGCAGACAGCAAGGCTTTGAGGAGTTGGAGAACAGCAGTACATTTTTTTTAAAAGAGAGAGAGAATTTACTCAACAATAGAGAAGTCCGCACCAAGACTGACCCAATGGCTATAGAACTGCATGAGTGATGATAAGAAAAATAGTTAGGAAAATTTAGTTACATTGGATTATTGGGGAATGAATCTCCCCAGGTCCTCTCTTGAAAAAGTATAGTCTATATGCTGCAGGCTGTTCCAATGAGAGGTAATAATTGAATTTGTTTCCATTTAATTTGGAGGGCCTTTAATTAAAAGCCAGGCCTGTGTGTGCAGAGAGATAAAGCCGAGCACACAAGACTGGGGGTAATTTGGGTGCCAAATGCAATAATTAATTGTAAATGTGGAAGTCAGGAGACAGGCTGTATCTCCCTGCAATCAGCGAACTGCACTGGCCATCCAAATGGAATAGGCTCACGAGCAACAGAAATGCTTAAGTGATTTTTGAAGCCTTAATAGCAATTATACAGTAGTGTGGAGGTTAATTTGCAGAGTTCATTAATCAGGGAAATAAACAAGTCAGTGATCGCAAAGTAAGAGGGGAGTCTGACAAACTGAATTACAAGAGGAGGGGGAAGAGAAAAGGAATTAGAGGTTGGTTCCACAGTGGTGACTAAGTGGAAAGAGAACTGACAGAATTGATTTGCGATCCTTACACCACCATCACTCAGACCGTGTTTCAGGTCTCAACGCCTGCTAATTCCTTACCTAGAAGCAGTGGATCTTAAGAGTTTTAAGGAAGTGGAGACTGATACTAAATGGTAAAGTGTGACAGATCCAGACTCCCCTCCCTGTTTATAGACCATTCCAAACAAAGGACATTTGGATGTGGTCAAGCATGCTCAGGCCAAAACCTTCTTGCCTCCACAGTCCCCGATTGATTTTCCTATGAATCATCTTTTTGCTAAATAGATACTGTAGGAAGAATCACCTGGAAGAACCTTGGCTGGGTCCTCCAAGGCTTTGACAGGCCTGTTTTCTTCCTTGGAAGTTATTCATATCCCCTAGCAAACTCCACTGAATGAAGGCTTGGCTTTTGGGAGACTGGTGGACAGTAGAGATCAACCTTACTGTGAAGTCCCTGGAATTGCCTAATAAGGATCTTCAAACCTTGGGGTTCCTGATAAATTTGGGTTCCTAAGCCTGGTAAGTTTTAGTTAGCCAGTTTATGTTCTATTTTATTTTAAGCTATCACTGACCATTCTGACTTCTCCATGCTGGATTCTTTAATAAATGTACAGCACTGGGAACTGGAGTTGATTGAATCTTTTTTGGCTACCCTGGAGAGAGGACCACATGCTGGGTTGTTGGGTATGCAGGCTTATCTGGTTCTTAAAGTGAGGAAAGGAACATTCAAGAAAAAGGATCTGTTCTTCTCTGATGGTGCAACTCTTAGGCCTAGATGTTGTTGTTGTTGTTCAGTCGTTAAGTCATGTCCGACTCTTCGTGACCCCATGAACCATATCGCGCCAGGCCTTCCTGTCCTTCACTGCCTCCCTGAGTTTGCTCAGTTTCATGCTCATTGCTTCAGTGATGCTATCTAACCATCTCATCCTCTGCCGGCCTCTTCTCCTTTTGTCTTCAATCTTTCCCAGCATCAGGGTCTTTTCCAAAGAGTCCTCTCTTCGCATTAGGTGACCAAAGTATCTGAGCTTGAGCTTCATTATCAATCCTTCCAATGAGCAATCAGGGTTCATTTCCTTTAAGATTGACTGGTTTGACCTCCTAGCAGTCCAGGGGACTCTTAAGAGTCTTCTCCAGCACCACAGTTCAAAGGCATCAGTTCTTCGGTGCTCAGCTGTCTTTATGGTCCAGCTCTCACAGCCATACATTACTACTGGAAAAACCATAGTTTTGACTATGTGGATCTTTGTCGGCGAGGTGACGTCTCTGCTTTTTAATATGCTATCTAGGTTTGCCATAGCTTTCCTCCCAAGGAGCAAGCGTCTTTTAATTTCGTGGCTGCAGTCTCCGTCTGCGGTGATCTCGGAGGGCCTAGATGTTAGGCTGAATTTTAGTAATTGTTTTAAACCACAAGACTTGTAGCAGCATATATACTGACTGAGTCTCACAGTTTATCCTACTTTGAAGTTGAAGTTACTATTGGAGGTGCTGACTGTCCCCCAGGTTGTCACATAAAGCAAGTGTGGGATATTGTGTAGCAAGTGGGCCTTGAAAACAGAGAAACCTGCCTTCACCTCATTTCTCCTGCCATACTTGTTTTATACAATAAACCAACAAAGTCTGCTATCTCATTAATTAGGGAAATCTTTTGAGCCAAAAGTTTTTTTTAATCAAGTCAGTTAACTGATTAATCATCTAATCATTGCAACTGAGAAAAATCTTATTTTTTGAAAAGGGGAAAAAAAAAAAGCTGAAAAGGGAAAATATCCTTGTAAACACCTGTTGAGATTGATGTCTGACTTTGGATCCATGCACCTACCACGATCTTTTTCTTCTGGGGCCAGTTTTCTTATTTCTGGCTCCAAGCTCCACTTAGAAAATTATGGAATGTAGATTTATGCATTGGGTAGTTTGTTCTGTTGATTCAGAAAATAGGACCTCATCCAATGGTTAGGGAGGGAGGAGAAATATTTTTATTTTATTTATGTATTCATTCATTTATTGAATTTTGAATTTCTGAAAAATGCAATTATCTGTTTGCATTCAGAATTGTTTTCTGAATGTTTATAATGCTTGCAGTGCCATATTCAAACAAAATATATTAAAATGCATATATTATGGGATGAAACAAACAATGAGAAACTAAGTAATTTCACTCATTCTTACTAGAGTTCAAATTCCAAAAAAATTCAGCTAAGCATTGAGAAGAACTTCCTCATGGTGTAAACCACTTGGTACATTGAAGTAATACATTTTCTTCTTTTGATGACATTCTACCTCTGATTCCATTCCCCTTCCTAATCCAACTCTTATGGTGGTTGCAAGGATAACCTTCTTTGTAGGACAGAGGGATGGAAATGAAATACAGTTGAAGTTTTAGCAAACAACAAATTTTACCTTTTACATCTTCTTGGAGGACAGCTCTAGAAAGTGCCCTTAAATAGATCTGGAGATATGAAGATACATATTCACTGCCCATTTAAAAAAAAAAAAAAACATTTACAATGATCACTAGGTGAATAAGATCACGATTTTCTAATGACATGATCTCTGTTGCAGTTCTAATTCACTGGCAACTAACTTTGGAAATCTTAAAGATATATTTGAATGGGGGGAAGCTTTCTAATATTCACAACTCCTATGATTTTTCCTTCTTACCCCTCCTTTTTAGGTTAACTCTTAACCTCCTTCTAGTCTTCCCAAGGCAATAAAGCAAATAACCAAAATAGATATGGGATGGTTTTGCTGGCCCAGCTGAAGCCAACAAGCAATCACAGATGTGTTCATACAATAGACTTAATCATGCCAGGAAAAGGCCTAGAGGCTGTATTCACATCACATGCTAAATTCAGTTAGTTCTAACCTAGTTAGGTTGTGTGTATTTGTGTGAAAAGGTTCTAAATAATCCACTTTCTTCTAGAATGCTTTGAAGCTGGTCCACCACCACAAAAACTCCTGGATTTAGCTGAATTATCCAAAGCTGTCAACCTTTTCCTTTATAAGTTTGTTTGTTTGTTTGTTTATTTATTGTCACATTTGTATGGCTGCCTATCTCACATAGTGACTCTTGGCAGCATACATAATAAAACAAGATACATAAAAATCATTAAAAGCAACTAATTTTAATTAAAAAGATAAAAACAAGATTAAAAAAAATGAAAGGCAATGGTGAAAAAACATACCAAAGAGCACGTTCAGTTAATAATCATATAGCCATTTGGAAGGCTCTCCTCTACCATGGGATCCCCAAGTTAGTTGACAGAACCATGTTTTAAGGACCTTTCAGAAGGCTAGTGGGGTTGAGGCCAGCCTCACCTGGGGGGAAATGATGTTCCACAGGGTGGGGACCACAGCAGAAAAGCCTTTCCTCCTAGGTCCTGCCCAACAAACTTCCCTGGCTGACCTGATGGGGTGGGTAGATGTAACTGGGGAGAGGTGCTCCCTCAGATAACTTGGTCCCATGCCATTTTCCTTTGTTACTTCTGTATCTATCTATATACTACTAAAACTCTCGAGTCTGTTTGTTTGTAACCTTTAACTGGGCAAAGTGGTGCATCATAGACCAACAATTTGGCTAACTTACAGAATCCATCCAAAATCCAGGACTCATGACTCCTGTGGAATTGAAATTTGGCAAATTTGATAAAATATATGGCAACATAAAAATTATCATAAAACGTGTTATGACATAATACAAAATGTTATAAAACATTTCCTGTGGTCAACTCCTGATGTTTGACTGTGCTGTACAGTTCAATATGAATGACATGGGCTATTTTCAAGGAAGATACATCTCTGAATATCTCCCTGAATTGTTAAGAACTTTTCCAGTGAAGATATTGAGGAATCTGGTAAGGAAACATCTCTGAAACAATGACCCAACGGGTCATGGGTTGTCTAGTTATAACTAAAGTAAGGTTTCATTTAGGAACTCCCCCTCTCATTGTCTTAACTATCATACTGATATGGTTTAAATCTTGTTCTAAAATCTGCTTTATTTAATCATAGTTTATTGAAAAATCCAAAATTGGTTGAGATCACTTAACATGCTAAATTATAAGCATTGGCTTGCAGTCCAGAATAGCTGGGTTCACAGATCATATTAAGCCATAATTTGGTTTGTTTGGGGCTTAGCATGTTGTATAAATGCATCTCCAATGTTATCTTTCTCTGTCTCCAGTTCTATAACAGTGTATCCTTCAAGGCAGAAAACAGATTCTGTTCTTTCTCTTCACACTCCACATCTAGACATTTGATAGCTCTCCTAGCCTTAAACTTTTCTGCCTACTTGAACTGTGCTTAATTAAACATTGTAATTAAGGCTTACAAGAATGATTGCACCTGTCAGCCTGTAAAAAGAAGGCTAATAGAAGTCCCATTTATCCAGTGCAATGAACAGTCCAAGGATGTACAGCAGGGTAGTGACAAGTATGCTGACTAAAGCAATGGAAGGGGCAGTTAAATCCTTAGCTTTTACATGACTTCAGTTGGGTGTTGTGGAGAGTGATATTCTACAGCAAGATATCAAGATTTGTCCAAGCTCAACTGCAAGCTTGGAGTGAGGGGGGAATATATATATTCAAGGAATGCAACATGGGCATGTACAGGTACAGCATATAGGAAAAAGACATGCCTTAAAATGTTCTATGCATGTAATCTGTAAGACAGCAACAGCAGAGTTAAGTTCTCCAAGAAGACCTCATTAAAACCCCAATTTTACAGTCTGAAGAAAAGGATTCTATTGAAACCAGAGTGAATTTGTCCAACATAAAACTCACATGCATTAGGGAGGAGTCAGGCCTTCTATGAAAAGAATGTTCTCAATTTGTTAATAAACTAATGAGAAGAACCCAGGCAGATTTGCCCCAGGTGTGAGTTTCATAGAGGAATAGGTTAAGAAATGACTGGATCACTAAGCAGGACAGTCATCCAGATCTGGGGATAGTCCATCTTTGACCTTGGATGAGGTAGCACTTCCCCGTTCAAGGTTGGAACATAATCTGAGTCTTCCTGGACTTGCAGCTCCTACTTAAAGAGCAGGTGTCAGCTATGGCCAGGAAGGCCTTTGCACAATTCCAGCTGGTGTACCAGTTGTACCCTTTCCTAAATGGGGGGAAGGGCTTCAAACAGTCACTCATGCCCTAGTCATCTCATGGCTTGACTACTGCAATGCGCTCTACATGAGGTTGCCCTTGAAGACCACCCAGAAACTACAACTGGTCCAGAATGCAGCGGCGCAAGCAGTAATGGGCATGCCTCAGTATGCCCATGTTACACTTCTGCTTCGTGAGCTGCACTGGTTGCCAGGTTGCTTCCAGATGCAATTCAAGGTGTCGGTTGTTACTTATATAGCCGAACCTGGCATAAGGCCTGGTTACTTGAGGAACCACCTGGCCAGTTTGGGTTGGCAAGCTCTGAGTTCCTTCAATTAAACAATGTTATCTCTCAGGATCCTGGAAGCATGCCTTCTCTGTAGCAGTACCTGCCCTCTGGAAGGAAATTCCCTCCAAAATATGGATGGCCCCCACTCTGCTGTTGTTTAGAAGAGCTGTGAAAACCTGGCTCTTTATCCAGGCCTTTGGTGAGGGAGGGTGATATGCCTTGCTTCATCTTTTATCTTTATCTTTCATCTTTTATTGATTTTACTGTAATTTCTTAGATTCTTAGGAGCTGCTCAGAGTCATTAAGAGTTGAGCAGCATCCAGGTTTAATCAATTATCATTACAATCATCATCATCATCGTTATTGCATATAATTGATACTTGATCAAGACTATTATTCCATATTCTGATCTTTGGGATGATAGAGAACCATCTTGTGGGTCATACTCTTTCAGCAGTTTGAAGAACAGTGAGCTCCCCATTCAATCGGAGTCTGGACAAACATCTGTCAAGGATCCTTTTATTCAACTTGAGGATTTTCCCTAAAACATGGAGCCTCTATGAATGTACTGTCCACCCATATCTGCTGCACAACTTCTCCCCCTCTCCCCAACAGACCTTTAAAAATAACAATAATACCTCTGGTGTGCTGTGAATTCCCTGCTCAAACTCAGTCCAGTGTTTCATTCTACAAATCAGCATTTAGTCTCACCCAAAACTTTCAAATGCTCATTGTTGATGAGGGAACCACCAGCTTTCTGGCATTTTATACCAATTGCACATTAAAATCCTATCATATCTTTTCTCTTTTTCTGAACCCCTCTGAGAACAAAGCATTTGTTGTTGATATAGTAAACATGTAACAAACTAAAGAATATGTATATTCACCTCAAGCTATGTGAGCCAAGAAAGCAGACACAGAAATTTAGAACTGTTTTGATCAGAGCCTTGAATTCCAAACCCTGACAGAAGGAAAATATATTTATTATTAAAAATTAATTGATAATTTATTTGTTTTCCATTCCTGGGGTTTTTTTAGAAATGCTTTTCATAAATATGTTCATTTAATTACTAGTGTTAAGTATCTCAGAAGAAAACAGTTGGTAAGCCAATGGGTCTGCAGGTACCTTTCAAAATTTCATACCCATTTTTTTTTCTACTAGGAGTAAAGGAGGAACTTTGTTCTCCACAAATTCTGCCTTATGCAGGAGCTAAGCAGAAGGAAAGGGCTAATGGAGGGTTGGACAAATTCATACATCTGTTTGTCATTAGAACTTTCTCCTTGATGTGCTACATTTTCATGGGAACCATCATACAGAACAGTATCTCCTCCTTCCCCATGCTCAAGTTCCTCATTCAATTTGATGAAAGTGAATGTGATTTTGACTTTTCCTTTCAAAGAGAATTTTGGTGAACTTCTCAGGAGTAGCTTGAGGTGATCTTGCCTGGGTTACAAAGTGACCAAGAGATATATGCGAAGGTCCTGCCCTTCATTGCAAAATCCTCTTTCCGGAAGTTTGCAGCCTCCCATCCCTTCCTCCAATCTCAAGGGAAGACTTCAGGAGGAAACAACTTCTCCTCCCATGTTGCTCTGTCACATTTTCAAGTGAGAAGAGGGATAGCCAAGGAGGGCAGAGAACGTTGGAGGGCTATATCACAGTGCACACTACCTCCGGCAACAGCCCTGACTTTCCTCCCCTCCAGCCACAATAATCACCAAATAAAATTCTTCAAGCCACCTGAGGAAATAAATCATTTGGAAATTGCACAGCAGATTTCAATATAGTATTATATTGAATATCTTATGAAGAGAAGACTTAAGCTTTTGAACCTCCATAGACAAATCAGGTCACATAACGGGTCCCTCAACTTTATTCAGAAAGTTTCTTCTGTGTTGGATTAGGATGGAGGAGAGAAAGGAAATCCTTTTTATCCATGTCCTAACAACTGATGGGCAGAGTTCTGCGACAAACCTACCACTGTCTCTTGGCTTAAGCATCAGAGACAAGAGAAAGCCCACTTATACAGTAACAAATATGTACCTGTCTGGCAGACCCAGATTTTTTTACTTTGTTCTCAAGAAAGAATAGAACCACTTATGGTGAAGGATTTTTTAGAACACACACAAAAAGAAAAAGAAATCTAGCTGATATTTGGCAAAATGTCTATAGCAAGAATTCAGCGTAAGAAGAAACGTTTTCTGCAGCCCCCAGAGCTCTGGTTCCCATAACCCCCAGTAATGCATCCATTGGAAGTTTCACATCACAATTGCTGGAGGGCACCAAATTGAGGAAAGTTGCAGCTGGAACAAATGCCTGTATAATAAAAACTTTACCACTCTGTCCTTCCTCCTATAGTCTAGATTTACCAAGATATAAGTCCGCTTGCAAAATGTAGGCGTAGAAATTTCAACCTTGCTGAGCAAGATTGCAGGCTTGACTTCTCCATTAGCCTAAATAAAAGCAACAATTCAAAATTGCTTGAGACTCATTACAGCATATGTTTTAAATTCTTTGCAACACTTATATACACACTTTCTGAAACTATGGTTAGAATATATTTTTAACGACACTGAACAGAATCTATTTTCTTCCACTGAGCAGGAGGGGAAAAGAAAACCTGCTTTCTTGAAAGGAAAAGGAAAGGGGAAAAATGAGCTATTGATTTTGCTTAGGGTCAGAATAAAATATTGTTGGAGTGGGTGTTGAAAATCCCCAGCCACAGATTATTTCTAGAGTGACAGGCTTCAGTAAAGAAGCTGCATTTTTGCCCCTGGTGAAATAAAACAAAATAAATGAAAGATGGGGTTCATTTTTTATCTGTCTTGCTTTCTCCTTCATATTTCATCTTTATAGTGGATTTAGCCAGAGTTTAACAAAAGTTCTTCCATCTCCCTCCCACCAATTAGTGTCACCTAAGGGCCAAGTTTTCTAAGATCCATACCACTATTTTTAGGGAAATCAGAGGTCCAAACCAGCAACACTTTGGAACCAGACAACATGATTATACATAATGTGTCTTTTCAAAACAAGTAGATTTAATTCTACAGATCTGTGGTATTTCTCCTACCATTCCTCCAAACACATTTTTATGAATCTTATTGAAACTCCTCATGTGTTCCCTCAAATTGCTCTGCAGTTTTCCAACCTCCACATTTATTAAAGCATTTGGTTTAACTAGGTTTGTACACAGTGTTGGACTTTGACACATTAGTTGTAGACCTGGCCATTATGATTTGCAAACTGAGTTTATGGCTTAGCATACATGAACCAGACACTATGGCTTCTTCAGCTAAACAAGGATTAAAGCAAACCATGTATTTGTGTGAAAGATGAACTCAGCCTTTTCCACATGTATGTGGATTAGGGCCTGTTGAACTCAGTGGGACTGCTGGTTCATAGCTGTGCCCTGGAACATTAAAGAGTTTAATTTTATAGAATTCACTCCAAGTTGAGTGAAGTCTCCTCCATAATGTACATGGAGTTTTATGGATTCTAAAAAAAAAAGGTTAATTGCTGGAATACATCTTACCCAATCCCTCTTATTTCAATAAATCTTGCTAAAGAGAACTCTATGAAATTATGCTTGGAAAAGAATCACTTTTGGCAGCTGCCAGAGATCCTGATAGAAATAAATAAAACTACATATGGTCAAGTTGCTCAGAACTGTCTATCTTGACTAGCAATGGAGTCAGGATTTCATGCAGCCATCTTCCTCAGCCTTACCTGAAAGTTGCAGAACTTAATCTTGATACTTTTTCTATGATATCTACCATTACCTAAGAATACAGCCTCAGTCCCATCAGTTTCAGTGGAAAATTAACTTTCCCTCTTTATTCACTGAGACCTCAAAACAAATCTGTTTTGGCTGGAGCATGTTTAATATTGAGAAAACCCTTTTCCAACTTGCCTTGCACTTATGAAGGTAGAGGAGCAGGATTTTATGTTTGAAGTCCATGCTGTCTAGATGATTTGGATTTCCATCAACCCAGGCAAAGCTTGAAATTGCAAAGGATTATAGAAATTGAACTTCAAACATAGAGATGGAGTGGCCTATCAAGTATTCTATTCTAGACATGGCTACCAGATCTGAGCTGTGAAATTCCAGAATATTGCAAAATGGTAGCAAAGAGTTAAGATATGTTCTGTAGCTGACTGCTGCCATCTAGCAAACATCTGGATTTTGGCAAGTGTTTTGGTAATCTTATCATTGATGGCCTAAACAAAAGTGGAGAGCCAGCTTGGTGCAGTGGGTAAGGTGCCAGGCTAGAAATTGGGAGACTGTGAGTTCTAGTCCAGCCTTAGGCATGAAGTCAACTGGGTACCCTTTGGCCAGTCACTCTCTCTCAGCCCTAGGAAGGAGGCAATGGTGAACCACTTCCAAAATCTTGCTAAGAAAACTTCACAGAGTTCTCCAGGCAAATGTGGACAAATTTGGCTGGAGTCAACACCGACTTGAAGGCACATGCACACACACACACACAAAGTGTCTTTACAGATCCAATTAACTATTTCAGAAGTGTTAATAATGTGACAGTGGCCAAAATCTCCCTCGTGAGTCCTCCCAGAGCAAGAGACTGAAGTGTAGAGTGATTAAAAGAGCAAGATAATCCATTGCAAAAGACACTGCCAAAGTCTAGCAGCACAGGACATGCCTTCTGAGCACCAACTGACTGCAGCAATTAAGCAATGTCCACCATTGTTTTCCTAGCCAGTGAGGATAGGAATGTTGGCATGAAGAAGCCTTGGAACCACTGTCTTAGCATGAAGGCTTGGGGGATCCCATGCTGGGCTAGAAGCAAGTGTGAATTTTGTAATAGACTTATCTGGATTTGTTCACGAGACTAATCTAAACCATCATCATTATCATGGTCCTTGACCTAGTTAGGCTGACCATGGGCTGTCCAATTTTGTTAGTGGCTGACTAGAGTAAATGTATTGTGTGAATCAACAGTTGCATATTCAGGAAAGTTAATTTTCCCCCTCCCCTTGGAGCAGAAGACCACCCCAACACACACCCTTAGCCATACGGGTAGCTTTTAAAGACAAATTTAACCCAAGTAGCTTAGTTTCTAGCCTGTTTGCCTTGAGCTTCAAAAGACACAAGTCACAGGAATGTATTTATGGATCCTGGAGATTACGGGAAAGAAGGGAACAGAGTTCACTCAAAACCTATGAACATTAATCAAAAATACATTTGCTCTATGTGGGTTTAATCCTCCCTGCTGTATTATTAGCTGATAGCCTGCACTTTATCAGATGGCATGGTTTGTTGTATCTCTATAAGTTTTCAGATCCTTAATCACCTTTCCAAACAGTCAGAAAATTAATTGTCATTTAAATGCATAAGCAGTTTCTTTCCAATTGCTTGTGTGAGCCTTCTCTCTTCTCTCTCTTTCTTCCTCACTGTGCTTAGGCTGGTGAGCAAAAATAATATTTGCTTTAAACACAAATCATCTCTTTATAAATACAGAACAAGCAAGACTTTTTTCCCATCTGAATGAGGAGCCAGATGGCTTTTCTACCCCTGAAGGGGTTTCACTCTGCAGCATTATGTTTTGTAACTGAAACATGACACATTTGGACTTCAGCCACTCTAGGTACATGCCTTCTCCTATTTTTATTTCCAATTGCTTAGCTTTATGCCTATATTTAGACAATAACATCCCAAACAGGCTAAACCTCATTCACACCATTTAAAACAGCACAATAAATGTCACCATCAGTACCACTGCACCTTCCATAGAGCCTATCGGGGCAAGGATAACAGCCTTTGCGAGGGATGGTCTTAGTTATTCTACCTGACTGCGAAGTAAAGAGGCACGCTGAAAGAATTCTTCAGCACATAAGCCAAAGCAAAATCTGATGGCGCATAGATCCAGAAATGCACAAAGAAGACACCCCCTTTACCTCTTTCCAAGTGACTTCTGCGTTTAGTCTTTACTTCCCAATGAATATGAAAGAACCCTGTGCCTGCTCTGAATCCTTAATGTGACTGAATCTTCCTTGCTATTCCCTTTTAGTCATGCACTACTTAGAATTACAGATCCCTAATCCTCAAATCCTTCCCAGAAGCCTCAACACATGCCAGCCTGAGCAATCAGTTGCTCTTGCATTAAAGACCTTTGGAGAATAGCCTCCACCGCATAACATCTCACTTCCTTGCTTTTTTTTTTTTAAAAAAGGAACCTGTCTCATACTGGGTTGGAACTGCTGGGTCCTTCTAGTTCAGGGTCAACTATGCTTCAAGAAGACTTCCAGATGTTTGGGACTTCAACTCCAGTGAGCCCTAGCCACTGGTAAGGAACTGTGGGAAGCTGTAATCCTAAACATCTGGTGAGCACTAAGTTTCCTATCCTTACTATGCACATACCAGCAATAGTTCATCAGAGTTTCAAATGAAAGCCTTTGCTTGTTCCTGGTCAATAGCTGCCACTTGTACTATACTGATCAAAGCCAGGCAAAGCTTTAAACAAGACTAGATTTCTCTTCTGGACAGCTATGCTTAGAACCTGGCATGTATCCACTTTTTGTGTTTTTGATAGCACATATAAACACTGGGCTAAAAGGCAGAAGGCCCAAAGGATAAAGCAAATTACTACCTGACTCTCTGAGTCATCTTCCTCAGCATCCATTGGGCAAGAAAGAGTGATGCAATATATTTTGAGAGGTTTTCAGGATCCATCTACAACATGACTCATCAAGGACCAAATAGGAAGCAAGAGGTGATGAGTCAAATCCAAGTTAACTTTGCATCTGAGAAAGAAATTGGCTTCTCCTCCACAGAGCACTTCATTATCCAACCACAGTGAGATCCAAGAAGATCTGCCCTACCTTGTATCTCCTATAAAACAATAGGTAGTTGCTGCAGATTCATGAGGAATATATTTTATATGGTGTGTTTTGTCTCCTGCACTTCATTCTTACCACCACATCAGATTTTCTAGAACATGTAAGGAAGGAAAGATCAGGATGACTGGGGACAAGTTTAATACCATTGCTTGACATGCTGAGATTTGGCTGGACCAAACCCAACCCATCCAATGGCATACCTTTCCCCAACCTTGCAGCAGTTGCCTAAGTTGGTAAACACTTCTGGGAACTGAAGCCCACATATCTGCAAGGGACCAGCTTGTGGAAGGTTACTGTACAGAATGGGAGAACGGGTCTAAAATGTTCTACAGCTTCTCAGCCAGCCCCATTCACAGCAGTGAGCACTGCAGAGCATAGCCACCCAGCTGGTCTCAGATATATTTATTGGGGGTAGCAAGAAGGAAGAACAAATGGGAGGAATTGCCTCTATTCCTCCAGGGCACAGGGAAGGCAAAGGTGATACTGAACTAAATTGTAATGAGGAAACATGGCATTTTCAGAGGAACTGGGTCAACTGAGACAATCCTGAAACCTACTCTGTGGTGGAAATCAAGCAAGAGTTGTGATTGGCTAAGATGCTGGGAATCTGGGGACACCTTGAAGAGACAACCAAGATAGGGAGAAAGAGTTAGAGATTTTGCCTCGGGGCCCAATCGCTACCAACTATACATTCCAAGAGCAAGTGTAATTTGTTAGTTAAGATTGGCAGACTTCAGAGAGATGCTTAATTTTGGAATGTTCTGGTATCACTGCCAAGCAGCCAGCACTGGACAGATCATGCTATGTTGCAGTTAAAAGTACAAGTGAAATGCTTGTTGCAAATTGAAACAGTGATGGAAAGAATAGATGGAGTCAGCTATAACTCTGCTACTTGTGTTCACTATCAATAAAACCTACTTCATCATCTTCAGTTACCTCTCTTCTTTTCTCAAAAACAGATTGGGACCTAATTAACCACAGCAACAAGGGGCAACCAATGCTTTGCCTGGATCTCCCAATACCTGCTACCCCTTGGCCATTTGGTTGCTGATCTCTGGTATTGACCACCTCTCCCATCTCAATCACCACTACTAATGGTCTCAGCAAGGAAAACAATCCTTAGCACAGTAATTGAGGAGCTTGACTACTATCAGTAACTACTTGGAACCAGATTCCACAGATCCATAAAAAGAAACCTTCTGTCAGGTTCAGCCCAAGAACCACCTCGAGGCCTTCCAGTGCAGTACAGTTCCTTTATTGACTATTACCTAATAGACAGAATCTTGCAAGACTAAACTTATCTATAGCTACTAAAGAATGTACTCTGTGAGGCTCTAGGGAGGAGCCAGCCTCATCCTCTTCGTTTTCCCACAGTTTTGTTGTGGGCTGAGGAGGTGCTGGCCCTGGAATCTCTCTCTCCCCTCCTGACAACCTTGAAGCTCCATTCCAGAATCTTCCCCACTCATGCTATCCATCACACCTTCTGTAGAATCCATACCCTGTGGTATTGGGTACCCCATTGGAAGACCTGAATGGACCAGGTTGGGACAAATCATTCTGGAGAAATTCTACCTAAGCAGTCACTAAGAGTCAATACCAGCTTGGTGGTACATAAGCATCATCCTAATCGTCTGTGGCATCAGGCAAGTTCTGCATCCATTAGTATCTTCTCCTGCCTTTTGCCACTGGATGGAAAAGCTTGGACCCTGGACTATATCAAAAACTGCCAATTGTCTCAAAGTAGACATCTGACCATCAGCCAATGTAGAGAATAAGGAAGATGACCTTGATGGAAATACACAATAACTGATACCAAGGTAAAAGGGGCTGAAACATTTTTTTAAGGTGAGAGAAATTTGCAAGTGGCTTAGACAGACATCTTCCTAATTCACAGAACTATAAGAAGGAGGAAGAGGAACAGCACAATCAGACTTGCAAGATTCTGTTATTATAGCCAATCTCAATAAAAGGCATTTTAGCCTTCCTGTGGCATTGATTTCCTGGTTCGGTCTATCTAGTGGAGCTGATAGCCAGTCTACCCTGCTTTTTCTTTTTTGAAGGAATCATAATGGTGGTTCTATAAATTGCAAAAGATCAGAAGAAGCCAGCCTATATGAGGATACGTCATACACTCCCTAATAGCTTGCTAATAATAATGTATATGTTATACCACAGCAAGGCTTTTAATCGGTTGTCTAGTCTGGGAGTCAGGTATATATAATAAAGCTCAATCGATAGAAAATTATTGTGCAAAAAACACCCACACACCCACATATACTTGACTTCATAGAACAATATGATGCCAGGATTAAAGTGTGTGCACCCTGGGGGTTTGAGGGGGGGAGAAATGCAAGTGGTGTCAACTTGAGAATATCTATAGTCAGGTAAGAGCATCATTATCTGGCCCCAGTGTATTCAAGATATAAACGGATAATCAGGACAATAAATAACAGGGGAGGTAGTGAGCCTGGTAGAAGCCAAAGAACAGATAGAATTCACTGGCAGAAGCAGCCCATCTTCTTGATTTTGTTTGTTGTCCCTGCAGGAGGAACATTACTTTCTCTCTTTCTGATCTCCTTTTTTTTTCCCCTTATGGTTCCTCCCTCCCTGCAGATAGATTTCTCTCATTTTATTCATTCATTCTTCCCTCCAATATCAAACAGTGCACAAATCTGTACCTACAGCAGTTCAAGCTGTCAGCAGGACTACTAAGGTCACTAATCACCAGCAGGAACCTGGGCTATCTCTGCTAGGCAGCAGTGAAGGGGAAGAGAAACAACCTGGAATTGTGTGCAAAGGCAGGATCCTCCCCCCAGTACAGCCTCTTCCAGGGAGGTGAGCTGCCATGTTGACACCACATCAGAGCCTTCCTCTCTTTCCTGTCATCCTCCCTCACCTCTCTCCACCTTTCTTCATCTCCGTTTGGTTAAGAAAATCAGAGACACCCATTTCCAACTGAAATCTCTGGATTGGTAAATCATGCCACTTTCATTTTCCCCCAATTCCTGAACTTTTGAAAATTTCAATCTTTTCACCCTGTTTAGGAAGAACTTTGCAGATTGTGCTCAGAAAGCAAACTGAATGGAATCCGATCAATGTGACCTTGAATTTCACTGAAGGTGACATTGTATTGGCAAAATCCTACAGCCATTGTCATCCCTGTAGACAGCTGGTCCAATTTGTGTTTTTTTAAAAAGCTAGTCTACCTGCTTCCTCTTTTTTGAAGGAATCCCACTGATGGTTCTATAAATTGCAAAGATCAAAAGAAGCCAGTCTATATTAGTACACATCATACACTCCCTAATAGCTTGCTAATAATAATGTACATGTTATGCCACCTTTCCATTCCTCATTCCAATATTGTAAACCTGTTGCTTCTTGGTTTTGTCTGATTAAACACCATTGGTATGTACTTAAAGATGTGTGTGGTGGTGGTGGAGGTCTTCTGGCAATTGTGTGGTCAAGTCCACACAGTTTTCTTGGCAACGTATAAAGAAGGCTGAGCGCCGAAGAATTGATGCCTTTGAACTGTGGTGCTGGAGAAGACTCTTAAGAGTCCCCTGGACTGCTAGGAGGTCAAACCAGTCAATCTTAAAGGAAATCAACCCTGATTGCTCATTGGAAGGATTGATAATGAAGCTCAAGCTCAGATACTTTGGTCACCTAATGCGAAGAGAGGACTCTTTGGAAAAGACTCTGATGCTGGGAAAGATTGAAGGCAAAAGGAGAAGAGGACGGCAGAGGATGAGATGGTTAGATAGCATCACTGAAGCAATGAGCATGAAATTGAGCAAACTCAGGGAGGCAGTGAAGGACAGGAAGGCCTGGCGCAATATGGTTCATGGGGTCACGAAGAGTCGGACACGACTTAACGACTGAACAACAACAACAATAGCATGGCCTTCTTCCCAAAGCTGAGAGAGAGAGAGAGAGAGAGAGAGAGAGAGAGTGACTGGCCTAAAATCACCCAGATGGCTTCTGTGCCTAAACCAAGATTAGAACTCACAATCCCCCCACTTGTAATCTGGCATCTCTAACCACCTTGTCATAGTGGGTGTCCTAAATAAAAATACAGCATGACAATTTAATAGGGTGGATGTACAATCAGGATCTGGTAATTTCCGGTCCACTTATTGAGGGTCCCAATAAATCTGATTTGCCACCTGCAGCCTAGCTGTTTAGGCAGATGTTAATTCTCTACTCCCTCCAAGCTCGGATGGGGGGGTGGGGGGAAATGGCTGGTTTTAAAGAACTTGCAAGAGGTAATGAAAGACTAAGGTTTCTCAGCTGCTGGTGCTATGAACTCAATTAAGCATACTTTGAGAGAAAGGGGTGTGTATATATTAGGTCTTAATTAAGTACTGTTAATTATAATCTATGTGATGTGCTTACTGCTTATCTGATAATTATGAGAAAGCCAATTTTGGCTGGTGGCTTGTGACTAATTAAGTAGAATTAGTAATGACAATTATAGATTTAATTTTTGTTTGGCATTATGGGTGAAGAGGGCAAACTTGCTTAACGGGGTGGGGTGGGGCAGAACAAGACCACAAAAAGAGGCCAGCTAAAAATACAATCATTTGGAAGAGGCAGGGCCACTTGGAAGTGGTGAACGTGGCTGGGTTTGTACAGCATGTTTAACTTGGTTCCTGAATTACCCCATTGCCACAATTTGCACAATGCATGGAATCACACACTGTTTGGGTTTGTACCATTTGATAATCCACTCCCCAAAAATGTAACCAAAAATTAACAGTAACCAAGCTTAGCATATTGTGTGAATGAATCCCCAGGGTTTGTCACTGACTTGGGTATTGTGTGGATGCAGCTTCTGTATGCCTGTCTTCATATATATCCACCATGATTACAGACTAAGTCTCCTTCAGGTTGATCTGGATGGAGTCCTGGGGAACACATGAACTTATCTATCTATCTATCTATCTATCTATCTATCTATCTATCTATCTATCTATCTATCATCTGTCTCTCATCTCTATTATATCTATCTATCATCTGTATCTATCTATCATCTGTCTATCATCTGTATCCATCCATCATCTCTCTCTCTCTCTCTCTCTCTTTCATTTATCTAGCATCATCTCTCTGTCAGCAATATGGAAGCAGTTTATCATAACCTTCTTCTTATATGCTTAACTTTCCAGTCTAGCCTGCACCCAGGAGTTTCCTAGTGGTCTCCCATTCTCCAGTCCTGCTTAGGTCTCACGCCAGAGAATCATGTGTAACATTGATGCTCTTGCCACCCCATGATTTCTGCTACTACAGCATATACGTACTTTCAATATGATTCACCCTATTGAAACAACAGCTTTGAAACCTATGTTGTGTCATACAAGGTCATAATGGCACTATTTTCAGCAGTGGTTGAAAGAAAACCCCATCCCACAATGTAATGTGGTTCTGACCAACTTTATGGTCAATTTCAGAGTTTTAAACAATTTGGGGCAAAGGGAAAGGTGGAGATATGATGGTAGTGCTTGAGCAGAGGTAGGGAAGAAAAAAGACATACGCATTGAGTAAAGCCTTTCTTTACGCCTGGCATTTACAAATTGTTTTAATGACAGCTACTGCTTACTGATTCTAAAAAGCACAGCCTTTTTAAAAATGTCCCCATGTCTGAGATTCCTATGTGCCTAGAAATCCTCAGAATTTCTTCTCCCACGCTTTGTGTCACATTCCAGATGTGTGTATCCACCCAGAGGCAAACAGAGAAAACTTGCATCACGCTAGACTGTCTATGCCAGCCATACCCTCTGAGAATATCAGGCAGAGTTTTTCCTGCCAGTTTCGTCTTAAACTTTGCAACTGAAGACGCCAAGAACTGGCCTGCAGTTTCCTTACTGGAATGCCTACGTTCTAGCTTCCCTCTCCAGCCACCAGATCCAAACTTCCACATCATCCTTCTAACGTGCAGTGTGCACACAGCCTCATTTTTAATCCAGTTGGTCACAATGTTTTTCTGTCTCTTTATCAGATTGCACTCTCCATGCAGAATCATTAAAACATCCAGATGCACATTACTCTGTTGAACTTAACCCCATTTCCTGATGCAGACTGTGACATACTAACAGAGGATGCTGTTAAAGAGCTTATTGGCTGGCATAACAGGGATTTTGCATGGGCAGTGTTCAGAAGGAGGTCCGAGCTTGTATCTGTGTAATCTCTGAGTGTCTATGGAAACCCAACAATAAGAAGTTTGGCTCCAATACCATCCTGGAATCAGAATTCTCCTCGTCTCCCCCATCACTTGTATCCTGAAGCTGAATCTTCTTTTGATTGGTCATAAACAGTAACATTTCAATTTCTTTTAGGATGAAGCAGACGAGCAGGTATCCTCCCTCCCCGCCCCAGGCCAGATGGCAGAGCCAGGTCTTCAAATCCCTCCGAAAGGCCTGGAGTGAGGGGGCCTGTCTCACCCCCGGGGGCAAGATGTTCCAAAGGGCGGGGGCTACAGCAGAGAAGGCCCGCCTCCTGGACGCCGCTAGTCGAAGTTCTTTCACCGCAGGGATCCGGAGCATGCCCTCTCTGTGAGATCAGGTGGGACGGGTTGAAATCGTGGGGGCGAGGCGGTCCTTCAGGTAACCTGGCCCCATGCCATGTAGGGCTTTAAAGGTGATAACCAACACCTTGAATTGGACCTGGAAGCAAACCGGTACCCAATGCAGCTCACGGAGCAAAGGTGTTATATGGGTCCTTCTTCGGGCCCCAAAAATTGCTCGCGCAGCCGCATTCTGGACCAGCTGAAGCTTCCGGATACTCTTCAAGGGTAGCCCCATGTAGAGCGCATTGCAGTAGATAACAAGGGCATGAGTGACTGTACTGGGAGATAACAAGGGCATGAGTGACTGTACGCAGGGCATCCCGATCCAGGAAAGGGCGTAACTGGTGCACAACCCGAAGCTGTGCAAAATTATTATTATAGTTATTATTTTAAAGTGAATTATTTCAGCTTTCCAAGTCACTGTAGAGTAACAAGTTCTGCAAAGGGGGAAGAAGCAGATAGCATGGAATCTGAACTGTTAGAAGGAATTTCTTCCAACAACTCTATGTGCATTCAAATTATAGCTACAGTGACTTTGCTTCTCTCTCTTTCCAACGATATCCCGCTGGCGATGCCATTTCAGCCTGTATTCTAAAAGCACATTTGGTTGCATTATTTAAGAGCGCGGAGAAGCAGGACTCAGCAAATTAGCTGAATCATACATTTGTGGTGCTGGATTTATTCTCTCCCTTTCCCTGAACCCCAATTTAATTGTTTCACTTCCTATCCCATAGTACTTGAAGGATGAAAGGTATGCACTGGCAGCTGATGTTAGCCAGGTATCAGTTTTATGCACAAAGCTGTTTCCTCCTTGACATTTGAGGCAGAAAGGCTCAGCCAGATGGACCCCACTCCTGGTGCATAAACAGGGTTTTTTGGGGGAGGGGGGCAGTATCTCCTCACTCTTATTAATGCTTAGAATCTGTACGCTGAAACATGAATCGAGTCATTCATTTTTAATGCACATGCTAATCGGTAAGTACATGCATATTTAAGCGTTGCCCATCACCTCCCAAGGATGCTCCATTCGATTCTGTTTCATATATGCAGCAGGATAACGTCTGCCCGACCATCGGCTTTCACAGCCCCTTATTTTGGGAAGGGAGAAGATGCCGAAAGGGTTTAGAAATTTGGATTTTGTCATTCCTTTCATCACGTTTGCAGGGCTGTAGGTTTGAGTTACACCGAGGGAAAATTCCTCTAACTCCTTTTCATCTGAATGTATTCCTGCCATCCTCGTGCACCAGCTATCATTGGAGCACACTGCACTTTGCAATGTAGCATAAATAAAAACATAAAGACAGGAACCTGTCTGATTCACTTTCTATTGAAATTTTAGTAGGAGGAAAAAATGCAGAGGGGAAAAAGAGGCAAGGATTACAAAAGGTGACAAGCAAATAACAAGGTTTGGCATTATTTATCTAATTAGCGAGTTGGGTGGCTTTTTGAAGCCACCCTAGACTGACTAAACATTGTTCAGTATCAGAAAATTCCTAACATACCATCTGCTATATACCGGTGTAACAGCACCAGGATATTGCATTCTGCAAAATTTTTCAGGGAGTTCAAGAGATCTTAATTTTCTGTGCAGCAGCCTGGTGTATTAAATTATCAGGAATGTAGATCTGAGGAGTCTAGGTGTATTGAAATACTAGGCTAACCCATTTGTGCCAGCCAGTGAAGCCACAGAGCTAAGAAAAGGTATGAAAACTAGGGGTATGCAAACTGTTTTGGCCTATGTAGGGAATCTTCTTGAACAATCATTTATGTCTAGATGAATATTCAACACTCCAATCTGATTTTATTTCAGACGTCCAAATCCAATCAGATTAATTTTCTGAACTGATCTGATCTGAGTTGATCTGCCAACTTGATCTGGATGCGTGAAACTGACCCTGTTCTCATTCCTGTAAATATATCTTCCTGGTCCTTATGTGCTCCACAGTTTAGATCTTTTCTTAGTTGCTCAGTTTTGAGTCTTGGCTCAGTTCTTGGCAGCAGTCTCTGAAGATTAGTCCACCATCTTTCATTTTTTGACCCTCCCCACCCCCAATCTCCAGACACCATTTGCTCTTGCTAGGGCTATGCAGTGCTTTGGATTCAAAGGCAAAAAGTTGACTTTGAAGGGCACAAGGGTGGTCATGTAACACCCTGTTTGCAGCCCCTTAAAGCAGCTATGTCTTTTATGTGATGTGTTTGGTTAAAGAGCTGCAGACCAGAAGTTATGTGTTTATCCCTGAGTGCTTTGAAGTACTTTTTGCCTTGAAAGCCAGAATCCTGCAATGTCCTATCTCTAGTTTTGTCACAGTCCTGACATGTTTAACTAATGCTGCACAAAGGGTCATGAAAGAAATATACATAACAGCAGTTAGTGTTTCAGTTGGAGCCACTTGGGAGCTACAGCCCCAAGTGCTCCTACCACCACTGAGACATTTTGGCCTTTACTTTCCACATCCTCTCTAGTTCCTCCTTCAGGCCCTGGTACTTCTCCAGCTTCTCATACCCCTTCTTCCTGATGTTGCTATCACTTGGCACCACTACATCTATCACTACCACTGTCTTCTGGTCCTTGTCTATTACCACAATGTCTGGTTGAATGGTCAGTACCTGCCTGTCCATCTGGATCTGGAAGTCCCACAGGATCTTAGCCCTGTTATTCTCTACAACTTTCTGTGGAATCTCCCATCCAGACTTGGGAGGTTCTAGTCCATACACTGTGCAGATGTTCCCGTACACAACGCCAGCTATCTGGTTGTACCGTTCAGTGTATGCTATTCCTGCCTGCATCTTACACCCTGACACTATGTGTTGGACAGTCTCTGAAGCCTCTCTACACAGTCTGTACCTTGGGTTCTTTCTAGTGTAGTAGACCTGTCTAGTGTGTGTGTGTCTCTGTGTGTGTACACACACGCAATATCAGTTTCATAAATAAGACTGATTGATTGATTGTGTGCCATCAAGTTGATGTTGACTCTTAGTGACCATATAGTTAGGTTTTCTCTAGGAGTATCTGTCCCCAACTTGGTCCTACAGGTTTTCCAATGGCGCCCCCATTGCCACTGTAACTGAGTCTATCCCCCTTGTTGCTGGTCATCCTCTTCTTCTCTTTCCTTCCAACTTTCCCAGCATCAGAGCCTTCTCCAGAGAGCTGGGTCTTCACTTAATGTGTCTGAAGTAGGATTATTTGAGCCTGGCCATTTGTGCCTTAAGTGAAAACTCTTGATTGATTTATTTGATGACCCATTTATTTGTTTTCTTGGCTATCCATGGTATTCTCGGGAGCCTCACAACTCACAAATGCCTCCATTATCTTTCTTGAGGTATGAGTAAAGGATGTTGGAACTGTTCATTTTAAAATCTTAAATGAACAATCCTGATTTGCTCTTTCCAGATTATGTGGGCTATAACATAACTGCCAAAGGTATTTAGAAGAGGGTCAAGTGATGAAATGTGTGTTACAGTGACACAAGATGACCTCTGCCCCTTATTTGGGTATGTCACTATGACACAAGTACAAAAAGGCAGAGCATCTGTTGCCATGTCAATGGATAATTTATCATTTTGGCTTCTAGGGAAGAAATGGTGAGCTGAAGACAGCTTCGCTGAGAGTGGAGCTGACAACCGTGGTGGAATGAAGAGCCAGTGAGTAGATGGCTCTTCCTAATTCCTCTCCAAACAAGGAGAGGACTTGAAATCACCCACAAGTGTTCCAGACAGTTACTCCTCATGAGGAGACTGCAAGACAGCAGTCTCTGGCAGGTTTAGAGCTCTGGGACACAAGGGAAAGCCATCTTTGCTTAAACTGTGGTTGGCACCTTTATGGACACAAGGTTCACATACTTTCTTTTCTAATCACTTTTGAAAATTGCTTCTTAATTGCTTTCCAGCTATTAGGAACCCCTGGAATGACAAGTTTTACAGCACCAGGTGAGTCCCTTCAATCCTTAGTGAAAAATGTTTTAAATATAAGTTTAAGGACAATTTTTTTGTGGGGGGGAGGGGGAGGGAATAAACAGAAAAAGGGTGATTAGAACATTGATTTTGGAATGTTACAAATGGACTAAGGGTCCAGATGGATTTGAAATAAAATTTTGAAATTAATTATAAGAATCCTTCCCATGGGAAAATGCTGTTGTTTTGAATTCTTAAAAAAAAAATGATAAGATGGGACTTTGAAGGTTGGACACTAGAGGGAACCAGAAGGAACTAAAGATTACAATTAAAGGAAAGGAACACTTAAATTTGACTTACTAATATAGGATGGAGCAAAAGAGTTTAACATTGGACATATTGAAGGATATTTGTGAACAAAGGACCCAGAAGATAATTTTAAGAGTGCCTGCCATTATAGATAGACTGTCTTTAAAAGATGTTATAGAAGAGGAACAAATTTTATTGGATAAATCTGAGACTGATCTGAAAGTGGATTTAAAAATGACAGGCTACAAGAATGATATGGAAAAAGATGCTACAGTGGATATACAAATGAAACAAGCTGATGTCTTAATAATTGAAAGGGATATACAAATAACAAAATGAAAGAGTGACCTGGATAACTTTCCTATATTGGCTTTACAAAAGAACGTTGTTAAAGTTGTGAAGAATTTTGAAAGGACAAAGAAAAAATGGCAAGAAATCAAGTTCTAGGACATTATTTGAAGGCATTAAAGACTGTTAAAAGTAAAAGGAAGAAATTTAAAGTTGGTTTATTTGATCAGGGTTAAACTAGATATGTTGTTATTTCTGGTAAGAAGTTTAGTGGACTTCTACTGATCAGGACTGAACGACAAGGCTTTAATGATTTATTTATAAATAAGAGATGAGACATGGGGAGAAGAGATCATTTGCTATACTTTAAGAGAAGGTGATAAGTGACTAAAATTGTTCATACTTGCTGTGATGAAGGGGAAAGTCATTTCTTTATATATTTCTTTTCTTTACTATATCCTTTTTTCTTTTTTCTTTTTCTTTCTATTTTTATTTTCTGCACTTTCTGTTATTTCTTTTTATTCTTTTATTTTTCTTAGTTTGTATTAGTTTTTATCTTTTTAATTGTAATGTTTAATACAATTACTTTAAAAATAAAACATTTTTATCATCTTGGTCCTGCTTTGGTTAGGAGCAGACACAGATGAGAGCTACTCTTAAGATTCCTTGCCTCTAGATTTTAGGATGCTTTTTTCAGTTCAATAATCACATCAATGCTGTGCACATAAGGAAAGGGTAATAAATGTATGCTTTGTTGCTGTTTTAGACACAGTTAACAGACAAAGTAGATTTATGATGGACTAGACGTAAAAACAAATGCTTCAGTTAAGGCACAAATGCCATATAATTCTTCCATAATGACTTGCCAATCAAGGTGATCTTGCTTTCTTCTCATTGCACAAGGTATGGGAGTGTCACCCTTCCCATGTAAACCAGACAGGAAACACAACTATATGACTTAATTCTACTTTGTCGTAAGGCTACATTAACAGAAACTGCAAGTCTGAAAGTACAAATCTCTGATTTTCTCTTTCTACCACCTGATCAGTTAGGATGGATCCTTTCTAAGTTTCTTTCTCTGTCCATTACTCAGTTGTGGGCTCCTCCCTCTTTTATCTGATCATTCCCTAGACAGCATCTCTTGCCCCCGTCTTCTCACATTCCATTACAGGCAGACACTTAGAATTTTCTTTGCCCTGTTGTTTGCCCTGAACACTTATTAAAAAAAAAAAACAACCACAGGTCCCTCAAATTTTCAGAAGGGCTCAGTAGAATCCTCGGAGATAAATATTCTCTGCATTCATGTATATCCCTTATAGAAAACTGAGGAAAATATAGATTTTATCTAAGTGCATCACATTGCTAAATGAGCTACAAGGAATTATTTGACTTGGAGGGGTGAGAGCAAATGCCCACATCTTTAAGAAAAGAGCCAAAGTGATGGAAAAGACTAGGCTGATGTCTGCTTCACTCTCTTGGAAAGAGAAGGCTATCAGCTCAGAACAGCTGACACCTTTAGCTCAAATCCATTAATCCTCTTTATTAAACCTGGGTCACCTCTGAATCCCGGCAAATTAACCAGCGTCTCCCCATTGCAAGTACATCTAGAAGAAACACCCTGAACGGTGCCGGTAATTTTCATGGACAAGGGCTGTCGGGTCAGAGGGCTTCCTCAACTCTATTCTCTGCTTTTGTCAATTTAAAAAGGAACAACCACTTCCCCTTGTATACATTACGAGAGAGACCGTGTGGGGACCTGGCATGAAGCAGCATCTCTCAACCCTACAGAAGGGCACAGGGTTTGGCAGGCAGTTTTTTCTCATTAAAGATTTTGGCAGGTGCCAAACTGCAGAGCAGAAGTTCAGGAGGGCAAGAGGTTGAGGAACCAGGGAGAAGAGAAGGCCGGGGTGACCCATTTATTGGCCTAGCCTCTGCATGGATCCAAGAGGAGCAGCCAAGATCAATCTCTCTCTTTAAATTCCTTCTGTCCCTTTAGGTGAATCTGCCAGCTGCTCAAATATTCAGCCGTGCCACTAAAGCCACCCTAGGAAGGACTGCATGCCAGGAATGTTGCAGGTGTTACTAATGAGTTGCAAACACATAGCAGCATTCAGCGGGGGGTTGGAGGGGGGGCAGGCTATGGTCTCACAAATCATGGTGGTCACGATGGTGTGATTGAAGCTCTACCAGGTTTCTAAGCGTGGTGCAGAGCTTCAAATATACCGTTGTGACCACCACCTTGATTTTTGGGACCATACCCTGGGGACAACCCTGGCAGTCTTTGACACAGCATGCAGACAAGAGAGAAAGGGAGGGAGGGAGGGAGAGAGAGAGAGAGAGAGAGAGAGAGAGAATGAGGGAGCAAGACAGGTGACTCTTTGGCTGAGACTCACAGCCAGCTCTCTAGATCTCCATTTGCTCAGCCCTATATTCATACCTTATATTTACAATGACCATACATCCTTTATTATAAAGGACAGCCCTTTATTTCGGAAAGTTCTCCTTTAGATTTATGTATTTTTCAAGCATTTGCTGGGGGATGGTGGGGGCAGAGTGATCATATTTCATGTTAATTAAATGTTGATGGAATTGGAATCAAATGGAGCTTCAAGCTGGGCCCCGCCCAGTAGTTTGGCCGCTGTGGGCTGTAGCAAGTCATGCAAAGGAAGGATGGTCCTCAGCCTGAAAAGGCGTGGCGGGCCCTGTTCTGATGCCATCATTCTGTACTCTGTGGTGTGGCTACTGTTGTACCGAAATCTGCCTTGCAATTTCTCAAAACATTTTCTTTGCCTACAAAAATGGTTTCCGGTTTGTCTGCACCATTCTCAGGTACTTGAGAACTTCTTCTGTAGCCCTTTTGGTGGTGTTTTGGAGCTGATTTGATTGTTAGAAGTAGAGAATCATGGCGCTGTTGTTATTTTTGGTGATAAGCTTTCCCATCTGAAAAAGGTTCTTGGGAGACATTTGTACCCAACATCTTCCCTTGGGATTGAAACATGGGAAACTAGAGAAGCTGCAAATAACTAGTGAGCTGTGTAATGAAAGACAGGATATTCACACACCCCCTTGGGGCACCTCATCGCTAAGTAATTTAATAAGATCTCCTTTGGGGGAAAAATTAACAGTTTATTCTCTTTCATGAAAATGAATGAGAACCGGTAAGAAAAAAATGTTGAAGAAGATTGCTGCATGGCATTAGCTCACATCGCCCCAAGCTGCTCTTCAGTGGAAGAACTTTTTGTTCAGCAACCCCCACCCACCAAGAAAAATAAAAATCCCCATTCCAATAAATTGGCTGCGTGAGGAGTTCAGAACGGCTCGTCCCATCAGTTTTGCTGAGATACCATCTCTGGCTATTCCACTACTTCAAACAGTTTTCAGTCCAATTTAATAGAAGAACCTGGTCACTCTAGGAAGCAATGTCCGGATGTTCTTGTTTTCCTCTCCCCTCCCCAGTGTTTTTCCCTTTGTGCATCACTTTCAATGACAGGGAATATCCACTGCTGGGGGTAGCTTTTCAACTGCATTCTGGGGGGCGGGGGGGCATAATTCCTCTGAAGGACAGTTTGTGATGGCTCCCTATTTATTGACCCCTTCTCTGCAGCAACGTAGGCACTCTGTCCCGTTTCAGGATATAAGTTTGGGGATCTGAGTTAATTTATTTCTGATTCTATATCTGATCAGGTTTTCCTTTAGCAATATGGCAGCTTTGCGGAGTTTGTGGATAGTGCATTGTCCCACTTATCAGGGGGTGTGGGGGGCCCTCCTGGCTTTAAGGCAGAGCTTCAGCATCCTGATTTTAGTCCCCGTCTATAGACATATTTTGGAATATATTCCCTTCGCCCTCACTTCAGCAACCTTTTCCACTTCAGTTGGAAAAGGCAAGTGTTGAAAAAATACCAACATACTGTCATTTTCAAGAGATTTTGAAGTGCAAACCCAAAGGCATCCTTTTAGCCAAGAAGCCTTTAGGGGTGGTTTTTTTTCCCCTTAATTTTGTTTTTTTTTCCCCTGGCCAAGGTAAGAAAAATGCATATAACATGTACTAAAAAAGTGGGAGGCGTTAACTATGTATTTTTCCCCTTTTCTGTAGAGGGAGGAAGAACTCTGCTCTAAAATATGGGGAACATTTCCCCAGTCAGTAAGAGGGTAAGCACTGATTATCTCTTAGGGTGTTCCTCTGTCAGCCTTGTGAGGTAGTCCAAACAAGAAGCACACCCTGATGAACTAGCTCTACTTTATTGTAAGGTTACATGAACAGAATCTTGCAAGTCTGAAAGTGCATTACTCCCCCATTGCCTTTACAGCTCAAGGAACTAGGAAGGGCCGATTGCCCCGCCCACATTCCTGCTGCAGGCTAAGCTGCCACTTATCCAACTCTTCCCCTGGCTGCCGCTCTTCCCCTTGTCTCCCAAGGTCATTCCCACCTACCATTCCATTCTCCACGTGAGCCTTGTATTTTGAGGTGTGTAGGACTAAAGGCAATCACGAATCAGCTTCCAATGGCTTTGTGAGGGGATGAAGGGTGAAAATGGTACGGGGTGATGGCCTGTAGCATGGCAACACCCTGAGATTCTACTCACCTGCCCCCCATCACTTTTCTGTAATGTCAGTAAGGAAGCATTGTTGTGTCATTCACTTAAGGCAGCCAAATCTCTGAGACTGGCCCTTTTTACATGGATGGGGAGTCGCTAACCAAGCGTGACCGCCGCTAAACAAAAGTCTATTATAATGTGTATCTCTCATGAATCAATGTAATATTTTATATTAAATCAGTAAAACATGAAATATGATGTAATTTAGATAAGGTATCAGGCGAACATTTGCATGAATGCTCAATTTTGCCGAAGCACGAAAGCAATAACCACACAGCTGTAATACGAGAATGCGCCAATAATATCAAAAGTAGGAACAGCCTTTAAGATCTAAGAATGGCCCATGATGCCATTCAACAGTTGTCCATTCCTCTTATTCATCTCTTCTTTTTCCTTGCCTATAGGGTATATAGGTTTTACTGGGTTACAGGCAATGTATTTTGGGAACATAATTTAGATTTCTCCCGCTAATTTGAGTAGGATACCCTTGGTGTGCCAAAGTCTGAAGAGCTGGACAGACAGATGCAAATACTTTCGGGGTGTCTGGAGATGGGCAGTGAAAAACGTCAAGATGGCAGCCACAATGGTGCGACTGAAGCTCCATTTGCATGGATTGTGTGTGCAATGCACATAAAAACAAACAGAGCTTCAGTCTCACTATAGTGTCTGACCTCTGGACTTGGTTGACCACACCCTGTGTACATTCCTGAATGCATTTTTAAAAATGCCCTTGGGGGAAAATAGAGTTTCAAAGGAAGAAAGTATGGTGGAATATACAGATAGTCCTCACTTGTCGACCGCAATTGGGACCAGCAACCCTGTCACTAAGTGATGTGGCTGTAAAGTGAAACATCATGGAACTGCACTGACTTACAATGTCAGTTCAGGCAGTGGTCGTTAAGTGTGATGTCATATAACCATGACTTGCGACTTTCTTCCAGCTTCCCCATTGACTTTCCTTGTTGGAAGCTGGCTGTAAAGGTCACATATGGCGATCATGTGACTGTGGGATGCTGTCAGCATTGTAAATGCGCGCCGGTTGCCAAATGCCCAAATCAGGATCATGTGACTGCAGGGATGCTGCAACGGCCACAAGTTCAAGGACAGATTATAAATCTCCTTTTTCAGCACTGTTGTAACTTTGAGCGGTTGCTGAACAGGCGGTCGCTGAATGAGGACTACTTGCAGTTTTGCCATAGTTGTCTCCTGTAGACTGCAGATTCCAAGAGATAGTAAAACAGAAGAAGGAAGAAGTTGGTCCGTTTTCTTCCGCTGTTGTATTTTGTCCTCTTTCAGCTGCCAATTAGCAGCTCCCCAAAAGTTTCTGGCAACTGAATATAAGTACGATAGCTTTCAGAACGGTGCCTGAAATCCTTTTGCTGGTCGTGCATTCCCCTCCTTTTTTCTTTGAATGTCATGCCATTTAGATTGTAAACTTCAAGGAAGGAAGCGCCAGATGACAGATCTTGGTAAGCTTTTTCTGTTTGTTTGTTTGTTTGTTTGTTTGGTAAAGAGCTAGGTTAAAAAAACAAAACCAGAAGCTATATGGAAAAAGACCAGGGGGAAAAAAAAGGACTTAGAGTGTACACAAGCAAAACCAGCTAGAAAACAGATGAATTCCATCTCTCTTCAAACTTCTCTTTCAGCCCTTCAGTAAGGGCTAGAAAATTCCCCGATGCCTGGCATTTGCTTAACTGTCAAAGAACAAGCGTCATGCTGATTTCCCTTATTCCAAGATAAATCACAAGACTGTTTGCCTGCCATCTACGTAGCTCTTCCCTGAGAAAGAGCAAAGTGGGAAAAGGAATGCAGGCTCCGTTCTCTGGGAAGCTGACACAAGCTAAAAGCGGAAGGATTTAAATCAGGGCATTAAGGAAAACAAACCCTACGTTCCTGGCACGTTGGCTTTTCTGCAGAGTCCAAAAAGGCTTTGTGGCAGGCATGTGCACTAGGAGCAGGAAGGCCTTCTTACCCAACTTGCTAAATCTCCCCTCTTCCTGTCAGCTTGTTCTCCCAGCTTTGCTTTTCTTGTAACTTTTGTTCTTTTATGCTGTCTGAGCACCGCCAGGACACTCTGGCAGCAGCTCTTGAGGCCCAGCCAGGTCACCAAGTTTCTCCCTTCCCCAGCCGGATGAAAGACCCAACATTCGGCTCTGTGTCCTCATTTCCAAGGGAAACGGGGTCTCCTTGGATGCAGGATGAAGGCCCAGGTGGGCCCTTTGCCTGCAAGACATGTTGCAAGGCCACCAACATCTCCATTCATCAAGACCCGGAAGGGAGAGAATGAGCAGAAACCTGCATCACCCTCTGCCTGCCTCAAACCAATTTCCACTCTTTTTAATTCAATTCATCTCCACCTGACCCTAGCGAGGTTGGAGTTGTGGAGACTCTCTTCACGCATAGCACCAATTACCGAGATGTGAAAACGGAAGGCTTCCAATTCAGCAAGCCCGGCCAGGAAACTAAGGCTTTATTGAACTCTCTTTCAAAGGGAACCTCTTTTCAAAAGAGTTGCAGTTTCACCATTCAAAGATGGCAGAGTCCTAGCGGTGGGGTGGCTTTATGAACAGGAGGCAAGCTCATCCATGGAGGCTCTGAGCCGTGGCAGGAAACGGGTCATCCATGTTCAGGGACAGGGTACCTGTAGTGGCAGAGAGTGGCTTCATATCATAAATAAGAAAAATTATTCTTTTCATTTTAAAGTTGTGCTACAATCTGCCTAGCATGTTCTCAAAAGCTTTTTTCCTTGGGAAAATTGGCTTCAGGTCTTGCAGGTTCTTTCCGGAGTGCGTGGGAATTTCTTTCACATTTGGGGGGTTTCGGTGTTTTGGATTTCTATTGTTGGAGAAGGCAAACGGGGCAACAGCTGGTCTTGCCCCATGTTTCCCAACTGAAAAACCCATGGCAGAAATGGTCTCTGATGCTTCCCCTCTGGACTGAATGAAAACATGAGAAGTTAGAAGCACCAGGGGCTACCAGAAAGGAATGTTCAAGGAAAGGCAGGAGATTCAGACCAACACCTTGGTCATCTCATGACTAAATAAGTACCACACACCCCACCCTCCACCTTTGAGAATTTCCCCCAATTCTTTTCTCCTTGGCAAGACAGTTTGAAAGCAAATGAAAGGAAAACAGAAAGAAAATGGCTCAGAGTTGCTTTGGAGTCAGGTGGTGCCAAAATTTATTGATATAAACAAATACATACATACCTACGTAAGTAAGAAAGAAAGAAAGAAAGATTCAGAGGGGTTCATTTCTGCATGTTCACTCTTGAGGGTCACTTTTGGGGAAAGAATGGTAGATTAGCTAAGCCTTGATATGGTTCAGGAGAACACCAGGTGAGTTTTGACGAAGGAGTTAGCCGAAGGAGAAAAACATCATGGACCAAAAGTTCCATAATTGATTCTTGTAAGCTTTTTCTCTGCATCTTTCTCATTGAAAGCCCCCCCCCCTTTTTTTTTTTTTTTAATGTAGAGGGAAGCCATCCTGGTGCTGTTTCGCTGCCTGTTTTAAACATATTCTGAAAAGTCTTCAAGGTGACTTTTAGGGATACAGTAAGAGATGGTGAGGATGATGGTGAGGTTGATGATTTTACTAAGAGTTTTTACGTATGTTTGTTGTTTTATATAACTGTTTTTCATCTCTCTGTTACAGTATTTTTATTACAAAGAGGGGTAGTACTGTTTCATTCTCTCAGTAGCCTTGTAATGTTTTGTTTTTCCCATGGAAGTTTGTAGAAGCCCATAAAATGACTCATTATCATTCCCTGCACTATGAGTGGGAGGAGGAGAGGTCCCAAATCCTGCCTCCAGCCACAGGATACCTGTTGATGAGAACAGTTGATTCACGAGTTGGTGTGCTGGTTGCATTTAGAGTTGCAATCGAAGACAAGGAGCCCATAGAAAGGGCTGCAAATCATAGAGGGAGATGCAAATCCCCCTCCTCCCCCTGCACCATATGGAAAGTTGAAAGGATAATTTAGCATTTGCATTTTCAATTCCCTGTGTAGCAGACCTCAGGGTTCATCACATTTTCCACCTTATTGCATGGGAAAAAATGATTTATTAATGAGAGATCATTCATATTTGAATGATACCTCTGTGTATTTGTGTGTTTTAAATCCATGCAATACTTGGGTTTCTGAACTTCAGTATCTTCTCTTTACATTTCCCCTCTATCCTATTTATCTTTTGTTCATCCATTCTCACAAATACTTAACTAGGAGGAAAGTTCTACTGAACTCTATAGAATGTATTCCTGGTTAAATACTGTATGGATAAAATTATGCTGTACTGGTTACTGTACACTATAGATTTTTTGCCTTCCTCCATATCCTGCCTTTCTGCCTATAGGGCATTCAGGATTTTTGTTAATTGTTTGTCAAGTGCCATGAGTCTGCATCAGTTCAGTAGAATGAATGAATGAATGAATGAATGAATGAATGAATGAATGAATGAATGGGCTAGAAGCTGACCTTTACCTCTGGTGAACTAAAGTTTGGAAGAAAGATAGGCGGGTCATCAAGCTATCTCCATTGTTCTTTGATTTAAAAATGTAATCAATTAATGAAAAAAAAACCTTAATAAGAAAATAAAATGTATCCTAACATCCAGTTAAATGCTTACATTCTTTGCAACAGGGTTAGCAGCCCAAACCTTCTTTTCAGAATGGAGCAAGAACATGCAAACTGGACCTCAGCTTAAGAAGAACAGGGTACATTCTCCCTTTGCTGCAGATGTGGCTGGAGGCAGATAGGCCAGGCAAACAAGCAAATGAACAGCTGACCACAGCTGGAGTTTCAACCAGAACCAAGCCCTATTTGTACAACCAAGTCAGTTCTTCTCCTTTTGGAGAGTGGCTTTCTTTCCTTGGGCAACTTGAAAGTTTTGATATTCCTTTCAATGGGAAGGGGTATAGGCATACTTTTTATAAAAATGAAGACATCTATATTTAAACGGCTAATCATTGTGACACCTCCATTCTCCAGTCCAGTGGCAGCCCCAGCTTTCGGCACCCATAAATTTTCTAACTTGGTGAACAGCCTAGTTTGTCCTCTCCATTGCTGAGATCCTTTGACACTAATTGCTCTATGAAATGTGTGCACAACTGGCAACATCTTATTAAAAGTGAAATATATTAGGCTGTCCACTTATTGCTTCTTTATAAAGATGAACTATCCCAACTACAGAGAAAGGCTGGCTCAGAAATTGAATAGCCAGCTTCTAAGCATCCATCCACCACCGTGACTCACAAAGTAAAGCTCAGATTTTCTTAAGAGGACAAATGCTTTAACTTCATTACATTGGATGGCACATTCTGCTCCTGTGCCTGGAGGCTGAGTGAAGATGGAGTTCTGAAAGTTTCTTCTCTTCAACTGTTCCATGGATTTGTTTCTTTGGTTTGGACTCTCTCTGCTCTTTGGAAATTGTCTCTTGCCATTACAAGAAAGGATAGCCAATAAGGAAAAACAAATGAAAATATTGAGAATTGTTGCCTAGAAGACCATCCATTACTATTTTAAAACAAGAGTCTGCAAACTTTTTGGGCCAAAGGATATGCTTGGTTTTTGAGGGGCTTGCTAGCAAAACACCACATGACTTATGCTTAGTTCCCGGCATCCACACTTGTGAAGCCTTTGGACTAAAGCCTGAACCAACAGATGGAGCTGGATCATAGCATCCTGGTACAGATGAACAAAACTCCCTTGAATAAAACATGCACCTTCTAGCAAAACTGTCATAAAAAGTCCCCCCATTCCACCAAATCAGCTTCACAGTATTATTCAAAGTGGAACTCTGTTGCAACTCTAGTCATTGCAAGCTTCTGGAAGTCCTGCTTCCTTGCTCTCCATTTATTCTCTGGATCCTGGATCCTGAAGTCCACATGCTCTTTCCCCAGACCAGTTTTGGTTCTTCCATAGGTGAAACACCATCTTTTCAATTTGTTGCAGGAGGGATTAGCCACCCCCCACCCCACCCCCCAAGGCTGCTTCCTATCTGGCATAACCTTTTTGCAAAGGGAAAAGAAAAACGCTTTTATTCTTGAAAAAGCCAGTAGAATCATGCCTAGATATTGTGCTGGAAGGTGTTTTATCAGTGTAGGATGCTGGCTGTATGCTGATAGGATGCAGAAGGCCAGGTGGGTGGATGAGAAGAGATAGATAGAGAAATGCCATGAGGAGAAGAATGGCCTCTCTGACGGCTTTTGATTTTTTTTTCCCTAGCTATCAAAGCTTTTTTGGCTTCAGGGTTCTGACATCTGATTAATTATATCAAGTTCACTCATTCAATAGGGTCCATCTCTGACAGTTCTAGCTTTTTATCCACAGAATATGTTACTGATGAGCTAAGCCCTCTAAGGATGGAGCAGCTCAATCTGCAAAATGGCATTGCCTGGTTCTGCAGAACAAGAGGACAACAGAGGGAATGGATCATCATCCTTATCCTCATCCTCATCATCACCACCACCACCACCACTAATCTCTCAGACACTTTTACTAGTCCGGCCATACTAAATGGCTGAAGTCAAGTGACAGTTTTGTGACCAAATTAAATTGGCCACCATAAAGACAAAATGTCACTGGTTTCCTTTGAAGCTACAGCATTCAAATCTGGGTGTATATGTGCATGGAAAGTAGATAACACCAATAGAACCGAAGCCCCAGGAACTTGAATCTATCTTCCACATGAGCCAGGTTTGTCAACCCTTAAATCACAGCTCAGACAGATTTTGTAAATTTCTAAAAAAGCTGGGGAGTTTTGCCATTCTGTCAGTTTAAATTCTTGATCGTGACTGGGGCATTAGGAGGAAAGTTCTCAGAACTGGTCTCCTCTCATTGGGGCTATCATTGCTCAACACTGTTCTCCTGGTACAAGATGGGTGATGATCTCTAGCATCATCAAGAGAGAGGCTGACCATAAGGCATGTGAGAAGCTGGGTACTCCAATCCAGGCAGAGTTTCTCAGATCTGGAAGGGAGTTTGAAATAGTGCTCTTTATCCAAGTTCCAGGGCTCCATATTGAGAAGCAAGATATATGTGCTACTCCTTAAGCTTATTATTCCTCATTGCTTATTGATCAATATTTGGTGTGGATGACATAGAGTCCAGAGCAGACTGTTTACATACTTTGTATGCTTACTACTTACACTCTATTCATGTGTATACTGTATATATTATATGCTACATATTAATGCAATATCAGGTTGTAGATACTGATATTATCGTTGGTTGCACAGTCAGCCAGACGTTTAAACTGGATTTGGCATTTTTATCCACCTATTGAGTCCTTCCCATCTGGAATAGGCAGATGTGTTGTTATTATTGTTATTGTTACTGTTATTTATAACTCTCTATATTTGTTTTATACACACACACACACTCACACACACACCTCTGAAGTGACCTATTTTGGGGAGTTTGAAAATGATTTATTTACTTAAAACCTTTAGATAGCTGCCCCTTTGGTACCAATCTCTGAGTAGCCCACAACCAAAAGATAAAACAACATCTATATACAATAAAAATATTAAAACCACAAGTATTAAAACCAAAAGCAAAGCAAAACCAAACCAAACCAAACCTGGCACCATAGCTAAACTTTCACACGCAGCCCACAACGGATTCATCTCATCAACCTCATCAATTCTGGAGGTCCCTTAAGACTTGGTTATGCTGGCAGGCCTAGGGGCCCCAGGGAATGGGGGAATTAGTGAGGTGGCTCCCTTATTTTTAACTTCCTTTTATGCTTTGTTTTATTTTTATTTTTATATTTTTAATGTATTTATTGACTGTTTTTAGCTTTGTTGTACGCTGCACCTGTGGCGAGATGGGCGGCTATATAAATCGGTTTAATAAATCATGAATAAATAAATAATCTCACCCTATCCCAGTGCTTGAGGGAAAAATCAGGTCTTAAGTGCTTTTCAGAAGGTTAAAGGGTGGGGGTCTGCTGAACTTCATGGGAAAAGGTATTCCATAGGGCAGGGGGTGCCCCGGAAAAAGGCATGCTCCCTAAATCCCATAAGATGGCAGTGTTTGTAGAAGGGGAGTAGGAGCATGCCCACCCTATCCAATCTGGTAGGATGGAGAGATGTCCTTAGGGAGAGGTGGTCCCACAGATCACCTGGTCCCGTTCCATATAGGGCTTTAAAGAAGGAAACTGGGAGCCAGTGCAGCTCACACAACAGGGGTATAACATTGGGTGACCCTAGGGGACATCCATCACTACGTGTGCCACTGTATTCTGGACCAGTTGTAACTTCCGGGTGGTCTTCAGAGGCAGCCCCATGTAGAGCACGTTGCAGAAATCCAAACAGGAAGTGGCCGAGGCATGAGAGACCATAAGCTGGTAGCCACGTTAGTGTAGACACACACCCAGAGTAATTCAGGCATTTCCCAACTCATTTATCCATTCCATTGCAGGAAGCCTTGCATGACTATAGTGACCATATTTTCTTGGGGGGAAAAAGGACAAGCCTGAGAAAGGGGTGAATCTGAAAGAGGTTCATAAGGATTTAAAAATAATAATAATAATTGCTTTAGAAAGGAAAATTCAAGAGCGAAACCAAGGAAAGAAATAATTAAATCAAGTAAATCTAAAGGGCAGCTTTCTGAAATAAAGGATTGTCCTTTATAACAAAGGATGTATGGTCACTGTATGCATAACCCAATTTTGTGGATATTGGCACTAGAACAATTGCCCCAGAATGTGTGATGGAGGTTCACACATGACAGAAGAGGGGCTTCATCTTTTTTCTTCTTTTCATTTCCTGTTGTAGAAGCTGAAGGAAACCTTCTCCTGATGTGAGATGCTGCAGCATCTCACAGGGCCGCTCTACAGTATTCACCTATGCGCAAGGCTACTTCGTGTTGCATGCATCACACACATTGTTGTACCTCTTGGACATTTTATAGGTGGCCAAAGGAAATGCTTGCCTAATGAGTTTAGGTCCCTCTGACCTTCCAACTCTGGAAGCTCAACTCAACATACCTTTTGCATGTTCCTAACAGAACCTTCTCAGGGTCATATGAGGAACATCATTTTGGTGAAGTGACCCAATAAGACAAGATGCAAAAGGAACCGGGGCGCGTGTGTGTGTGTGTGGGGCGGAAGCGAGGGGGAGGTCAGCAGAGCAATGAATCTACCACAGGTCTCCTTATAAGAAAGCCACTGACTTTATTACCCAGACAACCATTTGCATAGAGAAAAAAAGCATCCTTCGAAAGCCTTTACAAGATCTTATTTATGACAAAGCAGATATGAAAGCGTGAAGATTTCTCTCCCCTCCCTTTCCTCCTGTCAAATATTATAATCATCTTCTTGCCTGCTGTACAATCAAAGCCTGGCCTATATTCACTGGCGCTCCTGCCATACGCTACATGCATAGCAACAAGTAAGAGAAACAAAAGGCCGAAGTAAACAGCCAAGGGAGAAGAGAGAAATGGCTAGCCAGTGGACAACAGGGGAACATTTCAAGGCAGTTGCGGGGGGCGGGGAGGACTAAGGCCCTTCTGCTTTGCCACTCACCCCATTTCTACTCCAACTTCTTTCTTTCCGTGCAAAACGGTCCTTTTCTATCTCTCGGCAAAAATACTACCCAGATGCACGGACATACCAAAAGAAATTTGCTCCGGCAATTTTCCCAGTAGCAATGTCAATCCTTCTGCCTTTGTCTGTATTCTGCTGCCACTGAGGTTACAAACAGAGCCAACCCTGATTTTCTTGTTTGATAAGAAATATTTCATTTAGATTTTTTTTTTGTTTTAGCTTTGCAGCAGTGATTTTGCTTCCAACAAACCATCTTGGCCTTCTTTCATCATTGTTTGCTACAGCTTATTTATCTTATTTGTAGATTTGCTGCAGCTTTTGCAAACAGAACACATGGGAAGAGAACAGCCCTGTGTCCATCCTTCAAGGAGCCAATCCAGTTCAAATTAGCCTTGACAAACTCAAACTCCTAGACCTTGCAAAAACTCTTTGGCATCTTATTTTCCTCCATTTGCTTTAACGGAGATCAATCATAGCTGTAGAACCAAAGATCAGTAAATATCTGATTAATATATCTTCCTGGAGTGCACAAATACAATCCAGTTGATTTATTTGCAGATTTAAAAAAAAAAAAAAAGAAATGTGGAAATGTTTGTACCATTTGCATTCCCTGTTTTTCCTAACATAAGGAATTCCGTTATGTATCTTCCTACAGTTTAGGAAACTGCAATGATAATTTCCCAGGAACCTTTTCTACATGATGCAAGTTCCCCATGTCATCCATTGGCACATAGAATTTCCCAGATGCAGATTTCTTACAAGTAAACTCATGTTAAAGTTGTAACTACTACCGTATGTACAAACATTCAGCAATGTATCTCCTTTTCAGACAGCTTGTTAAATGATTTTTGTCGTTGTTATTATTTGAGACTAGCTAGACTTTATTTGATGTTAGCATTCGTTGCTGCTGGGACCCAGGGGGAGTGGAATGTCAACCTCCATTCAAAATGGAAGCCAGGCATGACATTTATATTTAACAGAGTTTTTAACAAATAACTAACTGGAGTGAAACGTGTAACTGAATCAGCATCAACTCAGAGGGAGAAAGTTAAGTAGGCAACCCCAAGATTGCAACCAAATCAGGGCTCACTATTTCACTTGAACTGTTCCTTCTGCATAGATCAAGCTTGGCTGATCTAAAAAGTCTTCAGCAACATCAGATCTGGCTAATTCTTGGAAGGAAGGCTATCAGAAGCTACCCCAGAGCTGTAAGCTGGTCTAGGAAATGGAAACATATATATATCCCAGGAGGTGGCAATGGCAAGCCACTCGCATATTGCAGCCAGGAAAACGACATGATTGTGTCCATAAAGTCCCCCAGATTTGAGCTGAACTCAAATGAGGCTTTACCTTTTCTACTCGACCCCGTGAAAAAGATGCCAGTGACTTGTTGAATATTAAAATTCCATTTTCTCCTTTTCAGAAATGCAAGCTGCTAACCCTTTTTGTGGCTCGATGGAATTGAATGTAAGCAAACAACTGAAAATGAAATCTTCACGCCAATTCTTTCTTTGTATTTGTATATATGAAAGTACCAGGACTCTGCCATGAGCTGACAAAAGCTTCTTTTTCATATGTGAGAATAAAAGACTTTAGAATAAAAGCATTAAGTATATAGCACAATAAATTCAACATCCCTCTGACATCCACCATATTCATGAACATGACATATTAATTATATTAGTCACCTAAATATTTAAAGTGGCTTGTGCAGCCCACAGTCTATTTCTGCAAGTTGGCAATTCAGGCAATTTTTCTGAAGTGCCAAAAAGTTCCTTCCTGCCTACCCCACCCTCGGTGAAAAACAAGTTCAGAACTTGAGGTCAGTTTTAGAGGGATCCAGATTTATCCACGTGGGAGCAGTTGGGTTACCAATATTTTTTTTCTAAGCTTATATACAACACTTTAACAGAAGAATTGCCTGCCCATTTTCTCAACCCTAGAGTTTGCCCTGGAATGTCTGCACTCCTGGGAGAATGGGCTTCATGTCCAGTGCCTTCTAAACTTTTAGAAAGGCATGGAAAAACCCTTGAAGTCTGTCTGGTCTGTCCCCAAAGTGGGACAAACATGTTCCAGGTAAATATGCATGGGTTTTGCAACTCATCGGATGTCATGATGCCCAGCAAAGGACATAAAATGATGACTCTATGGAGCCTGGCAGGGATGACTATAATTTTGTCTTATTAACTACCAAAGGTAGTGAAACCAAAAAGAACGGATAACCTTGAAAGTGATGGCTTTTCCAAAATATGCTCCAGAGCTGGCTAAAGTGGAATTGGTTTGTAATTTAATGGTGCATTGCTCCTTCACCCACAATGAAGACACACAATCTGTGTTGAGTCAGAGTTGCATGTGTATCAAATACAAGGTGTACCCTTCCCCTGAGTTACTTCACTATAAAATTCTCACCCTGACATTAGTATAGATATCTTATTTAGTAATGTTACTATAGCATCCAGCAAGGCCCCATTTTCAATTTATAGCACATCTACCTTTAAAGAGCATATAGCAGGTGATAGGTAAAACCCTGAAGAGCAACTGCCAATGAGAAGAGATAACACTGTGCTAGCTGGACAAATAATCCTGCATGCTATAGATGTTTTTATATACCAGGTAATGCTGTGTGTGCAAGCATGAATGAGAGAGAGGGAGAGAGAAGGATCCATAATACCTTGATTAATCACCATGCTCAGAACATTTGTATCAATTAAACACAACGTAGTGTGTTTACATAAGCATAGCTCACTTGCATAATATGTGAACTCAATCAGAAGTTTTCAAATGTGGCAGGTTACCCATTGCGTGATGCAAGAGTTATTCAGTACTCCACTATTAAGTGATGGTAGTTCACTCATCATCCAAGCGTGTAGGAAGGTCATTAAGGCTGTCCAGTGCTGGACTTCAAGGTAGGGGAGGACAATGGATGGCTTTCTCGGCTTCACTGACTTCTAGTTGTCATTAGTCTTAACCATTATGGCCACTGATAAGGGATGATGAGAGCTGCAGTCCAATACCATCTGAAGATCTACATGTTGCTCAGCTCAGCATGTAAGGATGGAGAACAGTAATGAGACATGCCTTCTTTTACTCTGATTGTTAGAATTAGTGTGGGAGAAAATGTGATGAGCTTGGTTCGTGATGTAGGAGTTCCCATCTCTTTTCATCTGGCCTTATAATTGTGGGTTTCTCAGCCTCCCAATCACACCTGATGGATCATCACAGCTGTACTAAAAGTGAAGTGGAAAATAAAGTGAACCACAAAGAACTAACATTGATTCTCAGATTCCCATGGGTAGCGTACTTATTTGTGAGCCCAGAACAAATTGGTCTCTCATTAACAAATCCACCTAGGGCTAACAGTGCTGCCATGCTATATGAACTTGATGATCTACAAGCACAGCTGGAGAACCCAAAAGTAATGTAAACATGGGCAATCTCCATGGTCTATGCTTTCTAATTTAGTGTGCTGAGCTGTGGTACACTGAAATCTATGGTTCTGCATAGACTCATGAGTCCGCAGAAGCAGGAAATCCATCCTGCTGGGAAATTTGTTCCTGTTCCTTCCTGTCACTTTACCCCCAACGATGCTCTCATCCTATGACCTAGCAAACCTACAACTGAAGGATATGCATATTCATTTCTGTGCATTGCTTCATAATGAAAAGAGGATAAACCAAAAGGATGCCTAGAAGTCGACATGCGTATACAGAACTGCTAAAGGACAGGGAAGGAACGAGTTTCTTAAGGGGAAAGGTGACAAGCAATGGAACCCAGGGGACTTGCCCTACTCAGAAGAATGAGAGTAAAGCAGTAGACAGAAATCAGAGTTGAAGATCAGCCTTAGCATCTTCAAAGGGTGGCACAAACCACTAATTAATCCCAGCGAGGCGGGGGAAGCATTGTAGCAAAGTTGTGGGCTACGATTGTCACTGTGCCAATCAAAAATGCTGCCACAGTGACAGCTGAGAGCATTTGCTTTTTCAGTTTCATGAGCTCGCAAGTCCCAAAACAACTAAGATGAAGCAGAAATCTTCTTGAAAAGGCATAAGCTGAATTCTCACAGGACCTGGATTTGACTTATAAAAGTTACAATCACTTGGGTCCTCCTTTGTACTTTAGAGACATTCTCTGTGTCCTTGGTGTGTCATCAAACCTGTTATAATCACCTAAAGTATAGGTTCTACAGCATCTTTCCAGATGTGTTGGGACTACAACTCCCACATGTTGGCCATACTGATTGGGAATTCTGGGAGTTGCAGTCTCATCACATCTGGAAAGTAGCAGATTGGAAAAGGCTGTTATTAAGTCAAGAAAAGCTTGCAGATGGGAAGGGATGCACATTTGAATGTGCCCACTCAGAATCAAGATTTCCTTTGCCTCTTAGGCATAGCCTGGAGAAGGCATGAGAATGCCAGTGGCGTGGGAAGGGTGGGGGGGATAGCTTTCTTGTGCGAGTATGACTTCTCAAATCTCTCCAACTTTGGATGAGAGGCAGGAGCAAAATCCATGAAAGTCCCCATTCCCACCTGACAGGATTAGGCAGGCTGCCAAATCCATCTGTACCTTCTGCTTAAGTTGAAGAGCACATTTGGTCTGCTTGTAGCCTTTGCAAAAAAAAAAATAATTGTTGATTTAATACTTAGTTAAATGTTGAGTTTCACTGGGATGTTTCTTCTCCCAGATGTGATTTTCATGCTGGGGCCTCTTATTAGCCCCATTTGACTGTTGATCATTCTTCCCCTGTTATTACAGCTTAGTCAGAGAGCCATTATAATGTAGAAGCTAAGGTATTTGATTAGGACAGTGCTTTCCAGACCTGGGTAAATTATCCAAAATTGGGTAAAAGTGTTTTTTCTTTGGGTAATAACACACAAACCCATTACCCAATCACAACAGGGACATTTAAATTGACTTAAAGATTGCCAGGTGTACTAAAATATATTTAAAAATCTCCCAAAGGATTCCTATTAAGTTGAAAATCTGAAATGACATAAAAATCATTCAGTGATATTGTTCTTATAATACAGGTAGTCCTTGAATTATGACCGTTCATTCGGTGACTGTTTGAAGTTAGAGTTTTGGGTAATGAAGGAAAAAGTTTGGGAAGCACTGGATTACGAAGGAGACTCGATACAAGTCCAGAAGCTGACTGGGTGACTTCAGGCCAATCTCTGTATTTCATCCCGATCTGTATCATAGAGCTGTTGTTATGAATGAAAAAGAAAGAAAGAAAGAAAGAAAGAAAGAAAGAAAGAAAGAAAGAAAGAAAGAAAGAAAGAAAGAAAGAAAGAAAGAAAGAAAAAAAGAAAGAAAGAAAGAATAACAGAAGAGGATGTGTTATGTATGCCATCTTGCAAGCCTGGTGGAAACACAGAATATAAATCTAATGAATAAATAATATATATAATGATTGACGATGTGAATGTCAGCCTTACCAAGTAGACCAGACAGGAAACATGACCAGATGAGCTAATTCTACTTTATTGTACAACTACATTAACAGAATCTTGCAAGTCTGAAAGTACAATTCTTTTCCCATCTCCTTTACACCCTGAGAAATTAGGGAGTGTCTCTTCTGAGCCTCTTGCCCTGCCCACTATCCAGCCGTGGGCTATGCTGTCTCTTATCTGACTGTTCCCTAGGCAATGTCTCTGGGCCCAGTATCCCACGGTCATTCCCACATACCATTACAGTGGACATGGAAAATATAGAATAAGTACTTAGTCCATCTTGGTCAAACCTGCAACAAATTATTATGAAGACTATTACAATTTGGATGTATTACTATTAAAATTTACTTGTCCAGAGTAACTAATAGAAGACCGCTAGCAAGGTGTAAAGCCGTTTTCAAGAAAGTTATCACAAACGTGCCTTTTCCTGGAGGGGATAAGAGTTACCACCACTGCTCAAATATAAATTTTCTGATGTTTGGGAAGCACTAACTGGGATCATACATCATTCTAAACCATAATTGTAGGTTGTCTGATGTGTGAAAATAGTTGCTATGGTTTGTTTCATACTGTTTAAAATAACCCCCTGTTTTCTGTGATATGTGAAGCCAGCTACTCTGTCTGGTCAAGTTCTAAGAGAAATTTGACATCAGGGCCTTAGACTTTACTTCCCCAACATTGCTGGAGCAGTTCTCAAGACTAAGCCCTTACTGGCCTTGCATTTTCTGTACTGTAGTGACATCTGTTTAATGGCAAGGAAGGGTACTGCACCTTATTAAGCCCCTTGGTCCAGGAGAAAGGTAGCTGATTGTTTTTCCTAGAGCATTTCTATACTAGGACTCTGTACATGTTTTGTATGCAACTCCGGGCTTCCACGATCTCATGAGGTCAGCTGTGTTTGAGAGCTAAGTCAAATTATTTCTGGCTCAATTGCACTTATGTGTAAATGCAATAAAACAAGTTAGTTTGCTGAAGCCCGCTGAGCTGGTAGGTGATCCATTTCTCCATTTGCAGGTTCCTGAACTTCAGATCTTTCAAAAGGAAAGGTGGCTCCAGGGATGTCTGCAAAGTCAAAAATGTCAAGAATGTCAAGATGGCTGCCACAATGGTGCAATTGAAGCTCTATCTGTTTTTTATGTCCATCACACATATAAAAACATCCCAAAAAACCCAGCTTTGATTGCATCATGGCGGCTATTTTGACTTTCTTTTTTTTTTAACCATGCTCTGCAGACACCCGTGGGTATCTTGATAGCCCTTCAGTTCTCTTTCATAAAAACCATTCGGACTTTTTACACATGACCAAACTAATGAATGCAACATGAAGTAAGGATGTGGCAAGGGAAGGAGAGAAGAGGCGGAAACATGCCATTTATTTTATTTCCTATTTGTGAGGAGTATAAATGAAGGGATTTCTGTAATGGCACATTCTGTGTTTCCTCAGGATGGGGCAGTAATTGGTTTGCTATTTGTTCCAACATTTTGAGGTCTACACATTTGATGATGATCTCAGGTGGTCTTCAGCTTTTGAGGGACTAGGGAGTGGAAGTAGTGGTGGTGTAGAAGAGTTCAGACTTTGGTTTCCCAATTCAAGTAAATGGCCCTTGTGGGAAGGTAGTAAACAGCTGTAGGTTATCTAGAACATGACTCACCAACCTATTCTCAACCATTGTCACTTCATAAAGTCACTTCCAGACCTTGTTTGAGCAGCTCTTTGGAAGAGGGCAAAATGCTAAATAGGTAGACAGTTTGTTTTTAAAAGCCATCACACTACAAATGAAGACTATTCTCTGTACTCTAACTATGGACTTTCAAGAAAGTTGTAGCATTTGCAACCCCAGTTACTGGAACCTCTCTGCCTTTCACTGGCATTAGTTCTGAACATATTTTTGTAATTTTATGGTACTTTTTTCTGGATTTATCTATACAACTGGGAATCTGTCCCTGATTATGGTGGCATAAAAATAAAATCAATCAATCAGTTACAAAAATAAAATAAAATAGCCTGCCAAATGGGTTGGTGCTATCTTTTCTCCCCAAAGGATGCTTTGTTGCTGTTTGTTTGGTTTGTACCTGGAAGCTTTTTCTCTATATATTGAAGGGAGAAAGAAGAATCAAAGTCCAGCCCTTCACCTGCACAGCAATAATGGTAACAACAATAAAGGCTCTACTACATGATTCTTCTGAATGTCAACGTGGCATTTGAAAAAGGGTTTTCTTGGGCTGAGTATCCCCACCCAAGATCTGTATGAAAATCTGGGAGTGGCATATGACCTTCTGCTGTCTATCTCCACCCCATCAGAATTTAGCTTGCAAGCTCCTTTGAGTAAGGACCTTTTTGTCTTGCTGTTATTTTTGCCTATGTTAACTCCAATGCCGTGCATCTCTGTAGCAAAACAGCATACTGTTCTTATGCCAGAAACCGATACATAGCTGAAAGGTGATTTTTTTTTTCCAGATGACTCATGAAACAGACTCTACAAAGGTAGGCCTTAAATGGGAAGTATCAGGAACCAACCTGGCTGGAGGAAAAATCCTTTCCTAACATCCGTCTGAGTGTGACATAGCTGTACAGAAGAGCTGTAGATCAACAGCAGAACCCAAATTAGGACTAACTAAATGGACTCCCATTTTGCTGTCTCACTCATGGGTAGTGATGGGGTGGGGTGGGGTGGGGTGGGGATTGCTTTGAAGAAGTGCGCCCATAGATAATATACATCATCCAGTAATGCTCCTTGAACTCTTCTTTGTTCTGGAGCCATGAAATGGATGGCTGAAAATAGGAGCAAACAACTAACCTAATTCCATCTACACATTCATATTTGGCCAAAAATATGCATTAGAGAACTTTAAACCATTGCGGGGGGCATGGTTTGCTTGGCAAAGGTTCCTAGTACAATCCTTGGGGTCTTCAGCCAAGGGGGATTAGCTAGCAAATGGTGGCACAGAAAACCATGGAGGTTCCCAAGGGTTGGCTCTAGATGTGTATTACCCTGAGCATCCCTCTTTGAAGGAGTCCTTGGTGCTAAGTAGAGTGTTTGGAAGAGATACGAGGTTGTTGCACATCAATATAACATCCTCAATCTATAAATATGGGAGCCAGAAACCAATGAAATGTATATGTTTGAGCACCGGCTATCTCTACGTTCCTTGAAGCAACATCACCATTGACAGCCAGATTGCTAAATAAATTGTCATTTCATATTCTGAACCAGCCATCTCCACTTTTCCAAATGGAAGAACCTGACAACAACATATCTGCCTTGACAGGGTTTATCTTGCTTAGATATGGTACTGGAGAGATAAAACAAGAAAAGTGGTTGCATGAGAGTCATTCCCTGGAAATTATAAGGATTAAATCTCAGACGGTCAGATGTTTGCCTTGTTCTCATGGCCTTGCTGTTCTTCACACATGCTCCTGCCACCAGAAAAAAAAAAAAAAAAATGCCTGGAAAATCTCCTGGCTATACCCATTCCTTTCCCTGAAAGATTTCCCAAGAAGGAAAGATTTAGCCTCTGATTTTTCCAAGACAGAAACCTCTCTGCCTTCACAAACCTGCAGTGTAAGATGCTTCCTGTGACCGAAGAGGTTAAGGCTTCATTATTACATTAACCTTTCAGGTTTTTAGATTCTGCAGAAGTGAATTGTCAGAGAGAAAAAGATGAGGTATTTTTGAAGGGGGGGGGGGGAGTTAAAGGGATCACCCAAACAGAAAAGGAAGATAATTAATAACCAAGGGATGACAAGGGGAGGGAAAGACCACAAAGATGCCATTAAGGTTAACAATAATTTTGTGATGGTATTTTCTACCTGAAATGTCAGATTTCCTTCATTCTTTTTTTTTTAATCTATTTCCTTTTTATTTCATTCACCTCTGCCAAACCTCCAGATGTGACTTAAGAAAAAAGAAAAGATTGATTGCTGAGTATCCTATGGGAATTTCCCAACTAAAAGAAGCCTTTCTCCAACCTGGCACTTTGAGAAGGCTGAGCATTCTGGGACCTGCAGTCCCAATACAATATGTGAATTCAGAGAACTGTAGACCTATCATAACTGTATGGCACCAGGTGGCAGAAAAGGTGATTCAGGACAGATTCTTTGGATAACACATTCTCCTAGATTGGCAGTAAGTAAGAATTAACTCTCATACTATCTTTTGGTTTAAGATTACAAGCTTGCATTGACAAGAATATTCCATTTGCCAGCTTGTGAGTATTCAAAAAGTATCAGTAATGCAGTGACCCGGACAAACAGCCCTGTAGAGTAGGCTGCTAATTGAATATCACCCTCACTTTGCAGAGGGAAGAGAAGAGGCTGAATCCATGGTGAATCCATGGCTGAAACCAGATTTGAACCAGCAGGTTTCCAGTTCATAGCTCGTACACATTGATCAGGCAAATACCAGGTGAATCTTCTATTCGCTATTGGTCTACATGCAAGTTAAAAAGAGTTGAACCTCAAATTCCAAGATGCATAATTGTACATCGGTCAATCATGAAATAAATGTGGTGCTGGGTAGAAAACACAAAAGTGAAAGAATCCCAACCATTTCATTTATTCCATATTATTTTCCAGGATCCAAAAAGCAGCAAGTTGCAATTCTTCACCCAGGGGTAATAAACCCCTCCTTCTAAATAATCACATTTTAAGATTGGGGTGGGGGGAGGGGGAACATGCAGTTTTCAAAATCTCCTAAACCAGAGCTTCTCAGTTGACTTGGATGGTCACAGAATTTCATTTACTTTCATGACACCAATCTTACAGGGCCTTTTATGTGGTTTTTGAAATAGGATCACTCTGGTTTAGGAAAAGGCTTGTGATCAAGACTTCAAGAGGAGAATAAGTTGTAAACAATATTCTATCGTGCAAGAGTTGGGCTTCTCTTGACCTCAGCCAGTTGAAAAATTGGAAGAATCCCTTACACCAAACAAAGTTCTCTATTCTTTCATCTCCCTATTGGGATTTAAGTGCTGGGCAACATTTTTCTCAAATTATAGACATAATGACTTAGAATACTAAATATTTGTCTCTCCCGATCCTGGGCTTTTAGTCCTGCACTCTTATTGCCTGTGGGATCTCAACATACAGAGCAAGTTCTTATTTTCATTTTGTTTTAATCTGCTTTTACACATCCAGTAGATCGGTCATCTCATCTTTCCACACGCTGGTGGAAATAGTAATGCACACAGGTGGCACCTTTTCACAGTCCTAACTCCATGTCCTATGTCCCTCCAAGCACCACAAACACTGGTGTCCACTTTTGCCCTGAGAAGTCCATAAGGCGTTGAACAAGACTGACAGATGAGAAATATTATGAGAGTTTGTTTATGCATCTCTCTCAAAATGCAGTGTATATTCAGTTTCATATTGCCCAAGTGAGGAGGAGAATAAATCTATTCAGGCTCCACGTTCCAGTTCTGAACTCCTGGGCAGACAGTCCTTTAAACACTCTCAGCTTAGCAAGACCAAGTACAACTGCTTTCTTCTGAACAACCCTTTTGCCCACAACCACGGCTCCCCCTACCCCACCCCACCCCACCCACGGCTCCCCCACCCCACACCCACCCCACCCATTTTATATTGGGACAGATGTTCAGACATGTATTCAACTCTGCACACTGCCTGCCTGTCTGTGGAAACTCCTGAAGACAGCCAGTTAGAGATGAGTTTACAATACAGCAATTCAGACCAGGCTTTGCAGCAAAAGGACTCCCAACAAACAGAGCGAGGAGAGAGGAACGTCTTCAGGGTAAGGAAACTCAAACCCTCTAGCCTGGATTTTAACGCTGCAGCATCTGAACCCCAGTCAGGTTTCAACCATTCATCTATCCGTTCTGGACTGCTTTGGGGATGGGGGGGGGAGGTTGGACCCCCTCTCCCGTCCTGCTGTCATCATTGCATCAAAGCCAAATGTTTGGGCATCCCTGAGGAGGAACCTTGTGTTCTTTAATATTAGGGAGCAAAAGAAGGAAACCTGAGGGGGGTTATGAACTTAGGGAGCAAGGTGCTTTCCTAGGAAAATTGGTGTTGAAACAGGAGGGAGAAGGAAAAGAGGAGAGAGCAGAGGTGGGATGGGGAGGGACTTCTCCCCCAAATCCTCTCTTTGCACACCCACACATATGTGTGTGACTGGAAAACATAAACCCAGGAAGAAGCATCTTCTCTTCTTTGCACTATCTAGGAGCAGCTGCTGTCCAATGCCACCAGGGTTATAGTCCACCCCCCCCGCCCCAAAACAGAACCTCTGCAGGATAAAACATCTGTCTTGAAACCATTGCCGCCGCCAAAACTGGTCATCTCTTTGCGGTGATTTCCCCCCAAACCTAGCTGTCATCACGCACACATCTGGGCAAGAGCATCAGGTCCATACTCTCATCAAGCCTAATGGGGTTTTTTTTTTTTTCGCATCACTCCTGGCTGGACCATTTTTGCCCATCCCCTAGAGAGATCCACGGGTGGAGGCTCCCCTCTCTGCGTGACATACCTGGAAGGAAGAGCAGGGCAGTGGTGGCCGTGAAGACGATCCAGCAGACAGGCTGATACATCTTTGGGGAGGGGGGAGGGTGCCAAGCTGCAGTCGTCTGGAGCTGCTGGGCTAGCTGCTTTCCTCCGAGCTGAATTCTGAGTAGGTTTAAATCCAAGGTTTGCAGAGGGAGGGAGAGTGAGCGAGTTAGTGAGCTAGAAGGAGCGAAAGAGAGAGATGGGGACAGGCAATGTCTCTGATTTTTCTCCACCCTCCCCTCTCTCTTTCCCCTCTCCCTCTCTTTCCACCCTGCACATAACACACTAGCAGGAGAAACCTTAGCCCCAGCATAACCAGGCTGTACGGGGGAAGCTGAGTAGACCTCCTACCAGGCATTCATTGGTTCCAATCTCCTGAGTGACACACTGGTTCTTCTAAGGTTTTGGACACCACTGAAAGTTCAACTCAAGGGAGCCAGCTGCTCCTTTGATGGCCTCGTGGGTGCTCTTCTCTCTTTCCAAAGTCCCCTCCCCCCCAAGCAGGGCTTCTCAAGGGAGTGACACAAGGGGACGACGTGGTGTGCAAGGAAAACCAAATCTCAGGCCAGGATGGGGACTGAGGCCAGCAGCACTGAGGAAGGAAGGAAGGAAGGAAGGAAGGAAGGAAGGAAGGAAGGAAGGAAGGAAGGAAGGAAGGAAGGAAGGAAGGGAGGGAGGGAGGGAGGGAGGGAGGGAGGGAGGGAGGCAGGCAGGCAGGCAGGCAGGCAGGCAGGCAGGCAGGCAGGCAGGCAGGCAGGCAGGCAGGCAGGCAGGCATTGGATGGTTGTTTCTGCTTGTTCTCTCTCTCTCTCTCTCTCTCATACACACACATTCAAATACACAGAGAGGGGGCCGGAGATGCTGCTTCCAGTCAGATGTCACAGAAGAATGCAACTTGTTGGAGGTGCTAATGCACTGCCAGGCATGTTTGGCTGCAGACTCTGTGCCAGTTCCCTGTTTATTGGTCCAGCTTTTCATCATGCCCCCAGCAATGCAATCAAAATTATATTTTGCATGAAGCCCTTCAAAATGAGGAATGGGTAGGCTCTATTGGGGAGAAAAAGATGCTCAAAGGTTCTACGCACAGAGGAACGCAGCCATCAATTTTGATGGAATGTGTGGATGCAACAGCAAAAAGAGGCTACTGTCAGTTCCTTCATCTGGACTCCATTTTCTCTCCATCTTTCTATAAGTAGACACCTATAACCTGGAACTGCGTTGGAGGAGATAATATTGATTGTACTCCTGATAATTCATTGTGATCCAATGCCTAGTCTGCTCGATCACACCAACAGTACAGTTCAGCTGTTTTGTGTTCTCTGTTCCGTTCCATTGCGAAGACTCTGTGTCCTCCAAATAAAACTGGTGATGAAAATGGGATGAACGGATGCTGAATACATTGGTTGGATTATGCCGAATGTTGCAAAATAACCTAAGTACAGTGTGTACCATGGTTCTTGAGTGAGCCACAGCTGACTGTGCTTTCACAACACACTTAGCCAAAAGAACAAGGGCAGAATCCAGAGGTATTAGCTGTATTCATACAACTTTATTCATAAGGCCAGTTAAAGACTTACTACCTGTTTTGTATAACATCTAAACTTGGTTATTGTTAATCTTGGTGAGAAGTCATGTGTTGAATAAACCCAAGCCACCTTGTGATTCAAGGTATTGTGTGACTCCAGATAATGTATTAGTTCAGTAACCAGGTTCAATGTGCTGTTTGGAAAGTCTTTTGGGCTCACCATGCTGTACAAACCCAGCCACTGTCTGCACAAGCTGTTCCATCCATACAGGAGAATGCGCTGGGAAAATCCCGCAGAAGAAGAAATGGATTTGACCATCCAGCAGCATCTGTAGCAAATTGTACAGCACCACACAAACACGCTCATGAAGGTGCCAGTCTGCAAATGCCTCCATTGTATAGATTTTCACGGTTTCAGCTTTCCTTCAGATGGTATTTTGTATAGAAACCAAAATATGAAGGCTTCATTCGGGTTTAATCATGTATGTACACCTAGCTACCATGGTTTATGCCTTAGCATAATGCCTGAGCCCAGCCAATTATAGCTTATTCAGCAAATCATCATTAACACAAACAGTAGCATGACCCAATGTTGTGAATCCAATATCTGAAACAAACAATCCTTTTCACACATGTGGGTATCAACCAGAATTTTTACTGCATGTTTTTCAGAGATACTAAAAGACTTATAGAAAGTGAAGACACAACATGCATGCTTATGTACAAGTTCATTTTACCATATTCAAGAAGTATGGTCTATAAATATTTGTAAGAACTGGGTTTCATTTCTTAAACTATATGATGCGTAAGCTGGAGAGCAGAATAAGAAAATATTTAATTTGTTATAGAACTTCTAGAAATACTGTGTTGAAATATTACCCTGTTACATTTCTATTGAGTGTTCATACAACTTATGCTAATACGAAATCAATTATTAAAACAGGAAAGCAGACAAAACAGTAACCCTATTTGATTTCTGTTTGGCATAGATCCTTCAAGCCCGGTGAAGATATTACATGCTGTCTCCAAGTTTGCAAATGATTGTCATCATTTAGTTTTTGACAGTTAGAGATATACCAGTTCTCCTTACCCAATGCTCCTGATCCGAGCTAGGCTAATTAGCAAAAAACTTCCTTGAAAATGTAAAGTGTGTCTGGAGCAAGGCTCACGATGGGCCCCACTGCAGAGAGATTCAAGCTGAGCTACAGGATGGAAAGAGAAAGCTTCAGAATCAGATTTAGGAGTGATCCCTGCATGCAGCCCAGCAGTCCTAATTATGTGCTCCCTTTGGGAGAAAAATGGCCATCATGATGATCTAAAGGGCTGCTGTGAAAAATCCTTGGGATATCTTGCCAACGAAAACACTCAGATTCAAGAGGAGTTCAACATTGTCAATGGAGATGGACATTGGACTTCAGCTGGACATTGCCAGTGGATTTCATATTGTGATCTGGGATCACTTTGAGCCTGTGAGCTATGAGGAAGCAGATAGGACTCTCAGGAGAGTCACTTTCACTACTTCTAATTGGATCCCTGCCCCTCACAATTGGATAAGGCCTTCCATGGTGATAGGAAGTTGGATTTAGACGGTTAACAGTGCTTCCTTGAATGAAGGGTAGTGGTACATGGGAATGATCTTGGGAGACAGGACAATGAGATGCAACCAAAGGAAGAGTCAGATAAAAGGCAGCTTAGCCCACAGCAGGAATGGGGCAAGGGGCTCAAAAGAGACCCTCCCTAATTTGGGGGCTGTAAACGGGATGGAGGAAAATAATAATCAGTTGAGTATTGGCTGGCTTCACACACATGACATTATGCCATGGTTTGTTTTATCATGGTTTCTTGAATTCACCCCAAATGCTAAACCTAACCTAAATGAACTTTGTGGCTTAGGAGTTGTGTGAACCAGAGCAGAGGCTTTTGGACTTAATTTGTAAATGTGTTTCCCACCCCCCACCCCCCTTGGAATGAAAGCAAAATTGCTGTGATCCAAGCTCCATTGTAGATTAGCATGTTCCATGAATCAAGCCTACAGAGCCAGGGTTGTGAAACTGCTATTATGGGTCAGCAGCTTACAGTAGAAAGACCATTGGTTATCAGGAAAGGCTTAGCCTCTGTAGCAGTCCTGTCATCCTTGGAAGTGGCATTACCACTAGGAGTCAAAGGACAGAATTGAGTCACAAAGAGAGAGACACAACACCAAGCTTTGTGGTTGTGCCATATAGATACACAGAAGGAGAAATTGAGGCCCATCTTGCTTGAGTTTTCTTTTTTCTTTTGCTCTCTTCTTCCCATGTCAAGTTGAGGTAAACTAGAACATGATCTTCAGCCTCAGCTTCTTCTCACCTTCTGAGGGAACCATTTATTTGATCAAATGTGCCGATCAGCAAAAGTTCTGTACTGTTGATCCATAACATCCCCAACCAGTGAGTGGTTTTTTTTCTTAAAAAGAAAAAAAGAAAATCTTATGGAATTCCCTGCCACATGATCTGCTATAGCAACAGGAAGAGATTGATATAAAGTCAGATACAGAGCACATATTGATCAATAATTTTAGCAACGGTAATTAAACAGAATGTCCATGATCACAGGTAGCTTGCATTTGAAACCATGACACTGGAGAGGGACAAAGTTGAAAGAATGAATGTTTCAAACCCTTTTCCAAGTTTCCCACAGGCATATAGTAGTCATCTTTAGCATATTCTCACTCCTCAAACCCCAGGAAGTTTTCTTTATACCTGAAAAGAAATGCCTTCAAGAAGCAGCATGTTCACCACCAGACTGAAGGCCACAAAGAGTCCCCTTAACATGTTTTTAACAGGCAGGAGGACAGCTATAGGGATATATAATAATATGCATTTCACTGATGCAGATTCATAGGACAATGACAGTGGGGGATATTTGTTTTTGTCTAGAACAGTGTTGTCCAAACTTGGCCACTTTAAGATGGCTGGGGAATTCTGGGAGTTGAAGTCCACTCATCTTAAAGTGGCCAAGTTTGGACAACACTGGTCTAGAAGAAAGAGCATCCAAAATGCATATTTAAATTGATAGGCAGCATCGGTTCTAAGTGGAGACATTATGGTCCGCTGAATGCATTTTAATACAAGAAGGGTGATTTTTTTTCCCCTTTCCCTTTTTATGCATACACACATTGCCCAGATGAATATTTACCAGTGGAATCATTTTAAGCTTTTGGGGAAAATGATAGACAGTCTTAAGTCTTCTTGAAAGGAAGAGATACTTTTTAATCCTTTCCAGCCCAACAGAATGTTGGAAAGAAATTATGTAAAAGAGACTCAGGACACTCTCGGTCAGCAGGATTGTTCTCAGGAAACAGGGCAGGACTAAATTTGGTGTTGAGGGTAGGGGGATGAGAGAAGCCACCAAAAGAGAGATGGAGTTAAAAATGAGCTGGATTCAGCTGAGGGCTACAAAGAAAAACATTCTTGGGGGGGAAAAGAACAGTGCAGGAGAAGCACTTGGACAGTGGCTCCAAACGCTACTGATTCCTCCATTCTAAGCTCTCTTCCTCCTCCCCATTCCAGACACATGACCAAGAATGGTCATGTGGCTGAAAAGCTCTCCTGTGTTTCTGAGAGCACACATACACTCAACATACACAGAACTTGAGGGGAAAGGGGAAACACACTCAAACACATTAATTCGCTAAAGAAAAGAAAACAGAGATGCCTTCTGTGGCCACTTCTAGTAAAGAAGATGGAAAGAATTTCAGAAGCGATGCATGATTACAATTAGAATCCCATAAGAAACAGTGACAGCTGGAAGCAACAGGTGTATGATAAGTAAATATATGTAATTTGTTTGGATTTGGTTTAATTCAGTATGGGAACCCAGTCCCTTAAATATGTAAATTATGGTTTAGGTTAATGTGTGAAACCAGCCAAATATAACATATTTGACCAGCCATGGTTGAATATAATGAGTGAATCAATCCAAGTCAAAGTAGGAAAGTTGAATGGTTTTATAAGCTGGATCTCATTCATACACGGCAGTAATGAGTAATCTGTTTTAAACAATTTTTTTCAGTATGGTTTAGGATTGTGAGAAGCCAACTAATCGTTGCTTAGTTAACAAACCCTTAGTTAACAATTAACATTCCACAGCATCACAGAGTCTTTCCCAATCATGGTGTCCTTGAGATGGGTGGATTATCAGAAATGGCCCCGCTAGCTGGCATATTCTGGGAATTTAAGCATACTCATTTGGAGGGTACCTTCTTTGGGGAAATTTGGCTACATTGAATATACAACTGCTGAGAAAGATTTTAAGGCTATAGAGTAGTAGAAGACCTGCATCTTCTTTGTAGGAAGCAATTCCATAAGTACAGTATATGGCCAAACCCTATATAGGAACTGCATCTATATGACCCAGCCCTATAGAAGGGCCAGTCAGATAGGTTTTTTCATAACACTGACCACAGGGAAGACTTCCACCACTTTTGAAAACGTAAAACAGCAGTTGGGGGCTTGCAGCCCTCCAAATGTTGTTCAGCTACTGCCCCAGCATCAGCTGTCTGGTGTGCAGTCACAGCAATAACATTTGGTTAGTCCACAAGTCAAACCACCAAGAAATAAGGTACCGATATCTGTAGGTACAAGACAGCAGCTTTGTCCTAAGAGGCAGATGCAGGCTGAATAAACCAGGACACTCCAGCACGGTGTCTACTCATGAGTAAAAGATGCAGAAACAACCATTGTCTCTAGCAAATAATAAAGAGCACCTGTTACTTTCTTGCCTTTTCAAAGACCCCTCCCCAGCTGATCTGGTGGTTGTTAATATAAAGACCACCTCTCTCTCAAGGTCCACACTCCTTAGTCTTTGGCTGAGTTGCTGCTCCAGCCTTCATTCTTCTGTTCCTCAAAGATAACCCCCCTCCAAGGACTAGGGGTCTGAGCTGGTGCGTTTGTGGGAGATGCAAGCCTCCAGACTGGGTCACCCTTCAGTCTCTCTGAAATCAGCATTTCAACAGGGCCTGCATCAGAAGGTGAAGGTGATGGGAGCTGATGGCAACTGTAAAAAGCAAAACCTTGAAGACCAATTGTTCTAATTTGTGGAATGTAGACCGAGGATCAGTAACTGACAGCCATTAAAGACAAACTGAGTCCTTCCTGGCCTTCTCACTGCAACCCCAAATGGAATAAAAATGGGGAGATACCAGAGGCTGGCTGAAGATTCTGGAGGCTGCAGTCTCAATACATGTGAAAAATGCCAAGCTGTTTGAGTCATTTTTTTGGTTCCCAAGCAGTAAAAGTGATAAATCACATCTCTTGTGTGTTAGTCAAGTAACAATAATTTAGAAACTATAACAACAACTCTTCAGATAACAGTATCAAGGTATTCTTCTGTAGAGTAAGGGACAGAGGTGCCTTCCTCAGCAGTTGACAGTCACCAGTTAAGCTTAAATTGAAGGTATGTTTAACTTTTTTGTATACAATGAGAAATGTTACTCCCCTCCACCAATCAACCACTTACCCACTGAGTTCATCAATTCTTGAAATAGGTTCACTGCCTCTCTCTCTTTACTTCTGTACCCGCCAGTGTGCCTGTCTCTCTTTCTCTTCATGAAAAGCTACCCTTTTCTCTTTGACATCTTGTTAGAATCTGAATACTGGTAGTCCCCAGTTTAAGAACAAGATCTATTCCCGAGGTCTGTCCTTAAGTCAAATTTGTATGTAAGTCAGAACAGTATTATTTCATAATACTGTAAAAGTAGCATTGTATAATGAACTTGAACCATTGTGTATTTAACTCATATCGTGTATTTGATTTGAATTTTGCTACAGTAGGCCCCGTTCTTAACTATGGGTTGCTTGTAACCTGGGAATTCTTAACCCAGGGACTCCCTGTACAACATTTATTGATTTGCATTTCATACAAGTCAAAGAAAAGCACTTTTTTTAAACAAAAATGTCCTCCAAATTTGCAAATTACCAAAGGGATAAATAGAACATAGTGCGGGTGAAGGCAGGGCAAGATAGATGTGTTGCTATTCAGTTAGCAAGCCCCAGTTACTTGCGGTCAAACCATTGTTTGGGAAGGAAGCTTTTAAAAAAAGATAATTACTGCTTGGGTTTTTTGGACCACACCAAATCATGGTTTACATTAACCCAACTGACTGGCTTGGCATGCCACACTGAACCATAAACTAACACCCCGGCCACAACAGAGCCAAACAGATTGTAGGCTAGTGTTGCGTGTCAACATAAATACATACACAGAGAGAAAGAATGAAGGCCTCCATTGCCATAACTGAAAGACTAACCTCTTGAACAATTCTAGAATTTCAAGCAGGCATAGCAAAGGGGAGATCTGCATGCAGATTAATCCAAACAGATTAGGAAAGAAGGAAATAAAAGCTCTAACCAAGATATAATGCTCTTAAACACTTTCAGTACTGGCACTCTGAGACATGAACAATATACTGAGGTATATCTTCTGCATTTCAACCTACTTCTTTATCCTCTTCAGCTGCTAAAAAGTCCTTAATCCTTTCATACAGTCAAACAGCTTGTTCTCCGAGCATTGAGCAATATTGCTTCTCTCTAAAATGTGCCTCCTTCCTTTTGCATTGAAGAATTTGGTTTGTGTTTCCTTGCTTCCCTCCCCCTGCTCCCTCTTTGCATGATATTATTTCCCTGCCAGCTTTCATTCTACTTGAGGAAGAGAAAAGAATTACTTCAGAAAGTAATTCAAAGGAGAAAAGAACTTCAGAGAAGCTCCCACGGATAGAACGTGGTGTTTTTACATTTATTTTGTTGCGCAATGGATAAAGGATGTACATGAATGTCTTATAGCTGCATCTGTCCAGTAGTCTGAAGTTTTTCAAGCTTTCCTTAATTCCATTAAACTCCCAAGGCAGCCTTACAGTCATGTTTCTGTTTAATAGGAGCCTTGCCCTGGAGAAATGGTTGGAAAAGTTCTCCTTCCACTGCCAAAATTCAGAAAAGTCATCCATCCAATTTCTCTTGCCAAAACTTAGTTAAGAGTTTGGAAAGGTCAGTTCTAAGCAGGCCTGGGGGCCCCAAGGGATAGGTGATCTAGAGAGGTGGCTCTGTTATTTTTAACATCTCTTTGCTTATTTTTGTTTTGTTTTGTTTTAGTTTGGTTTTTTAAATATATTTTTATACTTTTTAATGTATTGATTGATTGTTTTTTAACCCTGTTGTACGCCATCCAGTCACTTAGAAAAAGTGAGATGGGCAGGTAATAAATTGTGCAAATAAACAAACTAGTTTTTGGGATTCTTCTCCTCCTCTGGCATGGCTGCACAACTCCTCTCAAGCTATAGTTGGTTAGTTCATAAATAAGGCTAGATAGTGCAATCATGGCTTAAGGAAAAGAATAGGGATTTTTTGTTGAATGGAGGGGGCCCTGTCTTGTAGATCTGGGGAGAACCAATATTTTGATTTAAAGATGCCGCTGAAGTTTCTTGTCTAACAGCAAAGAATCTTATCCAGTTCATCTGTTTGCAGCTATCATGATAGAAAGGAGAAATGAAGGGGGAGTTCTTGGTATGATGGAAACAATGAAACCTGTTTTCTCATGCCTGTGGCCTGTAAAGCTCACATTCTTTGTTACGAAATATCCAGAAAAGAAGCAAAGTGGAAATTAATGATTGCAAGGTTTTTTTGCAAAATCAGTTCTTGCAAACCCTAGAACCCATAGTGTTACAAAGGCAAGGAGAAAGTTCAACTTCTTCCTTGCATATGAGCTAATTTTTTTCTTTCTAAACACAGAGAAACAAAATCTGTTTCATCCATCAAGCTTTATATGCAAACCAGGTCACAACAGCTTGTTCAACCAATCCTAGTTTAAATAACCCTAGCTTAGCATGGTGTGTGAGTGCAGTTATTGTGTCTAAAAGTAACTACAGCTTATTGAAGTGATGCAGCTTCAAACCAGAACCGTGAAGTGATGTTTCAACAAGCATTTGAATGAGAGACCCCAAAGTTGGTCCTGTGTTTCAGAGTTATCTCTTTTGTCTTATAAACCATTAACTTGCTAGACCCCAATCATATGTCCTTTCCCTAAAACAACAAAACTTTAGTACTTCTTTACTGGGAAGGTCCTTCTTTAGCACTTTAATGGTTGACTAACTCTTTCTAGTTCCCTTAAGAACCTCCATCTCACCATCCAGCTTCATTTTTATAACTAGGCCATCTAGCATCAGCTGGCCAATTTATGGTTCAGTAGCTCTGTTCTCATGTCACACTGATTGTCTGGGGTGGGGGAAAGGGATAACATGTAACTGAAGTCAAAATTAATTGATCCAGATAGTTAACCTTGTGGGTGTAAGTTTGAGGTCCAAAGGGGCTCAGTCTTATTTGGGATTAAAGTAGTCCTCCTTCCCACTCATGTGTTTTATGTGTTTGGAAGTTACTGTATTTTTCCGACTATAAGACAATACTTTTTTCTAAAATCCTTACGCTAAAAATTGAAGGGCGTCTTATTCAAGGAAGTCAGCCAAGGAGAGAACCGCGCAGTTGCAAAACTGCCCATACTTTGTTTCTGCAGAGAGGCTTCCTCCTATTGCCAGCCTCCAATCACGAGTGAAATAGCTTGTCTCCCAGACAGACTTCCTCCAATCATAAGCCTTATGTAACTGACGTCAGCTGATGCTGAACAAACCAATTAGAGGAAGGCTGTGTGCAGAGACAAGCTATCAGCAGTTTCACTTGTGATTGAATGTAATCAGTTATGCAAAAGAACATGGAAATAGAGCTGCAGAGAGACGGTTTGGACCTCCTCCCACTGAGTGTATCAGGTAAATGTTAACTAATTACTAAATAAAAATGTGTTCTGCACTATCTTTAAAATATTGATTTCTTAATTTTGGGTTGGAAAAGTGGGGGTCGTCTTGTACATGGGGGCATCTTATTGACAGAAAAATACGGTAACTAGTTCTCACCTCTTCTGAGATCAAGGGGACGTTTCTCCTGCACCTTTGCATTACTGTAGCCTAGAGCTACCAAGTCTGAACTGCATAAATTCAGATAATCACTAAATGGCAGCAAAGAGATACTGTTTGCTACCATCCAGTGGCTGCCTGGATTTTTGCAGTTCAGATCTGTTAGTTCCAGTTTAGCTCATTCCAACACTTACTTAGTCATTGTCACCCACAGCAGAATTTCCATTTCCTTTTATTGTACTGCAGTGATGGGATTGTGAGAAATGACTCTTGTCTGGGTAGCGTTGATCAAAATGTCATGTGTGGGTGTCCAGAAAAACACCAGGGAGAAGGTTGAGAATCTACAGAAAGCCACAGCTCCTGTTCCATAAGTTGGCAACCTATTTTCAAAGATAATTAATGAAGGTGTCATTTTTTTTAAAGGTGGGCCTCTCTTAAATAGCAGCAGCAACAATTGAAAAGGAAAATAAGAGAAGCCAAAAGTGTTTTTCCAGTCTCTTCTTCCCTCCCTCCCTCCCACCCACCCCCCCCTTTTTTTTTTTTTGGTCTGTTCTATTGGGTTTTCAGAGAGCTCAACTAGTCCTGGTAAAATACTAGATTAAAGTACTGTGGGGTGGGGGAAGACATGTGGCAAGAAAATTTTTCAGATAAAGCTGCGAAAGTTGTAAAAAGAAGAAAGAATATTTGGAAAAGGAAAGGAAATTGTCTGCTTTTGAGCTTACTTTTGGATTAGAGGAAACAAGAGGAAGCAACATCTGGAGATTACAGAGTTTTGCACCCTGCCTAATCCCCATCTTCATTAAAGGTCAAAAAAAAATTTTTTTTTTAAATCTGCCTCTGTAGATGTGACTTTCTTCAATGAATCTCTCTCTCTCTCTCTCAAACTTGGTTTCAATAAAATGCAACATCTGTTGAATTTAGGGATTTTTTTTTTAACCTCAATTTATATTTCACATACTGTTTTGTAGTGTTACAAAGATACTAAGCTGGTTGATTTAGTCAATAGCGTCTTTTCCCCTATGCTATTTTCATGATTTTGGTTTTTTACATCAGGATTCTGCTAAAAGCCCAGATATACTAAATGACAAGTGTAGCTCCCAGTTTCTAGATAGATGAGAGAGTGTGGGTGTGTGTGTGTGATGGAACTACCAAGGAGAAAACCACACCTCCACCAACACTGGCAAGGCAAGCTACTATATATACACAGGGAGCAAACCCCACACTCCCTCACATTGATGATGTTACCTAGTTGGGTAATGAAACGTCTGCAAGCAAACCACCAAGCTCAGAGAGCACCAAGGACTCCACAATCTTGCCGTATCTCTAACAACAGCTTAACATGCAGTTTGCCAAGATGACAAGGGTAACAACCAATAACGTCCAACAAACTTGGCAACTGTTGCTTTTATTGATTTACTTTATTTTCCACAGTCCCCCTCCACCACCCCGACTCCATCTTTGGTTATTTATGTTTTCCTTCTGTCTTCTGTTTACATGTTATGCTGTTTGATTCCATTCAAAATGGTACAGGTCATAAACATGTGTGTTGGTGTGTTTTTGTATACAGTTGGGAAAACGGGGGACAGGGGCCTTACCCAGATAAACAGGGATTAACACCAGACAAACAATGAAGTGGAAAATGATACCCTAATCAAGAAACTACCAAGGAGAAAACCACACCCCCACCAACACTGGCAGGACAAGCTACTGTATATAAAAAGGAGCAAAACTCTACACTCACTAGCACTGATGATATTACCTAGTCTGATAATGAAACATCTGCAAGCAAATAACCAACCTCAAAGAGCACCAAGGACTCCACTGGGAAGTCAAACCCAACATTCTGGAAGAAGGCAGTGGTAAATTACTTCCATAATGCAGCCAAGAAAATTAAATGTCCTTGTCCATGAGGTCACCAGAAATTGATAGGAGACTACCTTTTTACCTCTCCTTGTTTCTGCACAGCAAGTATTTTCCATATACTGCATGATCATCTCTTATATGGTACATCTCTTAATACATCTCTTAAAATGGTATTGCATGATATTTCAGATGTACTGTGCAATGCCATCTGCTCCTACACTGCATGTTTTACACTTTCTGGCCAATTGGGAGATCCTTTAATTTTATCTCTCCTTATATTTTATGTGTTATGTAATCAGGGCATGAAACAAAAATTGGAGCCAGTGAATTATTTTTCTAGACTGAGCGTTATGTCTGTTGGGTGGAGGGGAGGCAAGATGTTCAAAAGAGAGAACCAAGCTTTTGCTGGATTAACAATTTTTGAGAAGGAGCAGAGCAAGAATTTCCTCAATTTGGATTAAATGAGGGTTTACTGTGCAGTTTTCATGTGTTGGCTGGTTCACCAATGCCCTTGATTTTCACCAGTTGTGCATGGGGGGCTGCAGGGGCATAAATAAATAAAAGATGAAATACTGCAAATCCCTGATCTACAAAGAAAAGTTTTCTCATGAAATCGGGCTGGCCAAGAAACAGTTATTTGGTACGGCTACATATGTGTTGGTGAATTTTCCAGTAAGAAAATTAGCCTTCTGCAACCAGACAGAATTCTGCATCAGGGCGAATGGGTTTCACTGACCTACTCCAAGCCTGCAAAAGAAATATTCATTAAGTAGCCCCAAACTGAAGAATTCAGTCTTTCTAGTAAACTTTCCTTCCAGCCCACCCCATGAATTCTGTAGTGATAAAATAATCTGGGCAAAATAAATTAGCACAGTTTTGGCACCCAAATCCCTGGACGAATGGTACTAACTTGAGGTTGTTTCCTGGACTCCAATATCCCTTCTCTCCAGCTCTCTTCTCAGATCCATTGGTGGCCAATTTCATTATTTCTCTTCTGACTGCCAATTTCATCTGCATTTTAAAACAAACAAAATCCCCTTCCTATGATGATAGACAGAAAAGCCCTGACTTGAAAATCCCCCCCCCATAATCATCAAGCCCCCCCCCCCGGCACCAATTAATTACAATTCCCAGCATGCCTCACTGTTGTCTATGCAGGGTGGGATTGCTGGGAGTTGTTGAGAGGGTTATAGTCTTCCCATCTCTCAAGAACTCCCCCCAAGCTAGAAAATAGAAGCTGCAAACATGAGAGTTGTGATAAAGATCTTATTTAGATCAGCTCAATTAACAAGCATGTGAGCAAAGCAGAGAGAATTTCTAATTGCTATTGATTTTATGCTGGAGGTGGTACTCTGAAGACTACTCTAATGGCCAACAATGTAAAACCAATAGACAGATGAACTACAGGGAACAGATACTCTGTTCACCAATTTACAATGACAGGCTTTCAGATGTTAAAAAATGAAGTTGGCTTGAAGGGATGAAAGGATTCTGAATGTCATACCCCATGACTGGGAGGTGAAACTGGGTGACATCAGGCCAGTCCCTTTCTTTCACCCTGATCTACCTCACAAGATTGCTCTGGAGGCAAAATTAGGGAAGATAAACTTCATGTACACCAAATTGAGTTCCCAGAGGAGAGGTGAAATTTAAATGCAATAAATAGATGAATAAACAATATATGCTAAGAAATAGTTAAAGCAAATGAGCTGTAGAGCACAAACGCTTCCACTTGTATAAATGGTAAAGCTGTAGGCATTAAAAAAAAAAGGTTATATTTTATTTTATTTTTACAGGGGAGAAGCTGGTAATCTCTTTATTGAATGTTGAAAATGTAAGCAAAATATTGATGTTTATTTCTACAACAGCTTCTAAGCGCTGTAATATTTCTTCGGCAATTTATTTTTGTTTCTTAGGAGTGGGGCAAAATGCTTACGAAGCAAACTCGCTGCTGCAGCAGCCAGAGTCCTGCTGGAATACAACAGCTACAGTGGAAAAAGGACACTTTTTAAAAGTTTTTCATCCGAGGATAGTTCCCAATAAAAATCACACAACCCAAAACAAATACACACTGGAATCAATCGGAAGAGCTTTGCTCTTTATTCATTTCCGGTATTGTACAAGGAAATGAAGGGGCTTCTGATATACTGGATTCCTACCCAGCTTCCAGATCACCAGAATGGTATTTCTAATCATGAGCTTTCCACAAGCACTGCTAGTGTTTTAAGATTAGTGTTCTCCCCATTCTAGCCAATCTCTCTGCATTGTTTGAAGGGCTTGTGGTCTTAATCTTCTACCTAACAAATCTAGGGTTTCAGGTTATGCTGTTCAGCTTTTATTCCTAAGAATAATGGATCAAAGTGAGGACCCACTAGTTTTTCTTCCTTTGAAATTTTGCCCAAGAACAACAACTAAAGAGGAGCAACAAGGTGTTTTGATTTGTTTTTTCCCCCCACCAGTAAAACTTGGCTTATAAGCGGAGATAATGTGAATCAGTTGGAATAGTTGGCAGCTGAGACCCAATGAGTTAACAATTTGGGTTTATTTCCATTTAATTTCATTTCCCTTGGAATTAAGTCTTCTACTCTGTGCTTTCTTAGCTTCCTCTGGAAAGATTAAACAGTAACCCCAGTTGAGATACATAGCTATATGCAAAGCAATAAATGCATATGCACAGATCATAAAACAAACAGAACTAAATAAACAACGCTGGATATCATTTTCTAAAGCACAAAAGATCACAACTGCATAATTGATCAAAGGGAAAAAAATAAGGCCAGGTAGACAAAATAAGTTTCTCTCTTTTGTTGCTTGATGTTCAAAGAACATTTTTTTGTTTCTATTGCTTATATATATATATATATATTTTTTTCCCCATCCCAAAGGAATTAGCATGGCACATGAGATGTCTAGCAAGTTCAATCTGTGAGATAGAACTCTACAGAGTAGTCAAAATAGAACTTATTGAAAGTCTCAGAAGTTTTAGGATGAGGAATGGAACAAAGTTTCATCTTTTTTCCTGACCTTAACTTCTTCTCCTCCAATTTCTGTATCAGTTTGCACATTTGTTCTGGGTTGCTATGGAATGATCTACACCAGGGAAGAACAGTCCATAGCTACCTAAACCCAAATTTAGGTACAAATCCTAGAATACTAATGCTGAATGAAGCAGAAGGGAAGTAGGAAAGAAAGCAATCACACGGAGAGGTTAGCTTAGATAAATTAATTTCTACCTTTAATAAAATATAACATAATAAAACTTTAATGAAATATAAATTAATTTGATTTCATTTTGTCCAATCACCTTTGAAGGTTAATTCCTAGCACTCCACTCAGAGTTGATCCATAGATAATGATAGATAGATAGGTGATAGAAGATAGAGATAGAGATAGAGATAAGTGATACACAGTTTTGCTATATACTCTTACTTAATAAATATGCATTGGACTGAACTGTAATAAGGAAACCGTGGAGCATGATCCCTTCATCAAGAGGCAGGGTTCACACATAAACCACAATGTAGTCTGTTTGACTTTGGCTTAGGATATTGTGTCAACTTTTATATATTGTGATTTATAAACCATAGTTGACAGCTTAGGATGTTGTACAAATCCTGGCATTTGGAATTTATTTATGGAGAAACAGGCTATGATGGAGTGATGTGTGATCCAGGACTAAGAGCTTCTTGCTCTGAATAAACCTTATCCCTAATTCCATCTACTGGACAAAAACTAGCAGCTAACAGTTAAGCAGAGAGATCATATCAACCAGATTTCATTGACCTTTCATAGTTGGTTATTTTTCTCTCAAAGTTTATTACCGCTTCTGTCTCTGATGCATTGCTTTCTAAAATTCTCTGCATAATTGGCCTGGCTTCAAACCTGGATGGAAAGCCTTGGAATTGAACGGCTGTTCCAAAGTTCACTCTTGTTCAGCAACTGATCTTATCAAGGCACCAGATGTCACCCATGAAATGCTTAAAAATTTCTATTTCCTTTATGGCAAACACCTTACTTTGCACCACCACCTCTTCTTTCACCAACATTAAAAAAAAAAAAAAAATGCGTGGGAAACAATTGAAGGGACATACCCTGCTAAATGTACATTTTTATTTTTTAATCTCCAGTTGATCAAAGTGCAGAATATCATGGACAGAGCTTCACGTTTTTATTGCAGACAGAAATGGAGATGAAATTCACTTGGTGAAATAGTCTCGTCTTCTTGCCTGATGGATACAGAGTTCTTAAACTTGAATGCATGTAATGCTTTTATAAAACTTTAGTGAGACTAAAACAGCTTCAGGTTGCTTCAAAATGCAGGATTGATGCAGGATAAAATCTGCTCAGTGCTCAAGTATCTACTCTTTTCCTGTATATTTGCAACTAAATCAAGTATCACAAATCCAGTGCATGATTCCAATACAGTCTCAGCCCCCCGAAACATCCATTGTTCCTGGAACTTCTCACTAATCAGGTTAATACAGAACATGCAAACAATATATAAGGGTATAAAGAAAGCTTCTGTTCCTTGAACAAAAAGAAAAAAAAAGAAAAAAAACAAGAGTTTCTTAACCATTGATTTGTAAACCAAAGCCTCTACACTTTCCATCTAGAACGAGAGAGAGAGAGAGAGAAAAATGAACTTGATACTTCCTTATCTTAAATAATAATAAACTCAAACATCAACCCACACGATAATCCAAAGAGATTCATTCTCCATAATTGTTCCTCAACTTCATGGAAGCTTGAGGAGTAACGGCTGCACGAGCCCCATAAACATCTGATCACAATCTGTGAGTTACAGTGCAAACTCTCAGAGATAATTGTGCAGACTCAAAATGATAAACATGTCAAGATTATGATTTCTTCTCCTTAAAAAAAAAATGAAACGAAGATGCAACTGGAAAGGCTGTGCTTTGGGAGCCCCACTTGTATTCCCATGATCAATCTTCTAAATTGGTTTATAATTTGAATGTGTTCATATTTATGGATACCGTACAAAGCCAGGCAAGGGATAACACATGCATTGTTCCTTTCGTATTACAGTCTCTAGATGTTTTTCCAAATCCACACAGAGGGGCATTTTGCTTGGCGAGAAATGTATAGTGAGCCTTAAAAATGGTGGATTTCTATACACTTATTCCTGTGAATCACAGAAAAATAGCTTTCAACTTGGAAAAAGATTTTTGGGCCTTCTGGAAATCCTTTAAAACTTGGTTGGTCAACAGGCCTGGGGATCACAAGGGAATGGTAATTGGGTTAAATGGCTTTGTTGTTTATAATCTGATGCTCTGTCTTAGCCTCTTATAATAATATTGATTTTGGGGGCTTTTGAATGTTTTTAAAATAGTTTTGATGGCTGTTTTGTATGCCACCCAGAGCCACATGGAATGAGATAGACAGCCATATAAATATGAGTAATGAAATAAATAAATGAATAAATAATTAAATATTCAAGTCCCAAATCTTTCAGTGTTAATGTCTCTGACTATTGGCTCCTTATTTAAAAACTTCCAGCAAAATGGATGCTTTCTATCTAAAAGTTTTTCCTCTTGAAACGTTAAACAGTTTCTCCTCGCGTTTCACTGAATATCGCCTCCCAGAGGCACTTGTGAGATGGCGGCTATACAAATTGAGTTGATAAATGAATATCCCAATAAATTGCTTTCTTGTGATTTCTCCTAATTCTAGCCTCCTGTATGGGAGGTGCTCCCCCCCCCCACAAAACAATCCCTACTCTCAAAGACTTTGTCCTTGTAACCAAGGTGAAGACGAATCTGTGCATCATATCCTTCTGTTTTGCTTTGTTTTGATAAGAACTGTCATGCCTTTATTATAACATCTATTTTAAGTAATCCCCCAGACAGGGAGATTGAATTTTATATCAGTTATCTTTCAGTGGATCAACATAAAAGCCAAATTCTGTGCTATTGCTCTTACTCCATGCCCTTGGTTGTTAGAAGGTTGGGTAATTTTAAGAGCCTTTGGGGGCTGTCCTGTGGATGCCAGTATTGGCTGAATGTTTGCCATTCAATATATTTATGTATCTATCGGTCAAATGATCATAATCAACATATTACTTAGTTAACCATTTTAGTTTCATTATCTGCATTGCCAAAGGTTGGTGATCCCTGTCCCTTTAGTAGCACTAGAACATACAGAAATGCCTCCAGTTCCACAATTCCCATTACTTTTATCTTCAGGCCAATATAAATTCCAGGGTTTTATTTCTTCAACCCTTATCAACTCAGAGGAGGGAAGTCAGTTGGCCAATTCAGGTGAAGTACGCAATTGGATTCAGGAGTGCCCTTGTGGAGGGGACCAAAAATGTCAAGGTGATGGCCATCATCATGCAATCAAAGTCCCCCTTTTTACATGTGTTGCATGCAAAAAAGGGGTAAGGCTTCAACTGCATGGTTGGGGCTGCCATTTTGACTTTTTTTACCCCCCACCCTCCTTAACATACCCCTGGGTGGCTCCTAATAAGTAGCTGGATGGTTGTCTTGGTATACTAGAATCCAACCCTATCATCGTATAAACTAGAGTGCCAGGAGAGGATAGTCTTCAAATTGGGGAATTATTGGAAATTTCATACAAACATCTCCATTCTTACAATACTACTTTCCAAATTCAAAATATTGCAGTGCCTTTTCCTGAGAGGAGTCCGAAGGAAACATGTTGGTGAGATGCACCTGACCCCTTCTGCAACTCCACAAGGAACTCCCTATGCTTACCCAAAACTGTACCAACTGTTTATTAAGTGGAGGTACACAGATTTCTCTGTACAGTCCCACCAGCGGCAATGAGGAAATGTAGATCTCATGAAAGCTATACAAATGGTAATTTGAACAGGCCTTAGGAGATACCTGCAAGTGGGGGGGAAAAACAGTGAAATATATTAGTTGGGCTTTCAGTATGTTATTTTCACTGAGGCTTCCCTCCTTCCATCGTCTTCTCCCCTTTCAGCCTGTGAAAATTCCCCAGGAGATTTCCAGGTGGAAGCCAAATTTGTTGAACTGTGAAAAGGAATAACGAGTCTGTGACAATTCAGTTCCCTGGGGAGCAAGAAAGGGGGCAAAGAAATTCATAGAAATAAATGTTCCTTGTGAAATCAGCCTGAACCTGGAGTTCTCCATGTTTAAGTTATAACCTACCAGCATGTAGAGTTAGGTTCGGTTCCCTGCCACCATTACCGTGCATGGGGGGGCTTGATAAGCAAATGACGTTTCATGTAGGTTCTGGTCATGGGGCGGGGGGGCAGTGGGAGGAATCCCATCTGCAAGAATATATTGTAGAGCAAAAAGAAAATCCTTTTTGAAGAACATTACACTTACATGGATTGTTGAATTTGCCCTAGGCTGATCCAGGGCATCGGTATGTATAGTTTTTAGCGTAGTTTCTAATTGGCTGTAACTCTCCAAGGCATCCATTGAGTTTCTTCTCATCCCTGCTAGTTAATATCTATTTTTGATGTCAGATGGCAGAAACTGCTTGCAGACAGAGGCACAACATTTAAATGAGTCAAAGGGATTTAACTGTCCAATAGAAGAGAATATCTGTAGCTCAGCGTTGAACTGTGGTGATCTCTGAGCTCAGTTGTTTGGTTGCAGACATTTCATTACCCAACTAGGTAATGTCATCAGGTGGAAATGTGGTACCATTTCCACCTGAGGGCGAGACAGGAGGAGCGGGAGAAAAGGCAGGAACTGCCAGACAGGAGAAGCAGGAGAAAAAGGCAGTTTCTGCCTTTTTCCCCACTCCTCCTGTCTCGCCGTCTCCACCCCTCTTTCGCTTGCTCGCTCAGTCTCATGCTTTTTACGCTGAGCCACCACCACTTGCAAAGCTGCTAAAGGAGGGCGTGCATGGCTACCCATGAATTAAAGGCCTGACGTGAGCCTTGCTGAGTTCGCCATTCAGAAAGAACTACCCTAAGCTGTAGGGGAAGACATGAACACGGCAGGAAAACTGTCTGTTCCCTCACCACAGACAGCCTCCTCATCCCCACTTGGTTCCTACTTATCTTCACCGAGTTCCTGATAGCAAGACTCCTCACAAAAATACTGCATAATCTTTAGGAGCTGTACAGCTGCTTCATATGGTACCACGCGTCCACCTGACGATGTTACCTAGTGGGGTAATGAAATGTCTGCAAGCAAACTACCAAGCTCAGAGAGCACCAAAGACTCGGCAGGATTTAAGTATGTCACCATTCATTCCAGACTTGAGGATTTCAGGACAAATCTTACCACAACCAGTTACAGGTATCTTTACAATTCTTACAAACAGCTTTTATGCTGGTGTGCTGTATTATCTTACCCTTGGCAATTCTGGGGGGCAGAGATTGTCAACATACCTTTCTCCAAGCTCCCCTGTTCTTGCCAAGTGGACACAGAAGAGACGGTAGATCTCCTACCCTGCTTCTCTGATAGAGACATCCATCTTACTACATTATGCCTATTTTAATAAAAATGCCAAGCAGGCCAGATGAATTTTTCATATCTTTTCTTTTATGAGTACCCACAGTTTCTCAAAAATTGGCCAAGTTCAGCGCAATTGTTATCGCTGCTTGCTAAAGTGAATTCATGTCTGTTAACTCTTCTTTGTTGGATGTATTGAAGGTTTGTGTATGTGTTGTGTATCTGGAGTGCTCTAAGATTACAATGCTGTATTAATACAAACAAAGATCTACCATTGACCCTGTTTGCATAATAGGTTTGAGTTCAAATACAGTAGGAGCAACTCCATGCAAGGAGGGAAGGGGGAGAGAGTTCCTTTTCCAAGCTAAGCCCCAATCAGCTGCATTGTGTGAACAGACATGAAGAGTGATGGAGGACTAACCTTCTGATCCAGCAGCCAAAGCAGAGTTGAAGTTCTAGACTGGAAGATCAGGGTTTCCCCAGGCACTCTGTCTTCTATTCATTTTTTGCTCTTCCCATTCCCAGTCACATGGGGTGTGGGCAATGAATGGGATGAGTTAAATCCTCCCTGATTCTGTCAATGGGGTGCTGTGCCTGAACTGGCTACTGCCCCCACTCTGGAAATGGAAAAGGAAGGAAGTGGTGGTCTCCCAGCTTCCTTTATGGAGGTTCGAAGGACACACAAAAGGAATTTGTCCTTGACCATAGTGTCCTTGATGGTGCGTGAGAGAGTTAAGCGAATCACCTAAGGGGGCAACTGACTTAGTCAACTGTATTGTACAGGACCCCAGAATGTCAAGATTTTGCTGGAAGCAAAACCAGACTTCACAGCAGGGCAAATTAGCATCAAAATCCACTAGCATGGGTCTTTCTTCATTAAAAATTGTCCTGAACAATTGCATATAGAAGAGCTTATCTTGGAGGAATCTGCATTTTAAAAGCCTGTAGGAAAGGACATCTCTCCTATGGAGAAATTCCTAAATTCACCATGAGTCTTCACTTGCAGTTAAACAACATTTAGAGGCAATTCTGTACATCGGACCTTTTGAAATGTAACTTGTTCAGGAGATGTCTCATAAAACTTTGTCCCCTTCTTCTGCAGATTGATAAGCAGCATTGCCTCAGTGGAAACCCAGGTTCAGTTCTTGTGCATCTAAAGCATGGAAGATAATGTGTATGGTTTCACTTTTCTTTTTCTTTTGTTTTCTTTTTTCATATAGATAATCACAAGAGGGAATGCCTTGTCTTTTCAACCCCAATACCAATTCAGTGATTCAGCAAGAGGACTTATGATCTCCCCAAGGTGCTCTGCTGTGGGGACAGTCAGCCAACTCAGGTCAATGTTCTGAAAGTTTCTAGCAAGATGTCTTCAGGGCAAAAAACAGGTCTCTGCTCTGCTTTGGGGCATCATCTCCATAGATACGATATTTTAGGAAAACCTCCAGCAGCAGATTAAACTGTCTTGGGGGAAGTCAGCTGTGGGATATCAGACTTGTATAGTTTGTTTCTCTGCATCCTTTCCACGACTATCTATAACAGTGTTGTCCAAACTTGGCTGGCTGGGGAATTCTGGGAGTTGAAGTCCACTCATCTTAAAGTGGCCAAGTTTGGACAACACTGATCTATAACATTTAACCTTCTGTTTTCACTGGAGACAGACTTGTATTCTAGTTGGACACTACTGTGAGCACCAGCAAGAGCTGTGTGCCAACAAGCATGTGAGTGCCACACATGGGGATGTGGGGAGGGGGTAATGTGCCAGGGCAGCAGAAAGAGACCTGAGGACTCTTGTTCTGTCCAAGATCTACATTGCACATTCTTTGATTTCACTGACACAGAGGGACCCTTTGTGTAACAGAATCACAGGTTTTTTATGCTTAGCTGAAAACGAAGGTCTAGAAACAATGTCACCTTCTGTTCAGGCTTTGTGAAAGACAAGCTTTCCCAAGGTTAGACAAGGCCAGGAAGAGAGACATTCAAACTTGGCAGAGCCCTGCAAGTTTGAACTTACAAAGAAAATGCCAACACCAGAGCCAGCTGAAAGTTGTCCAATACTCAGCAAACTTGAGAGATTTGTAAATCTTGCTCAGGTGGGCTGTTAAAGCAAACCCACCATACACTGCTCAGAGAGGGAGAAAGGGAGAGGGGAGAGAAACACTGCAGGAAAAAATAGCAGAGCCTGGAGGCTGAATCTACAGAGTTGGACCTAAGTGAGAGAGTCAAAGAAGGAGTCAGGAATAATTCCAATATACAGAAGGAAGAGGCAGATTGAGGGAACAAAGACACCAATAACCAGAGAGGCTGCTGCTCCTGAAAGATATTAAATGCTAGCAGACACCCTGGCGATCTGTCCTGACTCTTAATAGATATGGCATGAGCTTTGCTGAAGCTACTCTCCTCCTATTTCCAGGAAAAAGATCTTTGCTCAAACATCCCCACAGGCTGTTCAGGTTTGCGGGTGCTCGGAAGGGACAAATGCATGCAGCAAGTCAAAGGAAGACAGATGCCAGCTGTGGGCTACCTCGGGTTGGGTTTCCTGGCTGTGCAGCTGCAATGGGAGACAAAGGGGAGCACTGCCATCTTTTAACACTGAGGAAGGCTGCAACTAGGAGCACACGTTACTCACCCATCTGTGATCCGTCAGCAAAAGTGGTTTGCAGTTTGAGGAGCCCATATTGATAGGCGTTGCTCACCATGAGACAGCCTGAAGGAATTTCAGCTCCAACCTATGGGTTGTTCTGTTTCTTTAAGTGATTGATAAGTGGGCATAGTAGAGAGGGGAAACTGTTGATGAAAGTTGGTTAGGGTGGAGAAATCACAGGTTTTCTACCACTGTGGCTTCAGCAAAGAGGTGCAACCCAACAGGCTCACTCCATAGGGCTCCTGCTTGTAACTGCTTGTAGACAATCTTACCAGCTGTAGTCCACAGAAGAGTTGGAGTGAGAGACAGAGATGGAAAACCATGCCTGACCCTCAGGTTAGCTGCGAGATCATGAGCCATTTGATCAAGATCTTTCCCTGAATCATCTGCCATCCAGAGGGTCATTTTAAGAAAAATGACAGAACGACAGAAATTAACTTCTGAGGTTTTTGTTTTCCTCTCCCCTCCCCGTTCACTATACCTCTTGTGTCATCCATTAGAGTTTATACCTGCAGATAAGGACTATTGTTTATTTTAATTTCTGTGCAGTCTTAGCACATTTTAGCTGAATTATGGCCTTACACATTTATGATACCCTAATGGTCTTTTGTTAATTAAAATATCTATGTTATTAATAACAGCAATGTCCCCCACACTGTTTTTGGTGAATAGAGCTGCCTATCGACTGCCCTTGGCACCCTGCTCACACCGCATTTGTATATACCAAAAAATTCAGCAAGTAAAGCAGCATTTCTACCACTTTATGCTTAAATGTCTATGGTACAAAACAGGAACAAGGAACAATTCCGGGTAAAACAAGCAGGCTTAGTTTACTGTGCCAATCATTTAAAAGAGAGAAGCCAGGTATAGGACGTTCTTACCTTACTGTAGGTCCTGTTCTCACAAGATGTTTTGTTTGTCAAGAGGAGGCTTAGAGTGTAGTGTGAACAAGAAAATGCAATCAGCGCTACTGACCGGAAAGGTTATGAATGGGGCAAGTTTGATCCCCAAACAGCATGTCAAATGCACCCGGAAAAGAGGGTAAAACTGTGAAAGTTTGTTTTCACCTGCTCAAAAGGAAACAGCCTAACACTAGATTGTGCTCCTACCAAAACAAGGAACAGCTAGAAATTGTACCTCCCACCCAAACGAGAATTGTTTCTAGCTCTTTATTTATATTTAGATAGATAGATAGGTAAAGAGTTTATTAAAGATTTTACAAAGAACATAAAAACGAATACAAACGAAAAACAGTAAAAAGAGCAAAGAAAGAAAAGGTATCAAAAGAGAGAACCAAAAGAAAAAGAAAGAAGAATCTCTTTCGATTTCTTTGGCAGCAAATACAGTCACAAAATTAATTCTTACTCTAGGATTACAAAAAAAGTTCACGTTTTTCTATTATCCAATTTTTTTCTAGTCATCAAAACCACAAACCGTAAGTGCCTTTTTTCCCGTTTCTGCAAAAAGTCCGTAAGCGGCTTCCAGTCAGCCACAAAGGTGGACATTGTTTGTCCTCTAATCAAGGGAGTGAATTTAGCCATCTCTACAGGTTCCATCATCTTCACCAACCTTTCCTCCATGGTAGGCAGTGCCGAACCTTCCCGCTTTTGAGCATATATCATAGTCTTGCTAGGATTGCTTCTAGCTCTTCATGTAGAGCAGTGGGAGAAAGAGGCACAAGAAATGTGAACATTGCCCAAACCAGACCAAACCCTACAAGCAAAGTCATGAAAACACCACGCTTGTCAGAATCTTAAAACCCATCTCCTTTTCCCCCAGACACACCTGAGTTCTTCTCAGGCTCAGAAGCAACCAAAAATGGTTAAAAGGCCGAGGAATGAGGAGTCTGACCCCTTTTTTTCCCCAGAGGGCCCCATTTCCCCTGGCAGATTTATCAGCAGCCTAGTTTGCCCAAAATGAGATGTAAAACATGGGTTTCATTTTCCAGAGCAGATGCTGCTGTTAAGAAGCAGTGAGACACTTTAGCTGAGAGCTTTGGAACTGGCATCCTTTCTAAAGGAAGCGGCACTGATCACACATACACACACAGTCACACACACCCACTGGCCCTGATGGTTGCGATCTTGTTTCTTATCCCTGTGTTTTATGGCTGCCAGCTTGGTGACACCTTGCAGAAATACGATAGTATTGTTTGCCCAGAAGCTCTGCACCATGTTGGGGTGAAGTTGCCATTCAAGGGAACAGAATAGAGAAACCCTTCTGAAGGGCTCCAAAATTTAGAGGCATCTTTTCTGTCTCCTGCAGGCTGAATGGAAGAAGCTGGGGACTCCGTCTGAGGGCTCCCCAATGTGTGTTCTGCATTGAGCTAAGGCCCTCTCCTTGCCCGTGGCAATTGGGAACAAAAATATGTTCACTTTTATCCCCAGGAATAAATCAGTCTGAATTGGATGGCTCCTGTTGGCTTCTAGTTGCTCCAGTTGACTTCTACTGAGTTCAAGTTTCAATTTTAAAGCTGCTGCTTATGCCAATGGATTTCATACCTTTTGTAAAAATAAATTATTCCAAAATGCTTCCTATTGATCAGTAAATGTAATCCCATATACACTACATCTGGAGTTCATCCATGCACTGAGAATTGGCATCAACCCTGGCCCCCCAGCTTCATTTTGAGGGGAGTGGAGCATGTAGGATTTCAGAGAAAGTATATTTAGATGGCCTGGTTTTTGGCTTCCTATCTAATAACTTGACTTCTTGGACTTTAGGATTTTATTAGACAGAATTTGCATATACCACAGCTACTGACTCTGCACAGAGCTAGCTAACTAATAGACAACTACCCCAACTATTTGTATCCATCATTTCTAGGGGTGTGCAAAAGCCCCTTTCCTTTTATAAATCAAATTGGAAAAATCAAGTCACTCAGTTTTCCAGATCAATATGGACTGCTGAAGTGGATTAATGATCCAGATTGAATCAGTGGTTTGAATCAGATCAGAGCTGATTTGTACATCCTTGTTTATTTCACTCTTCTTAAGACACCTTTGATGTTTTCTGGATAAGAAGCTCCAAAATCAACTTGAAATTTCACCTGGACTTAAAGATGGGATGGCAGTTCTTCTGCACAACTCTGAACCTGAAAGACATAGAAAGTAGCTGATCAAATTTAAAATTCACCTTTCCGTCTTCTTTAATGTACACCCTGCCCTACTTAGCTTTGCCTAACCTTGCTATAAATATGCAAATCTCATCCTATCAAACCCCATTTTCAGGAAGTCCTCATTTTCTGTAGCTCAGAAACAGGATCAGTTGGCATTAGCAAAACTGTACTTTGGCAAAGCTGGCTAAAGCAAAGGAGAATCCTAAAGGTTTAGCAGCGAACGCCTAGCATCCTGCTCTCAGCATGCTAATAAATCCACCTTTTAAGAGAAAATTTATTAACATACAATTAGAGCAGAGGCTATCAACAGAATCCATAAGGCATAAGTCATCTCTTTCTTCCCAGCCTCCCCTTCTCTCACGCAACCTGCTAACTAGTGTCACTTTTATGAAGACCTGCAGGCAGAGGCAATTTGGTCAGCCTCTTCCTTGCACATGCATACAGGCAGAGATTTGCATACAGTATGGGTGCTGTGAAGCAGAGATGGAGCTGAGCAGATTTATAATGCTCCAGGAAGCAGCAACAGCAGAGGAGGAGAAGGTAGAAAGGAGAAGGGAGCGATTTCATAGCAGTCCAATTTCTGCAGCGCAGAGATTTCGACCAGGGCCATGAAGATGTACTGACTTTGTGTTACTGCTGGTGAAATTTGAAAGGTTATGGATGGATTAGCCATTTCATCTACTCATAGAAACAAGAGATGAATTGGGAAGCAGCTCGCCTTCATCTCTACTTCATCCCCAAATCATCAAAAACAATTATTAACTTCTAGAGTTAGTATCTGAACTTTTATAGCTCCTCTTCCCTCCCCAGATTTATTGTAGGTAAGTGTTTTAGCAACTCGTGTTTGGCTGATGGGTAAGATTAAATTGCTGCAAATAAATACATCTACACATTGGCAGCATTCACATGAGATGTTAAACCCTAAACTCAGATGATCAAAACATGACTGCTCTGTTCATATAACATATAATTCCCAAACCAATACACCAAATTATGCATTAACCCAATGACCCAACTCACACAGCATGCTCAGAGAATGGGCAGTGTGGAAGGGTCAGTGGGGTATAGTGGTTAAAGCGTTGGGCTAAGACTTGATAGACCCAGGTTCAACTCCACCATAAGCCATATGGTGACTTTGTGCTAGTCGCTTTTTCTCCACGCAGCCTATTTTACCAGCTTGTCATTGCAGGGAAAAGTTGGAAGGGAGGCTGCTATGCACACTCTCTTGAGTGGAAAGGCAAGATACAGATCCAATAAATCTGTAAATAACTAAACATACCTAACACCATTTTGCCCCATTGTGCAAACTCAGTCCTAATGAGACAAAACTACATCACTCTACATCTCAAGTCCTTCCTCCAAAATGCACAGTAGCCCCTCCCTGAGCCATGATACCTTCAGGCTGCACAGTTCCACATCTACCATATTACTGGCTGCTGGCCCTAGAAAAAAAATGAACCACATGAACAATTAGGAGTGGAGGAAGAATAAATCTGGAAGGAAGAACATCCAGTCATGACTGCCAGTGCTGCTTTGGGGATCCAAGACCTTGCAGCTGCAGAAATAAGATTCTACATGTTGCTTACAAGTCAAATACCTGGTCAAGGGTTCTAAATTGTTCCACACGGTTTAGGTTATTTCTTCTTCTTTTTAAGCATGCACCAATCATATCCATTGGGAAAAAAATCTTTATGTAATTATACCCCTATTGTCCCTTGTAGTTTTTGGTCCTCTGAACTCCCTCTTCCCCTGCTTTTCTTTTAAGCACTACAGATCTGTAGAGCCAAAGACCCAGAAAGGAAAAATTGACAAAAAACTCAAAACTGAAGGCATTATTGACTGCAGATAACTAATTCCGAGAATGTCAGATACCCTCGTTCAAATTGTTTTGGGAGCGTTGTTCTATGATTTTGATTACTTTCCCAGTCAATCATCAAATAAAGTTAGCTGTGAACACACAAGCTGAAGAACTTAAATAGGGCTTCAGTGTCTGCAGAGGCAGCCAATCCATGTGATGTGTTAATCCAGATTTCCCCAATCAGATGCCCTCCAAATATGCTGGATTTCAACTCCCCAGACAGTAAAAGAACATCTGCACATCTGGAGAGCAGCAGGTTGGGAAAAGCTAGTATAATGAATATTTTGTAACTGTGTAGAATGGAGACCTGGACCCAAGCAAATAGCAAACAATGGCATTCAAGTCTAAGATAAAATATGACCAGAGAGAAACAATTACATTTCAGGTTTCTAAGGATCATGTTCCATGCACATCACTTTTCAAGACTGACTGAGCTATTCAGTAGACTCCTTGACTTGGTGCACATGTCACCCTAAGCCATATTTGGCTTTGACTGTTATGTGAACCCTGACATTGTGATTTATAAACCATGGATCATGGTTGTGCTTATTTTTGAGGCCAAGGACCATACTTCATCTCTGAGTTGTATGCTTACTCTAAAAAGTAGCATTGCTTCATGAATCCTATCACCTCAGCTTGCCTATCTCTAGCTTCAGAGAACATGTGAACCCAGACTTGTTCAACAAACAGTGATTAGACAAGTTAGCATAATGTATAAATCTAAAGGACTTGGGAACAGCATCCCAGTGTTGATATGGATATAGTTGATGGATTAGAGCAGAGGTGAAAAGGATGTGGTTTCTTGGATTTATTTGTATGTTTTATTAAAATCTAAGCATTCATCAAACCGGTGACAGATACAAATAGCATACATTTATAATTAAAGTACAGGGTACATTTGAGGACATTCAGAGTCTACAGTTAGGTTAAAATGAATTCCCAAGAGACTTGACAAGCCTGCTTCTGCACCACAGACATTAATGGGTATGCAGGGATTTAAGTCCAGACTTTTTTATGGTAAGCACTCAAAGCCTTCTACATGGATAGGCTAACTTTTAAAAAATTTCTGCTATATTCTAAAATTCTTTATATCCTATATTTCACCTATTTTTTAAAATCAAGATCTCAGATTGGGTTTATGAAGAAGAAGATGGCCATTTTCTAAAATAGGAACCAAATCACGTTCACATCCTTTGATACCCTGCAGTCTCTGGGCTTAGCAGAATGATGGAACAAGATCTCTTAGACTACTAGAGGATAAATTGACCTAGGATGGGACATATCAAAAAGTGGCATGATTTTATATTCGTGAAGGTTTATACATACATGATGATGATAATGAATACAAGGGGCTAACCCAAACAGATTAAAAAAAAAAATTCTGACCTTCAGAAAGAAACTGTGTGTGATATGTATGTAGGTATGTGTATGTATGATGTATAAACCACTCACCATATTTACTAATCCACATTCATGCACCATCACACCCCTGGTAAGATCCACTTTTCAAACATTTGAAAGGATGTAGAAGTATGAGCTATTTTAGCAAGATACGTGTCGTCCCAAAGGTATCAGTGTTAAATGTATACTTCCTTAAAAGTGATCTCTCTCTCTCTCTATCTCAATATCACTTTTTGATATGCTTTCTTTCAGTAATGTTGTTTTAAAGATATAGATATATAGATATAGATATATATATCACATCATTACTAAAAGAAAAGAAAAGAAAAGAAAAGAAGAAAGATGGATGTAATTCAAGTAAAAAAGCTCAGATATTTCAAGGGTCTGAAAATAACTTAAAGCAAGCCATGAATAAGGATCCAAGACAAAGCCCACAGTGATATCAGCAGGCATAAAGGATTCAAGATAAGAATCTAAATCCCTGTTTGTATCTTTGGACAATCATAAGGGGTGGGGTTGAGCAAAAATGGAGAGATTAGTGACAGTAAAGAATACATATAACCTGTGGACAGACACCGAGTAACCACAAAGATCACAGACAGAAATATGCAGGCATTCACCCAAAGCACCTATTATGTCCTATTCAGTGAGCCTGTGCTGTGTGCCCGTGAGATCTGATGAAACAGCCTGTTAATTAAATAACTAATAGTATAGAGTTTTTCTTTCCTTTTCTTTTTTTTAAGTCAGTTCTCTGCTTTTACCTGCACAGAAAAACATCCTCTGTGTGAGGTGAGGCAGGAAGCCACCTCATTTATTTACTTATTTATTAATTTATAAATAACATCAACTTTTATGGCTGCCCACTCCTACAGGACAAGGGTTAAAAGCAGTATAAGGATTAAAACAAAAACCCAACAGCCATACTGGGGCAGGTGGGGGAAAACATAATTCCACCTCCCTCACCTTTGCTGATTGGTGCCCCATGTCTAAGCCCAGAACTTGCAGAAAGACCTTCAGCATCCTTCTGAAGGTAGACTGGGTTGGGGCTGTGCTGCTCTTGGGAAGGGGTTGGGGGTGGTGAATGTTCTTCCAGATGGTACATCCCTTCCATCCAGAGGGTATATCTCTTCCATACTGAAAAAGACTTCTGGACTTTCCTTGTATGGAGATCTTTTCTGCGTGTGAAGAAAGATTCCTTGATGCTTCCTCTACAAACTTCCTTTTTCCATAAAGAAGAAGATTCCCTGTCTCCTTAAATGAAGCTTGTTTCCCATCTTCTCCTGCACGGAGAAGACATTTCCTATTTTTCCTGTGAAAAGAATAAGAAATGAATCACCGAAAGCCAACCACCCAGGAGCCCAACAACACGATTTTGGCCCTGATTAATTATGAAGCTCATAAGGTTGATAGATGCATGTATTCATCGTTTTAACTGGGCTGGAAACTTGGTTAGTCGTTTGCTATTTTATAACCTCTCATTTTATTTAGAAATCATCATTTTATGCTTTGACAGATAATCAGCCCACTTAGGAACAGAATAATCTCATGCAGACCATTATTCAGCTTGATTTATGACAGAGGTGAGCACAACATGTTTGCTGAAAAAATGTATATGCAATCTGAACCTAAAAGTGGACACTTGGTAACATTTACTGGTTTGTGATTCTAGCAATATGCAGACACAAGTTTTTTTTGCCCCCTAATTTAAGTGGTAAGATTAGCTTGAATGACAACTCACCATGTCCAGTATAAATACACTTTTTTCTAACAGAATGTGTTATGGAAAAATGTATCTTTGGGTTTTCATCTTGGTTCCAGAGAACCAGGGAAATAGCTTCACTGTAGGGTGATGTTACCAATACTGGATCTTCTTTCATAATCTCTTAAAAGAAAAGGATAACAATTCTTAGGACAATGTCTTAGGGACAAATGATTTAGTGGAACTTAGAACTTTGTCTATCTAAGCAGGGTTCAAAACAGTGATATACTCATTATAGTGGTATGGTACACAGTATGAGCCAGTGTGAGGACCTGAATGCCAAGTCTAGTGAAGCCACGCAATTTCAAAACCTGCCTTGGAATAAAAAAAAAGGGGGGGGGTGAAATGATGTAAGAGCAGAAAGCTAATGTATCATTCTACACTAATGAGGAAGCAAAATCATAATCCTTCAGGGATGGAGAAGAAGGCAGTAGTAAGTTATGGACTTTTCCACAGTTATACTATCCCATTGCAACCCATTATTGAGTCATTAGGAGGCACATAATATTTCTGCTGCTGATATTTGGGTTAATAAACCTGCTTAGCTAAATGAAAAAGTATGGGCGAGGTTCCTTTGAATGGTATTGTCCATGTAAAACTGGCGGCTTGTTTGGATAATAAAATTCAAACTGTGATGTTTATTTTCCCCTGCCTGTACTCAGAGCATCATTTCTTTTAAATGAGATCTTCCTCCTCCATGTCTTCTGCACACCTGCAATTTCTTACTTCTGATGTCTGTAACTCATGAGCACATTTGCTTGTGCTGTGATGTGGAATCTTCCAAGTCATAAGACAAAAACCAACCTCTAGAGACCAGATTTCTATTCATCCGGAAACTGAATTTCCCTCCATCTCTAGTTATTTCTACATGTATTTTGCTACTTAGCTCCCTTACATTTCTGTAGTGTGTGATAGGCATCTATGGAACCCCCCTGAGAAATGGTGCTGATTAAAAGCAAAAAAAAAAAAAGATCAAAATGTTTTGCCATCTTGGAAATGACTTCCTCTGGGTTTACTCTGCAATTTCCTAGGCAGCAAAATTCAGTGACAATATAGAACTACAAGAATGCTGAAATCTATAGGCTCTTAGATGAGAAGAGACCAACAGAAAAATTTAACTAGATGGGAACAGTAAAGTTAGCAAGATGTCATAGCAAGAGTTCTCTGACAAAGGATTCACAGGAGTAAACCAAACTCAATCTGAAATCATCACTTTTAGAAGTTTATCTTCCAGCTCTTAGTGGCAGATCTAAAGGACAATTGTAGTGCTGCCCTTTGGTTACTCCATGCTAAAGATATCATAAAGGCCACCTGATTATTTTGTGTGAAGGATTTGATCATTCCACAGATCTTCTCAGTGGGTTACTGGCCACCTTCAATACTCAAGTCTTTGGGTTCTTTGCTATCCTGTGAAGGCTACCATAAAAAGTTTTGTAACTGAGACAAACCTCATGACTGAATAAATGAAAGCTGGCTGGGTGACTTTGGGCCAGTCCCTCTTTCTCAGCCCAACTCACCTCACAGGGTTGTTGTGGTGGGGGAAATAGGAAGAGGAAGGAGTATGGGGTATGTTCACTGCCTTGAGTTATTTATAAAAATAATAAAGACGGGATTTAAAAAAAAAAAGCTTCAAATAATTCCATTACTCATCTTCTCAAGATTTGAAATTCTTCTTTTCCGGTACCATTATGTGATTGGGGCACGATAGATACATGGTCAGATCTCAACAGAGTGTGGAAATGTGACTAGATGGGTGTTCTTAGACTGTGCAAGATATCTATGCATGTGATAGTTCTGGATCAGGACAACAGGACAAATATTTCACCTGTGAACGATAAGGGGAAAATTTTGCTTACAGAATATTTCTCTAGCTTCCTACCAGAGATATAAGTCTCTTTTATATTCAGGTAACTTAATGCCTCCTCCACACACACATAGATTAGATCTTGTTCTTATTGGTATGGGACATTGACTTTGAGAATATCAAAAGCAGCTCTAAGCCTGCGGTGCCTCTTCATCCTAAACAAAAAGGACAAAGATTGAGTGAAGTATGACAGAAAAGAAAGATATTTTCCTCCGACAAGGCAGGGGAATTAGCTCCCTTAATAAACAGGGTAGCCAAGGAGAATCTATAATAAGATACTTTTATGTACATCCTTGAAATGAGCAAGAGAGCTCCTGGGGAATGCAGCAAGACATTCTGAAAATGGTGGGATGGGAAGAAGCTATAGACAAAGAAAAAATAAAGTGGCCATGGAAGATCAGGTTAACTTTCTTCATTTTCAGGAAGATCCTGACCAAAGTAGCAATGGTGATGGTATGGGTAGCCATCAGAATTGTTGTGGCCAAACAGGGCTTGCACGGGGAGAAGAAAGGAAGAGAGACTGGGTGAAATACACAGGTGCCTCCCCTTTTTGAATCCTTTTGATCTTGACTCTTTTCCTGCAGCTTCTTACAAATACCAGCCAAGGGGGCATCCCAAAAGTTAAAGAGCTGATGCCAACAAGCAAGAATTCCACAGATCTGACCACCATGTATAGTTGGCTACATACATTCATTGGAATCAAGTGATCCTAGAAACTGGAAAAGTGAATTTTATGTTTTCTGCTCCCATGTGCCATAAAAATGCATTCATCTAGGTTTTGAATCAAGCTTCCTCTTCTAACCATGACTTCTTATTACACACAGGCTCACATGGGCTTTCTTCCAAGAAGTCCCTGGGCTGGATGGTAAAGCAAACGAAATAGCAAAGCCACCACTCCAATCCCTGGGGAACACAATAGGTCAAGCTTGGTGTATTTTGCACAAAATGTTTGCCTTCGAGACAGCAGTAACAAGTTCTGTTTTAGAAAGGGGCTCCTTGGAGTTCTAGTTCCTCCAAAAGGAACATCCTATAAGAACTAGAACTCAAGAGAAGTGATGTCTTGAAATAGAATGTGTAATTACCACTTGGAAGACTAAGATCTTGTCAAAATGCTCTTGAGTAGTTTTTGAAGAACCACTTCTCCTGCAGACTACAGTATAAAATGAAGTTCCAAATTGACTATGAACTGATAAACCCCCTCCTTTATTTTTTCTTTACTTTTTTTCCTCCTTGCCCAGTTTCCCTGCCTCCTCCCCCACCCCTTGGCTTCTTGATCAGAAAGCAATATTGTAGGCCACGTTTCTTGAAGAAAGATCAAAAGGCCATTTCCATCCAACCTTCTCTTCTCCTTTTTAGGGATTTATGAAAAACCCTGGGCATATTGCTAGTTCAATGGATCTTTTTTCACTTTCCTTCTGAGTCCTCCAAAGTTCTGCCTGGAAATAAGTTTTGGATTTTATTTCAGTAGGAAGTGGGAGACCTGAAATAGATGATTTTACTCTGCCTGCCCAAAGAATTATGCTTCTTTTTGGTTGATCTTTTGCTCTTTGCTCAGTCCCGTCCAACTGTCATGGCTTTATGTTTAGGAAATATTTGGAGCCAACAGCACCATATGCAAACATTACTCCCAAATTCCAGCATGCTTCATCTTCAGTCCTAAGATTCATCTCTGGCTATTATTATTGACATTTAAGGAAACAGTAATAGGTTTTGCATAAGATGCTTATCAATTCAGCAGCTACATTTATCAAAAAGTGCCTGACCACTCAACCCACTACAGCACAACCAACACAAGCTATGAAAAGGATAACACTGCCATACATCAAAACCATCTCAGAAACAGCCAACAGACTATTACAACCCCATGGCATCACTGTAGCACACAAACCTAAAGCCCTCCAAAACATCTTAAGCAAACCAAAAAAAAACAGTAGCCCAAAAAGAAAAAAACAGGAGTCATCTACAACATACAGTGTAAGGACTGTAACAGCCACTGTGTAGGACAGGCAGAAGACTAGCAGAGCACATCCATGAACACCAGCAAGCAGTCAGAAGACACAGTGAAAACTCCTTAATCTCACAACACATGGACAGACTCAACCACAATTTCAGCTGGGAAACTGAGAATCCTAGACCAAGCCAAATCCAAAAACGCTAGGGTATTCCTGGAAGCTTGGCATTCAGACAAAGCAGCCATCAGTAGACACAAAGAAATAAATCGTATTTGTGCACCATTCAAAAGAGACAATAAAAATGCTAAGAGGGAAACAAACAAAGAAAAAAAACAGAACACATCCTCTCCAGCAGCCAACATCCAGATAAGCGGGGATTAACACCAAACAAGGAATCAAGCAGGAAATAATACCCTAATCAAGGAACTACCAAGGAGAAAACCACACACACACACACACACACCCAACATGGGCAGGACAAGCTACACTCCCTTGTACTGATGATGTTACCTAGCTGGGTAATGTAATGTCTGCAAGCAAACAACCAAGCTCAGACAGCACCAAGGATTCCACAGCTACCTTTATGCCATTTTAATCTTGCCTAGATTTCTTGATATGTTTCTGTCTGGGTGAGTTTGTTGTACAGTGGAGGTTCCTTATGGTTTACTGCATTGTGCAAATTCAGTAACTGGGTTAACTGGGTTATGTGAGTGCAACCAGCACACATGGGTTGTGTGTATCACGGGGGGAGGGTGCTTTTACACAATAAACAAATAGAAGTGGTAATGGCCTGAAATTGCAAAATAGGCTGCACAACTTCATGTTTCAATTGGGGGAGTCCTCTCCACCCCTCCTGGTATTACAAAAATGCTCTTGGAAAGTTTTAAAACATTGTTCCCCAGGAAAGGCTGATTTCTTCTTTATGGGCTAATTATTACTGGCAGAGGGCTTTGAAAAATGGGGAGAAGAATTCAAAAACTGGCATCCTACCATCATTAGGCTAACAAGGTACCGTCCACTCCAGAGATGTCTGCAAAGAAGGTCTAAAAAAGTCAAGAAGATAACTGCAATTGTGGGATTGAAGCACAGTCCCTTTTCACATGCAATTCTGAGATGATTTTCTTCCCAGTTTTCCTTATTCCAAGCTTCTTATCTGAGCTACACATTCAATGCTGTACCTGACATGCTTAATGTCTTTTTTTCTGAAAACATGAACTGCTGATGTTCCTATAAAGATCTCTGGTGACTGACAGCCTAATGGCCCTTTATTTTCTTTCCTCATGCAGCTGCAGCTTGAAAAATGAAATAAATTTAGCTCCTTAAGCATCCCTGCTGCTCTGTTACATATCATGTCTCTTTCACCAACCATGAGCTGTAGGGTAGAAGACGAGGGGTGCAATTCAACCAGTTAGTAACTCCCAATGAAAATAAAAGCATGGGGTTTAAGCTGAATCTGTCTTAGGTTCCCTGGTATTGATTGGACTTAGGTACAATGTTGATCCTGTTTCTAAGCTGGACTTAAGAGATGAAATTGCTATAAAAGGTCCTACAGCGGCCTGGGTGATACAGAATAGAACAGCTTCCCTTTATGGGTGATCTGTTCAATAGTAAAATGGGAATTCTACTGAACCCCATTGAAATGAAGTTGCTTTCCTACAGCATGATCATATTACTCCATAATATAATACGGCAGCCTTTTCTGGCATGGCTCCCGCCCTGTGGAACATCCTCCTCCTGGAGATCAGATTGCCCCAACCCTGCTGCTGACTGTTAAAAGATGGTTTGGCCAACAGGCATGGGGACCCAAGAGCGTGGCCAAGCCTATGCAGTGGCTGAATTGATGGTTATTGATGGATGTGATTACCTCGGCTATGAATCTTGTTGTATGGCTTTTACATTTAGATTGTTCTTAAATCATTATATTCCTTCGGTGCTTTTATATGGTTTTCTAATTGTTTGTGAGCCACCCAGGGTCATGTATGAGATGGGAGGCTATATTAATTGGAAAAATCAATCAATCAATCAATCAATCAATCAATCAATAAATGTACTTGTTCAGAAGTAGCATGAAATGTGGATATAGGCACTGTATTTTGTTAACCCAGGTACAGGGTTTAGTATATGGGATGAATCCAACTGGAGAACTGGGATCAGACTAGCGGAGCCTGGCTTTTACAAGCCACAGCTGAGATGGGTTTATCCCACCTTTAGAGACACAAAGAGAAGACGCTGTTGAAAGGAGGCAAAAATGTGCTGCTGCAGACACTGCGGTTGAAAACCACTTTGATTAGCCTGAAGGTTAGTTGTTGTTTGGGAAGGCTGCTTGCCTGGTGAATTTAACCCTTTTTAACCCTGCTTTGTCATACTTAGACAGGGCTTTCCTCTCTTTAATTTCCTTCCCTGTCCAGTTACCTTTTCCCCTTGCCTAATCTAAATTCTTGTAATATATCACGTGTCTCCTTGTAACATATTGTGTCTGTTTCACCAACCATAAGACGTAAGGGAGAAGTTAAGAAGTACAACTCAGCCAGTTAATAGCTCCCGATAGAAGTCACTTCCCCCATTTCTCCTTCCCTTTCCTTTGCTCCTCAATGTACGTTTCAGCTTGTTTTTTCTTTCCTTGTTCCATTTTCTGCTGGAAGCATGAAGAGTAGCTGTATCTGTGTGTGTGTGTGTGTGTGTGTGGTAGGTGTGTGTATGTGTGTATTTTGAAAAAGTGGTTTCTGAGAGAGAGAATGGTTGGAATATGTAGATGAGAAATCAGTTAATTTTATAAATGGGGTACTTATTTTACAGGCAATTAATTTTAATTAGTAGTTATTCATTCGATAAATATATTTTTTTTTCTTTTTTTCTTTTTTTATCCTGGTGCTGTCCTTTTTTTTTTTTCCCCCTTCAGGAATACATCTTCTTACATATACATATATCTGCACACTCATATATAAAGGTGTCACCTGCACACATTTATTGGGGGTGGGGGGAATGTTCAGTGTTGGTTTCAGCTCAGTTAGTCATCTTAGGCTGGCAAGGGCGGGCGGGAAACAGAATTGCAGAGGATTTTGTCTGTTCTTAATTTTCTTTTATATCTATGCTTCCTTTCTGGAGGTATGTTAAACCAATTACATCGTTCACCATTTTCCTCTGAGTCTTCCTCCCCAAGAGATTCCATTGTCCTTTTTTTTTTTTTTTAATCTATAGAAACCATTCAGGATGTCATAACCTCTGTGCATCATGTGTCACTACATCTGGAAAGCTTTTTTTTTTTTTCCCCTGAATGTGAAAATCATCTCCTAAGTGAATCCCCACCTGATAACCCCCAATGAAGGTCCATCTTTTCTTCAATGCTCTCTGGCAGTTTTTCTTGTTCTATGCTCTATAGAGGATGAGAGGCTCTGGAGGCTCTGGAGATCTTCCACTGTGAGTGGCAATATTGTCCAAGCAAAACTATTGGGGGTGGAGTTTTGATTTGCTGCAAACTAACTGCAAGCAGCCAGGTGTTTTCCTCACTCCCTCCATTGATGTGAATAGCATGACCAAGAATGATCTGGGACTTTGTACTGTGACTTTCCCTTCCTCAGATTTAATTTGGGTGTCAGAGTGAGAATCACAAGAACAGGACCTATTAAGAATCTTGTGGGAGGAAAAACGTTGGGAGGGATGGAAGAGAGTTGAGTCAGTCACTTGCATCATCCTCTTTGCTTTCTCATCGTTCTCATCTCCACCAATCAAAATTCTGGTTTGCCCCCCTTCCCTCTGATTACTCCATTTTGCTTCCCCTCCATTCTCTGTTCCAGGCATTATTTCTCAGTGGGAATGAAGTGAAAATGATGCATAGGTTTTCTTTCAAGAATCTATACTGGGAAAAACTGTAAGATATGCAAAATATGTATGTAAGATATGTTGTGCCCCCCCCCCCCGTCATGTAGTGGCAATTCAAAGACATGCATCTTAGCATTTCTTGAAATATTGTGGAGGATCCTGGGATATCATTCTGAGATTGAATATTGTGGGTAGCTTCTCACATTGCATTAAGTCCATAGTTGGTTCAGTCAAGATCTTTTGCCTGGTTTGCACAACATACCGAGGCACAAACTAACAAATCTCAAATGGTTTAGCATAGGGTCAGCCATGCTTTCTGGTGCCAGGCACCATTATGTAATTTTACATGATGGAGTGTACAACAAAATTAATAATAACTACTACAACAGCAATAATAATGGGCAGCAATTTTCTGAGAGGAGTTCAGTGTGCTCACAAGATTTTGCATTGTTATCTTAAAACCCCACAAGATTTCAGTGGTGGTGTGAGATTTTGATGTCCTTGCATGAGATAAGAACATTGAAATTTCATCAGATTTGTGGGTTATTTGTGTGAGAGAGAGAAAGAGAAAGAAAGTGTGTGTGTGTATGTGTGTGCGTGTGTTTATAAATATTATAGCCACCAATCCACCCACAGATTCATGCAGAAACAGAATACCATTGATTTACAAGTGAATATGCAATAATACAGACTGGAAATGAATTTATTATGTTCACTCCTAATACCAAACTCTTGTTAATCCCCAAGATAGTCACATGAAACAAATATTACCTGGCTTGCCAAGCAAAATTACAGCACTTAATGAAAGTTAAAGTGATTTTAAATAATATTAACAACTAAAAAGTGCCTCTTAGATGCATACAATCTATGCTTGGCCTGGCCTCTGGCTACGTTGATGCATCTTCACACATTGAATACATTTCTTTCTTTTTCTCTGTCTCCCCTAGAAACAAATACGCACACCAGAAAGCGAGAGATTGGTCTGGGTAAAACCAGAGCAATTAATCAATGTAGCAACTGCTAGCTTCTTGTTAGAACCAAATTCCATCACTAACAAAATCAATGTCCTTCAAAAGCCTCCAAATCAGCTACATTTAAAATATACCAATGGTAGCATATCTGCGTACCATCACATTCCAAAAGGCCTTCATTCCAACCACTCCACCACGTTCCAGCCAACTTCATGACATCTAATGGAAGTGTGGGAAACCAAGAAAAGTGTAAGATGGGAGATATTCAATGAAGGCTGCTCAAAGCATTGAAATTGGGCTTTGCACTGATGATGCTCCAAATGAAGTTCCCCTTCAGAGCTCCTCACAAACTCTTCCAACGTCAGAAAGAGGGGATGCACTGTTTCTCTTTGTGTCATCCCAGAACCTCACCAGGCAATTCCAACATCCAGAAAAGGCTTCAGTTATCCTGGAGTGATGTGAATTGCCTCAGTGTGGCAGAATGTATTGTCTTCCTCCTTCAATGAAGCAACTACATCCATCTCCATGGCATGCCTTGTGCAGCTATGTAGCATTGGTCTAACTCAAATACACCCCTTGGCTACCTCATAACATAACTAAATGAATTCAAGAACAACACACTTTACAAAAAACAGTTATGTGTATTTTTCCCCCTCTCCTTAGATAGAAATTTCAAAAGCAAATCTGCTTTCATTAAATTAAGTGGTTAAGAAATGCAGAAGATCTCTTTACACTAAAATCTGTATGAGAATTGGGCTGAGAAACAAACTGGAAACAGATGGAATTTAGATGCTTAAATATGTTCTCATCTCTCCTAATCCATAAAAAGATTGGATGCTGGGTTTTCCCGGTTTCACAGTGCTTTTTGTTTAATAACAGGACTACTTAATTGCTGGAGAATTGTCTAGCCAAGAAACAGAAAACCACTTTTGTAATTTATTTTTTCAGGCATGGTGTCATCTTCATCCTTACATGGTACCTACCACTCCTTGGAGGACCTAAATGTACTTATAAAGGGAAATGTCAATACAGGGACTACCCAAAGAAATGGAAATGGAAGGAGGAAAAGAGGATTAAAGCTACAGTAGCTAAAAGAATCAAATCCAGAAGGCATCACCGCGATGGAGAAAATAAATTGCAGGTTAGAAAAGTGGAAGGGTCAAGCTGATCATAATCGAACATTTTAAGGATCAGTTTGGAAGGGGGTTGAAACAGGACAGTGGAGAAAAGGAAGAAAAACAATAAGGAAGATGGTTAGGGAAAAAGAGAAGTGAAAAGATTAATTTGGACATAGACCACCAAACAGTTATGATTTAATCAGAAGAATGTGCTTTGTGTGATGATTCCAATTCCTTCTCCTGCTATTGTTAGCCCTTTGAAGTAGCCCAGACAAGAAACTCAACAGGAGTACTAACTCTATCTGTATGGTAAGGTGACATGAACAGACTCTTGCAAGACTGAAAGTATTTCTCCCCTCCTTTGCTTTTACTCTCCGGAAAACTAGGGAGGGTCCCTTGTGAAATGTTTCCCACACCCTCCTTCCTTCTGTGGGCTGAGATATCTTTTACATGAAGTTGTTCAGTCTGCAGCTCTTCCTCCTGTCTCCCAAGGTCATTCCCACAGACCATTACAGCTACAGACTGGAATTAATTGATACGTTTTGTGATACTTATCACAAAAGTGATAAGTAGATTGGACTACTACGGCTGTTTCTCTCCTCCCATTTCTCTTCCTCGGCTATTACTTTATTCTTTTTCCCTTTCTTCCTTTTCATGAAGGTCCCTACCTTATAGATTCTTCAGTGCTAGGATCCCTGGGAATGGCAAGTTTTCCTCTAGGGATTTAATAGAAATTGGATGTCCTGGAGAAATTATACTTACTGGGGTCCTTATTAAGTGGGTCTCTCTCATGGTAATTGCTCACAAAACAAGGAACAAAGGAGGCTGAAAGAGAAAATTGGTTACCCCCCACAGCTTATAATCAGGTAAGGGAGAAGATCTACTTGTAGCTAAATGCCATTGATGAAACAAGAAAGAAAAAGTGAGTTACAATAAATTTGAACTGGAGGTGTGAAGTTGTAATGCTCACCTTGTATTAGAAGCAATGTTATGAATCAACATGATTTGTAAGAAAACAAGCAGGGAATTACAAATCTCCATGACATTGGTATCTAGGGACAACAGGTTTGTGGTTTGACTAATATAATCTGGATTTCTTTTAAAGTCCAGAGCACTTCTTTCATGAATGATGCTTTGCAAAAGACTTGTATAATTCAGATAGATTCTGAAATAAACCGTCTGTAGGGAACTTAGATTATTAATAATTGAATTAGTACATTTTCTCATTTACGCTTATTCCAAGAACAACTTTAAAGCTTGCTAATATGCCACCACACCCATTAAGTGTTAACCATTTGCATTTCTTGTAGCAACTGCAAAAAAAAAAAGTCTGGCTGGTTTTGTTTATTTTGTTGAAATGGTGGAAGACGGACTTTTGAAAATAATTTCCAGTGATAATTACCGGTGTGATGAACTCCCCAAATAATTGGCTCTATTATTGCAGTGCTCTTATGTTATTACTTTTTTCCTAAAATTCAACTGAATTTGCTTTACTGTAACTTAAATCAATTATTCCATGTCCTAAACTGTGAAAGGAGAAAGAACATATCACTGGTCAACAATCTTTACCAAGGCTAAAGAGAAACTTTAGGGGCAAGGAACGATCCAATCGAACCTGGGGAAGGCTGGCACCTTGACGATGCTCCCTGAGTTTATTAACACCTCATTAATATCAGCCTCTTGGAAGTATCGTAAAGGAAGTTTGTTTTGGGCATATTGTAATGAATTAATTCATATGCATCTATTTAAATTAATGTTTATTCTATTTTTACTGTAAACCACCCAGCGTCACTCCGCAGTAAGATGGGCAGTGACAAATTTGAAATAGAAATAAATAAATAAATAAAACTGCATTTTGCTGAACCTTAATTTTATTTCTTGTTTTATGTATAACAGTCCAAAGACTTGCAGAGATAGTGTGTTATTTATTTATTTATTTATTTTATTTATTTATCATATTTATATAGCTGCCCATCTCACACGAGGAAGGGGCAACAGCTGCTGCTTCTCCTTCTCCTTCTCCTTCTCCTTCTTCTTCTTCTTCTCCTTCTCCTCCTTCTCCTTCTCCTTCTCTTTCTCCTTCTCCTTCTCCTTCTCCTTCTCCTTCGTATAATTTTATTAAAGATTTTTTAAAAGAAGATAAAAACTAATACAAAGTAATATAAAGTAAGAAAAAGAAAAGAAGAAAAAAGAAACCAGAGAGAAAGCTAAAACTGCAAGAAAGGGAAAAAAGTAAAAGAAAAATAGAAAAGAAAGAAAAAAGATACAAAGAGGTAGCTTCCAATCTTCTTTAGAGCAGTTGTAAGTACAGTTATAAATTTCCAGGTGTGATGCTGAAGAAAGACGCAGAACTCTGAAACTCCCTTATCTTTAAGAGAAAATAGTTTCTCATTTTCTGTCCTTTATTTTACAAGGCTAAATATTTTCAAGGATTAATTTTAACAATTCAGAGGAGGAGGAGGAAGAGGCATATGATTTTCCTTGGCTGATGTACTGTACTTTGTTCAGATCCAAGAAACAAATGAAAGAGAAGTGAGCCATTTAGTCATCAGGAGACATGGAGGGACAATGCTATAAACAGAGATAATCTTTTTGTCTTCTTAATACAGTGGTACCTCGGGTCATGAACTTAATTTGTTCCATGATTGTGGTCGCGACCCAAATTGGTCGCGACCCGAATCAAATTTTCCCATAAGGTTCAATGTAAATACGGTTAATCCATTCTGAATCATATGTATTTTTTTTTAAAACCACAAAAATATGACACAAAGTACAGTACAGTACAGTATGAAGAGAGAGAACGCTAAACTTGCTCAAGGCGACTTCTGGCGTGGAGGACAAGAGGGTGGGTGGGGAGGCGGTTATTGTTTGGAGGGAGAGTCCCCCTTGCCTACAGGAAGCCACGACCACATGTGTCAGCAGGGAAAATGGCTGCGGATCCTGTTCGTCACCTGATGCGGAATTTGCGAACGGAAGCAAAATTTTGCGACCGGAGCTGTTCGTGAACCAAACTGGTCATGAACAGAAGCGTTCGTGACCCGAGGTACCACTGTATTATCTTGCTGATAAATCCATGGGGCTAAATATGGTACAAGGAAACAAACACTAGACAGGGCAAATGATGTTTAGTCTGGTAGAGAAAAAGTTTGCTTTTGGTACTTTCCATTTGAGCTAATTCATCAACAATGAGTCACCTAACACCAGTATCGAGCACCGTTTGGCAGACAGAATTGCTGCCCTGTAGTGGTTATCTGGATTTTTACAGCCCAAAGTGATTAATTTTGTAGACTGAATATATTGTATTTATTTTACTTGTTTTATTCTGTGCTAGGCTGATTTTTGATCATAAATAAAGGTGTGTTCTTGATTTTTGCATCCAAGTATGGTCACCCAGGGGGGTGGGTGTCACTTTAAAATAAATTTTTAATTTCTGCTTTTTGGATTATTTTTTTCAATTAAAAATAATGGTTGCTCTTGCTGACTTGATTCCTCATTTTCCTCACTTTTATCAACAAGATGTGAGGCCCCTGTGTTTTCTTGTTTTCAAATCATTGTCAAGTTACCAAGCAAAACTTTGAGAAAAGCTTGAAACTAAAAAGTCTCATATAATCCTGAGATCCCCTGAGGAGCATCCAAGAGACAAAATATCTCCTCACTTCCTCTCTTCAGTCAGAAGCAGAAGAATGCTGCTGGGGAAGATATTTCCCCTTGCAAATCTCCCTATTGCAAGTAATAAAATTTCTACAAGCCTTGCTGCTCTCTAATCTTTGAAGAAGATGGTGTGGATTTACAGGATTCAAAGCCATGTGAATTCCTTAACATGTTCTCCAACCAGCAGAAAAATGGGGCCAACTAGTATCATTCATTTCCCCCCCAGTAGCACCAATAAGATGTAGAGGGGGTATATCTAGCCTGAAAACCATAAGTACGAAACAAATAGCCACTTTCCTCATACTTATAGAGGACAGATCTGGGCTAGTCATTAGAACAGCTTCCTGATATCTGAAACAGACGTTCTCTGCAGGTTTAAGATAATTTTTATTTGAAGTATTTAAGAAGGTCCAGTGGTGATGAACTTCTGGACGAAGAGGCTGTGGTCTAATTTTGGTATCCTGACATCCCCAGAGCCATATTCCTTTGAATGGCATCAAATCCCTCTTTTAGGTCTTATTACATGACAGTCAGATGGCATTTTCACTGGTAGAACACAGATTTACTTCTTACTCTGGAATTCCCAAATAACTCTTATTAATATTATTAGTATTCTGGAACACTGTCAACCCTTTCTAATTTCCATGCTTCGGGCTTGGTTTGTTGGCTGTAGATTCTCCCTCCTTTTCTCTAATACTTGTCCCCCGTATTTAACTAAGGTTGGTGTGCTGACTTCAGATAGGGGGTGGACAAAAAAGCAAAAATATATGATCTAAATATTTGATAACAATTTCTTTTAAAGGAAAATATAGCAAGAGAAGAATGGGTTTCATTTCCATCTTATGTTCATCCATTTCATTTTTGCTGATTAAAAATAGATCCTCTTTCATCTCATAACCAGAATTACCTTTCTGAATCTTGAATCTGGGAATCCAATCTCCTCTTGCCTATTTTTGGGGGCGGGGGATGGGGCGGGGAGGGGTTTAAGGATGCATGCCAAGAATATGCTAAAACTAAGATGTGGCCAGGATCCTTGCCTACTTCTCAGTTTTGCAAACTCTCTCCTAGAACAACTGAATGGCCTAGCTGTTTTTTTCATTCCCCTTGTCAGTTTTGTCAATACACCTATTATTAATGGATGTTTCTAAAGTAATACAGTGGTGGTTATGTCTTTTGCTTATGTTTTTCATTTTAAAAATCAATACAGTTGTAAGCAAATGAATAAATAAAGGATGGAACCTTGCCAATTCAGCCTGTTTCCACATGAACCCATTTAACCTCCTGAGCTCTTTCAAAATGTTTCAGTTTAGCTATGGATAATACCAATTAGAACCCAATGTTTGCCAAGAATGCCACCAACATTAACAAATTATTCATTCCCTGGAACAGGATAGCATTTGGTGGATTAACACAGAGCTTGGTTTATGCTTGAGGAATTGGATAAACTCTTATATAAAAACTATTGGTGGTGACCCCTCAGCCTTTTCGACTGCAAGAGATTTATCACTTGGAATGTTAAGATCTTCCATCCATTAACTTAGAGTTAAGTTATCCGAAATGAAAAGAATGAGAGAAAGAAAAAGAAAGACCCTCCTATTATGACTTAGCTCAGAACTACTGTGATTCAATTGACATGTCACAGGTGCTCTGTTTGATGAATGCAACCAACATTACAAGTGGATTTCAAGATGGAAAACCAAGATAAGGATTCCTAATGGAGGACCTGTTTCCAAACAGAGTAAAAGGGTTTTCCACAGAGTATGGTCAAAACAGTCAAGATGACAGCCGTGTCAGTCTGATA